>BTHU01000014.1:24435319-25185319 GCA_036184795.1 Tokudaia tokunoshimensis
CTTCTTTGGAGCAGTAAGTGCACCTTCCAGTGAGTCCTTTCTGCCTGGACAGACTACTAGCTACTCTGCTACTCTGAAGACACCACATCTTGATGTATCCCAAGACATCCACTGCACTCAGAGCATCTGGTAAATACCCTCCCTAAGTCTCACAGCTGCCACTGGAAGCCCAGAGGACTCAGAACACATCACTCCCCAATCCTACCCCAATTCTACTTCCCTTCCAACCAGTCCTTTTTGCTGGGACAGACTTCTAGCAAGTCTGCTCCCTAGATGACATCACATCCTGAGGCATCCCGGGAGATCTGCAGCACATAGGGCAACTGGCATCCCAGGAGACCCTCTGCACACAGTGCAGCTGAAGCCACAGTCTGAAGGCATCCCAGGAGATCCACTTCACACAGGGCAACTGAGCAACTGATCACCAGCTTGCTATTCCCTTGAAGATACCACAGCTTGAAGGCATCCCAGGAGTTCCTCTGTACACCTGGTAACTGGGCAACTAACATGATAGTCTGAAGACCTTTTGGGGACTCAGCGGCAAGAAGGAAAACTGACCCAAAAGACTGAAAGACTCCCTGAAGTCCTGCTGCACACAGGGAACAGAAACCACAGTCCATAGCCCTGCCCCACCACCCCACCTCCACCCCCCTCTCACACACACACTAGAGAACAACTTCACATAGGACAACAGTTTGTCTGCTCCCGTGAAAATCCAACAGTCTGAAGGCCTTCCAGGAGATCTGCTGCAGTCAAGGAAACAGATCAGCAGCTTCTCTGCCCCTCTGAAGAACCCACAGTTGGAAGGCCCCACAGGAAGTCTGCTAAAGCCAGGGCTGCAGGCCTACTAGGAGACCTGAAGCAACACAGGGACAAAAGAGCCAGACTCCAGGCAGAATTATCCTGACCAGCAAACACCAGGGATAACCAGATGGAGAGAGGCAAGTGCAACACCATAAGCAACAGGAGTCAATATATGTGGGCATCATCACAACCCAGTTCTCCCACCACAGTAAGCCCTGAATATCAGGAAGATGACCTAAAATCCTATCTCATAAAGATAATAGAGCCCTTTAAGGAGGATATAAATAACTCACTGAAAGAAAAACAGGAAAACACAGGTAAGCAGATAGAAGCCCTTAAAGAGGAAACAAATCCCTTAAAATAATACAGGAAAACACAATCAAACAGGTGATTGTGTGAAGGAATTGAATAAAGCTAGCAAGCTATAGTCCAAGACCTAAAAGTGGAAGTAGAAACAATAAAGAAAACACAAATGGAGGCTAACCTGGAAATGGAAAACCTAGAAAAGAGGTCAGGAATTACAGATGTAAGCATCATCAACAGAACACAAGAGACAGAAGAAAGAATCACAGGTGCAGAGATACCATAGAAGAGATTGACACAACTGTCAAAGAAGATTCAAAACATAAAAAACTCCTAACCCAAAACATCCAGGAAATTCAGGACAAAGTGAAAAGACCAAATCAAAGAATAATTGGAATAGAGAATGAAGATTCCCAGCACAAAGGACCTGAAAAATGTCTTCAGCAAAATCAGAGAAGAAAACTTCCCCAATCTAAAGAAAGAGATGGCCAAAAAGGAACAAGAAGCCTATAGAATATCAAATAAAATGGACCAGGAAAAAAATCCTCTTGTCACATAATAATCAAAACACAAAATGCATAAAACAACAACAAAAAAAGAATACTAAAAGCTTCAAGGAAAATGGGCCAAGTAACACACAAAGGTAGTTCTATCAGAATTACACCAAACTTTTCAAAAGAAACACTGAAATCCAGAAGAGCCTGACCAAAGATCATGAAGACTCTAAAAGAATATAAACGCCACACCAGTCTACTATACCTAGCAAGATTCTCAATCAACCTAGATGGAGAAACCAAAATATTCCAGGACAAAATCAAATTACAACAGTATCTATCTACCCAACACAAGGAGGGTACCTACACCAAAGAAAAGACAAGATAATAAGCATCTTACAACAAATCCAAAAGGAGAGGAACACACAGAAAAAAAACAACACTACTAAAACAAACATAAAAGGAACTAGCAGTCATCTGTCTTTCATACTCTCAATATTAATGGACTCAACTCACCTATAAAAAGACATAAGCTAACTAACAGACTGGATACACAAACAGGATCCAGCATTTTGCTGCATCCACAATACCCATTTCAAGAAAAAAGACAAACACTATCTCAGAGTCGAACAATTTCCAAGAAAATGGTACAAGGAAACAAGCTGGAGTTGCCATCCTAATATCTAATAAAATAGACTTTCAACCAAAAGAAATCAAGTTTGATATGGAAGGACACTTCATATTCATCAAAGGGAAAATCCACAAAGAGAAAGTCTCAATTCTGAACATATATGCACAAAATGCAAGAACCACATTCATAAAAGAAACTTTACTAAACCTCAAAACACACATTGAACCCCACACAATAATAGTGGGAGACTTCAACACCTCACTCTCACTAATGGACAGGTCACTAAAACAGAAACTAAACAAAGACACAGTGAAACTAATAGAGGTTATGAACAAAATGGATTTATCAGATATCTACAAAACATTGCACCCTAAAACAAAAGAATGCACCTTATTCTTAGCACATCATGGTACCTTCACCAAAATTGACCATATAATTGGTCACAAAACAACCCTCAACTGAAATAAGATTAAAATAATCCATTGCATCCTACCAGATCACCATGGCCTAAGGCTGGTCTTCAATAATAGCAAAAACAACAGAAAGCCCACATATACGTGGAAACTGAAAGGCTTTCTACTCTATGATGACTTGATCAGGAAATAAAGAAAGAACGAAGGAAAGAAAGAAAGAAAGAAAGAAAGAAAGGAAATAAATAAATAAATAAATAAATAAATAAATAAATAAATTAAAGATTTCCTGGAATTCAATGAAAATATTGTCACACCATACCCAAACTTATGGGACACAATAAAAGCATTGCTTAGAAGAAAATTCATAGCACTAAGTGCCCTGGTAAAAAATTGGAGAAATCTTACACTAACAACAGCATACTTGAGAGCTCTAGAACAAAAAGAAGGAAACACAACAAAGAGAAGTAGATGGCAGCAAATGGTCAAAATCAGGGCTGAAACCAACCAAATTGAAACAGAGAGAACAAAACAAAGAATCAACAAAACCAAAAGCTGGTTCTTTGAGAGAGTCAACAAGATAGATAAACCTCTAGCCAAACTAAGGACTAAGAGACAGGACTAAGGCAGTATCCAAATTAACAAAATCAGAAATGAAAATGGAGATTTATCAACAAAAAATGAGGAAATTCAAAATATCATTAGATCCTTCTACAAAAAGTCTATACTCAATAAAACTGGAAAATCTAGATGAATTGGATGGGTTAAGTTAAGTCAAGAACAGATAAATTAACAGGCCTGTATCCCATATGGAAATGGAATGAGTCATTAAAAACATCCCAACCAGGGCCAGACAGTTTTAGTGCAGAATTCTACCAAACCTTCAAAGAAGACCTAATACTAGCATTCCTCAAACTATTCCATAAAATGAAATAGAAGGAACACTGCCTAATTCGTTCTATAAAGTTACAATTACTCTAATACCTAAACCACCATGCAAGGAGGCAACCAAAGAAGAAAACTTCAGAAAACTTCAGACCAGTCTCACTTATGAATATAGGTGCAAAAATACTCAATTAAATTCTTGTGAACTGAATCCAACAACAAATCAAAATCATCATGCACCACCATCAAGTAGGCTTCATCCCAGGGATTCAGGGATGGTTCAATATACAAAAGTCCATTAATGTAATCTACTATATATACAAACTCAAAGAAAAAAATTCACATGATCATCTCCTTAGATGCAGAAAAAGCATTGGACAAAATATAACACTCCTTCGTGTTAAAAGTATTGGAAAGATCAGGAATTTAAGGCCCATACCTATACCTAATTAAAGCAATTTACTGCAAACCAATAGCCAATACCAAATTAAATGGAGATATACTTAAAGCAATCCCACTAAAATTGGGGACAAGACAAGAAAGAAGGATGCCAAGTCTCCTAATATTTATTCAATATAGTATTTGAAGGGCTAGTTAGAACAATAAGACAAAAAAGAGATCAAGGGGATACAAATTGGTAAAGAAGAAATAAAGGTATCACTATTTGCAGATGATATGATAGTATACATAATAACACAAAATTTTACCAGAGAACATCTCTGGCTGATAACTTCAGCAAAGTGGCTGGATAGAAAATTAACTCAAATAAATCAGTAACCTTTCTTATATAAAGGATAAGTTGGCTGAGAAAGATTTTAGGAAAACAACTCCCTTCATAATAACCACAAATAATATAAAATATCTTGGAATAACTAATGAAACAAGTTAAAGATCTGTATGACAAGAACTTCAAGTCTCTCAAGAAAGAAATTGAAGATCTCAGAAAATGGAGAGATTGCCCATGCTCACGGATTGGCAGAATTAACATAGTAAAAATGGCCATCTTACCAAAGTCAATCTACAGATTCAATTCAATCCCCATCAAAATTCCAACACAATTCTTCAAAAACATGGAAAAAGCAATTGTCAAATTCATCTAGAAAGGCAAAAAAACAAAAATAGCGAAAACAATTCTTAACAACAAAAGAACTTCTGGGGGAATCACCATCTCTGACTACAAGCTGTACTACAGAGCAGTAGTGATAAGAACTGCATGGTATTGGTACAGAGACAGGCACATTGATCAATGGAATAGAACTGAAGATCCAGATATAAAACCATACAGGGACACTGGATTATTGACAAAGAAGCCAAAAATATACAATGGAAAAATGAAAGCATCTTCAATAAGTAGTGCTGATCTAACTGGATGTCTGCACTTGATCTTAGCCAAAAGGCCGAGAAGCGATCTAACTGGATGTCTGTATGTAGAAAAATGAAAACAGATCCATATTTGTCACCTTGTACAAAGCGCAAGTCCAAGTGGACCTCAAAATAAAACCAGATACACTGAATCTAATTGAAGAAAAAGTGGGAAAGAACCTTGAACTCATTGGCACAGGGGAGGAGTTCCTAAACAGAACTCTAATGTCTCATGCTCTAAGGTAAAGAATTGATAAATGGAACCTCATAAAACTGGAAAGCTTCTCTAAGGCAAAGGACGTAGTCAATAAGACAAAACTGGCAACCTACAGATTGGGAAAAAAAATCTTCACTAACCCTGCATCCGAGACAGGGCTAATATCCAAAATATATGAAGAATTTAAGAAGTTAAACACCAAAAAATAGCAAACCCCAATCAAAAAATGGGGTATAGAACTAAAAGGAGAATTCACAACAGAGGAATCTCGAATGCCTGAGAAGCACCTAAAGAAATGCTCAAAGTCCTTAGTGATCAGAGACATGCAAATCAAAATGACCCAGAGATTCCAACTTGCACCAATCAGAATGGCTAAGATCAAAACCTCAGGCAACAGCACACGTTGGCTAGAATGTTGAGAAAGAAGAGAACTCCTCCATTGCTGGTGGGATTGCAAACTGGAACAACCATTCTAGAAATCAATCTGGAGGTTCCTCAGAAAGTCGCAAATAGATCTACTTTTTAATACTCAGCAATACTCCCCTTGGGAATATACCCAAAAGGTGCCTCGTCATGCCACAGGGGCTCTTGTTCACTTATTTACAATGGAATACTATTTAACTATCAAGAACGAGGACATATTGAGTTTTGTAGGCAAATTATTGGAACTAGAAAATATCATTCTGAGTGAGGTTACTTAGACCCAAAAGGACATGCATGGTATGTGCTCATTAATAAGTAGATATTTGCCAAAAACAGTAAAGAATAAGCAAGATACAGTCCACAGAACTCAAAAAGTTCAACAAGATGAAGGGCCCAAGTGAGGATGCTTCAATTCCACTTGGATTGGGAGAAGAAAGCAATCACAAGGTGGGAAGGAGCTTGTGTTGCAAAGGGGACTGGGGTGGGGGGGGTGGGCAGGGGAAGAGGGGAACATGATCTGGTATTGGGTGGAGAAAAAGACTGATGCCCTGAGGGCCAGCAGAAAGAATGGGAGCAGGAAACCTTGAAAATTAGGTGGCAGAGGTCAGGGGAGACCCTTCAAAATATACCAGAGACCTTCTAGGTGAGAGAATCTCAGGACACAAAGGGATGAATCTTAGATGAAATGCCCTACAGTGGGGGAAGGGAACATGTAAAACCTACCTCCAGTGGAAAAACAGGGCATCAAGTGATGGGGTTGCCATCCCACAGTCAAAACTCTGATGCATAACTGTTCCTCTCTGAAAGAACTTCAAGGATGGAAATGGAAGAGGAGCCTGAGGAAAAGGAGGTTCAGCAACAGGTACAAAGTGGGATCCAGCTCAAGGGGAGGCCCCAAGCCCAGACACTATTACTTAGGCTATGGAATGTTCACAAAAAGTGATCTATCATGACTGTCCTCCAAAAGACCCAACAAGCAGCTGAATGAGTCAGAGGCTGATATTTGCACACAACCAATGGAAAGAACTTGATGATCCCTGTGGTTGAATTAGGGAAAAGCTGGAAGAAGCTTAGGAGAAGTGTGACCCTGTAAAAGGACCAACACTATCAATTAACCTGGACCCCTGAGATCTCTCAGACACTGAACCACCGACCAGGCAGCATACACCAGCTGATATGAGGCCCCCAACACATATACAGCAGAGGACTGCAGTGACTGGTTTCAAGAAACTGGAGGCCCCAGGGAGTTTAGATGTCTGGTGGGGTGGGAGGTATAAAAAAAAAAAGGATTAAATAAAATTTCAAAAAAAGAAAGCAGTAAGTGCTCTTAACTGCTGAGCTATCACTCCATCTTATAAGCAAATTTCACATTTCATAGTAGAATTAAATATGATTTGATTAGCAAATGTGTACTATAACCTATTATAACATACATTATCTAAATCTGTGCACAATGAATTTTGCAATTTGTGTACATACGATTTAGTTCCAAATCCATGGGAAACAGTATTGGAGAATCGAACAATTAGTAAAGTCCATGCTTTGTTACTTTTCTACAATGTATTGTATACAAAGTGAAAATTATATAGCAAATAGAAAGTAACAGTAATATTATTGGCACTGTAAGTAATGTGCTAAGTAATATATGTCTAGTAAAGGGTGAAAGGTGAAGTGGAAATGGGAAAAAGTCATAATTTAAAACTATCACCAATAAATATAAGACTTAACAAATGGTAATTACTTCTCAATAATTTAACTATATATGCAGTATAGAATGGGTAAAATATAATTACATTAGACCAGAATACTTAGGTGATAATTGGGTATATAGAGTGTAATAAGCTGTGACTAATCTTAGAGTCTTAAAACACCATGTGACCTTCTTATATCTGTAAAAAACATGATGAAGAATTGAAGAAAAAAAGACCATTCACAATTGCCCCAAGAATTTTTTTAAAAAATGGAAAAAGTCTACCCAATCTATTGCACGGCATCTGCAATAAAAATTTTTAAAAGCTCAAAAAACATAATTGCAGAAGATTCTTGAAGGTGAAAAGACCACCTATGTTTATAAATTAGAAGATCCAACATTGGGGGAAACTGTTATTTTACCAAAAATAATCTACAGGTTGAATACAATTTTCTTCAGTATTCCATTGACATTTTTCCAGAAGTTGCAACATAAAAGCCTTCAATTCCTTTGAGAAGCACAAGATGCTTCAGGAAGTCAAAGCAATCATGTAGACAAAAAATAATGGTGGAGGTATCTTCATACCAGATTTTTTCTTATACTGAAGAATTATATTTATGAAACACGGTACCATATAAAGGTAACTTATTTCTTCAGATGGAAAGATTAGATGAGACATGTACCCAAGCCTTGTGAGTAAAATGCTTAGGCTGAGTACACAGTGTTTTTATCTAACTATCCCTAGTCCTACGCCAGAAACTTTACAATCCAATCTGCAAGCCTAGACTTTGAAGGCTTCAGTTCCTGGCCTCTGTCTCCTAAACATGGCCTAGAGTGTTCCAGCCTCTAGGACTTACTGATGAATAAACACACACTGTCTAGCTCTTTCTAAACCCAGGCTTGCTGCTTCAACACAGATGTTCTGTCTCAAACTCCTCTCCAAGCTGACTGATCAAATTGATTTCTTTCAGCTTCTGGCCGAATTGCTCTGTTTGGAAAGACTGCCTCTGAACTTCATGACCTAGACTGCTCAGAACTCAACAGCTCTTTTCTGAACTGCACTCAACTGTATTCAACTGAACTGCATTGAACTGACCTGTTCCAAAATGAACTAGACTGAACTGTCCAAATTTCTAGAGTTTAACTATTATCTCAGAAGCAAATGCCAATGCCACATTCTTAAGGGTATGAATGTCCTTAGGAAGATCAGTTGATGTGATGATCTTTTATAACTGAAGTCCAGATCATTTGTCTCCCAAAAATGTCTATTTTAGCATCAAGGTTTTATAATCTGCCAGTCTTATTAACAATCTGTTCTTCTTAAGCTGGTTTGTTGAGCTGTCCCTGTGTAGGGGGAATCATATTTCTACATCATCTGCTTTGCTATCTTCATATATATTATAAAATTATATATATAATTTTAAAGGACCATTTCTTTTTGTTCTTCTCATCCTCGTCCTTGACTCCTTGTGAATTTCCCATCATGCACAAAATTTCACTCATCTCCTTATTCATTTGTACCTGCCCTCCACCCATGCATCCTCACCAACCAAAAGAAAAAGAAATCTCTCCATGAAAGCTATAGTGTGTAACAATGTATCCCACCATGCACACTTTTATCAATACTTCTTTACTTGCAATGTTCATTACAATGAGTCATTGGTCTGGTTCGAGGCTTCTGGTTTCTGCTAACCTATCAACACTGTATTCCAACAGGAACTCTTCTTGGATATTCTGCTCTTGTCCTGTATCATGAAGATCCTGGAGCTTTGATCTGTAGGCTCAGCCCTTTCATGCCTTCCAGCAGTTCATAGAGGGATTAGATGTTGGGGTGCCAAATGAAAGCTATGAATCTGGGCCTGGATGGTAGTTGAGATAGTCAGCCCACCAACTTTTTTGCACCCATACCACCAGAGCATATTCTCCAACATTTCTCTAGATCACCCAATGTAACAGCTGACAAGGGGCAGGGCCAGTTCTCCTACTCTCATTCCTTCAGACTGTCTCACCTGCATCCACTCCATCAGAACCAGGTCTATTTTGCTGCCTAGGTGCAGTGTAAGGACCATTATCCCAAGCGTTTCATGAGGTGGGAGAGCCTAGAACAACTCTTCTCACTATCTTCACCAGCTGTTCTTAAGCGCACCCTGTAGTCCGGGCAGCTTTGACACTTGTGCTCCTACTTCAGTTTTTCAAGCACGTAGAATTACAACCCCTTAACAACATGCCCTGAAAGAATAATCACTTATTACAGATGAGAATAGAGGTAGGGTTGACAGTTCTGCAGTTGAGTCTGTTCTTGTAGAACATCCACGTTCGAATCACAGTACCTGTATCAGGGGTTCACAATCACACGTAATCCCAGCTCTAACACATCCTAGTCTCCTTTTCGGATTCTATCAGCATTCATACACATGTGCTCATACCTACATGTAAGCACATACTTAAAATAAACTTTAATAAAATGAGGATGAAAGGAGGACTCGGTTTTCACTCAACTAGATTAGCAATGTAACTAGATGATATAGATATAGATAGGAATGAGTACTAGTTAACAAGCACATTATTGTCAACTTAGTAAATTTAACATCTGCAATAAGAAAATACATTCTTCTCTTCTTGTATTTTTATGATGTATTCATGCAACTAATATCATCCTTATTCTGTGGATAAAAATACATCTCAAGCTGAAAGCAGACGATAAAGTCCTTACAAAGCTGGCATCAAGAATAACTGGAAACTGAGTTCTTGATTTTAGATAGTAAATATACCATGTTTATACCATAACTAAAGACATATCTAAACCAACATACCTCTAATAAATATCAAGGACATATTTGAATTACATTAATGGTCTTCATAAACTTCCATCTCTCCTCTGACTTCTGAAATCATTATTTCAACAAAAAAACATTCCTGTGAGTTAGAATTTTTCTGAGCTGTGACTCAGTTTCTTGGATTTAGGTTCCCATGTTTTATAATTAGATCTGTCCATGGATTCTCTTATCTTCAGACTTATTACCAGTTTTCATTTTTTGTTTTTTATGATCAAGGCCATTATTTTTCTCTCCTACCAATTAGAGTTGACAAAAAACATATCTACAAAAATTTTAAAAGGATATAATTTTTTGAAGTATAAAGAAATAATGTTTTTCAACTGAAATGGGTTTTAGTCTCTTTTCTATTACTTAACAACTGTCTTAGAAACATATTTTATCCATGTATGGATTTTTTTTTGTATAGTCCAGTTATATTACATTGGTCTCACATAGGATGAATGCGTTCCATAAGTTGCTATTGTCTTTAAAATCTTTAAGATCTTGCATTTTAACAGGATTAAAGACTAGTGATAATTTTGTGATTTTCCTAGTTTTCTGGCATTTGTTCCTGGGTTACATGCTAGGCACCTGTCTGTAAGCACACCATAGAATCAGTACTAATGTTGGACCTTGGAGCCTCCCCTTGAGATGGATCCTATATTGGTCTGGTCATTGAACATACTTTCATTCATTCTGTTCTCTAATTTTGTCCCCAATTGTTTGTGTTTGGCTTCTTTGTGAAAGATCAAGTGACCATAAGTATGTGGGTTTATTTCTGGGTCTCCAATTCTATTTAATTCTCCAACTTGTCTGTCTCTTATCACTATTGCACTGTAGAACAACATGAGGTCAGGGATGGTAATTTCTTGAGCAGTCCTTTTATTGTTAAGAATTGATTTTGCTATTCTGGGTTTATTGTTTTTCCATATGAAGTTGTGAATTGCTCCTTTCAAATCTGTGAAGAATTGTGTTGGATTTTTTGATGGGGATTGTGTTGAATCTGTAGATTTCTTTTGGTTGGATGGCCATTTTTACTATGCTAATCCTACCAATCCATGAGCATGGGAGATCTCTCCATTTTCTGAGGTCTCCTTTGACTTTTTTCTTGAAATACTTGAAATTCTTGTCATATAGATCTTTCATTGTTTAGTTAGAGTTATACCAAGATATTATATATTGTTTATGACTACTGTAAAATGTATTGTTTCCATATTTTCTTTCTCAGCCTGTTTATTATTTGTATTAAGGAAGGCTAATGATATCATTTTTAAATGCAGGAAGAGTCTATCTTTATCATTAAAATAGATGGCATACTGAGATTTGCTATCTCAGAGGCTCCTCCATCATTTCTTGCTCTGGAATAGCAGCTACCTATCTCTTGAGTCTCCTGGGTCACACTAGGTGTTCAGCTGAATTCCAAGAATTGATGTTATCTCTAGAGATTATCCCCTGATAAATTTCTCCTCTGAGTCTTTCTGTCAGTTTTCTCCTGTGCTTTGCAATGTTAGATATCTTCTGATGTCTGCAGTGTTGGAGGGCTTTCTTCTTCTTCAATCTCACTGGACACCAGATGTTAATGTAACTTTTATTTGCTCAGATGAAAGAATAAGATGAGCGCCATACCCAAGCTGTGCAAATACATGGTTTGGGCTAAGCCCAGAGCACTTCTATACAACGACACCTAGGCCTAGGTCTGAAAGCTTCTATGTTCCATACAACCTAATCTTCTACAAACCTGGACCTTGAAGGCTTCAACTCACAATTGGCTTGCACCCAATTTATAGCATATCCTTCTAAGGAGATATTTGACCATGTCCCATTAACAAGTGTAATATGTTATATAAAACATTTTCATAATTTTTTTTTGCTGTATATTAAATACTATGCCTAGTGTGTCATTTAATTTAACATAGTATTTCATTGTTTGAGTTTCTTACTTTCATTATTCTGCTAAGAACTTGGACGATTTTTAAATTGTTTCCCTACAGGTATTATGTTTTATAGCAGCTTATACCATTAACCTGTAAGGTGCTGTCTGTTCTCCTCAAGATCTGCTGCCTTGGTGCGAGCACGAGATGAAACATAATGACAGGTCACGACAAGTAAGAAAAATTCCACCTCTTATTAATGATGATGACAGCGGGGGGGGGAAGAGAGAGAGAGAAAGAGAGAGAGAGAGAGAGAGAGAGAGAGAGAGAGAGAGAGAGAGAGAGAGAGAGAGAGAGAGATCCTTATAATTGTTTTAAGGGTAAGTCCACCCAAACATAAGTCCTCATATCCCCATTTGTTGTGCTACCATCAGTTTCAAAATCCCAACAGTCTGGAAAGGAAGCCCTTAGCATATAGGCATTTGGGAAACAGAGTCATATTCCTTGGCCTGCCTAATCCTTTTAAATATTATCAGAAAGAACAATTTGAAATTGATAAGTTAACAAATCAGTCCTCTATATAGACTCAAATCTTGGCAGGCTAGTGAAAATGAAGATGAATAATACCTAACCCAAAACCATTTTCTTAACTTCCTCCAACATAAATAAATTTGTACTTTAATATTATATTGAAGGGATATAGCAGGTTTTATTTTGTATTTTTTTTGATTGTCCTTAGGTGTCCTAGGTTGTCATCCAATTCATCATGGAGCCAAGGATGGCCTTCCAATTCTCAAGATCACTCATGGAGTTCTGAAATGTTGGGTTTACAAGCACATATCCTCATACTTCCTAGTCATTATCCATCATTTTCTTGCCATTTTCTCTAATTCTGCATTTTGAGGTTTTATCTTTCCTTTTCCTAACACTCAGAATTCTATTTTAAAACCACAATTTGAATGTATTATTTTTCTTAAAAACTATTCAAAGATTTCTGTGTTACTTTTTAATTCAGCATCAATTTAGTTTATACTACTCATAACTGTGTATCTGCAACATGTTATAAGAAGCTTTATGTCTTTATATGTTGTACTTTTTATTCAGTAACATAATTTTAAACATGACAAAATAATCCTAAAATTATTTTAAAATTTTTAATTGCTATTTCTCATGTTCATATTTGGTTAATGATAGATAAAGATTAACTTTATGTGAATATTAATTTAAGTTTTGTTAAAGAGCATCCTCACTGGCAAAGTGTTAGAAAATTAAAAGTACAAAAATATTCAAAACTATGATCCCCCCTCTGGAATCATATGTAAAAACTTAATGAAACCTGAGTGATTAAGCCCTTTTTGAATTACTGATCATTCCAAGTACAATGTTTCACAGAATGTTTTATCATTTGCCATATGTCATGTAATTACATAAATGTTGGTGTATGCTTTGAATATGCTGAAGATTAGCAACATTTCCTGTTTCTGGAAAGAAAATGAGAAATTAATTTGGGAAATGTCAAGTTCAGTTCATGTCAAGATGTTTTTTGTGTCATGATCCATCATGAAAGATTAAACAGATATGTTCTACTAAATAGATCAATTTGGGGCAGCAGCTGTGCCTCACATTCTTTTATTTGGCAGATTCATTCCACCTGACTTCAGAGAAATCAAGAAGATGATGTTTTCATAGGATGAATATGCTTTTATTT
Organism: Tokudaia tokunoshimensis; assembly: GCA_036184795.1. Taxonomy (NCBI): domain Eukaryota; kingdom Metazoa; phylum Chordata; class Mammalia; order Rodentia; family Muridae; genus Tokudaia; species Tokudaia tokunoshimensis. The sequence goes on from BTHU01000014.1 coordinate 24,448,934, forward strand.
CCTTTGCCCAACTCAGTTCAGAGAGGAAAAGAGAATTCTGTGTGTTTCCTTAAAAATAGGAATTATAGTAGTTTATTCACATACCAATAGTTACAAACTGAACTTAAATTAATGTGTATAAATTTAAAATTTATTTTAATTTTGAGTAGAGTATATATAACAATTCTGAATAAACATATACTTTTAAATGGACTTATATTTGAAAGTTTACAAAGGAATATGGCCATATACTATATCATAAACTAATCATATTGCAACATGGAAAAAAAGGAGTTTCTTATGATTCTCAGTCAAGGGTTACTTTAAAACCCTTTTAAAGTAATGGGTCTTTATCCTATTCTTTGTTCAATAAAAATTCAGCTTATATTCTCTGTTAAGCTGTGGTTTATGATAGTATATCACTATATTAGCTTTGATGGTAAGGTCATCTTTAGGGTTTCATCTAATACATTTTTGAGCAGTAGATATATATCTTAAAACTATTGGTGTGAGTTGGTATTTGAACTATTTTGAATATGTTTTGTACTTTAGTTAAATTTCTGTATTAATAGCTCATCATAATGGTTTTCAGCAAATCCATTGTCTAGCCTCTCAGATATTTTGTAACAATTCATTAATTGCTAATGAAAGATAATCTCAACCGCTACACATATGACATGTGTCACACTAATTGTTTCTCATGGGTGATTAGCTGTAATATTTCTCATAAACCTGGTGTCTCTAATGCACTCATTAATAGACATTATCAAATATTGGAGTGTTTGATCAAAGGAGTAATATTAGCTTCTGATACTAATGTATGTATTGCCTAAATTTTTCTTCATGCACAAGAGAAAATAGTGTCCTAATGGCAGCAAATAAGTAGTAAGCTATCATCTTTGAATATTTAGAGAAACTTGCTGCTCACTGTTATGAAGAACACAATTATTTTATTTTCCTCTGAAATATAACAGCATGACCTTCAGTTCAATAAGCTCATAAACATTATGTCATCTATAGTTTATTATGCACACATTTTTTCATATTTTCTTTTCTATAATAGCTTAAAGGCCATTATTGTATCTTTGGGGATAAAAACTCTCTACATGAAAAACACTCTGCAAATCATTTCAAGAACTACAAGGACACAATAATTCTTTCAGAGGACTTCCAATATTTTAATGCTCCATTGATTTTGGCCATCTCTTTGGAGAATTCACTCAATTCTCTAATGCAACATAAAATGGACAGAATATCCTGAGAAAATATTTTATAATTAAATATTATAAATAGATAAACAGTATATCCACTTACAATAGACACATTCACATACATATTTCAAAGTGTACTTTAAACCACAGAAATATGTGTCTTTGTTCAATATATTGCTTCTATTTGAATTATATGACCAATACAAAATAATACCAAATTTCCCATGAAATACAAATATACAAGTGGCATAGTTCAGTGTTTGTGATTTTCTGCAGAACAGTGAAGACTCTGTTAGAGATTTTCCTAGAAAAAGGCTACAGAGAGGAAACAAACACAATCATGAAATACATGAATAAATAAATAAATAAATAAATAAATAAGAGAAAACAGCTCAGATTACTTTTCTTCCTTCTCTCAAAAACGTAGAAGTACCACTTTCAACATCTGTGCAGTTACTAATGTCAATGGGAGAATTAAAATATTACACCCATAGCCCAAAATATATTTCTGAATTCTTGATATTGGCAATGTCCCAGTGTTCAGAAAAAAAAACTTCCATTGATTGGGCTCAATATTTTAAAATATTAAAAAGCACTCATTATTTATCACTGCACTAAAAATAATGTGTTTATGATTTTATATTCACTTAAAACTGCTAGAAAATTAATGATGTATAAATTGGCATAAAGCTACAGAGTACCAGGTTTTGCATGGATTAACTTAAACAAAGAGCATTTGCAACAAAATCGCATAATAATCAAGGGTAGAAATTCTAGAACAAGAATGCACCTGGGTCTAAAAATCCTGCATTTCCCAGTCTAAGTTAGAAAATCATTTGCTGTGCAAAGAATCTGTCTGTGACTTTTTCATAACCACCTCTGAGCTTACAGAAATGAGGGATATTAATGCTAATATAAACTTCATATGTTTGTACAATGAATAATAAATTCCTTCATCTCTCTTTCAGAATTCATGTTGTCTGTCAAAATGAGATATGAAATAGGAACAAGTTAATGTTGGAGGGGGAAGTAGTATAAACCCAACTCTTTGTCATTCATATATTTGGACTGTTTGTTTAGTTTTACTTTATCCCAAATATACTAGCCCTACCACATCCTAAATTGCTTGTGAGTTCTGCTAGCAATACCTATCTTTCTATCTTCTATCTATCTATCTATCTATCTATCTATCTATCTATCTATCTATCTTATATATATATATTTATATATATACAGATATATATAAATATATATAGATATAGATATATAAATATATCTATATCTATATAGATATATATAAATATATATAGATATAGATATATAAATATATCTATATCTATAACTATATCTATCTATATATACATATATATATATATATATAATTTTTGACAAGTAGAAACCAAACAAATTCATTTAAAATTGCTGAGATTTCTTTTTGAACACAAAATTTACCATTTTGTCAAACTAGTGGTAATCCATAATTACTCTTATAATATTTAAAATGTCTTTTGAAAACATATTTTAAGTTGCATACTCAGTATAATTTTGTTTATTTCTCTCGGAAAGCTTATGTCAGTGGCAATATGAATATTACTGTCCTGACATGTCATTCCTTGCTATTGAAGTATAAGATCTTAAGGAAATAAGATCTACTTTCTGAATGATGCGTCATGAATATATAAACAAACTGCACCTCAGGGTAATGAAGTAACAGACCACAGAATGCATTCTAATTAGTGCCCACAGGAAAAAGCATTCAAAAATTTTAAATTCCATTTAAAATTAATAAGGACTATATTAATAATTGTGTCTACCCAACTAACGACTTATAAATTGCTTTTAATTGAAATATAAAATCACATCGCATTCTCCCTCCCTTTCTTCATTCTTTTTTTTTTTTTTTTTTTTGGTTTTTCGAGACAGTGTTTCTCTGCATAGTCCTGGGTGTCCTGGAACCTGGTCTGTAGACCAGGCTGGCCCTCGAACTCAGAAATCTGCCTGCCTCTGCCTCCCAAGTGCTAGGATTAAAGGCATGCACCACCACTGCCCGGTTCCTTTCTTCATTCCTAACCCATTCATCTACCCTCCTTCATACTATCCCACGCTCCGAGAGTTCATTTTCCTTTTATTGTTGTAGTTACATATATGTCAATGAATATATATGTACATATATTGTACATGCACACACACACATATATATATATATATATATATATATATATATATATATGTAGTACATACAACATATTGAGGCCATTTCTTTTATTTTTCTAATCATTGTATTAGTTTACATTTGCAATGTTATATCACTTTCCGGTTATCCCTCCACTAACCCCCCATTCCATTCCCCCTTTCCACTCATCTTTGCCTCTGTGAGGGAGCTCCTCTACCCTTTTATCCACTTCTTCCTCACTGCTCTAGCATCCCCCTATACTGGGGCATCAAGCCTCCACAGGACCAATGGTCTTCCTTCCTATTGGTGTCCCTCTGCTATGTATGTATCTGGAGCCATGGATCCCTCCTTGATTGATGGTTTAGTCACTCTGAGCTCAGCGTGATCCACTTAGTTGATATTGTTCTTATGTGGTTGAAATTCCCTTTAGCTCCTTCAGTCCTTCTGCTTGGTCTTTCATTGGCGTCCCCATCTCAGTCTCATGGTTGGCTGTGAATTTCTGCATCAGTATTTGTCAGGTGCTAGTAGAACCTCTCAGGGGACAGCCATACCAGGCTAGTAGCAAGCATTTCTTGGCATCAGCAATAGTATGGAGGTGTGGTATCTGCAGATGAGACAGATCCCTAGGTGGGGCAGTCCTTGGATGGCCTATTCTTCAGCCTCTATTGCATTGTTTTGTCCTTATCTTTCCTTTGGACAGGAACATTTCTGGGTTAGCAATATTGAGATGGGTGTGTGGCCCCTTCCTCAACTGGGTGCCATACCTATCTACTGGTGTTGGTCTCTACAGGTTGCAACTCCTCTTTGTTGAGTACTTTGGCTAAAGTCATCACCATTGGGTCCTGGAATCCTCTCGGTTCCCTGGAGTCTAGGACATTTTAGGGGCTAATCCCAGTTTCCCATCCCCCATGGATACATGTTTCTATTCAATTTCCTGACCCTCTGTACTTCTCTCCTGTTCCTTCAAATACCTGATCCTGCCCCCACTTTTCCTTCCCCCTTTTCTCCCCCTCCTCGGTCACTCCATCCCTCTACCCCCTGCTATTATTTTGTCCTCCCTTCTATGTAGAATTGAAGCATCTACACTTTAGCTATCAAATGCTGAGAAAAGGAAATATAGTTTCCTTGGGGAAACCCATAGTAATTAATTACCCAATATCAATGGTCATTTCTGACAACATACATATAAATAACATTATCTAGATTGAGTTGTTTATATCTAAGTATTTAGCAATATGTGTGTAAATATATGTATGTGTGTTGCTAATAAGTAATAAAAAAGGAGAGGCCATTAATTTGAGAGAAAGGAGAGATGAATGGGAGAGTTTTGAGGGAGTAAAAGGAAAGGAGTAATTAATCTAAGTATGTTTTTTAAAAATATTTATTTATTTTTATTTATTTTTTTAAATAAAAGTTTTTTTTTAAATTAGGTATAGTCTTTATTTACATTTCAAATGATTTCCCTATTACTGGTTCCCCCCTCCCCAAAAGTCCCATATGCCCTCTTCCCTCCCCCTGCTCCCCAACCAAACCACTCCCACCTCCCCTTCCTGGTATTCCCCTACACTGCCACATTGAGCCCTTCCAGGACCAGGCGCCTCTCCTTCCTTCTTCTTGGGTATCCTTTAATGTGTGAATTGTTCCTTGGGTAAGTATGTTTTTAAGAATAGACTTTTTAAACAAATGAACCCATGAAATTGTAAGTAACATAGTGGAGCATGTGTCCTTATTGGATGCAGGTAAAGCCTCTGGGTATATGCCCAGGAGTGGTATAGCCGGATCCTCCGGGAGTGTCATGCCCAGTTTTCTGAGGAACTGCCCCTGGTCCTGGAAAGACTGGATGTAGGGGAATGCCAGGACAGAGAAGCGAGAGGGGGTTGAATGGGGAAAAGAGGGAGGGAAGGGGGCTTATGGGACTTTCGGGGAGGGAGGAAACGGGAAAGAGGAAATGATTTTGAATGTAAATAAAAAAAAACTTAGAAAATAAAATAAAATTAAAAAAAAAGAAATTGTAAGTAACATGACAGAGAGATACTAGGGTAATTGGGGGGTATGATTGGGAGTGGCAGTGAATTTGAGCAACAGATATTCATGTATGAAAATATCATTTTAAAAAATTAAACCTGAATAAGAAACATTAAAATTTTTATATTTCTAATATTGTGGAAGAGAAAATAATACAGAGGGGAGTCTCTACTGAGAAAATACTTACAAAAAATTTGGCTCCAGGCAAGTCTGAAGGGCATTTTTTTTTAATATTTCTTCATGTGAGAGAGCCCACCCATTGTGGCTGGTGTCACCCCATGCCTGGTAGTCCAAGATTCTATAAGAAAGTAGACTGAGTGAACCACAAGGAACAAGCCCATAAGCAACACTCCTCAGTGGACAGTAAATCAACTCCTGCCTCCAGATCCTGTCCTGTTTATGTTTCTATGCTAATTTCCATTAATGATGAGAAGTGATTTTGAAGCATAAGCCATATTAACCCTTTCATTCCAAAGTTGCTTTGGTTATGGTACATAATCAGAATAGTAACCATAACTAAGACAAATGGTAAAGTTAAGGCAAAAATACCTTGGTGAATACTGCACTTTCATTCCCTATCCAATTTACCCACACAAAGAAGCTGACTGAACTCAACAAGGCAGCTTTATTTCACCTATATTACAGAGTAGGTATGACACATTTGCTGGAACCGCAGATACAGAAAAAGAGTAGAGGAAATGTCTCTTGAATAATTTAGAGTTTTTAGGGAGAAGTAAGAAAAAAAGGCCCTTTCAATTGAATAAGAAGTTGTAGGTCAATCTTTACAGTGTATCTTATACTTGATTTCAGTGTGATATCATCAAGAAGAGAAAGAAAAGAAAATGGCAAATATCATGAAATCTTGCAGGTAATATACAAAATATATTTGGTTTTTAGTTTCGGGGTTTCGTGACTGCTTATAGGATGAATCCTTTAGTCACACATGAAAAACACACTATTTTACAAGAATTCCAATATATAGTTATATTTTTTCTTTTTTTATTGTCTATATTTGTTTTTATTTACGTTCCCAATGATTTCCCCTTTCCCATTTCCTCCCTCCCCGAAAGTCCCAAAAGCCCTCTTCCCTCCCCCTGTTCCCAATTCAACCCCTTCTCGCTTCTCTGTCCTGGTATTCCCCTACATCCAGTCTTTCCTGGACCAGGGGTCTCTCCTTCTACCTTCTTGGAAATCTATTGATATGTGAATTGTGCCTTGGGTATTCTGAGATTCTGGGCTAATATCCCCTTATCAGTGACTGCATACCATGTGTGTTCTTTTGTGATTGGGTTACCTCATTCAGGATGATATTTTCCAGTTCTGACCATTTGCCTAGGAATTTTGTGAATTCATTGTTTTTAATTGCAGAGCAGTATTCCATTGTGTAAATATACCACATCTTCTGAATACATTCCTCTATTGAGGGACATCTGGCTTCTTTCCAGCTTCTGGCTATTATAAATAAGGCTGCTATGAACATAGTGGAGCATGTGTCCTTATTGCATGCCAGGGAAGCCTCTGGGTATGTGCCCAGGAGTGGTATAACAGGATCCTCCAGGAGTGTTATGCCCAGTTTTCTGAGGAACTGCCAGACAGCTTTCCAAAGTGGTTGTACCAGCTTGCAATCCCACCAGCAGTGGAGGAGTGTTAAAATTTCATCTTTTATGTTTTCATGAAAACTATAACAAATTCTTCTATATGTACATGTTTATTTCTAACTAGATATGTAACCTACATTTAACAGTTATATGTCTAATAATAATGAATCTCATATTGCCCAGAATATCATTTTTTCTTTTGAGAAATGTTCTCAATATGGAATATTGGCTCACCTGAAACTACCAGGCATGCCTTGAACTAACAGATATAAGCCTGACTCAATTTCCAGATAAGAGATCAAAAGGCCTACCAGCCCTGGACCATAGTATCTTTTAAAAACATATACTTACAGTGGGGTACTAGAAAAATCTAGAACGTTAGTAAAGTGGCTGAAATTTTGTTCAGCTTTGTGTCATTATCCAAGACCATATTTTGTAAAAATGGTGGAAGCCAAAAAATAGCGTGTAAGAGAACATTTATTTATTTCAAAAATCACAAGAATATAAATTTTGTCTCTGTTTAGCACAGGTGCAGTAGATAACAAATTACATGTTTATAAAAAACATTTCCATGTGCTTTCATTTTAGCCAATAAATCAGAAATATCAAAAATAACTGAGCAATGTTAAATAAGAGAATGAGGGAAAATAACTGTTTTTCACTAATTAGTATATATTGCTAGATGTTGAAGGACCTGCATTATCATGTGAAACAAGAAAACCATCTTGTGGTTAAAAATGATTTATGGATAGTCTATATCCTGTTCCTTTTGCACTAACTACACTCAACAAGCTTCATTCAGACCCAGAAGCAGTCAATTGAAGCATCTACTTATCTTATATTGATTGCAATTAACGATTGATGATATTTCATTCTAAAAGATGTCTTATGTATGTTGTATGAGCCATAACTACCACTTATAATCATCCTTCAAGATAAAAATAGAAGGAGAAAGAAAAAATGCCAGAAAGAGCACTCAATGTAAGTAGCTGTATATCCAGAGTAATTGAAAAATGGATGCTGAATTCTAAGGAATAGAAGGAGAGCATGGAGGGGTTTCTAATACAATGACAAATCAATATTTACTCCTTACACTTTTTTAGTGTCTCCTTACATCCAGATTAGTCTTTGGTAGAACTATGTCAACTATAGTGCTGTTACACTGATATGACTGTTCAAATAGTTAAAGCAAAATATTGAGTTGTTATGTTAAATTGTTTCACATTAATTACAAGGATTCCAAAATATAGTATCTCCCTCTTAGAAAAAGGCAGTATTTTGTTCCATCCAAGTATTTAAATGATAGAAGGACTAGAGGTAATATTTCAGCATAAGTGGTACAGTAAAACTGACACTTGAAATTAACCACTATTTTGCAATAGTGTCAAAGGAAATACATTACTAAATCCCCTGCCCTCTCTCTCCCTCTTCCTCTCCCTAACTCCCTTTGTGTGTGTGTGTGTGTGTGTGTGTGTGTGTGTGTGTGTATTATTTATTACACATATACATGAAATGTCAAGTGTTAGTAGCTGTCTAGAGGACTGACGTTATCATTTCATAAAACATAGAAAGAATTGAACATTTAAAAAGGAAAGAAAACTAAGATCCTGAGAAAGAAAATTTAACAGTTATTGAAGAAACTAATCAACTCCCTTCATGATATAAGGGGCCCCAGAACTTGAAATGGACCTAAGTTTGGGTGATTTATAGTGCTACTGGGTCCTCTACTCTCCCATGTGTGTCCTGTTTAGGAAATTTCCATCGTGTCTTCCTCTTCTTCCTACTCACAATGCCTTCGAACAATAAGCCAGCACCTTAGAAAACCTGTTCTCGCTTCTCTGAATATGTTCATCTTGCTCTCCATCAATATCTATCTTTATGAGTAATGAGAAAAATTATTGTGGTCATCTTTTCAAATAGCAATTTAACTTATATATGGTTTTACAGATTTCATTTATTAATAGCATATTGTAAGCTGTCCTAATGTTAAAGTATAAATTAACATAAAATTTTAATCTTTCTAGTATTGATGTCTAATCAAGGGCCTGCCAAGATTCTCTCAGGTGTATGTCAGAACTTCTGTAGATCATAGATTCCCTTGGTCCTTTGATTTATCATTCAGAATATTTACAACTCTTCTACTGCATCTATGCCTACTTTTTATTGCATTAATGAGAGGGATGGGCAGAGGAAACTCATCCAAGATTTATAAAAGAAATTCTATGGTTACTGCAGTAATTTTCTTTATTCAGATATAAACTTGATTGAGATTCTGGACCTCAAGTAGATGTACAAATTATGTAGTACAAATTATGGTTATTTTGAACATTTCAACATAGTGATAGTGGATGCATGTCCTTCATTTTCAACAAAGAGACTCATTGAGAGTTTGAAGGAAGCTGTAATATATTAGATATAGCCACTTAATCCCATTCTTTGATCATAGGTCCTATATCCACTTGATTCCAATAAATAAAATGTAACATCATTATAAAATAATGCTTCACTATTCTTTTAATGTTTCACTGTATAAGAGTCAGATTATCTAGTTGCTCAGAGTACGGATGCTCAGAGGGAGAGATGGAGAAAAAAAAACCTGGCAAAACTCAAAAAGCATTCTAGAAAACAGCAATATATTGAAGGAGGCCCAGAACTACATACACAAGTAAATAAATTTTGTAGGCAACATGATTAGCTCATGGACTTATTTCTTTCTATGAGCTTCAGTTAAGAGTACATTACTGCAAATACTTGAAGGAAGCACAGTGGGAGTCTAAACACAATATACAGCTAAGCCTTTTCTGTATCTCTTGCCCACTGTTAGAAAATGTGTCATGATATAAGCCAGTATGTTCATGGGATTTGTGACTCAGCAATAGTGAGGAAAGGAGATGACAAAACTCTCCATGTAAATCACTTTCTGATACTATGTAACTAGTACTTTGACTAAATTTTCAGCAGATTTATGGATAATTGAAAAAAAATAGGTCTAATAATGTACATCTCATTTTTTTTTTTTTGGTTTAAAGGGAAAACTACTATTTTAAGCACTTAGCATAATTCCTTCAGGTTTGCAGATTTTAAAGGTAATTCAAAATCCAGGGAGTTATGGCTAGGGAGACTTTGAAGTCAAAGTTGAGTCTCCTTATACAAGTTTACCTCAGTCAAGAACTCCCTTTCTGTTTTCCAGTTCTATCACAGAAAAAGGCAATTACCGATAGCAATACACCAATTTCTACACTCTTGACAATGGATATATGAAATATAATATATTTGATAATTACTAAAACTAAAACCCTCAAGTTTCCTTGAAACAAACAGAATGACAATAATTATTGAATAATAAATTAAAATAATAGATAACTTATAAGCGTCAGGTAATTTTAATACTTTAGCATTCAAAATCATGACTAAAGTTTACATATATGTGCCAAGAAAAAAAAATGTATAAATTGAGTGACAAAGTGTACAAAGAAGGCTGAGTTGGTTAAATAATTGTGTCTTATTTAATGTACTGCAAACTGGAATTCACTGGATGTTGGCTATGACAATGACTATTTTAGCTTAAAAAAATGAATTCATTGCAACTGTTGACTCAAATAATAAAACCTGAAAGAAACTGTTTAAACTGTATGTAGTACATTCTCATGGATGGCTTACAGTCATGTTTCTTATTGCATATAAAGCTGAAATGTTCTAGGAGATCATGCTTCCATGATTTCTGTACAATTCAGATATTGCATAACATATAGGTTTTGCCCTGTAGTTATATGTGTAAAAGATTTGGAAGACAGATATAGGTATGTGGAGTGGAGCTTCTGCTACTGTGTTGTAAGATTGACAGAAGCTAAGCTGTAATACATTCTTAGAGTTTAATAAAAGGCTTTGTTAATGTGACTCTTAGGTTAACAGTTTGGTTTTGTGAGTTGGAAGCCAACAATTTTTGGCAAGGTTGCAAAATTATTAAGCTTTGAAGTCTTGGAATATACCACTGTTCCCTAAAGACTGTTTGCTTTGGTGCTATGGGAGTTATAGTGTTTAGTCATGCAGCCCTTCCAATAAATATAAGATTCTTAGTTCCTGGAATTAAATAATATTCTTTTAAAATTAGTTTAAGTGATTCTTTTTTTTTTTCATGAAATTCTTTTTTTTTAATTATTTATTTTATTTTATTTTTTTTAATTTACATTCCAAATCATTTCCCCTTTCCCGTTTCCTCCCTCCCCGAAAGTCCCATAAGCCCCCTTTCCTCCCTCTTTTCTCCATTCAACCCCCTCTCATTTCTCTGTCCTGGCATTCCCCTACATCCAGTCTTTCCAGGACCAGGGGTCTCTCCTTCCATCTTTTAAGAAATCTATTGATATGCGGATTGTGTCTAGGGTATTCCGAGATTCTGGGTCAATATCCCCTTATCAGTGACTGCATACCATGTGTGTTCTTTTGTGATTGTGTTACCTCACTAAGGATGATATTTTCAAGAATTGACCATTTGCCTAGGAATTTCGTGAATTCATTGTTTTTAATTGCAGAGTAGTATTCCATTGTGTAGATATACCACATCTTCTGAATCCATTCCTCCGTTGAGGGACATCTGGGTTCTTTCCAGCTTCTGGCTATTATAAATAAGGCTGCTATGAACATAGTGGAGCATGTGTCCTTATTGCATGCAGGTAAAGCCTCTGGGTATATGCCCAGGAGTGGTATAGCCGGATCCTCCAGGAGCTAAAGAATACACCTTCTTCTCAGCACCTCATGGTACCTTCTCCAAAATCGACCATATAATTGGTCACAATTCAGACCTCAACAGATATAAGAAGATCGAACTAGTCCTATGCCTCCTATCAGATCACTATGGAATAAGGGTGGTCTTCAATGGCAACAAAACAACAGAAAACCCACATACACATGGAGGCTGAACAATGCTCTACTCAATGATAAATTGGTCAAGGTTGAAATAAAGAAAAAATCAAAGACTTTTTAAAATTTAATGAAAATGAGGGCACAACATACCCTAATTTATGGGACAAAATGAAAGCACTGCTAAGAGGAAAATTCATAGCCCTGAGTGCCTCCAAAAAGAAACGGGAGACAGCATATACTAGCAGCTTAATGGCACACCTGAAAGCTCTGCAACAAAAAGAAGCAAATACACCAAAGTGGAGTAGAAGGCAGGAAATCATCAAACTCAGGGCTGAAATCAATCAAGTAGAAACAAATAAAACCATACAAAGAATCAACAAAACGAGGAGTTGGTTCTTTGAGAAAATCAACAAGATAGATAAGCCCTTAGCCAGACTAGCCAGCGGGCACAGAGACAGTATCCAAATTAATAAAATCAGAAACGAAAAGGGAGAGATAACAACAGAAACTGAGGAAATTCAAAAAATCATCAGATCCTACTACAAAATCCTGTATTCAGCACAACTAGAAAATCTCGTGGAAATGGACAATTTCCTTGACCAAATACTAAAATTAAATCAGGATCAAATAGACCATCTAAACCGTCCTATAACCCCTGAAGAAATAGAAGTCATCATTGGAAGTCTTCCAACCAAAAAAAGCACAGGTCCAGATGGTTTTAGTTCAGAATTCTATCAGACCTTCAAAGAAGACCTAACACCAATACTCTTCAAACTGTTCCACAAAATAGAAACAGAAGGAACACTACCCATCTTGTTTATGAAGCCACAATTATGCTAATACCAAAAGCACACAAAGATCCGACAAAGAAAGAGAATCTCAGGCCAATCTCTCTTATGAATATCAATGCAAAAATACTCAATAAAATTCTTGCCAACCGAATCCAAGAACACATTAAAATGATCATCCACCATGATCAAGTAAGCTTCATCCCAGGGATGCAGGGATGGTTCAATATAAGGAAATCCATCAATGTAATCCACTATATAAATAATCTCAAAGAAAAAAACCACATGGTCATCTCATTAGATGCTGAGAAAGCATTTGACAAAATTCAGCATCCTTTCATGCTAAAGGTCTTGGAAAAATCAGGAATTCGAGGCCCATATCTAAACATAGTAAAAGCAATTTACAGCAAACCGGTAGCCAGCATCAATCTAAATGGAGAGAAACTTGAAGCAATCCCACTAAAATCAGGGACTAGACAAGGCTGCCCTCTCTCTCCGTATGTTTTCAATATAGTACTTGAAGTTCTAGGTAGAGTAATTAGACAACAAAAGGAGGTCAAAGGGATACAAATTGGAAAGGAAGAAGTCAAACTATCACTATTTGCAGACGATATGATAGTATACTTAAGCGACCCAAAAAACTCCACCAAAGAACTCCTACAGCTGATAAACAACTTCAGCTAAGTGGCCGGACATAAAATCAACTCAAGCAAGTCAGCAGCCTTCCTATACTCAAAGATTAAGCAGGCTGAGAAAGAAATAAGAGAAATGATACCCTTCACGATAGCCACAAATCATATAAAGTATCTTGGCGTGACTCTAACCAAACAAGTGAAAGATCTGTATGACAAGAACTTCAAGTCTCTGAAGAAAGAAATTGAAGAAGACCTCAGAAGATGGAAAAATCTGCCATGCTCATGGATTGGCAGGATTAATATAGTAAAAATGACCATCTTGCCAAAAGCTATATACAGATTCAATGCAATCCCCATCAAAATCCCAACTCAATTCTTCATAGAGTTAGAAAGAGCAATTCAAAAATTTATCTGGAATAACAGAAAACCCAGGATAGCTAAAAATATTCTCAAGAGTAAAAGAACTTCTGGAGGAATCAGTATCACGACTTCAAGCTGTACTACAGAACAATTGTGTTAAAAACTGCATGGTATTGGTACAGTGACAGGCATGTAGATCAATGGAACAGAATTGAAGACCCAGAAATGAATCCACACACCTATGGTCACTTGATCTTTGACAAAGGAGCGAAAACCATCCAGTGGAAAATAGATAGACTTTTCAACAAATGGTGCTGGTTCAACTGGAGGTCAACATGCAGAAGAATGCAAATCGATCCATACTTATCTCCTTGCACCAAACTCAATTCCAAGTGGATCAAGGACCTCGACATAAAACCAGACACACTGAAACTAATAGAAAGGAAACTAGGGAAGAACCTTGAACATATGGGCACAGGGGAGAGTTTCCTGAACATAACACCAATAACTTATGCTCTTAGGTAAAGAATTGACAAATGGTACCTCATAAAATTACAAAGTTTCTGTAAGGCAAAGGACACTGTCGAAAGGACAAAGAGACAACCAACAAACTGGCAAAAGATCTTTACCAACCCTACATCTGACAGAGGGCTAATATCCAGTATATACAAAGAACCCAAGAAGTTAGACCCCAGAGAGCCAAATAACCCTATTAAAAACTGGGGTATAGAGCTAAACAAAGAGTTCTCATCTGAAGAATGTCTAATGGCTGAGAAGCACCTAAAGTAATGCTCAACATCCTTAGTCATAAGGGAAATGTAAATCAAAACAACCTCGAGATTCCACCTCATACCAGTCAGAATGTCTAAAATCAAAAACACAGGAGACATCAGTTGTTGGCGAGCATGTGGAGAAAGAGGAACACTCCTCCACTCCTGGTGGGATTGCAAGCTGGTACAACCTCCCTGGAAAGCAGTCTGGCAATTCCTCAGAAAACTGGCATGACACTCCCAGAGAATCCTGCTATACCACTCCTGGGCCTATACCCAGAGGCTTTCCCTGCAGGCAATAAGGACACATGCTCCACTATGTTCATAGCAGCCTTATTTACAATAGCCAGAAGCCAGAAAGAACCCAGATGTCCATCAATGGAGGAATGAATTCAGAAGATGTGGTATATTTACACAATGGAATACTACTCTACAATTAAAAGCAATGAATTCACGAAATTCCTAGGCAAATGGTCAGACTTGGAAAATATCACCCTTAGTGAGGTACCCAATCACAAAAGAACACACATGGTATGCAGTCACTGATAAGGGGATATTAACCCAGAATCTCAGAATACCCAAGATACAATTCACATATCAATAGATTTCCAAGACGATGGATGGAGAGACCCCTGGTCCAGGAAAGACTGGATGTAGGGGAATACCAGGACAAAGAAGTGAGAAGGGGTTGAATTGGGAACAGGGGGAAGGAAGGGGGCTTTGGGACTTTCGGGGAGGGAGGAAACGGGAAAGGGGAAATCATTTGGAATGATAAAAAAAGTAAAAAAAAGATCTTGTTTTTGTTTAGAAGAATACACATATTAGAACTTTGGATTCGAAAACCAGTGAAATGAATTAAGTTCGGGTTTAATGGAGCATACTGGTAGAAACATGAAAGACACTGCTCATGAGGGTGATTTAAAATGTGGGGTCCGGGATCAAGTGGTTTCAGAAAAGATTTTTGGTATGTTACCTATAGATCATTCTTCTGATATTTTGGTGATGCGTGTGACTCTTTTTTTCTTTGGTCCAAAGAGATTTCCTGGTGCTAAGGTGAAGGGATTTAGATTAATTGCTTTGGAAAGGGAAATCTCAAAACAGTGTAGCATAGACTCTGTCTTGTTGTTCACACTTATAAGGAGTGTTTTTTATTATTATTTTATTTAGTTACATCCCAATCATTGCTTTCCTCCTCTTGGTTGCCCTCCCATAGTTCCCACCAACTTCTTGCCTCCAAGAGGGTCTCCCCAAAGAGCTCCTGAGACCCTGGGACCTCACTTCTCAAGGATTAAATGTACAACATATCATCATACCACCAGTAATAGTGTTAGCCTTGGTTCCCTCCCGTGAGATGGATTCCAATTTGGGCTGGTCATTGGCCTGCCTTTCCCTCAGTCTCTTCGCTATTTTTTTTCCTTGCAGTTCTTTTAGATAGGAACATTTCTGGGCAGAAATTTTGACTGTGGATTAGTAACCCTTTCCTTCCACTTAAGGCCCTTTCTATATACTAAAGATAGTAGTTTAGTCTTTAAGTTCCCTCAGTCAGTGATGGGCATTTTGGCTAAGGTTACCTCTATTGAGTTCATAGAGTTTCTCACCTCCCTGGTCTCTGATACTTTCTAGACGCTCTCCCTACCTCTATCCCCAATGCTGCTTATTTCCATGCATTCTCTTGGCCCTCTAGGCTTCTCTCATGTCCTCCCCAAACACACAACCTGATCCTGTTCCTCTTTCTCTTCCATATACCCTCTCCTTCCCAGGTCCCACCCTCCTGTGATTATTTCATTCCCTTTCTAAGTGGTATTGAAACATCCTCACTTGGGCACTTCTGCTTGTTATACAGCTTACTGTCTTTGTGTTATATCCTAGATATTTTGTATTCTTTTACTAATATCCATGTATTAGTGAGTACATACCATGTATGTCCTTTTGGGTCTGAGTTACCTCATTCAGGATGATATTTTCTAGTTCCATCCATTTGCTTGCAAAACTCATGATGTCCTCATACTTAATAGCTGAATAGTATTCCATTGTGTAAATGAACCACATTTTCTGTATCCATTTTTCTGTTGTGGGACATCTGGGTTGTTTCCAGCTTCTAGCTATCACAAATAAAGTTGATATGAACATATTGGTACACATGTTCCTATGGTAAGGTAGCGCATTTTGTGGCTATATGCCCAAGAGTGGTATATCTGAGTCTTCAAGTAGATCTATTTGCAATTTTCTGAGGAACCTTCAGATTGATTTCCAGAGTGGTTGTACCAGTTTGCAATGCCACCAGGAATGGAGGAGTGTTCCTCTTTTTCCACATCCAAGGCAACTCTTATAAAGGAAAACATTTCATTGATTTAGTCCATTATCATTATGGTGGGAAGCATGGCAGCTTCCAGGTGCAAATGCTAGAGAATGACCTGAGAGTTCTTCATCTTGATTTGAAGTCTGCTGAAAGCAATTGTGTCACATTGACAACCTTTGAATGTACATGACGCCTGCCTCCATAGTGATACATGTCTCAGACAAGGCCACACCAACTCTGACCAGGTGACATCTACTAACAGTGCCAATCCTATAGACAAGCATTCAAACACATGAGTCTATGAGGACCATACCTATTCAAACCACCACATTACACTTCCCTGTCCCTTATAGACTTGTAGCTATAATGTACCCATAAATAATACAAAATACATTTAGTCCAACTTCAAAAGTCCCCATCATTTATCAAAGACTTAACAATATTCGAAAATCCAAGTTCAGACCATCTTTTAATTCCCTATAAAACCAAAAAAAAAAATTACCATAGTCTATCATAGTCTCAACAATGTTTAAAAGTTCAAAATCTCTTTGAGATTCATACAATCTAATATTTGTATTCTCCTATATATCAACATAAAATATCACATGCTTCCAACATATGCTTGCACAGGTGTTGGGGTGAATCTCCAACCCAAAGAATCCTGGGCAAAGAAAACACAACTCAATTAATGTGAATACAAGCTGTATGGCTAGATTGGGCAAATCTAACACTACACTACCATCTTCCTCATCTATGAGACCCCTTATAACTTGCAGTCTCTCCAGGCCATGTGTTTTTGCTCCACTTTCCTTCCACCTCCTCCTTTGTCCTTTTTTCTCCCCCTCCTCCTTCTCTCCCAAACTTTCAGCTCCATCTTCCCATCTCATCTTCCCTTCTCCTGCCAAATCACTGGCTCTAGTCTTTATTTTACAAATTAAGGTGGGGAGAAGGTTCACAGGAAATCAGCTGAGTACTGACTCATTCCTTGTTTGCAGCCCATCCCAGGACAGCAGAAATAGCATCAAAATACAAGCAGCCCCAGGGCTATCCTCGACACTTCTCTCTTTCTGTCCAATTAAAAGACTCTTTTATCTCGGTTATAAATTGAACACAACTATCACCATTTTTTAATTTATAATGTACAAGATAAACCTAGCGTCCAGTCCACCATCTTTGTCAATTAAATAGAACCTCTGTGAGCTCTCCTATCTTAAAAGACTTATAATTCTACACCTGACTCATGTCCTGGGTTTAGATTGTATGCCATCTAAATACCATCCTCCCAAATACATCATCTTTCTCAATGCTAATTAGCTTGTATTTGCTATGAGACTACCAGTCTTCAACCTCATCAAAAATCCAAGAATGATTAATATTACCTGAAAATATGAGAAGCAAAAAATATAGCTTCCAAAACTTAGCCAATTTAAAGAAATTGCTGATCACCTGGATAGGCCTTTATACTGTTGGAGCATTGGTCTCCAGACTTCTGGCTCAGAATCATCTGACAGACCTTTGTAATGCAGAATTTTGAAGAGCCATTTCCTCTGTATTGGCAGAGATTATTAGTCGACTGTTCTGCCTAGTGTGTTCTTTTTCTAGACAGTATTTTGCCTGTAGATGAACTGAGGCAATTCTTGCCTGGTGACTATCTCGACACAACTGGAGCAACTTCACTGATGCTCAAATTCTTCTTTGAATCCAAGAATGGGGTGCTGTCAGGAGCAGACAGGTCTCTAGTCAAAGGATCTTTAATAAAGAGATGTCCATAAACATCATATTCTGTGGACTTCTGACACCTTTGAAGACTAAAGCATTTCTGAACTGTTAAATCTTGACTACTCTCAGCCATTTCTAATTGAAGTATCTCAGAAACACCCTTTTAATTAACTCAAGACCATGAATTTGCTATCTGGTCCTTAACTCGAATTGCTTAATCATCTAAAAACAGTTTGTAGAAGGACTGGGTCTAAGCCTTGTATTCTTAAATGTGTTCTATAGGCACAATGCCTATGTGAGAGTAACGATATTAAGCCCAATTTTATATCAATAAGAAATTCATATGAAAACTTTACATTTGTATCAAATAAATTCTGTACCAATGTAAGAAATAGCTATATAATGTTTTGCTTAAGAGTAATTTGCTAACCCTACTTTATTTGCTTAAGAATAATTTACTTGCCTACTTCTATAATTTCTATGATATTACTATATCATCTTTTCTTTCCCACCCCCTTTTCTTTTAGCTAAGGAGGAAGGTAGAGAAGAAGAAAGGAAAGATAGAAATCCCTGAGTTTAAGCTCTCTAGTTCCCTTCCTGTCCAAAGCTACATTTGTAAAGTATCCCTTAAATGACAACATATCTATAATTCATAAAATAACCAGAACCATCCACCCCAACATAAGGAAATGGGACTATGATCTTCTTTTGTCTGCTTCCAGCTGGAATTTGGGTGAAGAATTCCCTTCTGGGGGCTCAAAGGGAAATAGGAATGTTGGCTTTGTCAATGGAGAGCTAGCTGGCATCATTTTCCTTCCAGATACTATGTGCTGAGAAAGTTAATTGCTTAGCTGACATCTTGACTATGACAGTCTGAAAGACTGGAAAGGCAAGTTAGCTGTTCTGGGAAAGTTCTGGAAGCAAGTCTTTTAAAGAAGTAGCTTAGATGTGGTTGAGGTAGAGTTAAGTGTGAAGCTGGAATGGAAGGTCCCAGAATCTCAGCATCCCAAGTATGAATCTTTTCAGTGCTCTCTTTCTCTTCTTTCATCCTGCAGTATACAAAACTGAAAAGCAACATATTGTTCTGTAAAGACATTCACAAGAAGCATGCAGGGTGCACAGATTGGTAAATGAAGATCAATAAAGAAAGATGACTATCTTTTGTCAAGTTAGTTTGATCACATATTCAAACTGCAATATAACCTTGTACACTTGCGCTCGTAAAGGACAGGATGTAATAACAAGTTATGATAATCTTGTACCCAATAAGTGTTATTGTATATGTATAGACATTTTAGTCTCAGCCAGTTCCAGAGCTGTCTCCATATACAGAGACAAACATCACCACATATATATCACCTATTTTGTTCTTCGTGTTAGTCTCCCTTTTCTTCTGTGTCACCAAGGTTTTAGGAGGTCTCTCTTTGTCTAGTCTGATTTTTATCAACTTTGAAAGAATCCAAAGCTTTTCTTTTTCTGTGGAAACATAAATATTTCCAATTTTCCATTCTGTTGTCAGAATATCCTTAGTATAAATAGGCTGGTTTAGTTCAATAGTTCTTTTCACAATCCCATGTCTTTTAGCAGCTGTGATGTTTTGTTCACTGGCATTTAAAAAACTTAAGGTTAATAAAGCACTATGTAATCTATCCTTCGGGGTTCTTATTGATCCCATTTGCCTATTAAGTATTTCCTTTAGATTTCAGTTAGATCTCTCCACAATCGCTTATCCTGTAGGGTTGCATGATATCCCTGTAACATGTTACATATTATAATATTGAAAAACCTGCTTCATCTAAATGGAGATATACTCCGGACCATTGTCTGTTTTAATTTGTGTGGGTATTCCCATAATGGCCATAACTTTTTTTTTTCTTTTTTTTTTTTTTTTACAAATTACATTTATTGATTTACTTATGCTGAATCATCCTTTGTATCTATGGAATAAAGTCAACCTGATTCTGATGAATAATGTCTTTGATGTTAACTGAACTTGGCTTGCTTTTTATTATTATTATTTTTTTATTTTTTTCAGTTACTGCAGCACATTTATTTTCCTTTACACAATGACGTTGCTGGGGCCTAATATTCTCACTGAACAGTAGAAAACCAAAATTTGTCATTTCTTTTTTTTTTATTTTATTTTATTATATTTTATTTTATTAATTTACATTCCAAATCACTTCCCCTTTCCCGTTTCCTCCCTCCCCGAAAGTCCCATAAGCCCACTTCCCTCCCTCTTTTCTCCATTCAACACCCTCTCATTACTCTGTCCTGGCATTCCCCTACATCCAGTCTTTCCAGGACCAGGGGTCTCTCCTTCCATCTTTTTAGAAATCTATTGATATGCGGATTGTGTCTAGGGTATTCCGAGATTCTGGGTCAATATCCCCTTATCAGTGACTGCATACCATGTGTGTTCTTTTGTGATTGTGTTACCTCACTAAGGATGATATTTTCAAGATCTGACCATTTGCCTAGGAATTTCGTGAATTCATTGTTTTTAATTGCAGAGTAGTATTCCATTGTGTAGATATACCACATCTTCTGAATCCATTCCTCCGTTGAGGGACATCTGGGTTCTTTCCAGCTCCTGGCTATTATAAATAAGACTGCTATGAATATAGTGGAGCATGTGTCCTTATTGCATGCGGGTAAAGTCTCTGGGTATATGCCCAGGAGTGGTATAGCCGGATCCTCCGGGAGTGTCATGCCCAGTTTTCTGAGGAACCGCCAGACTGCTTTCCAGAGTGGTTGTACCAGCCTGCAATTCCACCAGCAGTGGAGGAGTGTTCCTCTTTCTCCACATCCTCGCCAACAACTGCTGTCTCCTGTGTTTTTGATCTTAGCCATCCTGACTGGTGTGAGATGGAATCTCAGGGTTGTTTTGATTTGCATTTCCCTAATGACTAAGGATGATGAACATCTCTTTAGGTGCTTCTCAGCCATTAGATATTCTTCAGGTGAGAACTCTTTGTGTAGCTCTGTACCCCATTTTTTAATAGGGTTACTTGCCTCTCTGGAGTTTAACTTCTTGAGTTCTTTGTATATCTTGGATATTAGCCCTCTGTCGGATGTAAGGTTGGTAAAGATCATTTCCCAGTTAGTTGGTTGTCGCTTTGTCTTTTTGACAGTGTCTTTTGCCTTGCAAAAACTTTGTAATTTAATGAGGTCCCATTTGTCTATTCTTGATCTTAGAGCATAAGCTATTGGAGTTCTGTTCAGGAAATTCTCCCCTGTGCCCATATGTTCAAGGTTCTTCCCTAGTTTCCCTTCTATTAGTTTCAGTGTGTCTGGTTTTATGTGGAGATCTTTGATCCACTTAGAATTGAGCTTAGTGCAAGGAGATAAGAATGGGTCAATTTGCATTCTTCTGCATGTTGACCTCCAGCTGAGCCAGCACCATTTGTTGAAAAGGCTATCTTTTTTCCACTGGATGGTTTTAGCTCCTTTGTCAAAGATCAAGTGACCATAGGAGTGTGGATTCATTTCTGGGTCTTCAATTCTGTTCCATTGATCTACATGTCTGTTACTGTACCAATACCATGCAGTTTTTAACACTATTGCTCTGTAGTACAGCTTGAGGTCCGGGATACTGATTCCCCCAGAGGTTCTTTTACTCTTGAGAATAGTTTTAGCTATTCTGGGTTTTCTGTTATTCCAGATGAATTTTTGAATTGCTCTTTCTAACTCTATGAAGAATTGAGTTGGGATTTTGATGGGGATTGCATTGAATCTGTGTATTACTTTTGGTAAGATGCTCATTTTTACTATATTAATCCTGCCAATCCATGAGCATGGCAGATTTTTCCATCTTCTGAGGTCTTCTTCAATTTCTTTCTTCAGAGACTTGAAGTTCTTGTCATACAGATCTTTCACTTGTTTGGTTAGAGTCACGCCAAGATACTTAATATGGTTTGTGGCTATCGTGAAGGGTATTATTTCTCTTACTTCTTTCTCAGCCTGCTTATCCTTTGAGTATAGGAAGGCTTCTGACTTGCTTGAGTTGATTTTATATCCGGCCACTTTGCTGAAGTCGTTTATCAGCTGTAGGAGTTCTCTGGTGGAGTTCTTTGGGTCGCTTATGTATACTATCATATCGTCTGCAAATAGTGATAGTTTGACTTCTTCCTTTCCAATTTGTATCCCTTTGACCTCTTTTTGTTGTCTAATTGCTCTAGCTAGAATTTCAAGTACTATATTGAAAAGATATGGAGAGAGAGGGCAGCCTTGTTTAGTCCCTGATTTTAGTGGGATTGCTTCAAGTTTCTCTCCATTTAGATTGATGCTGGCTACTGGTTTGCTGTAAATTGCTTTTACTATGTTTGGATATGGGCCTTGAATTCCTGATCTTTCCAAGACCTTTAGCATGAAAGGATGCTGAATTTTGTCAAATGCTTTCTCAGCATCTAATGAGATGACCATGTGGTTTTTTTCTTTGAGATTGTTTATGTAGTGGATTACATTGATGGATTTCCTTATATTGAACCATCCCTGCATCCCTGGGATGAAGCCTACTTGATCGTGGTGAATGATCGTTTTGATGTGTTCTTGGATTCGGTTGGCAAGAATTTTATTGAGTATTTTTGCATCGATATTCATAAGAGAGATTGGCCTGAGATTCTCTTTCTTTGTCAGATCTTTGTGTGCTTTTGGTATTAGTGTAATTGTGGCTTCATAGAACGAGTTGGGTAGTGTTCCTTCTGTTTCTATTTTGTGGAACAGTTTGAAGAGTATTGGTGTTAGGTCTTCTTTGAAGGTCTGATAGAATTCTGCAGTAAAACCATCTGGACCTGTGCTTTTTTTGGTTGGAAGACTTCCAATGACAACTTCTATTTCTTCAGGGGTTATAGGACGGTTTAGATGGTCTATTTGATCCTGATTTAATTTTGGTACTTGGTATCTGTCAAGGAAATTGTCCATTTCCTCAAGATTTTCTAGTTGTGTTGAATACAGGTTTTTGTAGTAGGATCTGATGATTTTTTGAATTTCCTCAGTTTCTGTTGTTATCTCTCCCTTTTCGTTTCTGATTTTATTAATTTGGATACTATCTCTGTGCTCTCTGGTTATTCTGGCTAAGGGCTTATCTATCTTGCTGATTTTCTCAAAGAACCAACTCCTCGTTTTGTTGATTCTTTGTATGGTTTTGTTTCTACTTGATTGATTTCAGCCCTGAGTTTGATGATTTCCTGCCTTCTACTCCTCTTTGGTGTATTTGCTTCTTTTTGTTCCAGGGCTTTTAGATGTGCCATTAAGCTGTTAGTGTATGCTGTCTCCCGTTTCTTTTTGGCGGCACTCAGGGCTATGAATTTTCCTCTTAGCACTGCTTTCATTGTGTCCCATAAATTAGGGTATGTTGTGCCTTCATTTTCATTAAATTTCAAAAAGTCTTTGATTTCTTTCTTTATTTCCACCTTGACCAAGTTATCATTGAGTAGAGCATTGTTCAGCCTCCATGTGTACGTGGGTTTTCTTTCGTTTTTGTTGCCATTGAAGACCACCCTTATTCCATAGTGATCTGATAGGAGGCATGGAATTATTTCTATCTTCTTGTATCTGTTGAGGTCTGATTTGTGACCAATTATATGGTCAATTTTGGAGAAGGTACCATGAGGAGCTGAGAAGAAGGTGTATTCTTTAGCTCTAGGAAGAAATGTTCTATATATATCAGTTAGTTCCATTTGGTCCAAGGCTTCAATTAGATTCACTGTGTCCCTGTTTAGTTTCTGCTTTCCTGAACGATCCATTTCAGAGAGCGGGGTGTTGAAGTCACCCACTATTATTGTGTGAGGTGCGATGTGTGCTTTGAGTTTTAGTAAAGTTTCTTTTACGAATGAGGGTGCCCTTGCATTTGGAGCATAGATATTCAGAATTGAGAGTTCTTGATGGTGGATTTTTCCCTTGATCAGTATGTAGTGTCCTTCTGTGTCTTTTTTGATGACTTTAGGTTGAAAATCAATTTTATCCAATATTAGGATGGCTACTCCACCTCGTTTCTTGGGGCCATTTGCTTGTAAAATTGTTTTCCAGCCTTTTACTCTGAGGTAGTGTTTGTCTTTGACACTGAGGTGCGTTTCCTGCATGCAGCAAAATGCTGGGTCCTGTTTACTTATCCAGTCTGCTAGTCTATGTCTTTTAATTGGGGAATTGAGACCATTGATATTAAGAGAGATTAAAGCATAGTGATTATTGCCATCTGCCATTCTTGACGCTATCTTTATGTTTGAGTGGTTATCTACTTTTGGGTTTGATTCAAGAAGGTTATTATCTCATTTTTTCCAGGGTGTTGTTTCTCTCCCTGTAC
This sequence comes from Tokudaia tokunoshimensis, assembly GCA_036184795.1. Taxonomy (NCBI): domain Eukaryota; kingdom Metazoa; phylum Chordata; class Mammalia; order Rodentia; family Muridae; genus Tokudaia; species Tokudaia tokunoshimensis. Next base: position 24,473,655 of record BTHU01000014.1, read on the forward strand.
TGGAGGTTTCCACCTATTATCCGTTGCAGGGCTGGATTTGTGAAAAGATATTGTGAAAATTTGGTTTTATCATGGAATATCTTTGTCTCTCCATCTATGGTGATTGAGAGTTTTGCTGGGTATAGTAGTCTAGGCTGGCATTTGTGCTGTCTTAGTGTCTGCATGAGATCTGCCCAGGATCTTCTGGCTTTCATAGTCTCTGGTGAGAAGTCTGATGTGATTCGGATAGGTCTTCCTTTGTATGTTACTTGGCCCTTTTCTCTTACTGCATTTAGTATTCTTTCTTTGTTTAGAACATTCAGTGTTTTGATTATTATGTGACGGGAGGTATTTCTGTTCTGGTCCAGTCTGTTTGGAGTTCTGTAGGCTTCTTGTACGTTCATCGACATCTCTCTCTTTAAGTTAGGGAAGTTTTCTTCCATAATTTTGTTGAAGATGTTTACTGGCCCTTTAAGTTGCAAATCTTCACTCTCATCTATACCTATAATCCTTAGGTTTGGTCTTCTCATTGTGTCCTGGATTTCCTGGATGTTTTGGGTTACACGTTTTTTGTATTTTGCATTTTCTTTGACTGTTGAGTTGATGCTTTCTATGGAATCTTCAGCACCTGAAATTCTTTCTTCCATCTCTTGTATTCTATTGTTGATGTTTGCATCTATGACTCCTGATTTCTTCCCAAGGTTTTCTATCTCCAAAGTTGTCTCCCTTTGTGATTTCTTAGTTGTTTCTACTTCCTTTTTTAGTTCCTGGATGGATTTGCTGAGATCCTTCACTTGTTTGTTTGTATTTTCCTGTATTTCTTTAAGGTATTTTTGCATTACCTCTTTCAGGATTTCTTCCTGATGACCCACGTTCTCCTGCATTTCTCTGAGCGATTTTTGTGTTTCCTCCTCATGGGATTCCATCTGTTGATCCATCGTCTCCTGCATTTCTTTAAGCAGTTCTCGTGTTTCCTTTGTAAGGGCATCTAACCGTTGATTCATTTCTTTAAGCAATTTTTGTGTTGCCTCCTTATGGGCATCCATCTGTTGACCCATATTCTTCTGCATTTCTTTATGCAAATTTTGTGATTCCTTTGTGAGTGCATCTACCCGTCGATTCATCTCGTTAAACGATTTTTGTGTTGTCTCCTTGTGCACCTCCATCTTTTGATCCATGTTCTCCCGCATTTCTCTAAGCGATTTTTGTGTTTCCTTTGTAAGGGCTTCTAACTGTTGATTCATGGTCTCCTGTAACTCTTTATGAGATTTATTTGTGTCCTTCTTGTGATCCTCTAATAGGATCATGAGAAGTGATTTTAAATCCAGATCTTGTCTTTCGGGTGTGGTGGGGTATCCAGGACTTGCTGCTGTTGGAGAGTTGGGTTCGGATGGGCCCACATTACTTTGATTTCTGTTAGTAACATTCCTACATTTGCCTTTTGCCATTTGGATACCTCTGATGTTAGTGGGTCCTGCTGCCACTGGCTGTTGGTTGGACCTCCTGTGAGCCTGCAAAGCTATTTCTGCCCCCCCTGGATTACCAGGATTCCCCTGGCACCGATTTCTGGGGCCTGCCTGCTCCTGAGTGACTTTGGAGCCCTAATGTGCCTTGCCCCAAGTGATCTTATATTGGGGAGGCCTTGCACATCTAAAGGCTCAGCCTAGTGGATTCCTGGAGCAGAGGTCGCCAAAGGGAGGCTGGTAGGCTCCTGCCCTGTGCAGGGGTGTGTGATCTCTCCTGGGGGGGGAGGGGGCGTCCCTCTGCCAGGCAGAAGTCCCACAGCAGAGCTGGCGTGCTGGTTACTGCAGATCAGCCCAGCACCTGGGAGCAGGTTACACACAAGCTGCCTGAGACCGAAGCGATATTATGCCTGTCTGTCTCTGAGCCTGGCGGTCCCAACTACCTGGCCACTGGAGCAAAGATGGTGGAGGGCACTCTCCGTGGCGATGCTCACCCTGTAGACGCGATAGCCCGCCGATCTGGCACCCAGACGACCACAGCGCTGACCCGTTCTTGGGCACAGACAGAAGCCCCAACAGGCCGTGTCCCAAGTGATGTTATATTGGGGATAGGGAGCTTGGGGTACCTGTCTCTTCAGCGCAGTCTGCGGGAACAGAGGTCGTGGAAGGAAAGCTGGTAGGCTCCCGCCCAGTGCGGGGTCCCTCTGCCAGGCAGAAGTCCCACAGCAGAGCTGGCGCGCTGGTCACTGCAGATCAGCCCCGCACCTGGGAGCCGCACACACACAAGCCGCCAGAGACCCAAGCAGTATTATGCCTGTCTGTCTCAGAACCTGGCTGTCCCAACCTCCCAGTCACTGGACGCCATAACTTCTAACAAATGTGTAATTACAGAATCATCCTTTTCTGACTCTAATACAGTTGCCCATTGAAATCCTGAGTATGTGTCTATAGTACAGTGCACATATTTCAGTTTACCAAACTCTGTAAGATGGAAGACATCCGTTTGTCATTTCTTTGGGTACCCTTAGGGTTAGTTCCTGTATGCAATAGAGTTTGGTTATATATAATGAACAAGTAGGACATTGCCTCACAACTTCCTTGGCTTGTTGCCAAATGATAGAGAATTCTTTCTTTAAACCTTTGCTGTTAACATGGTATATTTTATGGAATTCTGAAGCCTCTAGTATGCTTTCTATAAAAAGCTGGTCAATTTCATTATTACCTTGCACCAGAGGGCCTGGCAGACCTGTATGGGATCTTATGTGTGTTATATATAGTGGATAACTCCTATTTCTGATCATTTGTTGTAGCTGAATAAATAGTGAAGTCAATTCAGAATCATCCTGAATAAGTTCAGTAGTCGCTATATGTAAAACAACACTTTCTTCATATTTAGAGTCACTTACTATATTAAGAGACTCTTGAAAATCTGACAACACCATGATTATTGCACATAATTCATATTTTTGAACTGACTTATAAGGACTCTCAGCCAGCTTACTTACATTTTCTGATTTATATCTTGCCTTTCATGACTAACTTGTATCAGTGTGAAATGCAGAGGCTCCAGATATTGGTGTTCTCTTTATTATATGTGGGAGAATCCAATACGTTCTTTTTATGAACTGAAGCTGCTTGCTTTGAGGGGATCTGTTGTTAATCTCTCCCAAGAAGTTACTGCATGCTCTTTGTCAATGTTCATCTTGTGCCCATAATGAGGTGATTTCTACATTACTAAAAGGTACCACAATTTCAGCTGGATCTATTCTGACTAATTGTCAATGTCTCATTTTTCCTTTCAGCATCAATTCAGAGACCTCCATGTAGGCATTTACTTTCTTGCTCTGTTTATGTGCTAAAAATATCCAGTCTAAGATATAATCTTTCTTTTGCATAAGAATTCATGTAGGGGAATGGTCATCTTTGGATCAATATGATCTATATGTATATCCTATAATTTCCTTTCTACCAAAGCTAACTCCTTCTCAGCCTCAGCTGATGGTTTACTGGGGCTAGGTAAATCGTTATCACCTTGTAAGGTTTGAAATAAATTGCTTAGCTCTTGAGTGGTTAAGCCAATCGCAGTATCTCCTAGTAGCTTCTGAAAATCATTAAGTGTCCTTAATTGGTTTCTTCTTATTTGTACCTTTTGTGGCCTAACCTTTTGCAGACTTATTTTATACTCTAGATAATTAATAGAATCTCCTCTTTGTGTTCCTCCCCCCACCCCAGGGGTGATTCGTAATCCCCAGCAAAGCAAGTTTTTGTGTTTTTGTTTTTGTTTTTTACTTCATCAAACATTCTTTCCTAGATATTTATATCTGGATTAGTCAATAAGATGTCATCTATATAATGATAAATAATAGGTTAGGGAAATTGTTTGCAAATCATCTCCAATAGCTGTTGTACAAAATATTAACACAAGGTAGGCTATTTAACATTCCTTGTGGGAGGACTTTCCAATGATATCTTTTTTTTGGTCAACCTCTATTGAAAGTAGGTACTAAAAAAGCAAACCTTTTCTTATCGAATTCATGTAGAGGAATGGTGAAAAAACAATCTTTCAGATCAATCTCTATGATAGGCCATTCCTTCGGCAACAAGAAAGGTGATGGGATAACAGGTTGCAAGGAAACCATTGGCTGAATAATCTTATTAATTGCCTTGAGATCTGTCATCTTCCTCCATATGCCAGATTTTTTTTTAAATGGCAAATACTGGAGAATTCCAAGGGCTGGTTACTCTTCTATATGCTGAGCCTTCAACTTCTCCTGTACTAGCTGATCTGATCTGATGCCTGTAGTTTTTCTTTTGTGATAGGCCATTGATCAATCCAAATGGATTGGTCAGTCAACTACCTTAGTGGTAAGAGTGTTGGTGTCTTCGCAGCATTGGCTTCTTGGGGAAGAGCTAAATCATCAGCTTCTGCTGTATCTTGTTTACGGAAAGCTTGGACAGTCTGTATCTGCCTTTGATAATGTTCCCTAGCTAATTTAGAATTTTTATTAGGAGCCTGACAAGTTTCATGGCTAGACACTGAAACTGAGGGGATATTAATTCGGGTTTTTCACTGCTGTAAAAGATCTCTTCCCCATATTTTCCTACCTGACCTTCTGGTCCTATGTATTTAAGCCATCTGGTGTTTTGCTTTATTTGGGTTAAGGTCCCAACTCCTCAAAATTGGATATCTTCTTCTTGAAGTGGCCACCTTGCCAGCCAAGATTTTAGAGAGATAATGGTGACATCTGTTCCAGTATCAACCATTCCTTCAGTCTCAATATTGTTTAATAGTATTCTTCATTTTGGCCTTTGATCCTCTATAGAAGTTTGCCAAAATATTTGTTTTGGTTCCCTTTGAGGCATTTTGAATTGTCTATAAAACTTGCCTCAGCCTTGTCTGATCTCAGAACATCTGTTTTTTAAGCAGTGGCATTAAATTGTACTGAGGAAGAGACATCTCCTTGCCTGGCATTGTCTGATGTTGCTCTCCATTCCCTATTCAAGCCCCTTGAAATGTGAGTCTGAAACATATTTGCAATGATTTTTCTCACAAATAATGTAAATATAAATATAAATACTCTTTGACATATTCCAGAAGGCATAGGTCTCCTTTTGGTATTACTTAGGTTTTTCCTGAAGTCATCTCTGAGATGACCCTGTTCCACACAAAACATTAGAAAACTCCGGTCCTCTCTAGGTGTCTAGTGACAGCCTCTCCTATTAGAGACAAATCAGGTGACCAAGATCCAACACAAGCTGTATATCTAATCTACTCACCTATTGATGTTTACCTTGACCTCATAGGTCTGATTACTTCCTTGCATTCAGTATTTGCATTTTCAAAGATTAATTTCAATTATTACTTTTCTTGCTGCTGAATCTGATATACTCCTTTCCCCAGCTAAGGTTAACCTTTGTAAAAAGTCAGTGAAGGTTTCTTTTGGACTTTGTATAACTTGAGTAAAAGATTCCTGGGCCTTTAAGGCCTTTAAGGCTGACAATCGACACAATACCAGAGTTTCAGCATATACAGCCTTCACCTCTAACTCAGCAAAGTGATCTTTACCAAGCCGTTGGTCTGTGGAAATCTCTCTACCCCTGGCTCTGGTTTTTTTTTTTTTTTTTTTTTTTTTTTTTTTTTGGTTTTTCGAGACAGGGTTTCTCTGTGTAGCCCTGGCTGTCCTGGAACTCACTTTGTAGACCAGGCTGGCCTCGAACTCAGAAATCCTCCTGCCTCTCCTGGCTCTGTTTTGTCATACTATTTCCCTTGCCCCATCTCTCTTTATGAGAAACATTGTAAATATGCAGCAGGTTCTTGTTTTGCTCTTGCCATATCTTTCCAGTTTTGGGGGATTATTCTATTTTTAATAGCCCAAGAAGTCAGTTGTTTTACAAATGGCAAATGCATTCCAAAATTATTGACATTTTCCTTAATTTTTTTTTCAGTTCTAATACATCCACAGGTTGCCAGTCATTGTCTGGAAGTCTTTGTTGTATATTAACCATATAGACTCTGAAAATTAGACCTGATAGAAATTATCATCAATTCAGAACATATGATTTAAAATTAATGTAATTATTCATTGGCTGTCATATTGCATGAAGACAAAAATTTCCTACTTACAAAGTGACAAAAATCAGTATAGCTAAGTTTTAACTTGTATATAATTTTTCAGGTATTCAAATTCTAAACTTAGATCTCAGGCAATCAATAAGTACTTATACAGAAGGCAAGAGTATTTATATTTACATTATTTGTGAGAAAAATCATTGCAAATATGTTTCAGACTCACATTTCAAGGGGCTAGAGAGATGGCTAATTAGTGAGGAATATGGGCTACTTAAGAGAAGCATAGTTTGATTCCCAGCACCCATATTGTGGCTCATAGTCCCATGGTCTTCAGTCCCAGAGATCCAGTTTCTTCTTCTGGCCACTATAGGCACCAGGCACACAAATGATACACAGACATGTGTAGGAAAAACTCCGAAATGCACAAAATAAAATAAAAAATTAAAATTATGAAGAATATATTCAATAAAAAAATTAAAATTAAATTACGAAAGCCTAACCATTCAGTGTACATGTTTTCAGTTGTATCTCAATGTCTTTGGTTGCAGTTTATCCTCACCATTTGCTACTACTTGTTGTTGCATGGGTATGATTAAGACAGGTAGAGTGTTCAATGTAATTCAATGGAAATCTTACATCAGACTTCATTGAACTTAACAAAGTTTGAAGCACACAAAACTTTCCTTTAAAAATTTTGCATTAATATTTTACAATTTCTTTGCTTAAAGGAATGTTTTTGTTTCAAGCAGGAGGGTTTTAAGTAAGTAAATGTAATGTTACAGTAAAATAAATCATTTACTGTATGTATATAATATCAAGAAGTATAGGTTTTATTTATTTTTATAGTAGGTTGACTGATTAATTTTTTACAAACATGATCTTACTGTTTATTTCTTGCTGTCCTGGAACTCACTACATAGACCAGGTTGGCATTAAACTCAAAGAGAGTTATATGCCTCTCACTTCAAATTGCTAACATTAAAGGCATGACCTGACATTCCTGGCTTAATTTTTATTTTTTTATGAATATGTGTATCATGACTACATGTGTACATGTACACTACAAGTATATGATGCTATGTTAAGAGGTCCCTGGATCCCCTGGGACTGAAGTTACAAAGGGTCTGGTTAACCATGTACATTCAAATAATTAAACACTTGTCCTCTGTAAAACCACGAGTCCTTAAAGTACTTATCAACAATGATCTGTCTCTCCAGTCTCAAGAACTGAGCATCATCCATCACTTAATATGGACACAAAACACAGTAAGTGAACACATGTAAACACACACATTTATACAGTAAGCATACTGTATGACTTACTGATAGATAACTAATATTAAATAGACCACATATATTATCATATCCAGTGGCTGTGATTTATTTTGATCAGAAAGTTGCAGGAAGGACTTTGAAAACTTTTAAAGTGAATATGATTATATTTCATCTTTAACCTGTTACAGAAGGAAACTACATTAATAGCACCCTTAATTAAAGTATTTTCACTTCAACAATGCACTTAAATTGAATCGAGTTTTCTATTTTGTTTGAAAATTATGCTTGATTACTTTGCACATATAAAATTAGTACTACAATTGTAATATTTATTTAGTGTATTCTTTTACAAAGCCAATGAAATGCTACGCAGTTTCTACATTACGCAAAATTCATGAAATGAATACATAGTAAATTATTTCCCTCTGAAGAAATGAAGTTTTAGATGAATATGTCCCATGTCCTAAATAGAATATAACGTATCTGTACAGGAGAGTTTGGCATGATTTTATGTGTTCCGGTTGAGCCAGGCCTAGAAATAGATGCTTGGATTACAAAATCATTTTCCCAACTGATTGAGTACTTTATTTTATAGTTTCTATCTTTGGCAATCTTTCTGTTCTTTTTTTTTTAACATTTTATTAGTTCTTTGTGATTTCACATTATGCACCACAGTCCCTCTCATCCCTTCATCCCTTCAGGTCTGCCCTTTACTCTTGCAACCTTCTCCCAAAATAACACCCCACCACTGAGAAAGGCACACAGCCTAGAAAATATCTCATGGTGGAATCTGCAGCATGTCACAATGTGTCCCACAGTGTATCCCTCTGTCCACACATCTTCACTTGCAAATATTCATTGCAACAAGTCATTAGTCTGGTTTCAGGTCTCTGGCTTCTGGGACACCATTAATATTAGATCCTCATCTTTGGATTCTGGTTATCCTGTTGTTACTGTGTATCATGGAGTTCCTGCCCCTCTCCCTTATCCACACCGAAAGAGGGAGCTCTTCAGCACTTCTCCAGCTAGGCCAACAAATATCAACATCAGTAGGAAACAGAGTCAGCTCTCCTTCTCTCATGCCCCCAGGGCCAGTTCACTTGCACCCAGTCCTTCAGTGCCAGCTCTACTGTGTGGTCCAGTCAAGGCACCAGGCCCATTTTCCCAAGTGCTGCAACCTAAAAGGGTGTTGAGCCATCTCTTTTGCTCTCATGGCCTCAGAGCTGACTCTCTAATGTCTTAGCCATCTGGGTCAACTCCACTGTGTTGTCCCTGCGAGGTGTTAGGCCAACTTTCCTGAATAATGAAGTGGGAGGATTAGCTTTCCTGGTCTCATACCCTTAGAACCAGCTCTCATAACGACAGTGGGTGGCAAGGGGGCCAGGAAAGGTATCACTACTGTGCTCATATAATCTCATAGCAGAGTAGTGGCTGGGCCAGCTCTCTCATTGTCTAGCCCTCTCGGCTAGCATTCCCGTCCCACTCTACCAGGGCCAGTGTTAGTGTGATGCCCCAATGATGTATAGTGACTGATTTCCCAAGTCCTGTAGCAAGCAAAGGACAGGGCCAGCTCACCCACTCTTTGTCCCCCAGGACTTGTACTACAGCAAGTGGCAAGGGACATTCTTTAATAGTTCTTTTGTGGCTTTTATTTCTCTAGCCTACTATTACATCATATGATTTTAATTGGGTTTACAACAATCTGTAAGTACTATATAGGTTTTTAACATATTTTAATTTGTTGTGTTAACTTTAAACTTTAATACAATTTATTTCAATAATATCTACCAATCTTCACCTACTCTTAAACTTCTCTCAGAACTCAACCCATAAGATGTCTTTCCCCTCAGTTCATGTCTTTTTCTTTATTCTTTTCTTTATTTAAAATAATATCAATTATTTAATTACTAGTCCCATATATACCTGGGTATGGGTGAAAATCTACTAGCACATAGCTAATCAATTTTGAGACACATCATTGAAGAAATCACCCTTTCTTCACCTACAACCAGTATCTGACTATAGCTCTTGCTTTAGAGGTGGGATACCCTGAGCACATCTCTACACAAGCTGGGTATTGAGTAGCTTGATATTGTGAAAGTCTTGGGCTACTGACTGGAGTTGTTATGCATTCATGATTACAGTAGCCCAGACATGTCTAGAAGACATGAATTCACAACAATATTCCCATACCTTTCTCTTAAAATTATTCTCATTGTTCTGCAGTGATATTTCCTGACCCTTGGGGAAAGGAAAACTTTGGTCTCTCCCTCCCTTCCCCCTATCTCGGTCTCTCTTTGCCTCTTTCCCTCTCTTAGTCTCTGTCTCTCTCTCATCTCTACCTCTACCTCTACCTCTGTGTCTCTATATCTGTCCTATTTATGGCTGAGAACTCTACAATCCGATTTATCTGTTCTGGACATCCATTAGTAATATCAATATGCATAAAAGGCAATCCAAAATCTATTGCCTCAACCTTTTCATTTTCTTAGTCTTCATACTGATTCAACACTTTTTGTAATTATATTATGGTCAATTATAATATTTATAAAGCATAGATAAGAATTATCATGATTTTAGGGAGATTAGGTAGCATTAAAATCTAGTTCATACCTGAAAATATCATAATCCATATGCCAAAAATAAAAGTTAATAAATAATTATGAAAATTATAGCCCATGGTTGGAACTTTCTAGGACTTATAAGGTAACTGACATAGATAAGAAATATCATGATTTTAGGGAGATTAGGTAGCATTAAAATCTAGCTCATACCTGAAAATATAGCCTGATACATTTGGCCTTCAATGATTTTTGATGTAAAAAAAATGATATGCTAGTTATAACTACTCTTGCAAATGAGTACTAAGATTTTATATACATTTTCTTCCACTGACTAGTCTATAGGTTTTGAAGGTATTTATCCTATTTGATTCCTATGGATATACTATAATCATACAGAATCAGAAGGCATAGACTTTTAGTAAAAAGAACTGGTGATTTGAATATGAGAAAAACCCCACATATAGCATAAGGCAGATGTACAAATTGGAGTAATGTTTTAAAATGTAAATCTAAGCAAGTAGTAAATGCTGCCTGCTCATTACCCTTTAGATGGCATAATTAAGGACAGTTATTATTTTTCCCAATACTCATGAAAGCCTACATCTGGACCTTTCTTTTTCGTTGTTGTTGGTTAAAAGTTCTGCATTAGAATTTATCAAAATAATATTGCACCTGTGAAAAATGTACATAAGTTATAAAGGCTTATCATTGCTAATTCTCTATCATTCCACAGCTATCAAATACGGACTGATTAATGATATTATAGTGAGCATATGCTTTGGTAACAAAACCATAGAATTCTACAAACAGTAGTAAGTCGGATAAGGCAAGCAGAAAATGCATTATGTGACAAGTGTACAAACATCAAATATAAATTTGTAGAACAAGATATACTTTCATAAATTCACTACCCCACAGCAATCTTCATAGTACCTTTCAGCACTATGAAAGCTACCAAGGAGAGAAGGAGCTCCCTGGGAAATTACAAGTTTAATTTTTCTGTGCCGTGTAAAAATGTGTGGTTTTGTAACAATAGGGTGTTACTATTGAATTCATATGAATAAATAAGAGCAAGTGTTTAACATGTACTGTTGTGGTCTCTAGAACATGTCTACCTGTTACTTAAAGTTTTATTGTATAACCTTTAACTTATGAGAGGTAGTTGTATTCCACTGATAGTATAATTACACTTAAACTCATTCATGTGAATACATAAAGACACATGAATGTACAAGCACACACACAACACACACACATTTATAAAATAGTTGGCTTCTGAGTGGCTTTTTTTTTTTTGAAACATTCTGAGGGTTAGCTATCTCCCATAAACCTTTTCTGAAATATTCTCCACTTATTTTCCAAAATATTCTCCCCTTCTTTTCCAAAATATTTATTCTCTAGTCTCATAGATGTTAGGAGATGAAAATCTTGGAAAGAGTAGAATGTCAGCAAATCTATAAATTTAACAGTCAAAACTGAGTTCTTGCAAGATGGCTCAGTGATGTCTGCTTTGCAAGCTCATAGAACTGAGTTAGATCATGAGAAACCACTAAATGGTTGAAATAAGAGTACTATTCAGTTCTACAAACATGCCTTGGTATATGTCCAAACATAGATACCATATATAGACACAATTATAACAGTAGTAATAAACACACTTTGAAAATCAGCACTAAACCACAATTCAAAGATGTCCAAACTAGGGTGGTAAAGCACATGTCCTTTGTTTACCCAGTAAGCTGAAACCACACTTGGCCTCTCAACATCAGCCTGTGCAACTTGCCTGTTGACATTCTGTCTTCACCACCTGCCTGTCATCAGGTAGGATCAGAAACATTGAGAGTACCTTCTTACAGTAATTTCTACCCTCCAACTATCTTAGAACATCTCATTTTCAGAATATAACTAGTATATTCATTTTGTACAAGGATATCTGAAAGAAATATGTTTCCAATTTTGAAAATTTTATAAAGAAATGCCTTTAAAATAATATGCATCAAATATCTTCTAGGTACTTTACTAGAAGAGTGTACTTAGATTTCAAAATATGTCTGCAAATATTTTAGGAAAGATAATATAAAGTCTAGTAATAGAAGCAGAGTCATACAAGCTAAGGAAGCATTAGGGGGTAATATTATCAGGTATATACATTTTAAATTTAAGGAAAATATTTGTGATTAAATGCATTTTAAATTCAGGTTAATAATAAAACATAAACCTGTGTTTTTATAAACACACACACACACACACACACACACACACACACTGTTTGTACCATGTAACAGTGCTGTCAAATACCTAGTGAGTTGTAATTCTGGGCTGAATTAGTATAACGATTTATTAAAAATTAAAGCTTAACATTTTGCTATTTTTTACTTCATCTGAAGAGTTTGATGAGTAGAAGTATATTTTGTAATCTCCACACAGTGCTAAAATAGCCATTTATTGAGGTAATTTTCTCCTTAAAGTATAGTGTAGTAGCTATTCCTGGTTCTCAACTTTACATCTGGAATAAACTACAGTCCAGAATTGGAAGTCTCACCTGTGATCCTAATCTGCAGGCTGGGAAATTCTAGTTTCTGACCTGGATCTTGGCATGGAGCTCTTGAGGCATAGTGACTATGAATCCCAGAATAAGACAGGGAGATCTCTGAGTTCAAGGTCATTCTGGGAAAAAGCAAGTCTTAGACCTAGGCATGGTGATACATACCTTTAATCTAGGCCACACCTTCTGCTGGAGACCTACATAAGGACATTGGAAGAAGGAAGATTTTTCTCTCTCTTCTTCACCTGCTTGCCTTGTGGGACTGAATAACTGCCAGGTCCTTGGACTTCCATTCGCAGTTGTTGCTGATCATTGTTGGGGAGTTGGACTACAGACTGTAAGTCATCAACAAATTCCCTTACTATATAGAGACTACCCATAAGTTCTGTGACTCTAGAGAACCCTTACTAATAAATATAGATTATGTAAATTTTAATAGCTGGCAATTTATCAATATGTGAGTATTTTTTAATTCAACTATTTTATTTCTCTATGTTTCTAAACAAATCTGGAAAATCAAGAAATACTTTTAAAAGTAAGCAACATTTTGTAAATTGTTTTAGGTAAGGAAAGACAATAAGCAATTAAAAACAGTATGTGAACAGCATATATTTTGAAATTACAGTTGATACCAAATGAAAAATTTCTTATTTGGTATTTTGGATTTAAGGGTACTTTAAATATTTAACTTTCTTAAAATTTTCTCCCACAATGTATCTTAACTCTGTCAGTGAATATGTAAGTATTAGAGTAAATATACAAACTGTTTTCAAATTAGTAATCAAAATGCTATTCAAAATGTAGATAAAACATGGAGGCAGAGCTCCCAAACCAAAAAGAAAGTAAAAAGTAAAGATAAAATATGTAGTTCTAGGGTACTAATGATGACACCATAAAAGTGACATAATATGTTTCAAAGATCATAGTACTGGAATATCATAAATCCTACTCATAAATTATTAACAAGTGAATCAATTTATATTATTAGTAAACAGAAAATTCAGGATCAACCACATTTGTGTGTATGTAAAAATTGTATGTCAAGAATATATCTTGCTGGACAGTGGTGGTGCATACCTTTAATCCCAGCACTTAGGAGGCAGAGGCAGGCAAATTTCTGAGTTCAAGGCCAGCCTGGTCTACAGAGTAAGTTCCAGTACAGCCAGGGCTACACAGAGAAACCCTGTCTTTAAAAAAAAAAAAAGAATATATCTTATTCAATTCATGTTAAATAAATACACATGCAAATAATATTTGATTTATAATGATTGTGTCATTAAGAGTAAAGTTTTAAATGCAGATGTTTGCTAAGAATTACTGGCCAAATTTGAAAGAATAGAGTTGCTGTAGAAATCTTATAAACATTTCACCCATGATTCTTGGTTTACTAGAATTTTTTGATCTTGCATACTTTTACCTAAATATATTTCAATTATCTTTGTTTAAAAAAGAAAAGGAAAACAGTGCCTCTCCTTCAAGAAGTAGACGTAGTGGGGAAGATGTAAGAAAGGAAAGAGGAAGAAGGAAAGAAAGAAACGAGAGAGAGAGAGAGAAAGAGAGAGAGAGAGAGAGGAAAGATGGAAGAAATAAATAAAAGGAAAAAACAGCCTAGAAAGACAATAGATATACAAAGGAGTACTGGATATATTCTCCAGCTCTTATCTACTTTCAATGAATGGCACTTTATGTTATTAATTCATTTTAAAACCACATCAAAAAAACTACTGTGGTATGATAAGTTAGATGTATTGTAAATGTGACTAAACATAAAGCAAGTTTAATCGACTTTTGACTCAATAGAAAGAAATAAAATTAAAGGGAAAGGGTAAGATCTCAATGTGGTAAAGGATGAAATATTATAAACAAATTCAAACAGGATGACAAGGCAAATTTCCTTTCTTCAGTCAATTCTGAATATATGGATCTCTCAAAACATACTATATTCTTCTACAATTTAAGTTTATCAGGATATCCCAACATGGGATTATATATTAAAAAGAAACCAACAAAAATTTACCTGCATGCAATAAGGACACATGCTCCACTATGTTCATAACAGCCTTATTTATAATAGCCAGAAGCTAGAAAGAACCCAGATGTCCCTCAATGGAGGAATGGATTCAGATGTGGTATATCTACACAATGGAATATTACTCTGCAATTAAAAACAATGAATTCATGAAATTCCTAGGCAAATGGTCAGATCTTGAAAATATCATCCTTAGTGAGGTAACCCAATCACAAAAGAACACACATGGTATGCAGTCACTGATAAGGGGATATTGACCCAGAATCTCGGAATACCCTAGACACAATCCGCATATCAATAGATTTCTAAGAAGATGGAAGGAGAGACCCCTGGTCCTGGAAAGACTGGATGTAGGGGAACGCCAGGACAGAGTAACGAGAGGGGGTTGAATGGAGAAAAGAGGGAGGGAAGGAGGCTTATGGGACTTTCGGGGAGGGAGGAAATGGGAAAGGGGAAATGATTTGGAATGTAAATTAAAAAAAATAAAATAAAATAAATAATAAAAAAAATATATATATATATATACCAAATGGCATTATATAGCAACAGATATGAACCATGTACTTCTAATTATAGAATTATGCAAAGATACATTAAATTCAGGATTCAGAATCCTTAAGCCCTTTCAGCCTTTATTTACATCTTTTCAGTTCAGTATTCTATTTGCAGCAACTCATTTGAAACATCCTGCGAGTCTCAATGAGTAAAATTCTGTCTATAGCTTGTGTAGGCGTCTCAGTTGACTATTTTCTGTCCTCATTATTTCATGCATATTAAATAGCAGATTTCATGAAACACTAGAGACATGACCTATAACTGTATTTTTACTTAAAATGCATGAATTTGACAGGTATGCTTTTCATAGCTTAGAGTTTTATCAATCTGTATTTCTCATGCAATGGGGACATTTACAAAGTTCAAGATAGAATTCATTATTCACTAATTTTAAATGACTACATTCGCCAATTTGGAAGACAGACTTCCCAAAGTTTCATCAAATTTTTCAACTATTTTGTTTCCTATTTTTCCTTTAAAAGTAACTGAAGTTTAGAATGAGTATACACATATTATTTTAAACATCATATACAGTGAAATCCTCAAAAATAATTGATTACATTCAGTAAGTACTGTTATTGTTAAAATACTTCCCATAGCTTCCCCCCCCACACACACACACACTCCTATGTGCCTTTAATAGGGAAGATATTTCCTGCTACCCTGTATAGATTGTATTTGACCCACAACTTACTATGTGAGTTCTCATGTAGGAGTTTCAGGACCTTGCTCGTTATGGTTTTGCTTGTTTGTTTGTTCATTTGTTTTTGTTTTGTTTTGTTTTCTGGTCTGGTTCTGCTCTAAAATCGGAAGCTGGGGCAAGGGTTCTTCCCACAGGTTGTAATAAAAAAAGAATCGTGATGGACATAAGGGTGATCTAACTGACTAAATTGAAAGACACCCATTTGAATTTTAACCTAATTGAAAGTGTACAATTCTGGACAATATTATTCCTCAATTCACGCATTTTGTAGAAGTGGTAATCGTTATTTTATACAACCTATCAATATGCTATTGTGTGAACTTTAATGTGAAAAAAAAATAAGTTGACACTACATACTAATTCAATTATTAACCTGGAAAGCTTTTAAAAGGTTTTGTATTACGTATTTATGATTTTCCATTATTTATCATTTTATTGAAGATATTTTTTCTCTTGCATTATATCCTGATTTTTGTTTCCTCATCCCTCTATTCCTCCCATTTCCTCCATACCTCCCTCCTCACCTTCCTCCTCTCTGAATTCCCTCACTTCCTCTATGTGACTCATTAGAAAAGAACAGGCTTCTAAGAGATAATAACCCAACCTGACAAAATATATGATAAAGGAAAACTCAACACATCAAGTCTAAACAAAGCACTCCAATAGAAGGCAAAGAGCCCAAGAGAAGGTACAAGAATCAGAGGCCCACTCATTCACCCACTCAGGAGTCCCATAAAATATTAAGCTGAAAGCTTTAATATATATGCAGAAACTGGTGTAAATATGTATAGGCAATGTGCTTGCTACTTCAGTCTGTGTGAGTTTATATGAATCTTATTCAGTTGACCCAAGGGGCCTGTTTTCCTGGTGTCCACCATCCCCTCTGACACTTAAGTTCTTTCTGCCTCCTGTCTTGTGTGGTTTCCTGATCTGGGATGAGGGATTAAATGGAGAAATCCCATTTAGAGCTCTGTGTTTCATTGACTTTCTCTGAGTAATCTTTGACTTTAGTTCTCTGCATCTGTTTATGTCTATTATAAGAGGAAGCTTCTCTAATGATGACTGGATAAGGCACTGATCTATACATATAACAGAATATCATTAGAAGTCCTTAATTTTTTTATCTTTTTTATGATTTGACTTGTAGTGTTTGGTTATATTCCAGGGCTCTGTGCTTTATAATCTGTGATTATTGGTTACAAAACCATTGACAGGTATGGGGTTCCATCTTGTGAAGTAGACCATAAGTCAGATCAGACATTGATTGGCCATTCCCACCAGTTCAGTACCACCACTGCTCTAATATTCTTGCAGGGAGGAGAGATTTTAGTGAAAAGATTTTGTGGGTGACTTGATATTTATGTTTCTTCTTTGGTAGCCTGCAGAATAATTTAGATACACTAAAAAAATACATTGTAGGGGTAAAGGCTCCCTGTAGCTACCAGATTTACTGGTTCATGTTAACGGAGGGGTGTGTGTGTGTGTGTGTGTGTGTGTGTGTGTGTGGTGTTCTGGATAATGGAACCTGACTGTCAATTTGTGGAGAACAAACCTTTGTCTTAGCAGCAGCCTGGGTTGTTCAGAGATGAGAGATATGATATGATGAGGGATAAAATAGTTATAATCTATGGTTATGATGATAAGTAATTTGGAATCAATTAAATACTGTAGCCATTTAGCAGAATAGGTATAGTAGGCATTAGGAATGTCCTGTGACTTCTCTAAACATAGGTTCGGGGCTTCAAGAATTGTGCCAGGTATGGGTTCATTATATTAATCCAGCCTTATTTAAAATCATAGCAAGGTTGGTTACTGCCACGAAAATCATGCAACTATTGCACCAATGGACCCACCTTCCAGGCTAGTCATTTTCGTATCTCTCAGGATTTACAATTAGTTCAGAGTTTGCTTTTCTGCTCTAGCAATGTGACAGCAACTTCAACCATCATAATGAAGTGCTAGCCATTATGAATGAAACTTCCATATCAGTAGCAGCTTGAGATTTTTTTTTCCATTTTTCTGACTTATGTATATGATATCTTCAGCAATAAGGTCACATTATAAAGTTCTGGAGGATAACCCATGGAATCTTCAATAACCTGTTATGCTTGAGCCTTCATTGGACACCTCCAAAGAGTTAATCCGTACTTGACAACTGGACTTTTAATTTGTTTGCCTTTGATTTTTAATTCAGGTACTGTACCTCTCTTGCTGTACAATGTCACTAAAAATGTCACATACACACACATGCAAACACATGTGAGTGCATGTGTACTTGCAAACACATATACACACAGACACATACAAACTTCTAAAGTAGTTGAATTTCATATGACTCTATTAAAGTGTATTAAATACTAGTTATTCCAATCTGTATTCCTTCCTCCAATGCCCTACCACATTTTAACACTTTCTGTTCCCTCATTTACATATAAAGGATTTATTGTCACAAAGAATGTATCCTATTTCCTCTCCTTAAGTTTAAAACTATACATTTTTTAGTTATTAATATATTCTAGGTCAGCTACAAGGCAAACTGCTAGTAAGCAGTTTTATTTATTTTAGAACACTTGTGACTGTTTTACTTTTTCCTGTTATTTTTAAATTGTAAGTCATATATAAAATGCTATGCAGTGAATCACACCCACACATATAATGTGTTCCATTTAACATTCTACTTTAGCAACTATTAAAAAGAAATACATTTAAATTCTGTGCATATGTGACAATGAGGCGTCTTGAGGATATCTTGTTTTTGTCTGACATAGAGAAACAAGGTTCATATGTTGATAAAAAAAAAAGTAACTGTACAATTAAAGAAGATCTGGCATAGTTCAAGAATTTTTTTCAGTAGCCTTCCCTTCCTTAGTGAAATTTCATAAATTAAACTTGATAATAATATCAGGTTGTGGCTATGAGTCTGTTAGTTTCTGCTTCTATTGTTATATTTCATTTTTGTGTCACTATTTAAATATTAATAAACAATAGGAAACTAAGTAATAGTCAAATATTTCCATCATATTTGGACCACCTTGTCAATGAGCGAAGACTGTTGACTCTGTTGACTCTGTTGACTGTGCTGTTCTTATATTAGGGGCAGAGCAGAAGGTAGTACTTTACTCATTCTATCTTGATGCCTGACTTCATGGCCAAGCTATTTTATACCTACAACAAATAAACATCAAATCAATCCAGGCAACACAGTATAGGAAGAGGTATACAGAAGACATCATTGTTCATCCATGCCACTAGGAACAGGGTGGGAAAGACAAACAGACCTGCCTTCCAGCCCATGGCACATGTGGCTATAGATACACAGAGCCCTACCTACCACCATGCAGTGCAACATGAGAGGAGAAAGACAGACAGATAATTGTGGACTACCATGCAATCCACCGTCATGTTCTCTGGTGTGTGGTGGATGAACTATCCCTGCTTCTCACCAGCTGCATTACTCAGGAAAGAAGGTCGTACACCTCACCTGGACAGTACAGCAGAGCTGACCATAGTGGTGGGGCACAGGTGAGGGGCTCAATACCTGTATGACCAGCCTTCAGTAGGAGCCACCACAATTTACAAGTATGTGGTGGACAGATTGGAAAGAAAAGGAAGTGGAGCAGCATAGGCATTATGAAGAGATGACATTGGAGACACAGGGCAGAGAGAAGTAGCATCTTATTAGTGGTCAGCCACACCACTGCGGCCATGGTGAAGTTCCAACCTGAGCTGACGATAAGGGCCATGTCTGTGTTGATGACTATACAGTGGAAGGGGTCAGTAGCAATGTATGTAGTTCATTTTACCACTAGAGAACATGGGGACATCCCTGGTTGGGGCAGCCAGTTCCCTGGGGAACATGTGGATGTCCAGGGTTGTGCATAAGTGGCCTCACCCCTCATTAGTTGTGGCATTCTAGAGATCTGGCCCCGACTGTCACCAATGGTAGTATTCAGGAGAGCAGGCCCTGCACCTTGGCCAGGCAGCAGAGTGGGGATGGCTTTGGTGGCAGCAGCTTGGGTGACTCAGCTGAGGTTCTGGGTGTGGGAGAGTTAACCAACCTTAGGGTGACACTGGCACAGAGAACTAATAGCCCTGCCTCTTACTAGCTGCATCTCTCAGGAATGAAGGTCCTGTACCTCACCTGGACAGCACTACAGAGCTGACCATAGTAGTGGGGCAAAGGTGAGACACCCTTCGGACATGAGAGAAGAGAGGTGAGCATGCCTCCTGTTGACGGTGGCACTCGGTGGCTTAGCAAGAGCAGTGATGGAGAGCCAGCCCTGCATATAAGGGAGAGCCAGCTCACTGACCAGCTCAACCCAGGAAGATACAGGGCTAGATACCCAGACCTTGATACAGGGTTCTGACTTGGTCCTTCCCCAAATTTGTACCATCTGCAAAGGACTGGAATGCATGAAAGAGCCAGTACTGCTGATCTGAAGGTACAGGAATCTCTATGACACAGGGCAACAACAGGATAAGTAGGAAGAGGTCCGATGAGGATCCAATATTAATGGTGTCATAGAAGCCAAAGACCTCAAACCAGACCAATTACTCATTGTGATAAATGTCTGCAAGTGAAGATGTGTGGACAGAGGGATATACTGTGGGACACAGTGTGATATTCTCAGCTTCCGTGATGGGATATTTTCTATACTTGTGCGTGTGTGTGTGTGTGTGTGTGTGTGTGTGTGTGTGTGTGTGTGTGTGTGTGTGTATGTGTGTGTTTATTTTGGGAGGAAGGATGCAAGAACAAAGGGTACATATAAGGGGATGGGAAGATTAGTCAGATTGGAGCACATAATGTGAAACTCACAAAGAATAATCAAAATAAAAATAAAATAACCTATTTGAACTTCTCAGTGTATTAAACAACCCCTTTTCTATGGCAAAACATCATTTTTTTTATTATATCTTCAAGCTCTCTTTTGGATGAAATGCCCAACACTAAATCCCATTGGATGGATTCAATTCTATTTAAATTCATACAGAAACATTGTAGGAATTCTGTGTGTAAAATGAAGTAAGATATTTCAAAATAAATAATTATATCTCATATATGCAATAATATATCATAGAAATTCACCATCTTGTCTTTCTTGAAGCACTAGCATCACTTTTCAATGGCTTCCTTTAATGATAGCATACAAACAAAATAAATGTATAGGTACCACCTGTCAGTTTCAGACTTTTCTTCTATAAATTTTAGACTCCATTTGAATCAGATCATACATAGCATTAGAAAAATGTAAATTTCCTTTTCATTGAAGGAATACATGTAATCCATATAGAATATTTTAGGATATAACTAATGTCATATTTGTAAAGCCACAAGAATATTTGAACCAACATTCTATTTTTATAGAAGCAGACTTAGTGTGGGCTAAAAGACTAGTTTATATGTTGGTAGAAAGCTTGCAAATCTTGTAGCACATTTCAAGCAATTTTTTCAGTCTTCCTAAGGCTCCAACATTTTATTTATTTTTAATTAATTATTTATTTACATCCCAAATGCTGCTCACCCTCCTGGTCCCCCCACACAGAGTTCTTTACCCCATGCCTCCTCCCCTTTGTCTCTGAGAGGGTGCTTGCCCCCCAGCATTCTCCCTACCTAGGGCATCAAGTCTCTACAGGATTAGGTAAGTCCTCTCCCACTGAGGCCAGACAACGCAGTCCTCTGTTACATATGTGCTGGGATTCTCGAACCAGCCTGCATATGTTCTTTTGTTGCTGGCTTATTCTCTGGAAGCTTCCAGGGGTCTAGGTTAGTTAACACTGATGATCTTCCTATGGGGTTGCCATTCCCTTCAGCTCCTTACTCTCATCATTATTATTTTCAATGTTCAAAATTAGGAAGTCAGATTTTGGAATAAGACATTACATTTGAGATTATTATAATAGACTCTAATTTCAAACTAACACACAAAAGTTTTCTCATTACTCATAATAGTTCTTAAAATGTAATTACATTTCCCCTACGTTCCTCCCTCTGAATCCTCCCTTATATACCATTTCTACTGTTCTTCAAGTTCATGTGCTCTTTTTTTTCATTAATTATTATTCCAGGCATATGTGTTTCCTTAGTCACTGTTCTACTTCTGTGGAAAATACCATGGTCAAGGGAACTCTTATAAAGAAAAGCACTTAATTAGTTTTGTGTTTTATCCAAAAAAAAAAAAAAAAAGAAAAAAAAAAAGATCCAGGATTTGTTCGAATATGTTTGGTAGGACAAGGTATGGGGCAGGAAAAGTGAATTCCTCTGAGGGCCCATGCTGAGGCATCCCTTTCCCCTGAGGTACCAGCCATACAATGGGTATAGTATAGAATAGAGTTTTAGGGCATGGGCAGGGGAGTTTAGGGAGTAGAGACAAAGAAAGGGGGGGAGAGAGAGAAAGAGAAAGAGAGAGAGAGAGAGAGAGAGAGAGTAGCGGAGTAGAGGCAGACCATGAAGACATGGAGAGAGGGAGAAGGGGAAAGGGAATGGGAAGAAAAGGGGCAGAGAGGTAAGAGAGTAAGAGAGCAAGAGAGAGAGGAGGGGGCAAATACCTCCTTTTATACTGATTCAGGTATACCTAGCTGTTGCCTGGTAACTGGGGTGCAGAGCCTAGAAAAATGCTAATATTCTTACATTTTGGTTTAATTAAACAAAGGAAAAACTAGAAAGAGATGATGGTGAAGCAGGAATAGTGTTGTTGTGATCTTTAGCTACTTCCTGCTGACTTTGAGGCAATATGTTTCTAGGAAACCTAAGAAAATGGGTATGGGAATGCTGCTCCAATCTTAGGAGAGTTGGTTGTTTCATTGCTGTCCAGGGTCTGTGGAGTCACCAGTGGATTGGTAGAACAGATCCAGTTGAAGTGTCTGCATCTGTGAGAGAAGATCGGAGCATCTGTGAGCATCTGTGGGTTGCTTCTCTGGAATTGTCTTGGATGTAGATTTTGAGTAAATGCCTGCACACAATAAGATGCTGAAATACACACACACACACACACACACACACACACACGTTAGAGGTAGAGAATAAAGTTGAGTATATTTGGGAGAAAAACAATTTTTCTTAGGTGTATTTTTGAAACCCTTAGGACTTGTGGTTGGGGGTGAGGGGTATCCCAATCCCAGGGCAAAGGAGAGAAATCCCCCTGGAATAGGTAGCAAGTGAGAACTTAGGCTATTGCTTGGCAGGTGTACTTCTCTGGATGGAGTCTATTTGGTCCATGAGAGGTAGACCTTAGTGGGTTTCCTGTAGCTTATAAGTTTACAAAAGAGATATATTTGTTAACAACATAAACAGCCTTTAAGATGAGCTTAGGGAAGACAAAAACCTTTTGTGGAATAGAAGAAGCAAGAAGGGTTTTTTTTTTTCTTCCTTCTGTCTAGGGGACTGAATATTTATAAATTTAGCATAAGAAGAAACAATTTTAAGTTTACATTTGAAAGACAAAAGAAACTTAAAACCTTGACCTTGTGAATGTAGTTGATCATTTAGTTTATCATGAGAAATACCTTAAGTACATAGTTAAAAGGCAACCAAAGGGAACTTAAAATTTGAACTTATGATTATACAGTTGGATTGTGTAGTGGAATGTTTTATTAGAGTTAAACTAATTTAGAAGAACTCTATTGGTTAATGCAAAGGCAATGGCATAGGAAGGAGAAGAAATATGAAATATTTAGTCACTGGAAACTGAGTTTAGATAAAAAATTGGAATCTTCCTTAGAATTCCAGAAGTTTAGTCAATTTTTGTCATGGTAGGAAGCAGGGTGCTGGAGTAGTAACTGAGATCCACAGAACATAAGTCAGAGAGACACTTAGCTTAGTGTTAGCTTTTGAAATCTCAAAACTCACTCCCAGTGACACACATCCTCCAACAAGGCCATACCTATACCAACTAGAACACACCTGCCAAATCTTCTCAACTCCCTTATCCTTTGTTTTTTCCATCTTTTTGATTTACAAACACCTTTTAAATCGGAGTAAAATGCAATAAATTAGGTTCAAGGTGTTAAGTATTTTTTCAGCAAAACTTGAAAGTCAGCATAATTTCATTAATACATGTGTTAGTTATGTCTTTTTAAAATAATAATAACTATCAAATATGAAATGTGATGATCAGAGTCAAAACAATAATCTGAATACAAATAAAACCTAATTCAAACTTGGAAAAAAGTTAGGGTCTTCAATCACACTTGTCATAATTGGCAATACTTCTTTGCAAAATAAAATATGCACAACCATTGAATAAAAAATGGTAGTGAAAAATCAAAGCCAAATAGTAAGAATAGACTTTCACACAAATATGAAAGGAAGCTTTTAAAAATTCTAAGGAATAAAGGAACCCTAGCATGTGAATTTTATAGCAACAATTATTTCTCTGAGTTTTAAAAATGCCTGTGTCAAAAGTTCAGGCATACACTTTGTAATTTTATATGGAAATGGCTCTTAAGAGTAATACCTGTCATTTAGGTATAAAACAATAATATTGGGATATCAGAATAAGTAATTATCTGTTCAAAAGCTTCTGAAATGCTTACCAACTATTCTGTCAGCCTTTGGTAAGAAGAGAAAGCTATCAAGGAAAAGTCTAGATTTTATTTCTTGACTAATACAAACACACACACACACACACACACACACACACACACACACACACACATATATATATATATATATATATATGGAAAACAATCTAGCATCTAAATAAGATTCTCTTTTCATCATTCTGCAAACACACCCAGTGAATGTCTATTTGTATATCAGTTTAGCAGCACAGATATCACTGGTGAAATAAGGTGACAAGCAATACCCTTTCCTTTTCATTAAGCAAAAAGAAAAGTTCATTAAAGAGAGCAGAATAAATGGCTAGGCCATCAGTCTTCCCCTCCTCCAAGCAGCATTGTCAAAATGGGTATCTCCATTCAGAGGAGAGTAATTACTAATCCCTAAACCATGACTCAAAACTCAGTATAACATCTGGCTAAGAGATATATAGTGCTGGGCAAAATTTCACAGTCTACCACAAATCTTAGAAGCATGAATTGAGCTCTGTAAGTGTGTTGGCAAGAAAAGAAAGAGATCACTATCCTTTCCTCATCCTCAGGTGCCAGTTTAGATGTGAATGCCACTACTTGGGTGACAAGACACAAAATTTAGTGCAAGGTTTTATCTCATGGTCCAGTGCTAGGCATACTATATGAGAACAAGCATCCAATAAAAACTTATATGTATGTTAGAGCTCACATACAAAAACTCTAACTCTGACAGGAGATGAAGGCTCATAGGCTTATATATTTGGATACTTAGTTATCAGGGAATGGCACTATTTGAGTAGGACTGGGTGGTGTAACATTGTTGAAGTAGGTCTGGTCATTTTGGAGGAAATGTGTCAGTGGGAATATGCTTTGAGATTTCAAAAACCTACAGCAGGCAGAGTGGCTATCTGTTTCTCAGCCTGCAGATCAAAGTATAGCCTAAAAAACAAGCTAAAATGTGGTCTACACCATTGCAACATTGTAATGCATGGTGGATTGCATACATTTGACCCATGGGAAATGGCACTAATAGAAAGTCTGGCCTTCTTGGAGTAGGTGTGACCTTTTTGGAGGAAGTGCATCACTGTGGAGGTGGGCTTTGAAACACTCCTCCTGGATAACTTGTAAACAGTCCTCTCTTCACTCCCTTCAGATAAAGATGTAGAACTCTGAACTTCTCTAGCATCATGTCTGCCTGGATGTGCCTGGACACCACCACACTTCCTGCCCTGATGCCTGGACACCACCACGTTTCCTGCCCTGATGATAATGGACTGGACCTCAGGAACTGTAAGCCAGCCCCAATTATATGGTATACCTTATAAGAGCTGCTTTGGTTATGGTGTTTCTTCAAAGCAACAGAAACCCTAAGACAGAGTGAGTCTACTTACAACATGATCCCTCTACAGGAATGCACAATACTCTATGACTATAAAACTCAGAATCCATTCCACTCAACTCACAGCTAGCCTTGGTAAGTAAGGATCAGTCTCCATTACATATTCCCCACACTCAAGTAACTCAGCTAGATCTAGGCCAGTGCTGACATACAGTTATAGTTTTGTTTTGATTTTTGTTTTGGTTCATTTTCTAGTACTGCTCTCTAGTATATAGGCCTAAGACTACCTGTCACTTCTAGAGGTGATGAAAAATCAGGTCATGACTCATTTTAATATCAACCCATGTTGGCCATCATTCAACTTCAAACACACTACTCCTCTCTTAGGGCCATAGGAATATCCCATTAGCTGGACACAAGGCACTATATTAAGAAAATATTTTTTTTACTAAATTAGTGTGCAGCTAGTAAGTATGACACTGGATGTTTCTTAATGGCACTAATCCCAAAGTATACCAAGATATCTTCATTCTCTATCAATTCTTTTTCTAGGAATTACCCTTCAGTCCTCATTGATTAGATTTTTGTTATAGCTAGTATGATCCATATTTGAACACAGTTGTCTTGGCACACAATTTCACCTCATCAATAAAGAGTCTACCTCCAGTAGATAGACAGGGCCTCCAGGGGAGAGATAGGGTCACTCATCCATCTCCAAAATTTTGACTCAAACTTGTTCTTGTCTAAAGGAAATGCAGAGACAAAAATGGAGCAGAGATTGGAAGAAAGGCCATTCAGTTACCAGCTCAACTTGGGATCAATCCCATGCACAGATGCCAAATCCTGACTCTATTACTGATGTCATCTTGTGCTTGCAGACAGGAGCTTGCTGTCTGTCCTTTGAGAGGATATACCAGCAGCTGATTTAGACAGATGCAGATACTTACAGCTAAACATTAGACTGAGGTCAAGGTCCCCTATGGAAGAACTAGGGGAAGGATTGAAGGACTGAAGAGGATGGCAACCCCATAGGAAGAACAACAGTATCAACTAACCTGGACCCCTCAGAGTTTCCAGAGAATTTTACCAACCAAAGAGCATACATGTGCTGGTCCACAGCCACAGGCACGTATGTAGCCGAGGATTATCTTGTGTGACCTCAGTAGGAGAGATGCACCTATTCATGCAGAGACCTGGTGTCCCAGAAAAGGGAAATGCTGCATGGGGTTGAAGTGGGTGTGGGTGTGTGCATGAAGGGCTGTAGGGGAGCATTCTCTCAGAGGCAAAGGGGAGGGGGAGAGGATAAAGAACTCTCCGAGGGAGGACAGAGAAGGGAGTGCAACATTTGGAATGTAAATAAATAAAATGATTTAATAAATAAAAAATACAAAAATAAAGAGAACACAGCATTGTAGAACATGGTGTTCATCAATTGTTGTGTTGTTCTTGGTATCTAATTGGTTAATAATATAACACCTATGTGGTATTGCTAACAAAGCTATGCTACAGGACCATGGGGACTATGAATAATGTGCCAGATAGTTACTAAAATTATGATCCAGGCTCACCCTTTGTGGAAGTTAGTTTTAGTTATCAACTTGACACAATGTAGAAATACCAGTGCCTTAGGGTATCTCAATGAGAAATTATTTGAATTGTTTTGGATTATGGGCATGCTTGTGATTGATCTTTTTATTAAACTCACATGAGATAAATCTGCCTTGAATGTAGGAAGCACCATGTCATAGGCTGGGTCCTAAGCTCTGTAAAGGAGAGAAAAACACTTGAATACTCCCATGCATGCATTCTGTCTCTGTGCTTGTGGGTGGATGGAATTAACTCCCTCAAGTTCTTGCCTTCACTCCTCCTCAAAGCTGAACTGTAAATTGAAATTGTAAGTTGAATAAACTTTTCCCTCTTGTCTGTGTTACTTTTTGTCTCTATCTATCTATCTATCTATCTATCTATCTATCTATCTATCTATCTTCTATCTATCTATTAGATATAGAGATAGACATAGAAAACCTGAAAATGTCCACTGAAATCTACTAGAACTACTAAATAAGTTTATTAGAATTGTAGATCATAAAATTAAGATGCACAGGTATTTACAACTGCATGCAAATAAAGGCAGGGGCAAGACATGGGAGGTTTGCAGAGGGGAAACCGGGATTGGGGACAAGATTTGAAATGTAAATAAATAAAATAACCAATAAAAAGGTAAATACAATCTGTATTTTGCTTTTGGCAAGATATATCCAATATATACAAAGAACTCAATAAGTTAGACTCCAGAGAGCCAAGTAACCCTATTAAAAAATGGGGTACAGAGCTAAACAAAGAGTTCTCACCTGAAGAATATCTAATGGCTGAGAAGCACCTAAAGAGATGTTCAACATCCTTAGTCATTAGGGAAATGCAAATCCAAACAACCCTGAGATTCCATCTCACAGCAATCAGAATGGCTAAGA
The DNA here is from genome assembly GCA_036184795.1 of Tokudaia tokunoshimensis. Taxonomy (NCBI): domain Eukaryota; kingdom Metazoa; phylum Chordata; class Mammalia; order Rodentia; family Muridae; genus Tokudaia; species Tokudaia tokunoshimensis. The sequence goes on from BTHU01000014.1 coordinate 24,501,677, forward strand.
TCAAAAACACAGGAGACAGCAGTTGTTGGCGAGGATGTGGAGAAAGAGGAACACTCCTCCACTGCTGGTGGAATTGCAAGCTGGTACAACCACTCTGGAAAGCAGTCTGGCGGTTCCTCAGAAAACTGGGCATGACACTTCCGGAGGATCCTGCTATACCACTCCTGGGCATATACCCAGAGGCTTCCCCTGCATGCAATAAGGACACATGCTCCACTATGTTCATAGCAGCCTTATTTATAATAGCCAGAAGCTGGAAAGAACCCAGATGTCCCTCAACGGAGGAATGGATTCAGAAGATGTGGTATATTTACACAATGGAATACTACTCTGCAATTAAAAACAATGAATTCACGAAATTCCTAGGCAAATGGTCAGAACTTGAAAATATCATCCTTAGTGAGGTAACCCAATCACAAAAGAACACACATGGTATGCAGTCACTGATAAGTGGATATTAACCCAGAATCTCGGAATACCCAAGACACAATTCGCATATCAATAGATTTCCAAGAAGATGGAAGGAGAGACCCCTGGTCCTGGAAAGACTGGATGTAGGGGAACACCAGGACAGAGTAACGAGAGGGGGTTGAATGGAGAAAAGAGGGAGGGAAGGGGGCTTATGGGACTTTTTTTTTTTTTTTGAGACAGGGTTTCTCTGTGTAGCCCTGGCTGTCCTGGAACGCACTTTGTAGACCAGGCTGGCCTCGAACTCAGAAATCCTCCTGCCTCTGCCTCCCAAGTGCTGGGATTAAAGGCATGCGCCACCACCACTCGGCTTCTTATGGGACTTTCGGGGAGGGAGGAAACGGGAAAGGGGAAATCATTTGGAATGTACATAAAAAAAAAACTTAGAAAATAAATAAAAAAAAGTAAATACAAGAAAATGTGACTTATTTTAAGTATGTAAAAGTTTAGAAGGATATGGCAGACACACTGATTGGTTATTAAGACTTTTAATGATAACAGTAAAAGTAGTACAAGAGGGGATATTGAGGACATGAACCAACACATTTTTATGTGACAGAAAAAAGATTGAGAAAGTAGAATTCAATTTACCCTTTTACACTCATACTTACTGGCAGAGTGATGACTGACGTAATCCTTTCATGACAAGGTGGAGAATTGGAGTAGAAAATAGAAGACTTTAATCTAAGACAGAATACTCATTTAAAGGATTCTTTTGAAATACTTCCCTCTGTATTCTATTCTATTGTATAATTTATGTTTTTATATGAAGTTAAATTTATAACACATTTTATCATATTAAGAGCCATTAATAACAAGCTTGAATAATCTTATTGAAATGCTTTATACATTCTTGCACTTGTTTCTGATTAGCAAAGGTTAGCGTGTACTTGCACTTATAAAATTCCAAACAATTCATCCTTATATAAAGAGGTTAGACAAAATTCTTAAAGAACAGAGAAAATATTTCATGCACATTATTCAAATATTACTGTCCAACAAAGTAGTATTTTATAAGAAGTTATTCTACTATATTACTTATAAAAGTATTTAGTTTTATGAAAAATTCGTAATTTTACTCTGTATACTATGAGAAATACATGCAAATTTTGAGGAAACTAGGTAGAAAGCAAAGCTATAAAAATTTCTCTTTCATCAAAGAGCTAGAGCATGACGTGTGTCAGAAGCCATTTCAACATGCTTTCAGATATGATTGACTCTGGCACATCAGTTCTGTTACAACATGAACAATTAAAAAGCACACATTTTTATAGGATTTAATATTTCATTGGTTTCCCAAAAGCAAAAAGACATAGTACTATTTCACATTTTTTAAAGTGTCTCTATCATAGTGAGACAAGTCATTTTGTTCCAAAGATGTTGAGCAGGGAATCACAAGGATCTTCCCATATGTCATTAGTAACATCTTACTGATATAAAAAACACTTTATTTATGGCCATGAGAAATGCATATTTAAATATCACAAAATAACTTTAATTTCTGTAATTTATTAACTGACCTCCACTGATACCTGTGCTAAAGACTTGGTTTTCAGGAAAAAGAAGTTTTGAAATGGTAGCATATTTTTCAGACCAAACATATTTGTAGAAATTTAGTTTATCAGTGGCATTCCCTTCAGGATATTGTGGCCTCACATCATTTTTCTCTTTTTCTTTCTTTGCTTACCTCAAGACTTAAAAATCAAAGATTTCTTGTATAATAAACTTCCACAATTATGTATTTCACAGATATGTACCCAAAGGCAACAAGATCAGTATACTTGTACCGAAGCCATGAACAAATTAAACTTTTCCTTCATTTTGTTGCTCTTAGAAATTTCTGGGGCTGGAGAGATGGCTCAGCAAGTTAAGAGCACTGACTGCTCTTCCAGAGATCCTGAGTTCAATTCCCGGCAACCACATGGTGGCTCACAACCATCTGTGATGGGATATGATGCCCTCTTCTGGTGTGTCTAAGAGAGCAACAGTGTACTCATATACATTAAATAAATAAATCTTTAAAAAAAAAAGAAATTTCTGTAAAAGAAGCAAGTCAATGCAGTTTTTAAATATAAATCAGTAGCAGCAGCAGCAGCAGCAGTAGTAGTAGTATTTTGTGGTAGTAATAATAGTGGTATAGCATGTGTTTGAGTGCATGGTACATTCGTTAAGGTCCTAGAACAACTTTTAGGAGTGATTTCTCTCCTTTAGGGATGGGTTCTGTGGAGAAAACCCAAGTTGTAAGGTTTACATTGTAAGTACTCTTACCAGATGAGTCCTCTCATTGGCCCTAGCATATAATTTACTTAACCTAATTTGCTGAATGAGAAAAAGTCACTTCAGTGCCTTCAAGTTTTATTGAGTTACCCTATTGACTAATATGAATATTTAAAAACTCTTTGATATATTAGCAGTTACTACATTGTTGCTATTACACATATACCTGTAGCCTACAAACTAGCATACAGGTATAAAACAAATTTTAATAATTTATGTAAAAAGTTTTTATGATAAACATGCTTTTGAATTTACACAATGAGGTAACAATAAGTTTAAAAATCGACAAGTATATCTTGTAATAAACACAATAATGGTATCTTACCATATCAAGAAATTTACACAAAAGTAAAAATGATGAAAATTCTAATAGGTAATTGTTTTAAACATTCATTATACATTTATATATTAACTATTAATAATAGTTTGAATAATTAAATATCATTTAATTATTTGAATAATTAAATATTGAAGAAAGTAAATATCTTGTATTTATGCAAATCAATATTCTAATAGAAATATAAAACATTATATGATATATTTTTCTTCATTAAATTATAAACACATTGCCATTATAGATGTTACTATCAATGTATTATATGCTACCATCTCTATGTAAAATGAATTTTATGTTTAATAAACTATTTTTCACTTATGAAAATATTTGTTATATAAATAATTGATAATATACATCATAATTTATTAGATATTACATTTTTAGAAAGTAGAGATTGTTATATCTCTGTTTTTAAAATAAAGTATAAATTTGTACTTATTTTTTTCAAATATAAATAAAATTTAAAATATCAAGATTTTGTTAACTCTAAGAAAACGTGGGAATACTGATTTAATGTCCCATGTATTCAAAGAGAAATGTTAAATTTAAGAATACAAAGAAATTTAGCTGTGTAAAAGTCTGTATGTGTATGTGTGTGTGTGTGTTTCTGTGTTTGTGTGTGTGTCTGCAATATATTGTTTGATTTCTTTGTCAAGACTTGACTCAAACCTAAATATATCTAGGAAAAGATAACCTTAATTTAATAAAATGTATCAAAAATTGGACTGCATTCAAGTTTGTGTAGCATTATCTTGATTAATGATTGATTAGGAGCACCCAGGTCTGCTTGGGTAATGGCATTGCTGGGCAGATGTTTGGGGCTTGTATACAAAGCAACCTGAGCAGTACATGAGGAACAAGCTGATAAGCAGCATTCCTCCAAGGTTTCTGCTTCATGTTTGATCTCCAGTAATTTACCCAGAGTTCCTGCACTGACATCCCTCAGTGATGGGATATCTATCTAGTAGAAAAACATGAGTTCTTTCGTCTCCAAGTTGCTAACAGTTGTAGTATTTTATCCAAGAAATAAAACTTCTAACTAAGAAATAAATTGCTACTAAGGTCACAGGATATTGCTGTCAAAGATGTGACCATCTGTTTTGAGGAGGAGCGTGATGGCATTTGAAGATTGGACTTAAAAAGAAAAAAACAATAACTTCCCAACCAGACACCCCCAGAGCTCCCAGGGACTAAGCCAGCAGCCGAGGAGTACACATGGCTCCAGCTGCATATGTAGCGGAGGAAAGACTTGTCAGGCATCAATGGGAGGAGAGATCCTTGGTCCTATGAAGGTTCAATATGTGCCCCAGTGTAGGAGAATCGAGGGCAAGAGGTGGGAGTGAGTGAGTGGGTGGAGGGACACCCTCATAGAAGCAGGGGGAGGGAGGATGGGATAGGAAGTTTCAGGGAGGGGGAGAAACCAGGTAAGGAGATAACACTAGAAATGTAAATAAATTAAATAAATAAATAAATATTAAAAAATAAATAAATGTCAAAATTTTGCACCAAGTTACAAATGAAATACAGAGCAAAAATCAAGCTGTCCTTTTCTAATAAAATTAATATCAAGAGTGACAAAATAAAAGACATAAAAAATGAATTTTGATAATGATGCAGACAATGGAGCTCTGGCTTGTGATGTATCAAAGAGAAGCATATCCTATATTGGAGTCGTTTATGGGGTTCTTTGTGTTAAGAACATATGATTCTGGTCATTGGACCTCAAGAATAAGTCCCAATTAACAGGAGACTAGAACTACTACACGTGATCTTAGTCAAAAGGTCGAGAAGCAATGAGACTAGAATTACTGAAGTGAAACCTTTACTCTGCCATGGTAGTTGACATTGGTCAAATAGGTTTGAAGCCTCAGGTCTGATTAGGAAGATACCACAATCATTGAAGCAAAATCATCTGGGATGTGTTCCCACAGGATCAGCATTCAGAATCTGTAATCATTATTAATCTCATCAAGCCATAGACATTGTAAACTACAATAGCCATCTGCCCCCAAGGTATACTGAATGGGCTCAGTAATAGTACAGCTTCTATGGGATTTGTTTGGACTCAAGGTCTGATCCATAAGATTGAAACTAATACTAATGCTACTAATGAGACCAAATACCTGACACTAAGAAGTTTTGGGACCTTTGAAGAAAATATACTACTATTATTCTCCAATGTACATAGTAGAAAATAACATCTACTTAGTTATTGCTATGTTCATAGACCCACTCATATCTAAACTTTCATCAGAGAAACTTTTTCATGAAAAAGATTGTTATTATCTTTGTGACCCAAAACTGAACTACATGCAGAGAATATTTGTTTGGACAACTAAGCCCTAAATGGAGTATCTCTATAATGTTCTCTCATAAGGCTCAGGAATCTTAAGTGGAATAGGAAGCAGAAAAATAGAAGAGCCAGAGCTGTAGATGATTTCAAGAAAACAGTGTTTTACTAACATAATGGCTAATGCTCATATAAAATTCAAGCCAGGCAAAATGCCACTAGGTGGAAGTTGTTTAAAAGTCATCACCCATATAATAGCTGCTAAAATGGGAAAAATCAGTTTTCCTCAATGGAGTGACCCTGGGTATATCATCTATTCCTCAGAGCAGATACCATTATTCTGAGTAGGCCAAAATCAATTGGATTTCATGGTATGTATCTATGATGTGGTTTTCTCATGAAATTGTGTAGATAAGCTTGTGGGGGAGAATCTAGGAAGAATGTGGACAGGAGAAATAATAATATGATCAAAATATATTGTATGGAATTCTCAAAGGATAAATAAATAATTTATTTAAAAGCTAATTAGTGCAATAGTGGAGTTTAAAATCATGGAAAACACTTTGAAAACTACTAAAGGCAACATAAAGAAACATAAATTATGGATCTTTGAAAATAATTTAAGAAAAGTGTTCTGGATTAAAAGAGATTTATTGGACATAAATAGTGATTTTGAGATCCTTGAAGGACTTGGTGAATTACTATAAATATATATACATATATATATATATACATACATACATATATATATAAATTTGATGAAATAATTGAAGAGAATTTATATAGTAAATTTTGACCAAGCCAAAACTTAAGTTTTTAGGTCCACACCAGCAACATTTCAGTGTGTTCTCTTGGGGAACAGATTAATGGGTAAAGTAGTTTACATAAGATGAGGTCATTAAAATGGTCCTCAATACAAGATTACAGATGTACAAAGTGCATATAGAATAAACACACAGAGATCTATATGCAAGGAAAACAAATGCGTGGGTTAGCCAACAAAAACAAGGACCTACAGCAAAACTAAACTACTAAACACAATAAGGACACATGCTTCACTATGTTCATAGCAGCTTTATTTATAATAGCCAGAAGCTGGAAAGAACCCAGAAGTCCCTCAACGGAGGAATGGATACAAAAAATGTGGTATATTTACACTATAGAATACTACTCAGCTATTAAAAACAATGAATTCATGAAATTCTTAGGCAAGTGGGTGGAACTGGAGAATGTCATCCTGAGTGAGGTGACCCATTCACAAAAGAACACACATGATATGCACTCACTGATAAGCGGATATTAGCCCAGAAGCTTGGAATGCCCACGGAACAATTCACATATCAAAGGATACCAAGAAGAAGGAAGGAGAGGCACCTGGTCCTGGAAGAGCTCAATGTGGCAGTGTAAGAGAATACCAGGAAGGTGAGGTGGGAGTGGGTTGGTTGGGGAGCAGGGGAAGGGAAGAGGGTATATGGGACTTTTGGGGAGGGGAGGAACCAGTAAGAGGGAAATAATTTGAAATGTAAATAAGGAATATATCTAATAAAATAAATAAATAAACAGTTTTGAAAGCCCCCCCAAAAAAGAAAAAAATAGAAAGAAAATACTGAAGTTACTAACATTTCAGAACGAGATAGTAGAAACTTATTTTTTTATTTTAATTTGATGTTTTAAAATCAAATCTAGATCCATTTCCACCATTTAAAATCCTTTTTTATCATCGCACAATTCTTCCATCCCAATTTGTGTGTTTAATTTTTATATACATACTTTACTAATATTTTCTATAGCAGCAATTCTAAGGCGAGAGTAATCTACCTTTAAATTATACTTACATCCCAGTCTTACATTCCATTCCCTTTGAAAGAAGGGAAAGCATGAAAACCTGGTAATGTAATTGCTTCGGTATTAGGGTGTTGTTCCTGTTGCTGCTGCTGCTATTATTTTTGTTGTTTTGTGACACAGACTTACTTCCTACTTCCCATGAAGATGAGAGTATGCTTAAATGCATGATCCCTTTCTTTCCAGTCAAGTCAGTAGAGAGCCCCACCCCTGCCAGCTTTCTCTTGTGCTCAGAATCTCCCCTTCGCATCTCCAATTGCTCTACATGGTCTCTATACATTTTGCTAGAAGCAGCTGGAAACTTGAAATCAAGCACTGTCATTTTTGCTTTTCACTTAAAAAGCAACACCAGAAATTTGGGACATATGTAGATAGAGTAATTTATCTAAATTTATTTATTCTTCTTTAAAGATTGAGGCTGCATGAGTAACATAGATATACTAATACTCCTATTAGTTTATATTGGATGTCAAGAAAAAGATAAGATAAAAGAAAAGAAAAGAAAAGAAAAGAAAAGGAAAGGAAAGGAAAGAAAAGAAAAGAAAAGAAAAGAAAAGAAAAGAAAAGAAAAGAAAAGAAAAGGAAAGAAAAGAAAAGAAAAGAAGGATGGATGGAAGGAGAGAGGGAGAGAGAGAGAGAGAGGAGGAGAGAAGGAAGGGAGGAAGGAAAAGACTCCTAATTTGTTTTAAGAAGCAGTTATCTGAATTCAGGAAAAACAACTCAAACTTATTCTACAGAACATATGGTGTGTTGCTCTTAATGTAATATTTACAAAATCTTGAAATTTTGTGATAGTACATTTTTATAAATACTACTTGAATATATTTTTTCATAATTACATTTAGAAAGAGAAATTCCTAACAAGTGTTGCCTATTTAATCAGGCTACTTATTCCAAAATAATTTTGAATTATTTTATGATGCAGAAAATTCTTTTGTAACTATGTTCAAAATATATTATAAATCTGATTCTTTCTCAGAAATTCTACCACACTGACTCCATTGATCTTGGCTAGTCTATTTATTCCTCCCAGAAATGATTATGTTTTGGCTATTGCAATAACAGATAGAAAAAATTTAATTGAAAAAAAGAAACACAAGTAGTAAACACAAACAAGTCCGATTTACTTCTGATCTACTCATCTTGAATGGACTTAGAGTGTGTTGTGTGTCATCTGGTTTCTGATCACTCATAAAAACTTAGCTCCTAGGACTCTCCTCCAGCTGCCAAATGTCTGGACAACTTAGCCTCTTTCCCTTGCTGTGAGAATATTATTAGAAGTAAATGGGAACTACATGATTTTCCAGAATTTCAAAACATCTTCATCCATATAGCCCGATAATTATTTGTTTGCCTTGACTAAAATGTGTGCCTTATTCCTTCAGACAAAGAACCATTTTGGTAACAACCTAAAATAGTATTCTTTTTTGTATTCTCCAATGTCTTACCTTTTATTTCTATGTGAGTTTTCACTCACAATACAAACTTCTGAGTTATATATATTGCTCAACTCTTGGTGTTGTTTTCTTTCTAATCATGGAAAATCACTATCATGAAAAAGGGGAATTCTAACTTTCTATTATGTGTTTATTTGTTGAATTTTTTTTAGTACTATCGCTTTGATGGTAGACTAGAAGGAAAAATTGTGCTAGAGGGACATGAAGAATGATATTAGATATAAAGTACAGACTTTATAGGCAGAGTTTATTAAGAAATGGGGGAGATTTAGGTCAGGGATAGGTTTAAGGAAAGGGAGGCAGCACTTATTGGGAGATATATAGGATATCTATAGAGGAAAAGCTGAGGTTGTTATGCAGGTTTAGGAGGTGCAGAAAGGGAATGGGAGTTTGTTCCTTTCCTATTAATTATAATCCTGCTCAAAAGATGTTTTCTCTATGCAAAAGTCCTGAGCTTTTAAAAAGATTCATCAACTTAATCAAGAAGCTGTGCATTTCTTCCACCTGAGTACCCAAGACTAATTTAACCTTTTCACCTTGAGTAAAGAATGATCTTCAAGAGGTTGTCAGAGAGATTGGCATATAACATGCACTGTTCTCTTTCTAGCCAGGATAAGGATGAATGTGTCAAGAGTTTTTGGTTTGATCATTTATTTTTATGGGATCCTCTACTCTCTGTTCTCTCATCAAGTGTGACTTAGAAGCATTGTTATGGGGAATTCCTGTGTTTATTTGCACACCTGGATTCACTGAAAATATTTGCTTGGTAAAGTAATAGAATGGAAAATGTATACATTCACTACAATGTATACAGTGTAATAGGTCTCAGGGGAATCTTCAGGCTTTCATTTTTCCTATGCCTCCAAGAAGGTCCCTTTCTATCTCAATGATGGCTCACACCCATTCTAGATATTTTTTTCTGAGGAAAATGAGAGGACATATTTATTTGTAGGAAGAATTATTCACGTGGATAAGCACTTGATCAACTCCTCTTCACCTTAGCTGGCCTCTCATCTGGTCCAGTGTCAAAAGGAGCTCCCAGTTTGGTGAATGACCATGTCTCAAAATGAAAAAGAAAGTGGAGTGTGGCTGAGGAAGATAATAGATGTCAACCTCTGACATGCAAAGGTATATGCACAAAGACATAAACATATATACCAGACACATACACAGAAATGAAATATTTTTAGTGTGCTTGATATTTCTATTTTAATTATATACTTTCAAATAAATTGAGGCACTCTAATTTTAGAATTATTATTTACATGATATATTAAAATAGAAACATATTTAAATACTTTTAGGTAAATAAATATTGGATATATTAATTTAATGTAGAATACAATCATTGAAAAAATAACTTTTCTATCACAGAGTGATTTCATTACATTTATATAACAATCATTGAAAGAAGGTTAAAATAAAGGTTACACTGGTGTGGCAGTGCTATCCTAGGTATATGGAACAAAGTAAAAAGAGGAAGAGACACATTCTATCTTTTAATTCAGATTGAAGATCAGAAATAGTATTGACATTAATCAAGCACTTATACAAAGAAATGTTAGAGGCAATAATGTAAATGCCATGAGAAAACTTTTAAGTTTCTACAGTCTCAGTAAAGGGCGATTTAAATCAAATTGCTGCATTATGAAAGACAGAAATATTGCTTTAAATATGCATTCTAAGTAGGTCTTAATTACAAAAAGAGGCTTCTAAAGGAGGTAAACACAGTAGGGGCCAGGTATACGAAGGGCTCTTGAGTTGTTTGGAAAGCACTGACATTTAAGAACTCAAAATATTGGGGTTTTTTTGTTTTTTGTTTTTTTTGGGTTTTTTTTTTTTTTTTTTGTATTTTGAATGGATTATAGAATGAGGCATAAAAGGGATGTAGAATAGTTTGCACAGGCCAGCATGCAAGAGTGCCACCTGGATGACAGTGCTGGGAGACCTTGATAAGTATTGTGTATCACAAAAGAACCAATGAGAATGTACTGAAAAGTGGAGATATAGTTAGACCTTAAATCACATTAGCATCAGTGTGAAATGTGTTAATGTAAGGTAGGTAATTTGAAGGCTGTTATAATTATATAGAAAATCATTTGCATCAGAGATTTTATATTATAAAGTTTCAAAATTTAGATACAAGAGACCATGTGGAATCTTACACCTGCATTCGATTGTCTATATAAATTCTGAGATAAGATAAGCTGATTCTTAATCAAAACTGAATAAATAAATTTCAGGATTTAATTTCATTTACAAAACACAAAGTACTCTTTCAAGAATAAAAATTGTGGATAGAATTTTACAAATCTCATATAGTCTATTAATAATATCAATATGCTGTCCTCTGGGGCACACCCAGCTGCTGTAAGCAGTCTACTGACCCCGGCTGGAACTCCATTCTCCAGCCACCTTTTTGCCTATCATCAACAAACCAGCTGATCTGGAACCAAACAGGTGAGATTCCATTCCTGTACCCATCTCTCTCACCCTCTGAGTCCTCTGGGGCATGCACAACCGCACCAAACAGCCTGCTTTCCCAGCTGGACATCCACTGTCCCATCACTTCTCACTTACCTTCGTCAGACCTGCTGATCTGGTACCTTACATTACAGACCTACCTACTAGAGACCTTCTACACCAGCATTAACGAGACTATTAGAGCCTCACATACCTAGTACAACAGTAACATTCAGGGACTAAAGCCATCTGGATGACTCCGTATAATGAACACAAACAACAAAAGCCAGGGCAATATGGTACTATCAGCGTGCAGCTATCCTACTACAGTAAGCCCTGGATATCCTAACACAATTGAAACACAAGAAAATGACCTTAAATTCAGTCTTATAAAGATGATAGAGGCCTTTAAAGAAGAAATGAATAAATTCTTCAGTGAAATACTAGAAAATAAAATTATACAGGTGAAAGAAATAAATAAAACTGAAATTAGAAATAAAAGCAAAAGAGAAAATACAAACCTAGGGAATGCAGGAAATGAAAAAATATTAAGGAAGAGAACAGGAATAGCATATGCAAACATCATCATAGAATGGAAGAGATGGAAGAGAGAATCTCAGGAGTAGAACATACAATGGGAGAAATTGATACATTAGTTAAAGAAAATGTTAAATCTAAAAAATTCCAGACAAAAAGCATCCAGAGACTCTGGATACCATGAAAAGGCGTAATCTCTGTATACTAGGAATAGAAGAAGGTGAAGAGTCCCAGGTCCAAGGTCCAGAAAATATTTTCAACAATCTTGCAGAAGAAAACATTCCTAACCTAAAGAAAGATAGGCCTATAAACATACAAGCTTAAGAACACAAGTTGTACAGCACCAGAAAAGAAAATCATCCCTAGATATAAAAATAAAATTAGCACACAAAATCTACAGAACAAAGAAAGAATGTTAAGAATGGCAAGCAAAAATGCCATGTAACATACAAAGGCAAACCTGTCAGAATTGTATGCAACTTCTCAACAGAGACTTTAAAAGTTTGAAGGGCCTGAATCTTGCAACCTCTGAAAAACCAAAGATGAAAATCAAGACTACTATATTCAGCAAATCTCTCAATGACCATATATAGAGAAAATAAGATATTTCAAGAAAAAAATCTGAATTTAAACAATATCTATCCACAAGTGCAGCTAGAAGGAAACCTCCAACACAAAAAAGGAAAACTACATCTATGAAAACTCAGGAAATAAGTAATTACATACTAATTAAAACAAGAAAATCACACACAGACACACACATACACACAAAACTAGCATCAATATTACAAAAATTAACTATCACTGGTCATTAATATCTTAGGGTCTTATTTAATATTAATATCAAGGGTCTCAATTCCACAATGAAAAATACAGGCTATAAGATAGATGTGAAAACACAATTCATCCATCATTCTGATGCATAAAAGAAACAAAACTCATAAATAAAGATAAACATTATTTCAGAGTAAAGGGCTGGAAAAAAAGTTTTCCAAGCAAACAGACAGACCCAAGAAGCAAGATGGAGAAGCCATTTTAATATCTAATAAAATAGACTTTCAACAAAAATTAATCAAAAAAGACAGGAAAAGTTGCTTCATCCTCATCAAAGCAAAAATCTACCAAGATGATATCTCTTTTCTGAATGTCTGTACCCTAAACACAAGGACCCCTACATTTGTAAAAGATATATTGCTAAAGTTTCCAAATCATAAATAGTTTTCAACTTTTATTGCTATCTCTCTGTTATTCAGTTTTATCTATGAAATTCATCATCTTTTCTAGATCTCACCTCTAACCTTCATTTTTCTCTCTCTGTGGCTTATCATGACTGATAAAATCCAGTACCTTTAGCTTCAGTGTTTCTTCTAGGCTGTATTGCCAAGTTTTAAATCTCTCTCTCTCTCTCTCTCTCTCTCTCTCTCTCTCTCTCTCTCTCTCTCTGTTGTTCAGTCTTATCTGTGAAATTCTACATTTTTTGTTCTAGTATCTTTTCCACCTCTAGTCTCAAACCTGCATTTTCCTCTTTCTGTCACTAATCATGCCCTATAAAATCCTGTTAGTTCCAGTGTTTCCTCTAATTTGTATTGCGAAGACTTAAATTTTTCTCTCTGCTGTTCAATCTGGAATGTGAAGTTTTATATTTTCAGTTTTAGCATCTTTTCCAGCTCTTGACTCCAACTTTGATTTTCCTCTCTCTGTCACTTATGACCTATAAAATCCTGTACGTTTAGAACCACCTATTAATAGTGAGAGATGTAAACATCCCCTTCTCACCAGTCAAGGGTAATCCAGACAAAAACTAAGCACAGACATAATGAAAATAACCAATGCTATGAATCAAATGGACCTAACAAACACCTACAGATGATTTTACCGAAATGCCAAAGAATAAATCTTCTTCTTAGCACCTCCAGAATCCTTTTCCAAGTTGACAATAGTCACAAACCAAGCTTCAACAAATACAAGAAAATTGAAATCATACCCTGTATCTTATCTGATAAAGTTGGAGTAAAAGCTGACCTTCAACAATAACAGAAACACCAGAAAGCCTACGCATTCAGGAAACTTGACAACTCTAAATTCAATGATCTCTGAGTCTGGGAAGAAATAAAAAAAGAAACTGAAGACTTTCTAGAGTTCAATGAAAATGAATAAACAACATACAGAAATTCATGGAACACAATGAAAGCACTGCTAGGTGGAAAGTTCATAGCACTAAGTGCTACAAAAAAGAAATTATACCAGCAATTTAAAGTACACTGGAAAGCTGAAGAAAATAAGAAGCAAACATACAAAAGAGTATAGAAGGTAAGAAATAATCAAAATCAGGCAGGAAATCAATCAGTTAGAAACAAAGAAAACAATACAAAGTATCAATGAAATCGAAACCTGGTTCTTTGAGAAAACCAAGAAAGACAAAACTTTAGCCAAACTAACCAAAATGCAGAGATACAATAGCCAAATTAAAAGAAAATACAAGAACTCAAAAAAGAAAAGGAAGACATAACACCAGAGACTGAGAAAATTCAAATAATTATTAGTTCATATTTCAAAACCTGTACTCCAAAAATTTGGAAAATCTAAATGAAATGGATGATTTTATAGACAGATATTAATTACCAAAGCTAAATTAATATCAGGCAAACCATCTGAAGAGTCATATAACTCCCAAGGAAATAGAAGCATTCATTGAAAGTCTCCCAACAAAAAAAAAAGCTCAAGACCAAATGGTTTTAATGCAGACTTCTACCAGACTTTCAAAGAAGAGCTAATGTTGATACTCCTCAACACTCAAAACTCACCAAATAGAAACAGAAAGAACTCTGCCAAACTCTACAATCACCCTGATACCTAAACAACACAAAGACTCAACAAAGAAATAATTTCAGACCAATTTTCCTTATGAACATTTATGCAAAAATAGTCAAGAACACATCAAAGACATTATCGACTATGATCATTTAGGTTTCATCCCACAGATGCAGGGGTGATTCAGTTTATGAAAGTACATCAACATTATCCACAATAAAAAACAAACTGAAAGAAAAAAGCACATGGTTATCACACTAGATGTTGAAAAGGTGTTTGATAAAATCCACCATCACTTCATGATAAAAGTTTCAGAGAGAGCAGGGATACAAGTGGTATACTTAAACACAAAGAAGAAAATATACAGCAAACAAATAGCCATCAAATTAAATGGAGAGAAACTTAAAGCAATTCCACTAAAATCAGGGACAGGACAAGGCTGCCCACTCTCTCCCTATCTATTCAATGTGATACTTTAATTTTAAAAAGAGCAATAATACAAATAAAGGAACTATAAATTGGAAAGGAAGAAGTCACAGTATCACTATTTGCACATGACAGAATAGTATACGTATGCAATTCTAAAAATTCTACCAGAGAACTCCTAAACTTTCTAAACACCTTCAGCAAAGTGGCTAGATAGAAAATTTACTCAAAAATAATCACTCACCCTCCTTTATACAAATGATAATTGGGCCAAGAAGGAAATTATAGAAACAGCACCCTTTACATTAACCATGAATAATATAAAAAATACTAATGTAACTCTAACCCAGCAAGTGAATGATCTGTATCAAAAGAACATCCAGTTGTTGAAGAAGTTGAGGAAAATATCTGAAGATGGAAAGACCTCCCCCATAATCATGGACCAGTAGGATTAACATAACAAAAATGGTCATTTGACCAAAAGCAATACTTCCAATTCCCATCAAAATAACAATTATTTACAGACTTGAAAGAGCAATCATATGGAAAAACAATAACCAAAAGAAATAAAAAATCTTAAAAACCAACAACAACAAACAAGACTTCTAAAGCAATCCTGAGCAATAAAAGAACTTCTGCAGGTTTTACCACCCCTAGCTTCAAGCTCTACTATACATCAGTTACAAACTGCATGGTGGGGCTGGAGAGATGGCTCAGCGGTTAAGAGCACTGACTCTTCTTCCAAAGGTCCTGAGTTCAAATCCCAGCAACCACATGGTGGCTCACAACCATCCATAATGAGATCTGATGCCCTCTTCTGGAGTGTCTGAAGACAGCTACAGTGTACTTACATATAATAAATAAATAAATATTTAAAAAAAAACAAACTGCATGGTATATGTATAAGAACAGACGGGTTGGTCAATGGAATCAAATCAAATGCTCTGAAATAAACTCACACAACTTTTGGACATTTGATTTTTTACAAGGAAAGAAAATCACACAATGGAAAAAAATAAAGCCTCTTCAACAAATGGAGCTGGTCTAACTGGATGTCTGAATGAGCACTAGAGGGAGTTTGTCAGTGTGTAGACTGGCTTTGAGGGCTGCTCCTAGTGGTGAAGCTCCAGTGAGTACAGAGAAGCCAATCTCCTTTTGGTTACCATCAGCTCAAAATGTAGAACTCCTTTGGTGGGAAAAACTAAGTACCCTGAATAGGATAGGAACTCTAAAAGATGACCAACAGAGTCAAATAACCAGTACCTTGGAACTCACAGAGACTGAACCACCAACCAAAGAACATACATCAGCTTGAACTGGAGACCCCCAGATATGTATCAGATATGCAGATCGTTCTTCATGTGGGTCCCCCAACAACTGGACCTGTTGCCTGTCTGTGGAATACATTCCCCTAACTGGGCTGCCTTGCTTTGTCTCAGTGGAAAAGGATGTTCCTAGTCCTGCAAAGACTTGATGTGCCAGGGTGGGATGGAGGCATAGCCAGTGGGTATTTCCAACCTCTCAAAGAATGGGATGGGAGATGACATGAAGGAATGTGTGAGTGTGGGAGCAGGAAAGAAGATAAAGACAGCAATTATGATGTAAAGTAAATAAAGTATATTTTGAAAAGAAGAGTATGAAGAAAAGAAAATGCCTACATGCATTTATGCAGCTTCAATAACAGAATAAGGTGTTAGAATTGGAAATTAACTTTATATTTCTAAATTTTGACAACATGTATGGTTTGCATGAGAAGAGAAATAGCAAATTTCATTGTTTGGCTATTTTAAGTATATATATACAGAGAGAGAGAGAGAGAGAGAGAGAGAGAGAGAGAGAGAGAGAGAGAGAGAGAGAGAGAGAGGGTGTTTCTATTCCTGCACAAACATAATGACCAAGAAGCAAGTTGGGGAAGAAAGGGTTTATTCAGTTCATATTTCATTACTGATGTTCATCACTAAAGGAAGTCAAGACTTGAACTCAAGCAGGCCAGGAAGCAAAAGCTGATACAGAGGCCATGGAGGGATGTTTCTTACTGGCTTTCTTCTCCTGGCTTGCTCAGGTTGCTTTCTTACAAAACCCAAGACTACCAGCCTAAAGATGGCACCACCCACAAGAGGTCCTCCCCACATTGATCACTAATTGAGAAAATGCCTTACAGCTGAATCACATGGAGGCATTTCCTCAAGGGAGGTTCCTGTCTCTGTGGTAACTCCAGCTCGTGTCAAGTTGACACAAAACCAGCCAGTACACACACACACACACACACACATATTAATTTATATACACACACATATATATATTCACATTCACACCCTGTATATATGCATATATGTATATTTATGTGGTTGTATATATATGCATATATATATGTGTGTGTGTGTGTGTGTACTAAATATATGAAACAAATGCTTGACTGTATAATAATGCCTTTCAACATAAAAAAAGACTAGCTCATGTTGGTTAAAAACAGATGGATAAAAAGAGGATACCTAGTTAAGACTGGTAGATTTAATTATAAAAATTGCATGTATAACAACTTTCTAGTGATAAATGATTTCAGAATTACGGTCTAAAAACGTTGGTTTACTGCTTAGATCACACACTATCCAGAAGAAACAAGTTTAGTTCTCATTACATGGGTAGGGCAGCTCACAAAATCCAATAAATCTAGAAACAGAATAACTAATTATAAACTTCCAATATTTCATGTGTTCCACTTGATATTTAAAATGAAGAAAATGTCCCTTAAATTAGATAAGTGGGACTGATTTTAACTTAGTAACATTATGAAAAGACTTTTGTAAATTATCCTGGTGAGTGCTTCTTCTAAAAAAAGAGACATATTTTAATCATAAAATATTTAAATGATAATAAATAAAAATCATCAGTCTCCACATCCCATTTCTAAAATTTGTCTATCATACCAGAAGATCAATGAGGCATGCTGTTTGGAGCTAATACAGAACTGTATAAATTTGGATTTGGTGCCACATGTTCACAGAATTTAAAGATAAGTCGGTGACTTCTAATGAGGTTATACATAAAAAAAGAAAAGAAAGTGCCCAGCTGTGCAGTGTGCTGGATAATTTATCACAGGAGATATAAGCATATTTGAATCTAGGAGAACAGATAAATTAGTTTATGAATATAAGTAGCTGAATATATTGGGATTCTCATGTTAAAACACTTATAATTAAGAATTATGTTTTTAAATTTTTTGCTTGGCTAAGTGATTTTCCTCAGAATTAACAATTCAAAAAGCGTATAAGAGCGTTCTAGTGTTTTCTCGTCTTCTATTTCAGAGATTCCTGAAGTTCCACTGTTTGGCAACGCTACCATTTTAGACAAGCATCTCATCTCACCTGCCTACTCAAGCCATCCTGAGAGCAGCCCATAGACATTCAACAAAGGAAGCAGCAATTCAGACTCCTCCTTGACTTCTGTTGGTTTATGTGTCAGTGATGGAAGCACCATGAACTACCATCATGGACAGTTTCTGATTTCAACTCTATATAACCAAGTTTATATATACCTCAAGAATGAATCCCTCCACAGTACTAAATGGAAATTTAATGCCCTGTGATCCATCCACAGTAAAAGTACAATTGTCGGTCTGCTCAATACACATAAATTACATTCCTGCTAAATATTTCATGTTGCTATGAACTTGTTACCATTCTTCCAATCACCGGCAATATATTTTTCCTGTTCTTAGGATCAATATAGGATAATTTAGTACATCGTCCTTCAAGCTCATCACTATGGTAATATGTCAAGGATAAATCCTAATTTTGGTTTTGGGGGTTGCTTTCTTTTGTTGTTTGCTATTCCAGTAAACATAATTGACTAATCTGTTCATTTACAAAATAACATTTAGATGTTTTGTGATTTGAGGATATCATGTGGAGTGCAAAACTCATTATTTAACAAATCTGTTGATAGATCTGTGGTCACTTATTTTGGGAAGTGCTATTAATGGCAATAGAATTGCCAGATAAAAGGATGAACATAGAAATAACATTAGGAAACACAAAAAAAATTAGCAAAAGTGGTTATTTAATTTGTTTCATTATAAGAGAGAGACAGAGAGAAGTGTTGTTGGTAATCACCTTTAAAGAGTTTTGTGTTGGTAAATCCATTATAAATATTGATGATTTGTTTTATTATGGCTTAATTTGCACATTATATTATCTATGGGTTTGGGTAAATTTCCATATTAGCAAATTCTTTTTTTATTAATCATTGCATTCATTTATATCTCAAATGGTATCCCACTTCCTGTTTACCCCTCCATAAGCCCTCCCCCCGAAAATCCCAACCTCCCTCTCCCTTCTCTTTGTTTCTATGAGGGTGATTCCCCACCCAGCAACCCTCACTTACCCCACCCCTCCAGCATCACCCTATGCTGGGGCATCAAACCTCCACAGGTCCAAGGGCCTTCCCTCCCTCAAGGTCATCCTCTGCTACCTATATATCTGGAGCCATGGATCCATCCCTATACACTCCTTGCTTGGTGGCCTAGTCCCTGGGAGCACTGGGTGGTCCGGCCAGCTGATATTGTTCTTCCTATGGGGTTGCAATCCCCCTCAAATCCTTCAATCCTCCTTCTGCCTGCCATCTCCCCCACCAGGATCCCTGAGCTCAGTCTGATGGTTGGCTCCCATTCCTTTTTCATGAGACATTTATTAAAACCATGATTTTAAAACTCATCTCTATCTTATCAAAATATAAGATATTTGTCATATACAATTGTTCTGTTAAATGTGTTTCTCTTTTCGGTTCACTTGTTTTTTCACTTATCTTTTAAAAATATTTTTTCCTTTCATTAAAAATACTTTTTTCATAGAATATAATCTCTTTGTAGTTTTCCCTTCTTCTGCTCACTGAAAGTTTTCCCAGATATACCACCTTTCTCTAGTTAGATAGCAAGAGGCTTCTAAGATGTATCAACCAAACATAACAAAATAAAAAAAATAACGTGAGGAAGATATCATATCAGAGCAACCAAATCAGAGGAATGGAGTTCCAAAAGCAAGTACACAGTGTAAGACCCACCGTTTCTCATGGTCAGAAGTCCCATAAAACTACTAAGAGAGTCGATAATATCTAAACACAATGGACCTTGGACAGATCTGTGAAGGAACTCTGATGGTTTAATCAGTCTTGGGCCACTTACATGCATTTTTCTTAGCTGATTCAGAGGGCATTTCTATCCT
The DNA here is from genome assembly GCA_036184795.1 of Tokudaia tokunoshimensis. Taxonomy (NCBI): domain Eukaryota; kingdom Metazoa; phylum Chordata; class Mammalia; order Rodentia; family Muridae; genus Tokudaia; species Tokudaia tokunoshimensis. Next base: position 24,521,804 of record BTHU01000014.1, read on the forward strand.
GGTAGTTCCCATCCCCTCAGATTCCTACGAATTTCACACCTCCTATTCTGTGGGATTCCCTGAAGTCAGAGTGCAGGGAGTAGGGACTTGATAGAGACCTACCATTTGTACTGTCTCGCCAAACAATGTCTGTTTGTGGGTCTCTGGATCTGTTGCCATCTGCTGTCAGAAGAAGTTTTGCTGAGGATGACGGGATAAGGCAGTGATCTTTCTTTTTTTTTTTTTTCTTCTCTCTTTGAATTTTTTTATTATAATTATTTTCTATATTTTTTATTTACATTCCAAATGATTTCCCCTTTCCCGTTTCCTCCCTCCCCGAAAAGTCCCATAAGCCCCCTCCCTCCCTCTGTTCCCCATTCAACCCCCTCTCGCTTCTCTGTCCTGGTATTCCCCTACACTCAGTCTTTCCAGTACCAGGGGTCTCTCCTTCCATCTTCTTGGAAATCTATTGATATGTGAATTGCATCTTGGGTATTCCATGATTCTGGATTAATATCCCCTTATCAGAGACTGCATACCATGTGTGCTCTTTTGTGATTGGGTTACCTCACTCAGGAAGATATTTTCCAGTTCTGACCATTTGCCTAAGAATTTTGTGAATTCATTGTTTTTAATAGCTGAGTAGTATTCCATAGAGTAAATATACCACATTTTCTGTATCCATTCCTCTGTTGAGGGACATCTGGGTTCTTTCCAGCTTCCTGGCTATTATAAATAAGGCTGCTATGAACATAGTAGAGCATGTGTCCTTATTGCATGCAGGGGAAGCCTCTGGGTATATGCCCAGGAGTGGTATAGCAGGATCTCCCGGGAGTGTCAAAAGGAGTGATCTTTGAGTATAGGAGAATACCATTAGGGGTTCTTTATTGATACTAAAAATAATACAAAGCATAAAACAAAATAACAATAAAAAAAACCCAACAAGTTATATTTGTTTTTTTCCTAGAACTTTGGGGTGTCTTGTCTGTGGTTCTTGGCTATCAAGTTTCAGAGATGGGTTCCTCCTCATGGAGTAGGCCTTATGTAAAATAATGCATTGGTTGGTTACTGCCACAAATTCTTTGCCACCATTGCCCTAGCATATTTTGCAGGTAGTTCTGATTTTGGTAACTTGCAGAGTACCTTCCCATACCAAGGAGACAATGCAGGGGTGAGGGTTCCATTTAGCTACCAACTCAACTACTCAGTGTTCAATGAGCCATATGTGTGTTCTTATAATGGTGCCCCACTGTCACTTTGAGGACAATTTGTCATAGCAAAAGTCTCACTTATTTTGGATTTTCCATGGGACCTTCTTGACCAACAACTCAAGTGAATGCAATCCAGCCCTACTTGTGGAAGCCTTTCTTGGGTGAAACAAGATAACCACGTAATTTTTATATCACTCATCACTAGGAGTTCACATTAGTATCACCTTCACATACCTCAGGGAGTTTCTTTTTTCTTTTTTTTTTTTTGGTTTTTCGAGACAGGGTTTCTCTGTGTAGCCCTGGCTGTCCTGGACCTCACTTTGTAGACCAGGCTGGCCTCGAACTCAGAAATCCTCCTGCCTTTGCCTCCCAAGTGCTGGGTTTAAAGGCGTGCGCCACCACCGCCTGGCCCTCAGGGAGTTTCTATTGCACCTTGTTTTTACACAACCCCTCTTGGAAATTCCTCATTCCGAATTCAAGTTGTCTCTCTCCACACTATTTTTCTCCACCCTATCTCCCACTCAACAGCTGATCCCCTTTCATCCCCACCTGTCCCCAGTTTACCCATAAAATACATTTTATTTTCCCCTTCAGGGAAGTCTTTGTGGCCACCCTAGACCTCTGCTCTTTACCAAACTTCTCTTTGTCTACAGATTGTAGCATGCTTATCATTTACTTAATTGCTAATATCCACCTATTAGCAAATACATTTCCCAATGTATCTTTCTGTTTCTGGCTTATATCACTCAGGATGATTTTTTTCTAGGTTCATCCATTTTATCACAAATTTCACGATATCTTTTTTTTTTTTTTTTTTGGTTTTTCGAGACAGGGTTTCTCTGTGTAGCCCTGGCTGTCCTGGAACTCACTTTGTAGACCAGGCTGGCCTCGAACTCAGAAATCCTCCTGCCTCTGCCTCCCAAGTGCTGGGATTAAAGGCGTGCGCCACCACCGCCCGGCTCATGATATCTTTTTAAACAGTAGATTAATACTCCATTATTTAAATGTATCCTATTTCTTTATCCATTCTCTGCTGAGGAACAGCTAGGATATTTGAAGTTTCTGGCTGTTATAAACAAAGCTACAACAAACATCGTTGAGCAAGTGTCTTGTGTTAGGATAGAGTGTCCTTTGGGTATATGACCAAGAGTACTGTACATGGACCTTGAGGTAGATTGATTCCCAATTTTCTGAGGAACTACCATTTAGATTTTCATAGTAACTATAAAAGTTTTCTCCCCTGCTGCAGTAATGGAGGATTTTTCCACGTGTTTGACATCCTTGACAATATGAGCTGTTACTTGTGTTACTGATCTTAGCTGTTCTTACAAGTGTTAGGTGGAATCTCACAGTGGTTTGATTAGTTTTTTCCTAATTGCATAACACAGTTCACATTTCTTTAAGTGTTTATTTGCTCTTTGAGATTCCTATATTGAGATTCTCTGTTTATACCCATACTTATTTTTTAATTAAGTTATTTGGGTTTTGGATTTTGTTTATTTTTGTTTGTTTGTTTTGATATCTAGGTTCTCAGTTCTTTGCATATTTAGTATATTAGTTCTCTATTAGGTGTGTAATTGATAAATGCCTTTTATTCTGTTCTGTAGGCTACCCCATTCTCGAAACAACAGTGTTCTTTTCCTTAGGAAAGCTATTCAGTTTTATGCAATCCCATCTATGAACTGTTGATCTTTGTGCCAATGCTATCAGTGTTCTGTTCAGAAAGTCATCTCCTGTGACAATGCACAGCTATTCCCAATTTCTCTTCTTTCAGGTTTGTGTCTGGTATTACGTTGTGGCCTTTGGTCCACTTGAAAGTAAGTTTTGTGCAGGATGAGAAGTATGGCTCTGTCTCCATTCTCCATGCAGCAACCAGTTTGATCAGCACCATTTGCTGAAGTTGTTGTCTTTTTTTTCCAGTGTTTATTTTTGATTTCTTTATCAAAAATCAGATGTTCATGGTTGTTTAGATTTATATCTGGGTTTTCCCATTGGATCAAATTTGATTCCAATGGATGAAATTCCATTGAACAATATATCTGTTGTTATGCAAATACTATTCAGTTTTTATTACTACAGCTATGTAGTACAAATTGAAATCGGGAATGGTGAGACTTCTAGCAATTATTGTGTTGTTCAGAATTGCTTGGCCATCCGGATATTTTTTTTTTTATTTTGCCATATAAAATAGAGTCCTTTCAAGGTATGTGAAGAACCATGTTAGAATTTGAATGGAGTTTACATTGAATCTTTCTATTGCTTTTGGTAGGATGGACATTTTCACTATGCTAATCATAGCTATTCATGAGCATGGGAGATCTTTCCATCTTCTGATATATTTTTCAACTTTTTTCTTCAAAGGATTGAGGTTTTAGTCATACAAGTGTTTCATTTGCTTGGTTAGAATTACTGCAACATATTGTTTCCTGATTTCTTGTACATAGAAGGGCAAATGATATTAATCTTATGTCAAACTACTTTATGGAGAGTGTTTATCAGTTGTAGAAGTTCCATAGTTGAACTTCTATGATCACATATATACTCTCATATCATCTGCAAAGAACAATACTTTGACTTCTACTCTTCTAATTTGTATCCCTTTGATCCCTTTAGTTGCCTTAATGCTCTAGCTAAGTCTTCAAGTGCTATATTGAATAGATGTTTTCAATATAGAGAGTGAATCACTATGATTCCAATGCATTGGATCCTGGCTTTAGTAGAACTGTTTAAAGTTTCTACTTAATTTGACATTGACTACACTGTTATAAACTGCCTTTATCATGTTGATGTCCCTTATACCCCTAATCTCTCCAGGATGTTTATCATGAAGGTACTTTGTTTTTATGATGGATCACATTTCTTAACTTTTGAACATTGAACCAGCCCTACCTCTCTGCGATGAAATCTACTTGATCATGGTGAAAGATGCTTCTGATGTGCTATCTTGGATTTTGTTTGCAGCTATTTCATTGAGTATTTTTGCGTGTATGCTCATAAGGGAAACGGTCCATATTTCTCTTTCTTTGTTGAATTTTTATATGGTTTGGGTATCAGGATAAGTCTCTTTACTTGTTTTTCAATTGATTCATCTTTATATATGCATTTCATTTGTCTAGTACATTGAGTTAAATGTTTAAAAGAATGTGTTGTGAACATAGTCCTCAAGGTTTGGTTAAATATAATATCAACTAAAATATTTTTTAAGTCTTCCTTTTCTAGATCACTGATTCTGCTTCATTTATCAACTTCTAAGCTTTTATATTAAAACGGGAGGAATTAAGAAGGAATTAAGTAGAGGCGCATTCTTTCCATAGCTATTTGATATTCATATGACCTGTCTTATTTAAATATTAATAAGATATATTTCATTAGGTGATTTTCAAACAGTAATTTGGTCTTGCACTTGGAAAGTAAACACAGAAAGTGATCAGCTTGTATTTGTGGATTTATTTGTACAATGTTTCTTTAGAATGTTGTATCTGTCCTTTAAAATTGATTTTAATAATTCATCCTATATATGTCTTTCTGTAGTCACATAAAACATTATATGGACCTTGGTGGTATGTGAATGATCTGTGGTCCCTTTGTTTAGTACAAACTGACTCAGAATGTGGCCCCATGATTAAGGAAAATCACAGGCATGAGATAAAACTTAGAGGGAACATCCTCCAGGGTAAAACAAGGCCAAAAATGATAACAAAGAAATCAGATTAGGAGATCAAATTCAGTGTTCAAGCTCTGCTTGCACTACTAACTTAGTAGCTGTCTACACAACACACAATCAGAAATTGGCAAAAAATACTTAGTCATTCTTGATGTGACCTTAGATTTTTGTCTCTATTACTTTCCATGTTCCTGCTCTTTAGGACTACATTGGTTGCTGCAAGTGACAACCAACATGTGGCATGAAGGATTGTCATCTACTCATGAAAAGTTGGTTTGTTCTGGAGGAGTGTGTTAGCTTGCAGATTACACTGGGATCAATATACACCAGAATGCATGGGGTACTTCAAAAGTCTACAGAAGCATTATGTCTCATTACTTAATTATGTGTTGGTCTTAAAGGGAGTTCAAATGAATAAGGGTAATTTAGATGAGTGTTTACTGAGAAAACCTATGGTTTACAAAAGAAGAATATCAGATTCTTAGAAGTGAGAAAAATAATGAAGAAATATAGAATTGAAACATGAATTCCTATTCCTGTAAATTTCTTAGAATATGAGTGCATTTTGTGTTGATTTGGAGTCACTGGGAGACAAATCTAAGTCACCTTCCAGTAACCAATAAAATGCTGGAAAAACTAAAATTCCTTCTTACCTATCAGCACCCCAATATGAACCCTTAGATCAGATAAAGTAACACACACAGGCACACATACACACACAAAATATTTTAATCTACCAAAGAACATGCATGGGCTGGACCTAGGCCCTGTACACATATGTAGCAGATGTGCAGCCTGGTCTGCAGGAGAGGACTGTCTCTGACTCTTTAGTCTTTCGATTCCTTTAATCTTTTCCCTACCTGGGCTGCATTGTCTGGTCTCAGTCAGAGAGGATACACTTACTTTTGCTGTGAGTTGATGTGCCAGAGTGGGCTGTTACCAAAGGGGGATTTCCCCTTCTTTGAGGAGAAGTTCGGAAAGGGATAATGAAGGAAAGAGTAAGTGAAGGTGGGAATGGGAGAAGAAGGGAAAGGACGGCTGCAATTGGGGTGTTAAGTGAATGAAGGAATAAGAAAGAAAGAAAGAAAGAAAGAAAGAAAGAAAGAAAGAAAGAAAGAAAGGAAGGAAGGAAAGAAGGAAAGAAGGAAGGAAAGAAGGAAAGAAGGAAGGATGGAAGGAAGAAAGAAAGAAAGAAAGAAAGAAAGAAAGAAAGAAAGAAAGAAAGAAAGAAAGGAAAGAAAGAAGGAAGAAAGAAAGAAAGGAAGGAAGAAAGAAAGAAAGAAAGAAAGAAAATGTATCATTTCAATGACTTCTCTAAAACATGTCAAATTAAGAAAAAATTTTTTAATTGAAAGGAAAAAAGAGTAGCCAAAATGATGTTGTTGAGGAAAGAGTTAAAATAGATTTCAATGTCATGCCTAAAAGATTTCAAACTATTTTATTTACAAAATTTCTGACTATGCCAAATATGCACAATTTCTAAAAGGCTTTCTCCAACCCCTTGTACATTCTTCAGATAACTTGGCATCCCTGATACCTGTTGCAATGAGAGCAGAGTCCTCTGTCAGCTCCTCACTTGGGATGCACGGTTAATCCATCCATAGATAAGGAAAGTTTGCTTCACCTTATAAAGCTCTAAGATCACAACACTTTTGATTACAAAGGAGGTTCAGGACTTGCTGGCAATATATATTTAAAAGCTTTAGAAGAAAGTTTTAGTACATGAATCTCTTAAATAATAATAGTAATAATAATAATAATAATAACAACAACAATAATAGAAAACTAAAGGTCAATAACCTACCAGCCATCAATTGGTTAATAAGAAAACAAATGAGATCTCCCAAAAAATTCACAAATTCTGCCACTAGGGCTTAAAGTAAAAAAATAAAATCCCTTTATCTTAAGAAACACTCCATGTCTTCTCTACTAAAAGACTAAAACAGCAACCTTTAAAAACTTTTATGGACTTTGTTACTAAGCTATAGCAAGATAAAGAGATTTCTGAAAAGAAAGGAACTTATTCATCCAAATCTTAAACCAAGCACAGTATGTGCCAGATTCAATACCAATTCAATTGAATTGTATTTTCAAGGAACTTATTTAGATGTGGAAATTTAATTGAAAATAAAATGATAGTATCTAATTTGGTGATTGGTCTTTAAGTTATATAGTTGTGTCTTGTTTGTTTTTCTTGATTATTTATTTATTTACATTTCAAATATCCTCTTCCCAGTTTCCCCTCTTCAAACTCCCTATCCCATCTTCCTCCCACCTGTTTTAAACCCCACTCACCCACTTCTGCCTTACCTCCCTAGCATTCCCTTACACTGGGGCATCGAGACTTCACAGGACCAAGAACCTCCCTCCCATTGATGCTAGATAAGGCCATCCTCTGCTACATATGCAGCTGGAGCCATGGGTCCCTCCATGTGTACTCTTTGGTCAGTGATTTAGTCTTGGGAGCTCTGGAGGGTCTGGTTGGTTGATATTGTTTTTCCTATGAGGTTGCGATCCCCTTCAGCTCCTTTCAGTTCTTCCCCTAACTCCTCCCTTGGGGTCCAGTGCTTAGTCTGATGGTAGGCTGCAAGCATCAGCATCTATATTGGTCAGGCTCTGGTAGAGCCTCCCAGGAGATAACTATATCAAGCTCTACTACAGAGCAATAGTGATAAAAACCACATAGTTGTCTCTTAAATGTCTTCAGGGTAGAAAATTAAATTGCTTCTTCATGGAATTTCTTTTTATTGTTCTGGGTAAATGACTCAGCAGTTAAAAGTAGATAATGTTGAGCCAGAACCCGAGACTCCTAGCACCCATGACAGTTGGCTAACTATTACCTTTGATTCAGCTCCAAGAATCTGAAGCTCTCTTCTGCTCTATTATTCTATTTTCTCTGTATTTAATTATCTACTTCTACATTATCTGGAACAAACCTTAATAATTAAAGTTGGTATTTAAAATAATTTTATTTACATCATTATATGACCAAAACACCTATATAGCAAGATAATTATTAACATATTTTAACTTATATTCATTTCATTATATCTTAAATTTATTTTACTCAATTATAAATATATTACTGAATATTAACATATTCACATATTTTAAATTATTTAATCTAATTTAAATCATAATGATAATCTGTACATTTTCTCATACTGGCTTTATAGTGATGCAATGATTGCATATTATAAGTTTGCTTTAAGAAAAATTATTATATATTTTATGTCATGATTACCAAATGCCAGCTTTTTAAAATATACTTTTTATTTCTGTCTCAAATTCTAACACATATAAAGAGAGGATTGGAGTAATGGAATTAATTATTTCTAATTAAAATTTCTAAATCTCAGTGTTTTTCAGATCACAACTGTGGGAAGCTGAATGAAATTAAACACCATGTCTTTCCATGTATACAAATTCTAAATTCCTCTTTGAGCATACTTCTATTATAGAGTATACCACCTTGACATCAAGCAATAAATATTGTCTAATAACTTACCTTGAGGCTATTATGGTCACTTCAACTACAAGATTATTTTGTTTTAAGAAACTAGTACATTTTTTCAAGTGAATTTGTTTCCATTTTCCTTACATTCCTTGGAAAGACATTCAAAGGCCACTTTTTGACTTGGTGCTGTTCCTTGTCCGGTGATCTGTGGAAGAGGAGAGCAATTATTGGTCTCACTAAGAACCTGTGGACCCCTGAACAGATACACAGAGCAGGTGTCTGATTTCAAACTTGACCAATCCCTCTTGTTGAGGAGCTGCAGACCCAAGAGGTGGATTTGTTCCCTACCACAGAAGTAATCTCACACTGAAACATATTCACAAGTGATCAGCTTTTTCTCTTCTATCCATCTCTTAAGATCTTTATAGAAACAGATTAAGGTATATACCCTCACATGGATGTTCAGAGAAAATGGTTCCATATACAGTGTATCTTCCATATAAAATCCTCTTCCTTTTCTTATACTAAATAACATTATTAAAACTTAATTTTATTAAACTGAATACAGATTAGGTACATTTCTTTTAAAATCTCAGATAGATTTAGCATTGTTGGTAAGATAATACTGGCATTGGTGTGCAAATGCAGCACCGCAATATAGAAAATAAACCTTTCTAGAAAATAGAGTCTGGTGCTGGTGAAAGCACAGTTCTATTATTGGAGCACTTGAGACCTGAGGTCTGAGTATTGTGAATTTAAGGGGAGAGAGGAGAAAGAGGGAAAGAGAGGGTTATTTGAGAATATATTTCTTCATAATTCACAAATGTGTAAAAGGTTTGAAGCAACTGCTCATGTGAGTTCAATCACCTAGAAGATGAAATGTTGAGTTAAAGGAGAAGACACATTTCTGAGACTATTCATTACTTCAGACTTATCCAAAGTCAGAGTTTGACATTCCATAATACCGTTGTTCTTTATTTTTAAAATATTGATTTCAGCAAATGCACTTAAGCATAAACACATACCCAGGTAGACACTGTGTCTGAATACGAAGGAGGTTTGAAATTAAATACTTTAAATTTTATAGACAGATTAGCTATATAACATGAAATATTAATTATCATGATTAATCCTTATGATAGTTATATTTGAATGAATAATGGATATTTTAGCATGGCTAAACCTGTTAAATAAAGGCATTTCTAGCTCATGAATTTTGGCATTGAAAAATAATAGAAATTGGTCTAAAAGACACATTTAATAATAGTTTTGATTGCTGATTGGTACTGTTTCTAAGGGATCTCCAGTGTTTAATTAGATCATTCTTATTTACTGATTGCTAACATAAAATATTTATTAGAGACAAAGGTATTTCAATGGAACTTTGTTAGGTGGTTGTATTGTTTTCTAAATTATTCATGATGGCTATTTGTGGGACCTTAATGAGACTTGTGGCCATGCCCTAGGTTCTAGCCTAACTCCGCCTAGGCAGTCATCTGCCTGCAGACACACTGTCCCCGCCTCCTGGTTACCTGACCGCCCAACTCACTATAAATAACACCCCTCAGCGCGTGTTCTCTCTCCGCCTGTTCTCTCCTGGCCCTCTTAGTCTATCTCTCTGTCTTCTCCCCTTTCCACGTGGTCATGGCTTTTCTTATCTATTTTCTCTTCTTTCTTTATCTTTCTATCTCTTTTCACTTTCTATTTTCTTAATAATAAAACATCAAAGCTATGGGCCGCCTCTTATTAAACTCGCCACACGGAGCTAGCTGGTAAGCGCCGTCTGAGACTCTGGGATTCAGCTAAGCAGACAGTCTGAGCACAGGTAACACACAGAGAGATCCGGGTTCTCTCTGGGACCCCCCCCCCCCCCCGCGTGCGCCATGTATGGGACCTGCAGGCCGGCGGTGTGACCGCCTGCTCCCGGTTAGACTGAGGCATGCGTGCATCTTGCCTGTTTCCCCAACCACCCCCGCCCCCCCCCCCCCCCCCGTGGAACCGTGTCCGCCTGTGTCCTTTGCATATGTACAATGCCTTGGCCCTAGAGCAAGGCCCGCGTGCTGCCGGCCCTGCCTGGCGTGTGCCCATGTGTCCGCCCGCACCAGGCCCCGCTTTTTTTTTCTTTTTTTCCCACAGCTATTGAAGTAGATTTATCTTTATTTTCATAAATAAGTCAAGATATTAGAATTTCTAGATTTAATATTATGTAGGCATAAAAGAAAATGACACAAGTAGAAATCAGAACCTACAGTTGCAATTTTCTTTCATCATATTTATTTTATATACTTAAGTGTGTATGTGTGTGTTTATGTTAACATGTGTGCAATTACTTCCTGAGATCAAGGCATCAGATACCCCTATAGCTAGAATTATAAGCAACTGTGATTCTCTGCACTTGGGTACTCCACTTCAGTCTTCTGAAAGAATAATGGGCACACAACTGATAAGACATCTCTACAGCAACATAATATTTAAGAGAGAAAAATCTGTGTATATTATTTATTCTAAATATCACTTCATGATAAGAAAATTAGAACTAGAATGAACATTTACTATTATCAGGGGACCAGATGAAATCTGCCTTCAGATGAATTTTTCTCAAAATAAACACTAGATTCTCGGCTGCTACTCAGAGGTTGATGCCCTGAAACCTCTGGCAGAACCCCCCCCCACACACACACACACACAAACCTCGAGTTCTATCTCGGCTTGGGTCCACCCTCTGGCACAGCGTGCCATACCCAAGTGTTGCGGAGAGGCAGCATAACCACCCAGGAGTACCGAGAAACCGGCCTGCGTAGGTGAAACCAAACTTATTGCTCAGAGGTTCACGCCAGGAAACCTCTGGCAGAAGCGCTCTGGTTTCTTTCTCCTGCTTGGATCCATCCTCTAGTACAGTATACCATATACAAGTGGTGCAGGGAAGTAGCTTAACCACCCAGGAGTGTGGAGGGGCCTGCCTGCACAGGTAGAACCACCCTTGCCAGAGGATCATACCTGGAACCCTCTGGCAGAAGTCCTCCAGTTTCCTTCTCCAGCTTGAGACCACCCTCTACCACCATGTACCATATCCAAGTGATGCATGGAGGCAGCTAACCACTCAGGACTGTAGAGAGGCCGGGAAGCACAGGAAGGACAGATGCTCAGAGGAAACGTCAGAAACTCTGAGGACACAAGAGCCTAGGAACAGCCTGAGACAGGAGTCTTTTGATTAGCGCCTGCACCCAGAGTTGATTGGGGCCACAGAGCTACATAACCACATACAAACATAAGATAAAGGTCTCACAGGAGTCCCTACATACTAGTGTACACAGGGAAAACGGATCTCCTAGGACCACAGATAAGCCACAGTCAGAGACAGCAAAACCAGCTAACACCAGAGATAATCGAATGGCAAAAGGCAAATGCAAAAACATCACCAACAGAAAACAAGGCAACATGGCACCATCTGAACCAAATGCTCCAACAACAACAAGTCCTATATATCCAACACACCAGAAAAGCAAGACCTGTATTTAAAATCACATTTCATGATGCTGATAGAGTATGTCAAGAAAGACATAAATAACTCCCTTAAGGAAGTACAGGAGAACATGAGTCAACGGGTAGAAACCCTTACAAAGGAAACACAGAAAGAGGTTAAAGAAATACAGGAGAACATGGGTCAACAGATAGAAGCCCATAAAGAGGAAAGACAAAAATCACTTAAAAAAATACAGGAGAACATGGGTCAACAGACAGAAGCCCTGAAAGAGGAACCACAAAAATTCCTTAAAGAATTACAGGAAAACACAAACAAACAAGTAAAAGAACTGAACAAAACCATCCAAGATCTAAAAATGGAAGTAGAAACAACTAAGAAATCAAAAAGGGAGACAACTTTGGAGACAGAAAACCTTGGAAAGAAATCAGGAGACATAGATGCAAACATCAACACTCAGAATACTAAAGACAGAAGAAAGAATCTCAGGGACTGAAGATACCATAGAAAGCATCGACTCAACAGTCAAAGAAAATGCATAATGCAAAAAGCTTGTAACCTAAAACATCCAGGAAATCCAGGACACAATGTGAAGACCAAACATAAGGACTATAAGTATAGAAGAGAGTAAAGATTTACAATTTAATGGGCCAGTAAATATCTTCAACAAAATTATAGAAGAAAACTTCCCTAACCTAAAAAGATAGATGCCCATGACCATACAAGAAGTCTGCAGAACTCCAAACAGACTGGACCAGAACAGTAATACCACCCATCACATAATAATCAAAACACAAAATGTACTAAACAAAGAAAGAATATTAAAAGCAATAAGAGAAAAACGCCAAGTAACATATAAAGGAAGACCTATCAGAATTATACCAGACTTCTCACCAGAGACCATGAAAGCCAAAAGATACTGGGAAGATCTCATGCAGACTCTAAGAGAACACAAAGACCAGCCCAGACTACTATACCCAGCAAAACTCTCAATTAACATAGAGGGAGAAACCAAGATATTCCATGATAAAAACAAATTTACATAATATATTTCCACAAACCCAGCCCTACAAAGGATAATAGATGGAAAATGCCAATACAAGGAGGGCAACTACATCCCAGAAAAAGCAAGAAAATAAAATTATTTCAACAAACCCAAAAGAAGATAGCAACTCAACATAACAATAACATCAAAGATAATAGCAAGCAACAATCACTATTCCTTAGTATTTCTTAACATCAATGGACTCAATTCCCCAATGAAAAGATATAGACTAACAGACTGGATATATAAACAGGACCCAGCATTTTGCTGCATACAGGAAACGCACCTCAGTGTCAAAGACAAACACTACCTCAGAGTAAAAGGCTGGAAAACAATTTTCCAAGCAAATGGTCCCAGGAAACAACCTGGAGTAGCCATTCTAATATTGGATAAAATTAACTTTCAACCAAAAGTCATCAAAAAAGACAAAGAAGAAAACTTCATATTCATCAAAGGAAAAATCTACCAAGCAGAACTTTCAACTCTGAACACATATGCTCCAAATGCAAGGGCATCCTCATTTGTAAAAGAAACTTTACTAAACCTCAAAGCACACACTGTACCTCACACAATAATTGTGGGTGACTTCGACATTCCACTCTCCTCAATGGACCAATAAGAGAAACACAAACTAAACAGAGACACAGAGAAACTAACAGAAGTTTTTGACCAAATGGATTAACAGATATATATATATATATATATATATATATATATATATATATATATATATATATATATTTCATCCTAAATCAAAACAATATGCCTTCTTCTCAACACCTCATGGTACCTTCTCCATAATCGACCATATAATTAGTCACAAAAGAGACCTCAACAGATATAAGAAGATCGCACTAATTCCATGCCTCCTTTCAGATCACTATGGAGTAAGAGTGGTCTTCAATAGCAGCAAAAACAACAGAAAGTCCACAAACACATGGAAGCAGAAAAATGCTCTACTCAATGGTACCTTGGTCAAGGAAGAAATAAGGGAAGAAATAAGGAAAGAAATCAAAGACTTTTTAGAATTTAATGAAAATGAAGGCACAACATACCCAAACTTATGGAACACAATGAAAACAGTGCTAAGAGAAAAACTCACAGCCCTGAGTGCCTCCAAAAAGAAACTGGAGAGAGCATACACTAGCAGTTTAATGGCACACCTGAAAGTGCTGGAACAGAAAGAAGTTAATACACACAAGAAAACTAGAAGGCAGGAAACATCAAACTCAGGACTGAAATAAACCAAGTAGAAACAAAGAACCATAAAAGAATCAACAAAACCAGGAGGTAATTATTTGATAAAAATCAACAAGATAGATAAACCCTTAGCCAGACTATCCAGAGGGCACAGAGACAGTATCCAAATTAACAAAATCAGAAATGAAAAGGGAGATATAACAACAGAAATTGAGGAGATTCAAAAAAATCATCAGATTCTACTACAAAAGCCTATACTCAACACAACTGGAAACTGGAGGAAATGGACAATTTTCTAGACAGATACCAAATACCAAAATTAAATCACAATCAAATAGACCATCTAAACAGTCCCATAATCCCTAAAGAGATAGAAGTGGTCATTGAAAGTTTTCCAATCAAAAAAAAAAAAAAAAAAACAACAAAAAACAAACAAACAAAAAAAACAAAACAAAACAAAAAAAAAAACAAATGGTTTTAGTGCAGAATTCTAGTAGACCTTCAAAGAAGACCTAACACCAATACTCTTCAAACTATTCCACAAATTATAAACAAAAGGAACACTACCCAACTCGTTCTATGAAGCCACAATTACGCTGATATCAAAACCACACAAAGATCCAAGAAAGAAGGAGAACTTCAGACCAATTTCCCTTATGAATATCAATGTAAAAATATTCAACAAAACTCTTGCCAACTGAATCCAAGAACACATCAAAATGATAATTCACCATAATCAGGCTTCATCCCAGGGATGCAGCAATTGTTCTATATATGGAAAACCATCAATGTAATCTACTACATTAAAAAAAAAACTCAAAAAAAAGACCTCATGGTCATTTCATTAGATGTTGAAAAATCATTTGACAAAATTCAGCATCCTTTCATGCTAAAAGTCTTGGAAAGATCAGGAATTCAAGGACCATATCTCCGCATAGTATAAACAATAAACAACAAACCAATAGCCAACATCAAACTAAATGGAGAGAAACTTGAAGCAATCCCACTAAAATCAGGAACTAGACAAGGCTGCCCTCTCCATATCTATTCAATATAGTACTTGAAGTTCTAGATAGAGTAATTAGGCAACAAAAGGAGGTCAAAGGGATACAAATTTGAAAGGAAGAAGTCAAATTATCACTATTTACAGATGATATGATATACTGAAGCAACCCCAAAAAACTCCATCAGAGAACCCCTAAAGATGATAAACAACTTCAGCAAAGTGGCCGGACATAAACTTAACTCAAACAAAACAGTAGTCTTCCTATAGTCAAAGGATAAACAGGCTGAGAAAGAAATTAGGGAATGACACCCTTCAAAATAGTCACAAACAATATAAAATATCTTGGTGTGACTCTATCCAAACAAGTAAAAGATCTGTATGACAAGATCTTCAAGTCTCTGAAGAAAGAAATTGAAGACCTCAAAAGAGGAAAGATCTCCCATGCTCATGGATTGGCAGGATTAATATAGTAAAAATGTCCATCTTGCCAAAAGCAATCTACAGATTCAATGTTATACCCTTCAAAATCACAACTCAGTTCTTCATAGAGTTAGAGAGAGAAATTCTTTAATTCATCTGGAATTTAAAAAAACCCAGGATAGAGAAAACTATTCTCAACGATAAAAGAACTTCTGGGGAAATCAGTATCCCAGACCTCAAGTAGTACTACAGAGCAATAGTGTTAAAAACTGCATGGTGTTGGTACAGTGACAGGCATGTAGATCAATGGAATAGAATTGAAGACCCAGAATTGAACCCACACACCTATGGTCACTTGATTTTTGACAAAGGAGCTAAATCCATCCAGTGGAAAAAAGATAGCCTTTTCTACAAATAGTGCTGGCTCAACTGGTGGTCAGCATGCAGAAGAATGCAAATGGATTCATTCTTATCTCCTTGTACTAAGCTCAAGTCCAAGTGGATCATAAACCTCCACATAAAATCAGACACACTGAAACGAGTAGAAAAGAAACTGGGGAAGAGCCTTGAAAACATGGGCACAGGGAAAAGTTTCCTGAAGACCAATAGCCTATGCCCTAAGATCAAGAATTGACAAATGAGACCTCATAAAATTATGAAGTTTCTGTAAGGCAAAGGACACTGTCAATAGGACAAAATGGCAATCAACAAATTGGGAAAAGATCTTTACCAACCCTACATCTGACAGAGGGTTAATATCCAACATATACAAAAAACTCAAGAAGTTAGACTCCAGAGAACCAAATAGCTCTATTAAGAAATGGGGTATAGAGCTAAACAAAGAATTTTCATCTGAGGAATATCGAATTGCTAAGAAGCACCTAAAGAAATTTTCAACATTCTTAGTTATCAGGGAAATGAAAATAAAATCAACCCTGGGATTTTACCTCACACAGGTCAGAATGGCTAAGATAAAAACCTCAGGAAACAGCAAGTGCTGGAGAGGGTGTGGAGAAAAAGGAACACTCCTCCATTGCTGTTGGGATTGCAAGCTGGTACAACCACTCTGGAAATTCGTTTGTCGGTTCCTTAGAGAATTAGGCATAATACTACCTGAGGACCCTCTTATACCATTCCTGGGCATATACCCAAAGGATTCCTCAGCATGTAATAAGGACACATGCTCCACTATGTTCACAGCAGCACTATTTATAATAGCCAGAAGCTGGAAAGAACCAGATGTCCCTCAATGGAGGAATGGATACAGAAAATGTGGTTTATATCCACAATGAAGTACAATTCAGACATTTAAAAACAATGAATTCATGAAATTCTTAGACATATAGATGGAACTAGAAAATATCATCCTGAGTGAGGTAACTCAGTCACAAAAGAACACACATGGTATGTACTCACTGATAAGTGGATATTAGCACAGAAGCATGGACTACCCAAGACACATTTCACATATCAAAAGTTGCCCAAAGGAGGAAGAACAACGTATGTATACTTGGGTCCTTTGTAGAAAGGGGAACAAAATACCCACAGAAGGAGATATAGAGACAAAGGATGGAGCAGAGTCTGAGGGAGAGACCATTCAGAGACTACCCCACCAAGGGATCCATCCCATATACAAAAACCTATTGTGGATGCCCACAAGTGCTGGTGACCAGAGCTGGATATAGCTATCACCTGGGAGGCTCTGATTTTACATGACAAATACTGAGGAGGACACTCTCTGCTAGCCATTGAACTGAGCACAGGATCCCCAGTGGGGGCTAGAGAAAGGACCCAAGGAGCTGAAGGAGTTTGCAGCACCACAGGAGGAACAACAATATGAGTCATCCAGTACTCCCAGAGCTCCCAGGGACAAAACATCGACCAAAGAGTACACATGGAGTTACCCATGGCTCCAGACCCATAGGCAGCAAAGGATGGTCTTGTTAGACACCAAAGGGAGGAGAGGCCCTTGGTCCTGGAAAGACTTGGTACTGTAGGGTAGAGGAATACCAGGACAGGGAAGCAGGGAGGGTTGATAGGGGAAGGGGATGGAATTTTAGGGAGAGGGGAGAAACAGGAAAGGGGACAACATTTGAAATGTAAATAAAGAATATATCTAATAAAAAAAAACTAGATTCACGACACTTAAGGAAATATCCAAAGTTATATGTGCTTAAAAAAAAATAGGGAGATCATATCATTCTTATTTAGTGCATACACAAGTTGTTTTTTATCATTGTGTCATTTGAGATATCATGAAGCTTATTTTGTTAATACAGTATTACATTATTTTAGGTTGCAAAGTTGCAATTTTTATAGAGATGATTATGCTATTACTGGATTACCAATCCAGAGACATTTCGAGTGGCAACAGTTATTTAAATATTTTAAATGTCATTCACTGCGCTAGTGGGAAAACTCATTGAACTTTAATAATGGAGACATATGCATATTATACTAACTCTGCATCTTGTCTAACTTTCTTCAATAAATAGTCTTCATTATAAGGAAGAGCCTAACTGATTGCAATAGTAACATGCAATTTCATTTCACTTTTTTTTTTTTTTTTTTTTGGTTTTTCGAGACAGGGTTTCTCTGTGTAGTCTTGGCTGTACTGGAACTTACTTTGTAGACCAGGCTGGCCTCGAACTCAGAAATCCGCCTGCCTCTGCCTCCCAAGTGCTGGGATTAAAGGCGTGCGCCACCACCGCCCGGCTTTCATTTCACTTTTAAGCACTGAAAAGATATGAAAATTCTGTGTATGTGTTCTCTAATGAACAGCTACTTATATACATAGACCAACATATTGAAATTTAAAGAGTATTTGGTTTTTACTTTCAGTTTTCCAGAGTGAGATACTGAAGCTTGAAGAAGGATGTTTAAATTTCTGAATGGCAATGAGAACTCAGGGACCTTGGAAATGTAAATTCTGACCTTCCCCTGAAGTCAGAAGATCTTATGAAGGCTGTTCATTGTAGTTTCAGGATGTCTGTCTTGAGTGGCTTAATTATCATAAAACTTTTTACTATATTTGGTCTATATGGGCTAACTTTTCTAAACAAAATTGCATATTATTTAAAAGCATACTTTAAATATATTTATTTTATATTTTATTTAAGGCAATAATTATATTTAAATACACACTAAATGTATATTATATTTAAATGTAGTAAATATATATTTGTTTGTATGCACAAACATATATATGTGTTTGTATACACATACATACACACATATACCTATATACATGATTGCATAGGTAGTTTTTAATTGGAGATACTCCTTATGAAATGACAATGCTTTCTCAAAAGCTATAGCCTATCCCCCAAAATATGTCAATTTTGGGAATGGGAAACCTCTCCTCAAATTCTCAGCCAGGAGTTCAAAACACTTCCCAAGCAATATAGGCCTTTGCTACTGTCCTTAATTGCATTCCAGAGCTAGATTAAGACCATATTGATGAAGATATCACACGTTCAGTCATAAAACTTGGTCGAGACAAGCTGGAACTGATGTGGAAGATTGCACAGTGTGTGTCCTAGGAATACTGTATTATCATTTTGTGCTATTTTGAGTTTATTTTTGTAATTTACATAGTAACTTACTCGTATTTTAATATTATAATTGGTAAAAGTAAATGATGCAAGATGTACTGATGTAGAAAAAGTCAACACCAAAATTGTTTATGCTATATATCGTTCAGATTTGCACTATTTAAAAACCTCCCAGAAGCAATTAACTTCACTCACAAAAGTATTCTTTTTGTTTTCATCTCAGAATTTCAGAGGTTCCAACTGAAGTTCCATACATCACTGTAACAATTAACGAGAACTACTCCAGAGTTCTACATTCTCTGAAGACATAATTTCAAGGACCTAAAGTACTTCCGTTAGTCTCAAAATCCAGAAGATTCATTAATATAAAGTAGGCCTACCCTGTGGCCCAAGACTTTAGTGCAAGAAACTTGGGTAGTCGTCTACCCAAGTTTGTCCCTGAGCCTGAAACTCCACTTCACAACACAGAAGATCTTTGTTTCTTTTCAGAAGTCCCTAATTCAATTGTAACAGAATTTCTCTAAGGTTGAAGTTCAGGGTCTCCTCTGAAACTCAAACAAGTTTAATAGTGACTCCCTATAAAACTGAGTTGCCATTTTCTAAGAAAGAACAGCACCAGGATAAACATAAAACAATCAGCAAATCACAAAGTACTGTTATTGATAGTTCTATGTTTATATTGATTAATAGTTTAAAGATATTTTATCTATCTTAAAAATATTTTATACAAAATTATCCCCTGCTGAATCAATATGAAGTGCCTTTATTTATTTTTTGCTTTTTTTTATCTTATAACTTGAAACCATTAGAAAAATGAAACTTAGAACTCTGGACCATAAGTAAAATGCTGGCGATAGTCCACATATACTTCTAAACCATAGACAAATTATTGCACCAGGAAATGAAGAGTTGGGAACGCTGCATTCCTGAGCTGCTCAAGTAGGGCTCAAAGAAAGAACATTGTAAGATGATATGTTTCTTCTCTATTCCCACAAATCTAGACTGAGAAAACTATCAATTTATTTTTCAATACATCTGCATTTTTGAATAGTGTCTTTCCTATCCTATTTTCTACTTCAGATGAAAGCCCTGATATACACTTTTTGGAAAGAATGACATAAATATATTTTCGAAGGCTCATGTAGGAAAATCACAAACCTTAATAAAATGCAATGGATTTCTCTCAGTGGAAAGGTCCACTTTTTATCAATTTCTCAAATGACTACACCTGTGTTTCTTCTTAAAATGTACACAAAATGTGGAAAGTGAATAGCTTTTCTATACGTAATCAGAAAGTATCTGCTCAGAATAGGGTACTCTTAATTACTAAGAAAAAAACCTGATATCCATAGACTTGAAAGTTGGATCAGTTTAGTACATTAGAATAAATCAATAACATTTGAGTTTCTAAAAGTTTTTTATGTATATTCTTTAATGTTGACTTAATATGTGAAATAGTATTTTTTTCTATTTTGCCATAAATGATGTTTTATTTGCCCGACATAGATATACTACTTGTATAGCACTATCTCCAAATATTCCATTTCCCACTAAGGATATAGCATAGAAAGTAAGTAAATACATGTTGGCTCATGCTGTTGCCTTTGGTGCACAAGGTATTTCTTAATACTGATATGTATTTTGACAGTAATTGGAGTCTACTCAATGGTGTCATTAGCAAGTGGTTAAAAATGTCAGGAAAGCACTTGTGTGGGAATAAAAAAGTAAAAATATAGAAATTCACATTTTACTTTGCTAAAAATCTATTTTGAAAAAATAACATACCAAACTACTCAGGATTAATATTGACTATACAGTGTGAATTCCACCTAAACCTTGTTCCTTTCTTCCATCCTTTTCTTATATGCAATAGCATACAATATCTGTTTTATTTTCAGATCCTTTCAGATCATTGCAGCCCAGTTTAGCTAATCAATTTATAACATTGATAAATGCAGCTATAAACTAATTGTATATCTGGTTCTAAATGCTTAGGGATATTTTATAAGAGATATCACTGTACATGATTTTAGAAGAACTAGAGTTTACCTGTTATGTCTACTTCATAAATTGTAGCTAAAAATTGCCTAGGTGGCGACCAGTTTCCATCTGAACTGGGAGTTGATCCTGTGTCACATCTCTCCATACCCAAATACAGCCAGGAGAGAGCTAACCCATACTACATACCCAAATTTCTCCTGGAGAGAAATAGTCTCCTAGGAGTACTGACCCACAGGTTTGCAGGAGGGACAAGCCACAGTCAGAGACATCAAGACCAGCTATCACCAGAGATAACCAGATGGTGAGAGGCAAGGGCAAGAACATAAGCAACAGAAACCAAGGCCACTTGGCATCATCAGAGCCCAGTTCACTCACCACAGAGAACCCTGAACAGCCCAACATACAGTAAAAGCAAGACTCATTTAAAATCACATGACATGATGATGATGGAGGACTTTCAGAAGAACATAAAAATTCCCTTCAAGAAATACAGGAGAGCACAGGTAAATAGGTAAGTAGAAACCCTTAAAGAGAAAACACAAAAATCTCTTAAAAATTATAGGAAAACACAACCAAATAGGTAAAGGAATTGAACAAAACCATTCAAGATTTAAAAATGGAAATAAAAACAATAAAGAAATAACAAAGGGAAATAATCCTGGAGAAAGAAAACCTAGGAAAGAGATCAGGAGTCACAGATGCAAGATCACTAACAGAATAAAGGAGATAGATGAGAGAATCTCAAATACAGAAGAAACCATAGAAAATATTGACACAACAAAAGAAATGCAAAATGCACAAAGCTTCTAACCCAAAACATCCAGTAAATCCAGGACACAATGAGAACACCAAACCTACGGACTATAGGGATAGAAGAGAGTAAAGATTTACAACTTAAAGGGCCAGTAAATATCTTCAACAAAATTTTAGAAGAAAACTTCCCTAACCTAAAGAAAGAGATACCCATTAACATACAAGAAACCTTCAGAACTCCAAATAGAATGGACCAGAAAAGAAATTCCTCTCATCACTTAATAGGCAAAAGACAAAATGCACATAACAGAAATTATATTAAAAAGCAGTCAGGGAAAAAGTTAAGTAAATTATAAAGGCAAATCTATCAGAATTACACCAGAGCAGATGTCATACAGACCCTAAGATCATACAAATGCCAGCCCAAGCTCCTATATCCAACAAAACTCTCAATTACTATAGATGAAGAAACCAAGATATTCCATGATAAAACAAAATTTTAACAATACTTTTCCACAATTCCAGCCATACAAAGGATAGGAAATAGAAAACACCAATACAAGGAGAGAACGCACACCCTAGAAAAAGCAAGAAAGTAATGTTCTTTTAACAAACCCAAAAGAAGTTAGCCACACAAACATAAAAATAACATCAAAAATAATAGCAAGCAACTATCACTATTCGCTAATATCTCTTAACAGCAATGGATTAAATTCCCTAATAAAAAGTCAAAGAATAATAGACTGGGTATGTAAACAGGACCCAGCATTTTGCTGCATACCGGAAACATACCTCAGGGACAAAGACAGACTCTATCTCAGAGAAAAGGGCTGAAAAACAGTTTTCCAAGCAAATTGTCCCAAGAAACAAGCTGGAGTAGCCATTCTAATATCGAATAAAATCAACATTCAACCAAAAGTTATCCAAAAAGTATAAGGAAGGACAGTTGATACTCATCAAAGGAAAAATCTAACAAGAAGAACTCTCAATTCTGAACATCTATGCTACAAATGCAAGGGCAGACACATTCATTAAAGAAACTTTACTAAAGATCAAAGCACACTTATACCTCACACAATATTAGTGGGAGACTTCACCATACCACTCTCAGCAATGGACAGATCATGGAAACACAAGCTAAAGAGAGATACATTGAAACTAACAGAAGTTATGAACCAAATGGATGTAACAGATATCTATAGAACATTTCGCCCTAAAAGAAAAGAATATACCTTCTTAGCACCTCAAGGTATGTTCTCCAAAACTGACCATATAAGCATTGACAAAACAGACCCCAAGAGATACTAGATTGAAATAATCCTATGCATCCTATCAGATTACCATGGATTAAGGCTGGTCTTCAATAGCAACAAAAACAACAGAAAGCCCACATACACATGGAAGTTGATCAACATCCTACTCAATGATAACTTGGTCAAGGGAGAAATAAAGAAAGAAATTAGAGACTCTTTAGAATTTAATGAAAATGAAGGCACAACATACCCAAAATTATGGAACACAATGAAAGCAGTGCTAAGAGGAATACTCATACCTCTGAGTGTCTCTAAAAAGAAACAGGAGAGAGAATACACTAGCAGTTTAACAGCACACATGAAAGCTCTAGAACAAAAAAGAAACAAATACACCTAAGCGGGGTACATGGCAGGAAATAATTAAACTCAGGGCTGAAATCAACCAAGTAGAAACAAAAAGAACTATACAAAAATCAACAAAACCAGGTGCAGGTTCTTTGAAAAAATCAACAAGATAGATAAACCCTCAGCCAGACTAACTAGAGGGCACAGAGATAGTATCCAAATTAACAAAATCAGAAATGAAAAGAGAGATATAAAAACAGAATCTGAGGAAATTAAAGAAATCATCAGATGCTACTACAAAAGCTTATACTCAACACAACTGGAAAATCTAGATGAAATGGACAATTTTCTAGACAGATACCAAATACCAAAGTTAAATCAGGTCAGATAAATGATCTAAACAGTCCCATAACCCCTAAAGAAATAGAAGCAGTCATTAATAGTCTCCCAAGCAAAAATAATCCCAGGACCAGATGGGTTTAGTGCAGAATTCAATCTGACTTTCAAAGAAGACCAAATACCAATAGTCTTCAAACTATTCCACAAAATAGAAATAGAAGGAAGACTATCCGATTCATTCTATGAAGCCACAGTTAAGCTGATACCAAAACCACACAAGACCCAACAAAGAAAGAGAACTTCAGAACAATTTCCTTTATGAATATCAATGCTAAACAGTCAATAAAATTCTCACAAACTGAATTCAAGAACACATCAAAATGATCATTCACCATGATCAAGTAGCCTTCATCCCAGAGATGCAGGGATTGTTCAATATATGAAAATACATCAATGTAATCCACTACATAAAAACCTCAAAAAAAACACCACATGATCATTTCAAATGCTGAAAATACAATCTGACAAAATTCATCATCTTTTCATGTTAAAAATATTGGAAAAATCAGGAATTCAATGTCCATATGTAGATATATTAAAAGTAATACTGTAGCAATGCAGTATCCAACATCAAACTAAATGGAGAAAAACTTGAAGCAATCCTACTAAAATCATGGACTAGACAAGTCTGACCTCTCTCTCTCTATCTATTCAATATAGTACGTGAAGTTCTAGCTAGAGCAATTAGACAACAAAAGGAGGTCAAAGGAATACAAATTGGCAGGGAAAAAATGAAAATATCACTATTTGCAGATGATACGATAGTATAATTAAGTGACTCCAAAAATTCCACCAGAGAATTCCTACAGCTGATAAACAACTTCAGCAAAGTGGCTGGATATAAATGTAACTCAAAAAAAAATCAGTAGCCTTCCTATACTGAAAGGATAAATGGGCTGAGATAGAAATTAGGAAAAGGAAACCCTTCACAATAGCCACAAACAACATAAAGTATCTTGGTGTGACTCTAACCAAACAAGTGAAAGATCTGTAGGACAAGAACATCAAATCTCTCAAGGAGAAATTGAAGAAGATCTCAGAAGATGGAAAGATCTCCCATGCTTGTGAATTGGCAGGATTAATATAGTTAAAATTGCCATCTCGCCGAAAGCAATATACAGAATCAATGCAATCCCCATCAAAATTCCAACTCAATTTTTCTTAGACTTAGAAAGAGCAATTTGCAAATTGATTTGGAATGATAAAAAACCCAAGATAGAGAAAACTTTTCTCAACAATAAAAGAACTTTTGGAAGAATCAACATCTCAGACCTCAAGCTGTTCTACAGAGCAATCGTGATAAAAACTGCAGGGTATTGGTACAGTGACAGACAGGTTGATCAATGGAATAGAATTGAAGACCCAGAATTGAACCCACACACCTATGTTCACTTGATATTTGATGAAGGAGCTAACACCCTCCAGTGGAAAAAAAGACAATATCTTCCAACAAGTGGTGCTGGTCGACTGGCTGTCAACATGTAGAAGAATGCAAATCAATCCATTCTTATCTCCCTGTACAAAGCTCAAGTCCACATGGATCAAGGACCTCCAAATAAAACCAGATATATTGAATCTAATAGTGGAGAAAGTAGGCAAAAGCCATGAATACATGGGCACAGGGGAAATTTCCTGAACAGAACACAAATAGCTTATGCTCTAAGATCAAGAATTGACAAATAGGACCTCATAAAATTACAAAGTTTCTGTAAGGCAAGGGGTACTCTCAAAAGGACAAAACAGCAACCAACAGATTGGGAAAAGATATTTACCAATCCCATATCTGATAGAGTGCTAATGGCCTATATATACCAAGGACTCAAGAAGTTAGACACAAGAGAACCAGATAACCCTATTAAAAAATGGGAAACAGAGCTAAACAGAAAATTATCAACTAAGGACACTTGAATTGCCAAGAAGCACCTAAAGAAATGTTCAACTTCTTTAGTCATCAGGAAATACAAAACAAAATAACCCTGAGATTCTACCTCACACTAGTCAGAATGGCTAAGATCAAAAACTCAGGTGACAGCAGGTGCTGGTGAGGATGTGGAGAAAGAGGAACACTCCCCCATTGCTGGTGGGACTGCAAGCTTGTACAACCACTCTGGAAATCAGTTTGGTGATTTTTCAGAAAATTGGACACAGTACTACCTGAAGACCAAGCCATACCACTCCTGGGCATATACCCAGAAGATGCTCCAACATGTAATAGGGACACATGATCCACCATGTTCATAGCAACCATATTTATAATAGTCAGATGTTAGAAACCACCCAGTTGTCCCTCAACAGAGGAATGAATCCAGAAAATGTGGTACATTTGCACAATGGAATACTACTCAGCTATTAAAAACAATGACTTCATGAAATCACAGGCAAATGGATAGATCTAGAAAACATCATCCTTAGTGAGGTAACTCAGTCACAAAAGAACACAAATGGTATGTACTCACTGATAAGTGAACATTAGTCCAAAAGTCCAGAATACCCAAGATTCAATGCACAGACCATCTGAAGCCCAAGAAGAATGAAGACAAAAGTATGAATGCTTCAGAGTTTCTTAGAAGGGGGAACAAAACACTCACAGGAGGAAATATGGAGACAAAGTGTGGAGCAGAGACTGAAGGAAAGGCCACCCATAGACTGCCCCATCTGGGGATCCACCCCATATACAGCCACCAAATCTGGGAGCTATTGTGGATGCTGGAAGTTCTTGCTGACTGGAATCTGATATGGCTGTCTCATGAGCTCTGCCAGAGCCTGACAAATACAGAGACAGATGCTTACAGACAAACTTTGGACTGAGCTCAGGGTCCCTGAAGGAGAAGTTGGAGAAGGAACTGAAGGAGCTGCGGGGGTTTATAGCCCCATGGATGTAGCTACAGTGTCAACTGGCTAGACCTCCTGGAGCTCCCGGGGACTGGACCACCAACCAAAGAGTACACATAGAGGAACCCATGGCTCTGGCTGCATTTATGGCAGAGGATGACCTTGTTGTACATCAGTGGGAGGAGAGGCCCTTGAGTCTGAGAGTGTTCGATGCCCCAGTGTAGGAGAATACTAGGGCGTGAAGAGGGAAGTAGGTGGGTGGGTGGATGGGTGGGGAAGCACCCTCATAGAGGCAAGGGAAGGATCAGACAAGGGGTTTCTGAAGGGGAATCCTGAAAATGGGTAAAACATTTAAAATGTAAATAAAGAAAATATCTAATTAAAAAATTAAAATTTAAAAAAATTGCCTAGTTGTTGTATAATGTGAGCTGTCTAATCTCACTCTGTCACTTGATGATACATAATTCACCAATTTAGTGAGAATATCATAACTTACAACATATGTCTAACAGCTTAGCATAATGTCAGACTCATTGACTTTTTCATTGACTTTTGCATTATTGCTAGAGTGTCATTTACCTAATGTCTTTCATAGCACCTCATGGAAATGAGGTATTGTATGATAAAGTAGAAAATGAAACTAGCTATTATCAACAGCACAATTTAGTTTAAATGCACACACACAAACACCCATATCTTCCTGTTTAAATACTTTTACCAACTTCAAATATTTCTACTTTCTATGTATAGACAAGATAGGTCTAAAAACAATAGATAGGCTAAGGACTTAATTAGCTTTTAGTATTTTTAAAGAGCTACTTGTTTTCTAGGTAGACATGACTGACAAACAACTTATTCATAAAAGTGTCAGAATTCAAAAAATAAATTGTTAATAACATCAGGAAACTTTCCAAAAAATTAATGTGTATTATTTTCAAAAATGATAAGCTTACTAAAAGTGCTGTGCTACATTATTTTATTTTATATGAGTAAAAAGATAAAAATACGTGGAAATTCAAACAACATTAATTTCATAGAATACTACTGTCAATGAACAATATTATCTGCTCCCTACATCAGACTTTGAACTGCCTTTAGTATGGGTTCCATGGTTGAATGTTTAGTAAACAATATTTTTTTATTTTTAATATCAAATTAAAATTACTGGTCCTTTAAAAAGGTTTGTATATACATTTACAATTAGAGATGGATGTTCTTTGTAAGAAATACATCATTAAAAAATTTATATTTATGTGAAATCCATGAGCTATCCTTTTTCTAAATGCTTATCAATCAGGTCATTAGTCATAACAGAAAGTGAACTAGAAATCCCTTGAAACTATGAAATGCTAATTGTGCAGTTTTCCACTAATATAAATATATAAAACTAAATTTTAATAATTACGCTATAAGGTTTTCGTAAGTGTAGAGAATTAGAATATGTTTATAAATAAGAATAAATGTGTTATATTTACTGAAGAGATATTCAATATATCCAAGTAATCTACAAGCATCGTATACATGTATACATATTTGTGTGTATGTGTGTGTGTCTAATTCTGTAAAAAAGTTTTGAATGGTGGGAAATTTCAATAGATATTGACATAGACCTGCTGGAATAGTAGTTAAAAGTGGTGTGATGTTTAGTTTTTTTCTATATTTTTTTATTTACATTCCAAATGATTTCCCCTTTCTCATTTCCTCCCTCCCCGAAAGTTTAAGCCACCTTCCCTCCTTCTGTTCCCCATTCAACTCCCTCTCGCTTCTCTGTACTGGTATTCCCCTACATCCAGTCTTTCCAGGACCAGGGGTCTCTCCTTTCATCTTCGTGGAAATCTACTGATATGTGAATTGTGTCTAGGGTATTCAGAGATTCTGGGTTAATATCCCCTTATCAGTGACTGCATATCATGTGTGTTCTTTTGTGATTGGGTTACCTCACCAAGGATGATATTTTCCAGTTCTGACCATTTGCCTAGGAATTTCGTGAATGCATTGTTTTTAATTACAGAGTAGTATTCCATTGTGTAAATATACCACATCTTCTGAATCCATTCCTCCGTTGAGGGACATTTGGGTTCTTTCCAGCTTCTGGCTATTATAAATAAGGCTGCTATGAACATAGTGGAGTCTGTGTCCTTATTGCATGCTGGGGAAGCCTCTGGGTATATGCCCAGGAGTGGTATAACAGGATCCTCAGGGAGTGTCATGCCCAGCTTTCTGAGGAACTGCCAGACAGCTTTCCAGAGTGGTTGTACCAGCTTGCAATTCCACCAGCAGTGGAGGAGTGTTCCTCTTTCTCCACATCCTCGCCAACACCTGTTGTCTCCTGTGTTTTTGATCTTAGCCATTCTGACTGGTGTGAGGTGGAATCTCAGGGTTGTTTTGATTTGCATTTCCCTAATGACTAAGGATGTTGAACATTTCTTTAGGTGCTTCTCAACCATTAGATATTCTTCAGGTGGGAACTCTTTGTTTAGCTCTGTACCCCATTTTTAATAGGGTTATTTGGTTCTCTGGAGTCTAACTTCTTGAGTTCTTTATATATATTGGATATTAGCCCTCTGTCAGATGTAGGGTTGGTAAAGATCTTTTCCCAGTTTGTTGGTTGCCGCTTTGTCCTTTTGACAGTGACCTTTGCCTTTTAATGTGTTTTTCTATATATTTCTTGAATTTTATCAGAAAATTGACTATTAAAACTGACATTAAAATTGACTATTTCATGGAAAATTATACAGATATTTTCCATTATAACCTTCAATTTTAATGTTTTTCTATTTCAATTTTATCAGAAATATTTTCCATGTAGATCTTCAATTTTATCAGAAAAATACTTATAATTCCACTTTCAATCAACTTAGAAATATTTTTATGCCTACCATTTTACCTGTAATTTTCCATGATAATCTTCAATTTTAATATTATTTTATATTTTTCTACAATTTTATTAGAAATATTTCCCATGTAAATTCTACCATAAAATGTTTCTACTTCCTTTTTCAATTGATTTAGCAATGTTTTTATGTCTACCATTTTACTCTTTAATTTTCCATGAAAATTGTCAATCTTAATGTGTTTTTCTATATGCTTCTTCAATTATGTTAGAAACATTTTCCATGTAAATCTTTAATTTTATCATAAAAAGTTTTTATTTCTTTTTTTCAATTAAAAAAATAAGTGCAACTAGGGAAAATGTTGAGAAAGATTAAGCAGCTATGTCTAAAAGCAAAAGCATACTC
Source organism: Tokudaia tokunoshimensis (assembly GCA_036184795.1). Classification (NCBI taxonomy): domain Eukaryota; kingdom Metazoa; phylum Chordata; class Mammalia; order Rodentia; family Muridae; genus Tokudaia; species Tokudaia tokunoshimensis. The sequence continues at coordinate 24,551,643 of BTHU01000014.1, forward strand.
TAGGTAGAAGAGAATTAGAAAGCTTCCTTGATCCCTAGGTGGGGTAGTTTCTGGATGGTCTTTCCCTCAGACTCTGCTCCAACCTTTGTCTCTGTATCTCCTTCTGTGGGAATTTGTTCCCCCTTCTACGAAGGATCAGAGTATCCGTCCTTTGTTCTTCCTCCTTCTTGGGCATCATATGATATATGAAATATGTCTTGGATATTCCAAGCTTTCCCAGACACTATTATCAATGCCCACAAGTGCTTGCTGACCAGAGTCGGATATAACTGTCACCTGGGAGGCTCTGCTAGTGCCTAAGAAATACAGAGGGGGACACTCTCAGTCAGCCATTGAACTGAGCACAGGGTCCCCAATGGAGGAACTAGAGAAAGGACCCAAGGAGCTGAAGGGGTTTGCAGCGCCATAGGAGGAACAACATTATGAGTCACCCAGTACTCCCAGAGCTCCCAGGGACAAAACCATCAACCAAAGAATACATATGGAGTTACCCATGGCTCCAGACCTATAGGCAGCAGAGAATGGCCTTGTTGGACATCAAAGAGAGGAGAGGGCCCTGGTCCTGGATAGGCTCGATGCTACATTGTAGGGGAATACCAGGACTGGGAAGTGGGAGAGGGTTGATTGGAGAACAGGGAAAGGGGAAATGGCTTATGGGATTTTTGGGGAAGGGGGAAGCCAGGAAAGGGGACAACATTTGAAATGTAAATAAAGAGTATATCTAACAAAAAAGATAAAAGAAATAAAAAAGAAAGCTTCCTTGAACTTGCAGTTGTCTAAACTTGCAAATACTACAAAATGCAAACCAACATCAAAAGATTTTGTAGTACATTATTTGATGTAGACCAGATTCTCTGGGAGTCTAGATTAGAGTCATAGTCTTGCATGCAATGCCTTTGCACCTATTTCTTAAAGCTACGTAGCTTACACATGAAAAAAAGCCCTTTGTGCTTTTTAGGCCGTACTATAACCTTCAGTACTGGAACTATGTATGCAGAAACTATCAACCACAGCTTCGTAATCCTACATAACCATCAAGTAGTTACCTCTCCAAGACCTACAAGATCAAGCGGGCCAAAATACCCAATAGTATGGAATAGATGATATCCAGACCCCACCCATTATAGAGGAATTGTTGTCAGTAGATATTCTGTCAGGGAGGCAGGCTCCTTTTTTGTCAAGGTTGTGGTCACTGTTAGTTTTCTCATACTCCAGAGAAAGGCATCATAGTCATGTGCATGTCAACAGTACTAATCAGGAGGAAACCACGTTGAGAATCTGAGTGGAGTATGAAGGCGCACATGGGACTTGGTAATTTCATTTTTCATTATACACACACAAGAAACCATAAGGAACAAGCCAGCAAGCAGTATTCCTCCATAGTTAATGCTTCAGAACTTCCCTACAGGTTTTTACCTTGAGTTCCTGCACCAATTTCCCTCAGTGGTGGATAGTAATCTGAGAGTTGCAAAATGAGATAAGCCCTTTCCTCAGTAGTTGTTATTTATCATAATGTGTTATCATCACAATGTTTTATCAGTGCAATAGAAATGTGACTAAAATGTACTGCTTGGAATTTATCTCATTTATATTTATATTTGGTTTTTTAATACATTTTTCATCGAAAAAAAATTGGTCTGATTTAAATGGATAGGTACAATTCTGGCAAAATATATAATGACAGTTGTTTCCTTTTTCAAGCATTCTTTATAATTTTATGATTAAAATGTTGGAAAGTTTGGTTTTTTTCTCTTATTACAAATTCTGCCCAGCTTTTGACTTATTAAGTTGTAGTGAAAAGTATACAAGCAAAGACAAATGGTTAAGAAAGGCATCAGAACAGATAAGTATATAGTTTCCATGGTCAGAAACAGTCAAAGGCTATGGTATTTCCCCCACAACAATACCATTGTAGCAGAAATGACTATTTCTCCCCTTTTGTCCATTGTTTTGCTTTTGTTTTGCTCAGGTTGGCCTGCACTTGAAACCTATTATTTAATTCTAAGTGGCCTCAACTCACCCTCTTCCTGCCTCAGCTCCTGAGTGAACTCTACCTGAATCCTGTGGACAAATTCATTTATAAAGCCTTTCCAGCATAGTTCAGCTTTTGAACATTAATGGCAGCATCAATACTGACAGGAGACAACAATGTAGAAGCTATTCATTTCCCTATTTCTCTGCCTACTGACTTATCATTTAATGGCCGTCAGCCAAATCAAATTCTCCTTTTTAAGTTTCTGGTACATTTAATCATAACCTTCAATGAGTATTTCTATTACACATATATTTTAGCTAGTGTTAAAAGCCATATAGTGGTATTATATATAATATCATTTAGTGATGTACACAAGAGCAAGGCACATTAAAAGGTAACATGACTTAGCAAAGACCACTGTTGCTTAGCATCCTTACAAAATGCCAAAAATACTGATACCAATTCATAAGAGGAATGATATTTCCATGCCATCATCTATGGTCAAAAAGTAGGCAGTGAGTTCTCTGAATTATGCCAAAAATGTATGAAAAATATGGAAGAATAAGAACTTGAACTTTGCAGGAGAGAAGCCGAGTCACTGCTACAGTGATATATGGAACTATTAACGGACCTCTGCAAGACGATCTCTGTTTCTTTGTGCCAATAACCCAAAAGATGAAACGTAACTCACTGTGAAGGACAAAAATAAATGTGTCAGACATGATATGTTAGTCTCCAAAATGAGAAAAAAGTGCACTTTTTGAATAGTATATTAATAAAAATGATTAATTCCCCTCTTCCTTTTCCTATCACATCTAGAACAGTAATTTCAATGCATAGAAATTCAGCAGGTTAGGTGACCATTAGTCATTTTGCTCTACGTAATGAATTCATTGTAACTAGTTACTCATTTTTTGGGGACATCAATGATTTACTAAATAGGATTTTGTTTATAAAACCAAGTTTATATCACTGATAGGAGTAAAAATAACTACATTTTTGGTCATGGTAAATCATCCGTATAACATAATGACAATGAAATGTAAACTTACCTGTGACCTTGAATAAACCATTTTCTTTTTGCTCTGGAAATAGAGCTGGTTACCATACATTTCAAATTTGATATAAATATATAAGCATGTAGAATGGATAATAGTCTGTTTTCAGTGTTTTATTAAATGTATATTCATTAAGAACAGTGTAGAAATGGACGGAAGTTAGTGTATAGGAATGATTTTAATCATAGAAACACTTAGGCCTGAGTTCTGTTTAACTATAACAAAAAAATATTTGTGAGCAAGATCACAGGATATTCTCAAAAGATCATCACCTGATACTGTTTTATAGACTTCACTAGACACACAATATTCAGTCTTCGTTTTCTAAATAATGACATGGTCTTATAGATAATTGATATTTCAAGCTCTAAGAAGAATATAAGACTCAATGAATTATAAATGACAATTTATTAGTATGAAAAGATAATTTGTCAAAAGGAACTCAAATACGTAACTCACCAGAACTTAAGTGAACATTAAGGTTTAGTCTATATCTTATGTGTATCAGGCCAATAAAAATGTTGAAAGACATAGAGGTAATTCCTAGGAAACTGAACAATAATTGTCTTAGATCGCCATTATTTTTTCCCTTTCAGGAGACATGTGATAGCTACATATCTTTTTGGGACACCTGGAATGGTTAATAATATACAGTTTTTAAATTAATATTCTTTCTTAAATTGTAATTATATTGTTTTATCCTTTTACTTTGCTCCTTCCTCCAGTTCTTTCTACTCCATCCACATTTGGTTTCAAATCCTGGCTTCCTCCTCAATTGTTATTGTGCATGCACACACACACACACACACACACACACACACACATACACACTTATACACAAACACACACATAAATTAAAGAGGAAAATTATAGAGGTAGGATAAGAGAGAGAAATGTATAGGACCATCAAAAAATGTACTTATTTTAACATACATTTGCCTTTTGATCAAAGTATTCTTTTTTTGCTTGAAACCAGTATCCTTTTATTGTATAAAATTAATTGATAATAACTATACATTTTTGTGGAATATCATGTGATATTTAATATGTGAATGCCATGTGGAAATTTCATAATACATGTATATATAATACATGCATATATATCATATGTATCCAAATAAATATATAAATCATACATATATATTTCTTGATTGTTTTGCTTTAAAAGCATTTACAATATAGTCTTTTAACAGTTTTTGACTATATAATAAAAATGGGTAACTGCAGTCATCATAGTTAATCACTAAACTTATTCCTCCCATGGAAACTTTGAACCTTTGATCAACATCTTGATTGTTGCCTCTAGATGTCAGGCTCATTAAACCCAATTTTCTAGTTCAGTAAAAAAAGAGACAAATATCTGACTTATGTGAGATTCATTTTAGTGAGAAGCTTTATAAAAGATTAAAAATAGGAGAAAAAATTTGTCATTTACACAAATACAAAGATAATTATTTTTCTACTTGAGAAATTTTCAGTAGTAAATACAAATATTGTTAATCTTCTTAAAAGTTTCATTTTTACAAAGAATCTAGGACTACATCAAGCAAAGCATGTAATCCTTTAAAGAAGAAAGCCATGAATAGTTTAATATCAATTTATATATATAGTATATATATTAAATGTATTTTATGTATTAAGCACTATCATAATTTATACTCTTTTTATATTCTTATTTATACAGATTCATTTCTCTTCATTAAAATAGACAGAAAATAAAGCTTTTTAATCCATATAGTTTGTGATTCAACCCACATGTATTTCTGATCCAGTTATTGTTTTACAATGGAGATTACTACAGCTTCTTTTCTTCAACAAGAAAGTGGTCTTGTCCTTATAATAAATGTACCTAATTTTTCCCAAGTATATTAAAATACTTATTATATATATTTAGCGATGTAAAGGTCTTCAAGCCTAATACTTCCCAGAATCCAGCTTTTTTAAGTCTTCTTAAGAGAATAACACATATAAATATGAAAACATCTAAATATATATTTTTATAGAGTCATGCTGAAATGAATTGAAAAGATCTATAATGCTCTAATCTCCAATATGAAAAAAGCCACAGAAGAAGAGATCTAAAGTGCAGTCCAGGTGGTAATAGGGATCCTCAGGAAAACAGAAACCAGTTGTAGACATTTGAGATTCTAGTATCAATAGTGAAGACTCAAAAAAGACCAAGATTTACAATTCTACTGAGACTAGAGAAAAATAGAAACTGCTGGTCTTACCTTGCTTGATTATCAGACATTGCTAACCTAATAATTCGATATTAAAGTTTGACTGTAATAAATGTTAGGAAAATGAGACATCTAGTTCATGTTCATAGCCTCATACTTTCTGAAACTAGTTTTAACAATATTAGTTCAAAAACTATTATAATTTCTGATAAAATGCTATACTTATCAGAATTGTTTAGTGAAAGCAGCTTGAAATTCTTATCATTATTTGAACATACTTATGAAATATTTTAAACTATATTAAGATATTAAACTTATATATCAACTACTGTTGAACACTATTTCACAAAAATATATTTGAATTTCTGGTAGCCTTTTTGAAATAACATGTAGAACTATTGGTTCTATTTATTGTTTTATATTTTATTTTATTTTTTTAAGTTTACTTATGTATTTTGGGTATATGAGTAAACCATTGGTCTCTTCAGACACACCAGAAGAGAGCATCAGATCCCATTACAGATGATTGTGAGCCACTGTGTGGTTGCTGGGGATTGAACTCAGGACCTCTGGAAGAGCAGTTGGTGCTCTTAACCACTGAGCCATCTCTCCAGGCCCCTTGTCTTACATTTGAAACCTATGACAGCCTAGTATTGCTGTCAACCACACACACACACACACACACACACACACACACACACACACACACACTACTTACCTCTTCTTTGTTTGCTGTGACTAAAAATTACCTCTGCTTTTCACAGCGTATTTTAACATTTTAGTAGACTTTGCTTATAGTTACTGTACTCATAGGATAAAGTATTTGTGCAATACATTCATCAAAATATTATTTTCTAAATTCAGGAATAGAGTCAACAGAAATAAATACAAGTGATCTATCTACTGCTCAATAAAAAAAAATAATCCCTACATATGATGTCAAGGGGTAGTACAGAAGTACAGTGATCATCAGTTATGGTGAGCTTCACTGTAAGACTTTCATTATAACTTAGGCTCAGGCTTCCATCAAGCAATGGTATTCTGTATATTTCTATCAAGTCCTCTATATTTAGAATGTTTTACTTCGTACACATTTACTAAATATGAACCAAAATGTCTTCATTAAGTCTTGCAGTTTGCAAAACATAATTGTTTACTGCCAGTGCTACAGCTATAATGTAAATATATAACCTAAGTACATACATTTTAAAACTACTTTATGTCCTAAATACTGTCAAAGTACAGAAACTATTAATGTCTAAGGAAGGTATGCTAATTAACACCTTTATAAATTTAACTACTATTTGCACTTTAGTCAACAAATATCTTTCATTGGTTTCAGTAAGATTCAGAAGACATTTTGGCACAGTGAATTGAATGAAGATTGGAAAAGAAACTGTTTCCAACTTTTTCAGGGCCATTATGGGCAATTAATTCAGACATCTGTGGATTTAAATTAAATTTAAAATAATCAACAATTCTAACATGAAATGTTATTAAACATTATAAAATATTATACTTTATTATATATCATAAATTTATATATTATATAAAGTATTATTATTTATTATATATTATAAAAGTATTGTATATTATAAAGTATATATAAAGTAATATTCTCCAGACAATTGAGGAAGCTTGGTACAGACTGAATGGTAAAAATCTAGTCAAATACTTTCTTTCATAAACACTTTCTTTCACTCAACTGGGAAACCTGCAGAGCATCCTAAAATATTATATTATTTAATAAATATCTTTTTTTTTCTTATATTTAGTGGTTGTTTTTTAAAGGCCTGCTCCTTTTTGAAGAGAAACAGAGTGGATGGATCTGTAAGAGAGGGAATCTTGGCAGAGGAGATGGAAGGAGGGGAAATAGCCCTGATGTATTAAAGAAGAGTCTAGTTTCAACTTTTAAAAAGTTAAAAATAAAAACAAAATATTTCGGTATGAAAGGACTAGACAGAGTTGCAAAACATAAGTAGTCAAAGTGCAAGAGAAAGGGAACACACAGAGAAGACATATAATACCTTGATGAATCCCTACATTCTTTAGGTAATAAGGCACAAGTACAAAAACAAGAAAGAGAATAATATGTAATGTTAGTTCTAAGATGCCTCTTTAAGTGTTTTACATCTACGTTGAGGAGTTGCAATGGAAAATTTTCAGCTTTCAATTGCAGAGATATGAGCTAAAGAGCAAGAAATGAGAGCCTTGTAAAAACAAAAATAAACCATCAGGTCACTTTGGGAGTTCCTTGCCTGATTCACTGACTTTGGCCAGCTAAGAGCATTGGGGGGTTTATGTTCTCCTGAAGAAGGTAAGTGTATATACTATTCATATTTGTTCTACATGACATTGAAGATTCAAAATCAAAACTACTAGAAATAATTAAGAAGAGTTTGAAGTTTTTCTGAGTAAATTATGTAAAGTAGTGCATTAGTCAGGGTTCTCTAGAGTCACAGAGTGTATGGGTAGTCTCTATATAGTTAGGGAATTTGTTAATGACTTACAGTCTGTAGTCCAACTCCCCAACAATGGTCAGCAGCAGTTTGTGGATGGAAGTCCAAGGATCTAGAAGTTGTTCAGTCCCACAAGGCAAGCAGGCAAGGAAGAGTGGGTGAGTCTTCTTCCAAAGTCCTTAAGTAGGTCTCCAGTAGAGGGTGTGGCCCAGATTAAAGGTGTGAGCTACCATGCCTTTAATCCCAGATGAGCTAGAACTCAGAGATTTCCCTCTCTTAATCTTCAGGACTTCATAGCCACTATGCTTCAAGATCTCCACACCAAGATCCAGGTCAGAAACTTGTATCTCTGAATCTCCAGATTAGGATCATAGGTAAGCCTTCTATTTTTTTTTTCTGTTCAAGGCTCAAAGTTTAATGGAGGTCTCCAAATATATATATATAGGCGGGGTAACCCCCCCCCCAAAGGCTGGAAACAGGTCTGCAGAACTGGTTCGCTGCTCTACAAGTGGCTGGCTCCAACCAGATAGTGCCTCTCAGGAAGCTGCAGGTCCTTGGAGAAAAAAGGGATTCACCTTGGTCTGAGCACTCCACCCTAGGTGGAGCAGGATTATGGCTAGCATAGGAATTCCAGCTCACAGGCTGCCTTGAGGGCACATGTGCATGTACCACACAAACTTCTGATGTTATTAGAAGATTAGATTATAATAGGTGTAGATTTGTAGTTCATTCCAGATATAGTCAAGTTGACAACCAGGAATAGCCAAGTTGACAACCATGAATAGCCAGTACTGGTAGATAACATTAAAATGGTGACATTATATTCCTTAAAGATTGCCCCATTCTGGGTTCTTTCCAGCTTCTGGCTATTATAAATAAGGCTGCTATGAACGTAGTGGAGCATGTGTCCTTACTGCGTGCAGGGGAAGCCTCTAGGTATATGCCCAGGAGTGGTATAGCCGGATCCTCCGGGAGTGTCATGCACAGTTTTCTGAGGAACTGCCAGACTGCTTTCCAGAGTGGTTGTACCAGTTTGCAACCCCACCAGCAGTGGAGGAGTGTTCCTCTTTCTCCACATCCTTGCCAACAACTGCTGCCTCCTGTGTTTTTGATCTTAGCCATTCTGACTGGTGTGACATGGAATCTCAGGGTTGTTTTGATTTGCATTTCCCTAATGACTAAGGATATTGAACATTTCTTTAGGTGCTTCTCAGCCATTCGATATTCTTCAGGTGAGAACTCTTTGTTTAGCTCTGTACCCCATTTTTTAATAGGGTTATTTGGTTCTCTGGAGTCTAACTTCTTGAGTTCTTTGTATACATTGGATATTAGCCCTCTGTCGAATGTAGGATTGGTAAGGATCTTTTCCCAATTTGTTGGCTGCCGCTTTGTCATTTTGACAGTGTCCTTTGCCTACAGAAGTTTTGCAGTTTTATGAGGTTCCATTTGTCAATTCTTGATCTTAGAGCATAAGCTATTGGTGTTCTGTTCAGGAAAGTTTCGCCTCTGCCCATATGTTCAAGGCTCTTCCCTAGTTTCCTTTCTATTAGTTTCAGTGTGTCTGGTTTTATGTGGAGGTCCTTGATCCACTTGGAATTGAGCTTAGTACAAGGAGATAAGAATGGATCGATTTGCATTCTTCTGCATGCTGACCTCCAGTTGAACCAGCATCAATTGTTGAAAAGACTATCTTTTTTCCACTGGATGGTTTTAGCTCCTTTGTCAAAGATCAAGTGACCATAGGAATGTGGATTCATTTCTGGGTCTTCAATTCTCTTCCATTGACCTACATGCCTGTCATTGTACCAATACCCAAATGTCCCTCAAAGGAGGAATGGATACAGAAGATGTAGTATATTTACACAATGGAATACTACTCTGCAATTAAAAACAATGAATTCACGAAATTCTTAGGCAAATGGTCAGAATTGGAAAATATCATCCTTAGTGAGGTAATCCAATCTCAAAGAACACACATGGTATGCAGTCACTGATAAGGGGATATTAACCCAGAAGCTCAGAATACCCAAGACACAATTCACATATCAATTGATTTCCATGAAGATGGAAGGAGAGACCCCTGGTCCTGGAAAGACTGGATATAGGGGAATACCAGGAAAGAGAAGCAAGAGGGGGTTGAATGGGGAACAAGGGGAGGGAAGAGGGCTTATGGAACTTTCGGGGAGGGAGGAACCAGGAAAGGGGAAATCATTGGGAATGTAAATAAAAAAAAATAGAAAATAAAATAAAGATTGCCCCATTCACCTATATTCACTGTAAACATACTCCATTGGCTAAAGAAATAGAATCTCCTTATACATACAATAAAACCCATTTGATATCCTATGTTCTCAGTGTGACTTCCATGTAAATATTTTTATATTTCTAAATGTATATAGAAATAATCTCTTGTGCACTGGGTGGAAGCATCACATATCAATAAAAAGCTGATGTCCTATTAGCAGAAGGGAGGAAGTAATTGATGAGAATTTGAGTAGAAAAATTGGAACTCTGGGAGAGAGTCAAGGCTGATAAGATTTCCCCATGGACAGACAAATGAAACTGAAGAGAGATAACAATCAAGTGGCATTCAGAGAATGGAATAAATGAGTTATATAAATTATGAGCTATTCAGGCTATGAGCCAAAGTTTATGCCCTATAAATGTTTATTCATGAATAATTAAGTCTTAGAGTCCTTACTAAGGAACTAGTCATGGGTGGAAACTTCAGAGCCTACACATGTGTGCTTTTTATGTGGAGTACTTGTTTTTATGTTGTTTTTTTTTCTTTATTTAATCACTATGCATCCTACTTACTCCCAGGACAACATCCCCCCTACAATACCTTTTTTCTATTTTATTTTTTAATGAATATATTCTTTATTTACATTTTTATTACATTTCAAATTTATCCCCTTTCTCAGTTTCGCCCCTTCCCAGATAGGTTTTGTTTCTTTCACCCAGATAGCCCCCATACAATCCTCCCTCCCCCTACTTCTATGAGTGTGCTCCTCTACCCACTCCATTCCCACCTTCATGCAGAAGTTTTAATTCTTTGAATTGAAAAAGAATAGCTGGTGGTATAATATGAAAATATTTGAAAGCTTCTAGTTGTATTTACCATCTTTCTGTAAATATAAAGGTTAAGATCATCAACTTATAGGGGGAAAGTCCATAGTTTTAACTCACAGTTCTAATGATTTCAGTCAGTGGTTTGCTGTCCTGGGTTTGTAAATGTGACAGGAACCTCTTGGTGGGAGTGTGTGGCAACTTAAAGGCCAGAAGGTAAGCAGAGAGGAAGGAATGGGGGTTCTAGTCCTACTTTCCGTTTTCTTTTGAAGAGGTTCAATGACCAAAGGAACTCCATTAAAATCTGATGTTTTGTCTTTCCCTTCTGTCAATAAGGCATGCCAATAACAACCAAGCATTTAATGTACAGGTTTAAATTATAGCAATGACTGTGACAAACACAAGCTGAGAGCAAACAAGGAAACATTTCTATTGATGTAATCGATTCTAAAGGAGGTTCTAATAAGAAATTTCATTAGAAAAGTGACTAAATCACAAAGTTCCCCTTACAAATTAATGCCTTGTTAAGATGGCATGATTCATGGTAATGAGATGTGATATGAACTTGTATTAAGAAGAAAGAACTGGATTCATGCCATTGATTCAGCTGCATAACTAAAATCATCTTTTAAAGATTATGTGCTATGATATAGCACAAAGACTGGAACAGTATAGGAGTTTCAAATGTACAAGAATCAATCCACATAACTTATGCAAAAGTAAACCAAATTATTGGAAAATTATAATGTATTTAGATTAAGGATAGGCAAGATAATTTAAAGTAATAACTATTTAAAAATGCAGACTGTACTTAGGCAGAAGACATGAACAACTGGTTACTGAAATCATTCTGAAGAAGGTTTTGTTAAGATAAATATTATTCTATTTATTCTAAGTATATGTCAGGAGTATTTGACTTTAATGCACTTGGATCACGCTGACCTTCCATTCAATGGCCCAGCTGTAAAGTGATGAGCAGTAATTCAGCTTCATCTCACACTCATGGATTGTGCTGGAAACTTCTGAGGGTCATTGGTGCTCTTATATTATGTTGTTACCATTGAGTATTCAATAAAATATGGTTGAGCTTAAAACAACAATTACAACTGGTCACTGAGGTTTCTGGTTTCTGTATGTGAGGGCAATCTGGCAGTGACATCTATCACTTCGTTCATTGCTAGGATTGATTTGTTAACCATTCTGGCTATATTGTTGTACTTTTCCCTCATGGTTCTATGAGCCTCCCACTAGAAGCTATGCACTCAGTGGAGAATTATCTTCACTAATGGAGGATAGCTAACCTATCTTAGGTCTAGGATGTGTGAGAAGTTTTGCTCCTTTGCTAGAACCTCCAAACAAGTTCTTGGTTTTATTGTTCGATAACCAAATAGGTCATTTATTTCAAGATAAATTTTATTTTCACTTCCTTCTGTGATTATACCTTAAATACTTCCCAAAATGTAACTTCACAGACTATCACACCACGTAAAAATATTCACTATTGACATAGTGATAAAATAAGATTTAATTGTTAACAATCATTTATCTAATAATCTCTATATAATATATTGTTACAAGATGTTTTGTTTTACCCAAAACGGTTTCTTTTGGGTACAAGGAGACAGCTCAAAATAGACGATTTTATGAGAACTTCACAGAACCCACATCAAGTAGCTCACAACTACCCATAAGTCCAGCTATAAAAGTTATCAAATCTTATTTTGACCTCTGCAGGTATGTGCATGGATGTGAACATGCGCACATAAATAAAAATAAAATAAAATAAAATAAAATAAAACAAAATTTTACGCAGCTTCATTTTATGTTTTAAATGTTTGTTCTTTTATGTGTGTGTGTGTGTGTGTGTGTGAGAGAGAGAGAGAGAGAGAGAGAGAGAGAGAGAGAGAGAAAGTATAAAGTGAGTATATATGTATACGTGCATGTGTGGGTTGTGTGTGTGTGTGTGTGTGTGTGTGTGTGTGTGTAAATTCATGTCATGGAACACACGTAGAATTCACCATACAACTTTCAGGAGATCGATCTCTCTTTTAACCTTCATATGGGCTCAGAGAGTAAACTCAGATTCTAAGCCTGCGCAGCAAGAATCTGCTTTCACTAAATCTCCTCTCCAGCACCACAAACAACTTTTTAGGAGACAAATAAATAACATTTTTTTATGAGTCGTAATCAAAGACATGGAGATGCTCTTTATGAAACAAATGTTTTAACCTTTAAATGGAAAGAAAGGAATTCAGACACTATCCTACCACATACATTCAACTGTATATTAACTTACATCATCTGGAACCTTTCAATCTTGGTGCGCACAACCTCCCTGCCAAAAAGCTTGCTTATCTAAGAAGACCAACATCTTAGTCACATGTAGTAACTTTCCTGATTCTATGCAAGAAGAGTAGTTGAGTTACTCTCTTTTCTCACACATACTGAATTTGCACTGTGAGTTAGCAACCTTGAGACTTTAGCTTAGCTCTCCTGTCTCTCAATAGGGTCGTCTTAAAAATGGCTTGCACTAAGAAATAATGACTCACTAAGACTTCCTCACTAGGTCTTGCAAACATTCAAACAGGTTTTGTTTCTTTCACCTTATATAGTGAGAGTACTTTGACTATCAATAATGTTCTGAGTTTAAGTCTAAAGCAGTATTATTCTAATGATGCCTTAATTGTAGAGAGCTAGAGAGGGAATCCCATGCACCACTACCTTATAGGATGTTATGTATTTTCTCTTCTAGTTTTAAAAAAAAAATTCAATCAATTATAAGTAACTATAAATTGTTATAAGTAACTAGAAATTATTTATATTATAAATTATACATTATAATTAATATTTAAATTTATGCAATAAATTTGACAACATCAACAAGTATTAGGAAAAATTCAGTCTATAAATGTGTGGACTGTGATCTAGAAGGTTGGTAAGAGTGCTTACTACTCTTTTAGGGGACCCCTATCCACTTCCCAGCATCAATATTAGGCACCTAGCAACCTACCGTTACTGAAGTTCTAAAGAATCCAGTACCATATTCTGTCCTTCATAGGCAGTACTGCACATGGGGTACAAATAGTCAGTCAAGTAAACATATACATAAAAGTGAACTGAAAGCAAATCCTTAATATATGGACTAGGCATTGTGATAAACTAGAGAAATTGTTCTACCACTCCAATCAAAATTTAATGTGTACTGTACCAAATAAGCTTATTAATTAATATTGTCTAATTGATATTGTCTAATTAACTGGTGTTGTTAATTTGTTAGTAAGCTGATTAATATTCCCTCTCATTTCTTGTGAAATCCATCTCAAGTAAGAGTAATAAATACATAAATTATATGGAACAGGTAGGAGATCTGAAGTATATCAATTCAAAAGAGAAAAGAAATTTAAAATACCTTAGTACATAATCAAAGTAATTTGAAATCTTTATTGATCCTTCAAAACTACTATATCTAATAACATAGACAAGTTAGGATCTTAATCTTTATAATCCTCCAAAGCCTATAAGATTAAGGATGAATTCTGATAGAACTTATATTCTAAAATTATAATTTTCTGACATTATCTTCCTCCAAACTTTCACATTGAGCTGACTTAATGGATTGGTATTTTTATATTGTTTGTATCTTCCGCCTTACTTTCAAAGGACATTTTTATTGATATAAACGTGTTTCCCCTATCTTTAATTTGTTGCTTCCCATTTGCCATGTTATAGCAACTAGAGCACAGTTGAAATGAGAGTAAATATAGATTCTTCTGAGCATCTGTAAGAGTTTTCATTTGTATAGCTAATACAATACCTAGGTTATCTCCTAGGTAACTTGCAATGATTGGCATATTTCTCTAATCGATGCTGAGCATTTGCAAAAGTTTCAGTTTTTAATAAGATCTAACTGGAGCGAATCTCTACAAGATATCCTAATTTTTATTAGCTTTGAGGCATCTATTACTTGTGGTTTACTAAATTCACAATTTTTGATAGTCCCTCTCTATTTAGTTTGAAGTCTCTTAAGTTTGCATTGCAAATTACACTTTTTTTTATAGAAAAGTGACCTTGATATTTTTCTGTCAGTTCAGTTGCAATTAAAAACACAGTGGGAATTATTTAAATTCATTAAACTACTTCAAAATTCATTCTTTACAAAGCTATTTGATGAATACAAAGTAAAATTAATGTTTTCATAGTTGAATACATCAGGGAGATATCATTGAAAGATTATAATAGATAGTAACTTACTCTTAAATGAAATTGAACTAATACATTATGTCTAAGTTATAACTTTTCAAAAGTCACTTTGTGAACTTTTAGTCTATTATTAGCAAGACTGTAATTTTGTTAACCAGAGATTCTTAGATTTCAAATGTAAAATCCAATGATTTCAAAACAAAAATTGATCAGTATGACTGAAATGTAATCATCATGTAAAAACTCAGAATTAATTAATTAATCTTTTGTTTCATTAAAATTAATTCTATAAATATCCCACAATTAGATCCAGGAAGTATTAGCTAAAGGGAAGTCTCCATAAATTGTATTAAACTAGCACAAAAGCTTGCATGTGATGAGAGAAAATTTCCAGTAAATCATATATAAATTCAGTGGTCAATGATTTATTAGTCATTTTCTCAAAATTTTATGTTAAAATGATATATTGATGATCCACATTTGATTTTAAAATATAATTATATGAATTTATTTCTTTGTGAGAAACAGTGGTTTTGCTTTCTTTCAGTGAATTATACCTTTCAAATAAATTAAAAGAGACAATCTACCCTCTTAAGTAATTGTAGCTGTTAATGTTCACTGTTAAAAAGAAACTTTTCTATGACAATATTATGCAATATTTATTGTATAATGTAGTGATAATACAATTATTTCCTTCTATGTACAAAACACATATTTCAACATATAATAATTAAGATATGTACCATGAAAAATTGATTCTTCAAAATAAAAAGAAAAATTAGAGTATTTTTGAGTCTTCATCTCCTATCAGAGACAAATTAATAGGAGCAAATACTTTCCTAATACTAATCCATACTAAAAGCACAAGATTAAGCATGAAATTCTAAAAGAGCTAAGAATGACTCACCCATGATAGTCATGTCAAAGGGGTAAGGTTCGAAGGTCTGTCTAGAAAATTCCATATAACTGTAAGTTGAAGTTCTATACCTTGGGGAATAATAAAACACTGAATATCCAAAAGGGGCCTAAGGGAAAAGAAAAGCATATATAATTATCAAAAAGCAAAAGAAACTTATCTCAGGTATCACAGGATGTCCTTTATGGTTGTGAGTGTATTGACTCAGTCTTCTACCCCGGGGGCCAACTGAGTCAAACACTATCATATTAGAGACTCAGGTTTCAACATGTAGAATATTTTAGTCATACACAGACATATTATAAGGAATAGAGATGAGGAGATGCGGTAGAAGCCATGTTTCTGTATTATCTAATACTATCTGTTGCTACTTACTAGTAGAATGTTGTAGTCAAATATTCCAGGGTACGCTGCCCAAGAAAAGCTGGGTAAATCTGGCTCCTAATTGTGTTGACAAGGTTCTAGTCAAATAAGAGAACATGAAAGTAGGCCAGCCTGGAATGGGCCAACCCAGGTTGTCTAAAACGACATGATTTTCCACATGAACACTGTCTACAGGGCAAGCTAGTATGCATAATGACGAAAGGAATTCTGCCTTTCTATCTGAACATCAAAAATAGCTGTTCATAAGAATGCTAGCTATAAAATAGGAGAGAACGAGCTAATATTAATGCTTACACAATTTAGCTCTAGAAAGCATGCTCCTTGTGACTAATGTATAGCATGGTAGACGGGACACAAGTGCTACTCATTCAGCTGATAGCACTGGTCATCATACCCTGTTAGTGCATTACAGAAAAACATAATATGATGCATTTTGCCTCCTGGCACATTCTTCCTTCTCTCAGCATCATACCCTACTGCTGTGTTCCATTAGACTACATTCAAAAGGGCATGCTGTTGGGGTCAATTTGCTTTTCTCTCATTGATCCTCAACAATCTTAGCTGAATCTGAGCCAGCATCTCTGAATTCTCACTGCCTTTCCAACTCGTTTTACATCAGAATAATCTATGTAGCATTATCTGTGAATCACGTTCTTTTCTTTTTACCTCATTGTCCATTTGCCAGTCCTCTGGGAATAAACGATTAACTGTATATGGTTTCTACAATGAGAACATCCTGAGATGATGATTGGATCATGTGTTCATGTGTTCATCACAGAGCTCAAGCAAGACTCACCAGCTCTGTAATTTTTCCCTTTCTGCCTCAGTTCAAAATGAATCACTGGGCTGGAGAGATGGCTCAGTGGTTAAGAGCACTGATTGCTCTTCTGAAGGTCCTGAGTTCAATTCCCAGCAACCACATGGTGGCTCACAACCATCCATAATGAGAGCCAATGCCCTCTCCTGGTGTGTCTGAAGACAACTGCAGTGTACTTACGTATAATAATAAATAAAGCTTTTAAAAAAAAAACAGTGTGGAGAAAGAATTCAAAATGAATCACTGCAGGTAAGCCTAGCTCATATTTTTCCATTTCAGAGATGCATTTTGTAGGTTGAATTTGCCCTTTTAAAAAAGTAAGACATGATCTTCACAAGGCTGTTAAGGCTAGGAAGAGCCTCTGATCTACACGTTCAGTTTCTTCCTGTGACAGCATAAGAAAATATCTTTATAACTCACTCTATGGTTTAAAAATGCAGCTAGCAGTTTCCTGCATTTCATTATTGATGGTTTATTTGAAATCTTGAAGGTCACATTTTCAGACTTTCTCCTTATTTATAATAAGAAGTTCATGTTTTTCATCATCAACAAATCAAACCTGGACAATAAATTTATACTCCTAGTTTATAAATGTTCTCTTTTTGCGTGATTTAAAAACTATAGATAGCATCAATACTAATCAAAAGAAATTCCTTAAATATACTAACAATATCAAGGTGATCCATAAACAGAATTTTGGAAATTATTCACCAGACTATCCTAAGCATTTATGAACAGATATAAAATCTCTCTTTTCATTTTCATCATCTACCCCTATCAGCTAACTAAAATCAGATTGATTGATTAAATAAGATTATTACTTATATCTGTATTTGTATTTAAACTTCTAATTTCTTTCTGAAATCTCATTTTCTTATAGACAACAAGGAGAATAATCATTTTGTAGTGTTTCTTAGTATATTGAACATTGA
Source organism: Tokudaia tokunoshimensis (assembly GCA_036184795.1). NCBI lineage: Eukaryota > Metazoa > Chordata > Mammalia > Rodentia > Muridae > Tokudaia > Tokudaia tokunoshimensis. The sequence continues at coordinate 24,569,633 of BTHU01000014.1, forward strand.
TGTTAGATTACTATTATACACATTGTCATAATTTAAACCTATATATTTATAATAGTCAAGTAGAAAAGAGAAGATCATTTTACATTTTAATTGGTTGATAATTATATTTAATGGAATAGGCCTCTAGTGTCCAAATAAAATTGGGGTATGTTATTGAATAATCTGTTACTGCCAATATCTAGTAGTGTGGAGGTTTAGTTTGTTGCTATGTATTGTAGTGCTAAATACTGGGTCCCAAGATCTGGTTGCCTCAGGGACAAGGGAATCTGCACATTCAACAAATGATGCAACCTTGTTTCTTAATTTAGAACTATTGGTTGAATAAAGATGCCTACAGCCTATAATTGGCAAAAGAAAGATTGATGAGGCTTTGATTCCTGGGCTTGTGTCCCTGAGGAGGAACCAGGAGGTAGAGAAGAGAGAGGAGAGAGAGAGAGAGAGAGGAAAAGATACCATGTGTTAGGTAAATCATGAGAACATGGCCAGGAGGGCTGGCCAGTTGAGCAGCCCAGGCAGAATGTGGCAAGTTATATCATAGAGTTACTCACAGGAAAGTAGATAAAATAGCTTGGAGAGCTGATATCTGCACAGTTCTAATGCTTTAAGACTTATTATAAATATAACTGTTTTGTGTGTTTTATTTGGGAATTAAATAATCTAAGATGGGGAAGAAATCCCCATTAATTTTTACACTATAATAGAATACACCTATCTTTTTATTTATGATCTATGACTCTATAACTTAGTTCTGTCTTACAAACTATTATCACCATTGTGGAATAATAAATTTTGGGTTAATTTAGGACCTGTCACCAATTGCTTAGGAATGACTGAAACTGTGCTTACTATCCAGAAACAGATCAATTCTTTGGTAGTTGTGGCACTTCAGAACCGATGGGGCCTAGATGTCCTCACAGCTAAAGAAGGTGGTCTTGCCTGTTCCTTCAAGAAGAAAGCTATTTCTACGTCAACCAATCTGGGATAGTGAGAAATAAAATCCAGGAGCTACAGTCAGACATAAAGAATATCAGGGATCATGAGATCTCCAGTTCTGGGATTATTAAAAACCCTATATGGAAGTGGATACTCCCTTTTGTAACACCTTTACTAGTCATCTTCCTGGTGTTATTGTTTGCTCTCTGACTCATTAATCTTTTTTCTACATTTCTCCAATGGCAAATACAAAAACTTTCTAAACCAAACTATTAATCAGTTCCGGTTACAGGATTACCAGCCGCTGCCCACAGAAGAGCCACTGTCCACAAAGGAACCTGACATGAATGTTTACCAAGTGGATCCCAATAGTGAAAGTCAGCTACATCCCAAAATTGACAAAGCCCCTAGACAGCAGGAAGCAGTTTAAAACACAGGGCACCCTCCCTTTCACCATCAGCTTCCCCTTCCTCTTTTTCCTTCTCTTTATAACAATAAGAAGGTAGGAATGTTGGTACCTGGACCTCTGAAACCTGTGACATCACATAGGCAACAGTACGACCTATACACCTATTGCCAAGGCAACAGCCACCATATTCCCAGAATCCATTGCGCTCACCTTTACCTGTGACCACGTCACCATCCATATATATAAGAGAAGCACCCCACCCCTACCCCTCTTCTCTTTCCACCGTCACCTTTGTCCTTTCCCTTCTCAATAAACCTCACGTGGAACTGTTAAAAAAAAAAAAAAGCTGGACAGTGGTGGCACACGCCTTTAATCCCAGCACTTGGGAGGCAGAGGCAGGCAGATTTCTGAGTTCGAGGCCAGCCTGGTCTATAGAGTGAGTTCCAGGACAGCCAGGGATGCACAGAGTAAACCCTGTCTCAAAAAACCAAATAAATAAATAAATAAATAAATAAAATAAAGTAAAATAAAATAAAATTTTGCTATTTCATATATGAAATATTAATTTTCTCCATCTTGGAAAGGCTATACTGTAACAATATTAATCATGACTATATTATATCTTCAAAGATATATTATGCTGACTTTTGCTCACTTGTTATTTGCTTATTATTTTATTAAAATTAATAAAGAAAACATATTGTTATTTGGGTAAAATTTTTTTTTAACTTTTTATTGACTCTTTGTGAATTTCACATTCTGTACCCAGATCTCACTGATTACTTTCATTGCCAGTTCTGTCTCTCATACTATTGCTCTCCAACAATTCCCTTCTCATGTTTTTCCATCTCTCCGCCAAACACTCATACCTTGTAGTGTCTCCCTCTGTGGGTGGCAAGTAATCCCCCACTCATATATCTCTAAGTAGCTCCACAAAATGACACTAGTTTAGCAAGTTGGACTGGTTGTATCCCTAGTTCAATCTTTCACCATTTTCCTATCTAGGGTGAGTAGATGCTGCTGTGAGAAACAGCTATACCAAAGCAAGTCACAGAAGACAGCTTATCTGAGTTTATGGTTCCAAGGAATAGCAGAGTTGGCATCCAATGAAAGAAGCTGAGAGCTTAGTATTGCATCACAACCCCAAAGCAGGAAGAGCAAACAGGATGCAAGCCAGGCTTTTTAATCTCACAGCCAGCCCTCTAGTTGCTAGTTCACCACAACCAGGTAGGAATGCAAGCAGGATGTGTGGATAGCATCGACTTAACCCTTACCTCCACTTGCTTGCTGCAGGAACCAGACAGATTCTTCTGAAGTCTAAAAGAACTGGCTACCTGAATCCTGCTAACCGAGACTGTCTGCACAGAAACTGTCCAAGAGAGTCCCTAACCTCACCACATAGTGTCTCAGCTTTCGAACTTTCCCACCATATATCCGTGCAAAGGAAACACGTTTTTCCATATGGCTGCTGTTCTCCATTATTTGAATCAGCTGGAGAAGTTTGTTTTAGCTGGAGAAGTTTGTTGTTTGATTGTTTGTTTCTCTGTCTTTAAAGATTTCTTGCTGTCTCTACTTAAACTCGTGATATATTTTCTGCAGCAAAGCCTTATGGCCTAAATCCTCCTAAAAATAGTGGCAACAATTGGGAAGCAAGTTTTCATAATCCTGACACTACCAGAGATATTTCTCATTCAAGAACCACAGCATTTCTTGCCTTTTGATATAGGCAGGAACCTGCAAAGTGGAAGGACAAATTGCTATGGTGTGAGTATAATATCTCTATACACTCATTAACTTGAACACTTATTCCTATATGGCAACAGCATCGGTTGGAGTAGCTAGGGAACCCTTAAGAGATAAGAGTGTTAGAAGTAGGTCCCTGAGAATGAGCTTATCAATTACACCTGAACATCAGCTTAAGCTGTGTTATCAACTCACAATCTACCACAACAATATAACTAGTCAATAAGGCTGGATGCCAAGCCACCATGCAACCTCTGTCATGAAGTTCTGAGGTCAAAATTTCCTCATGGCTTTCATTGTTATTTTTTCCTTAGATATTTTTGACACAAGAAGAAAAAGAAAGAAATCAATATAATTTTTAAGGCATCTTTCAATTTTGTTCACTTTAATTTTGCTTATTATATTCTAGACATAAAACTTTTCGTATATAAAGTGATATTTATGCTACAAAATATATTGGCACTGCATGGGCTAATTTTTCAGTCAACTCGACAACAAGTTAGAATCGTTTGCACAAAGAGATTCTCAGTTAAGAAAATGTGTCTATAAGAGGGACCTACAGGCAAGTCTGTCAGATGTTTTCTTGATTGATTGATGTAAGAGGCCTAAACTCCATATGGGCAGTGCTATCCTTTGGGATTTGCCTCTGGATGGTTTACAAAAGCAAACCAAACATGCCACTATAGCAAGCAAGAGTTAGCTGCATTCCTCAGTGGCCTCTGCTCCAGTTCCAGCTAACTTCACACCCTGCTTTCCTGTCCTGACTCCCCTTGGTGACTGAGTGTGAAGAAAGATTTGTAAGAGAAAACAAACCCTTTCTTTCCCAAATTATTCCTGCTCCACTTGTTTTAGCACAGCTATAAAAAAATTCCCTAAGATAGGAAATCAGGTGTTCAACATATTCTGAATTTTTGAGTTGGTTTTAAATTGGATTTTTATTATTTTATTAACTACTTGGCATCATTTGCAAAAGCTTTTGACAACTTGACACTCTTTAACTGTTAATTATTTCCAATATTTGAACTGGTTTTATATCTCCTGACACATGTAATGAATATGTAAGTACCCTTCTTTGTACAAGCTGATGGAATATTTAAAAATACACTTTTCAAATTTGTATTAAATTACGTTATTGTTGATGAATCTTTACTCATGATATCATGTTCTTTGTTAAAGACAACTGACAACAGTTTAAATATTTGTTATGGATTCCGCAATTTCAAATGCAGATTAAAAAATAAAATCATGAACTTTCTGATGTGATGTCATTCATTTGCACAGGAAATGTATGACATCTAGAAAGACTCTCATTTTACAGAATATTTATAGTGTTAAATGCCAGGGTCCAGCTTCCACAAGAGTCAGAGGTCCTCAAGGACTAGGAATACTTGCTATGCAAATAAGACACCCAATTGAGATAAATACTGACAGGCTGTTCTTTTTGGCCTATAAGCCCTTGAACTTAGGAGGGAGTGATCACTTACTTGACTCAGCCTCAGGTTTTTGTTGAAATCATACAAGAAAATTGAGTTAAGAAATTCCTATGGGGTGGGTAAATGATTCTCTATTTTCCTGTGCCAACATTTTCTTGTGACACAGAGTTATACAGATTTAGAACAGAAAAATGGGATCTATACAATCTCAGACATAAAAATTTTACAGCAAGCATAATTTTTTTATATCACCCAACCACCAGTCTCTGATGAGGGTGGGGGCAGCAGTATTGTGGTTACAAAATAAGCATCTTTCAGACATATGTCAGACAATATGATTTCATAAAAGGGCAAACATGAGGTCATACTTCTGACCCTGGAGCCTTTATAATTTTTGGACTCCATCTGTCTGTCTCCAAAAACATCCTCACCCAACACTTATGGCGAATACCTAGGGAGCTGCCACCACCATCCCTGAACCCAAGGAAGCCATTGCTCACTCTCTGGGAAATATCTGTATATTATTCCATCCCCAATTTTATGATAAAAATATTCTATTTTTATTATACAGAATTAAGACCAATACTAGTGAACAGCTGCAGAATTACTCATCTCTGTCTGCGGCTCTAGATTGCTTTCATTTCCACCTACAGAGAGGAACTGTAACATACATTCCTCTTGAATTCATGAACAGCCTTCACTTCAATATTACTGGTAACATCTAGTTTCCGGATATCAAGCTGGTTCCTACTAGGTCTTGCCAGGTCACCAAATACCAGTTTAATCAAAGGAGGAAGAAAGAAAAGGAACAGTAAATAGATAAAAAGAATGATAAGTACTAAGAATAATTGCAGGAATGATATCACGAGGTGCTTGAGCCAAAGAAGCAGGCCTTGGGGCCTCTCAGACTGGGGCCCACAAGAGGCCATAGTCTCAGGCTCTAAAACACAGTACTCCCAGGACAGGGAAGCAGGAAGGGGTTGATTGGGGAACAGGGGGAGGGAAGAGGGCTTATGGGACTTTCAGGGAGGGGGAATCCAGGAAAGGGGAAATTATTTGAAATATAAATAAATAACATATTTAATAAAAAAAGAAAAAGAATTACATAATAATAATAAAAAAGACCTGGAAAAAAAAAAGAAAAAGAAAAAGAAACAGAAACACAGTACTCCACCACCCCGTGTAGTTTTCCTCCTTGTCATCAGGAGTCCCAGGCATCTCGAGCTTAATGTGGAGTGTCTCCAACAGTTTAATATGCATGCAATACTTGTAAAGGTCTCCTGAATGATGCTCGGTTTCATTCTTTTTCTTGATTATGAGATGGCTCTGGGTTATTTTATTACTTATTTCTGAAACACCATTGTTACTGCTACTAGCACTCAGAGATATTCAGTATTTAAATGTCTCTTAAATGTTTTATCATCTAAATTTAGGAAAACTCACTTTGATGAAAGGTAGTTGGTAAACATTATTTTGCATATGGATACAGGTTTATTCTGTTAAAGTCAATTTAATGCAAGTGTTACTTTCTTCTAGTACAGTGTTCATTATATTAAGCTATTACATTACCTTCATCCATGTGGTTATTTTCCATATTGAACTAAGAGCTACTTAATGGTTTGGAGCATTTGTGTTGCTCACTGGATCCAGTTTTTAACAAGTTATCAGTTACATCTTCATGTTTCATTTTATGAGTCAATAAAAGTAAATTAGCAGATATAACTTGATTATTGTATTTTGACTTTTTGGAATAGATGGAATATATACTTTCCATACTTAGTGGATGAGATAAACTAACTATCTATTAAGTGGTTAAGTTTTCCAATATATCTTTAGACTATAATAAGTTACGTTATCAAGTAGACTGATATCAGTTAGTAAGGAAATATTGTGGTTATAGCAGAAGCTTGTTGTCCAGACAGTTGGCCTGATATGAGTCCATTTCCATATACTAGGCCTGTTTTAAACACTCCAGTCAAGAAGAGGCTCGCTAACAAGTGTAGCTTCATCAGTCCTGGGGCATGCTAAGCAGCCTGCGTGAGAAAATAGTAGGAACAGTCTACATCAAGGGAACGGAAAGCACAAATGCCTGAGGCAGAAGAGAGTGTGATGTAGTTAAGCACTCATAGGAGGAGATAAAAGAGACTAAAATATCATAAACATTTAAGCTGGTTTAGGCAATTCATGAGATGAAATGTGCAGATAAATCAGAAGTAAGCTCACTCAAAAACTGTAAATGAGGGAGTTTAGATTCAAACAAAATTAAACAGCAGAGATTTTTTTTAAAGTGATTTGACATGATTTGGTATTCCAAAGGTAGCTCCCTGCATTCCATATCAGACTGTACAAGGCTAAATATTTTCTGTTGAAGAGGAGAGGAGACCATTTGAGAATGTTCTATGCTACGCAAAGTGGTAAGAGTTTACAGGAAGATGGAGAAATGAAACTGGCACAAACCAGTCTATTTGAAACATTGTTTGTAGGTAGAAATGATTAGAATTCATCAAATTTAATGGCTTCTTTTGTTCTCTAAACACCCTGAGTACTTTAAGAGAATTAGCTATTTCCAAAATATAAGTATCTTTTTTATATAACAGACTGACCAAAGCAATTTGTTTTGTTTATTTGAATAAATGAAGTTTTTGTAGATAGTAAATTTTAGGACTCGCCTATGACTAAAGTTACAATACAGATTCTCCAGGCACACTTAGATTTTTCATTTTTATTAATAATCGCACCTCACAATTTCTTTCATTTGCACTAACAAATCGAATTTAGTTGCAATAGGAAAGTATAAGTAGATTCTAAGTTTCTATTATGTGCTGTTAAAATGGAAAGGTAAGTAAATAAATTGCTTAGCATCAATAAAGAATTATAAAATCTGAGTACAAATATTTATTTATCCTTTCATATTAGAACTGACATATTTGAAACAAAACAGCCCTTAAGAAAATGCTGGATTTTTACCTAAAATAAGCAAATAACAAGCCCAAACAAACAAACAAAAATGAAAGGTCTTACCAAATTGGTTACTGAACGTAAAAACCCCAGATTGAGGAGCACAAAGAACTTCTTTTTCTCAAAAATACATCAGAAATTAAGATTTCACATTTAAGTTTCATTGGCAGTTTTATTCAGGGAACCAGAAATAAAATGGAGCTCTCTTGCGAGGATAAAAGTTTCAAAAAAGACTCAGCTGTCAAATTTATTTATGAATTTTCTTTCACGGTGCCTATTAATAAATATTGAAGCAACATACAAATATAGCAGATGCTGTTCTCTATGCAGCCTAAAAACACTGTGTTCTCTTGTGATTGAAGATTCAAGATTCATGTGTTTGTCTAAAATACACTATAGCTAAAATACACACTGGTCTCTAAACATGACTAGGCTTCAAGGTTCCACTGTGTTCCTTCAGCCTCTAGCATTGTGCATGTTCCAGGATATCAGTGCTACCTGTACCATTATAACCTGTCAACAGCATCCTCATTTTCCTCCACTTGAGTGAGGTTTTCAGTTGGAAGGAATCAACTTATTTTGTGTTATAAATTAGTACATATAAGGAGTTAATGCAATCAGATGAGAGTATAAATTACTCATACACACATATTGCAGGTAACAACAGCTCTCCAACTGGACTTAAGACCCATTCAACAACTGAGAGACCATGTGTGGCACTGGGAACCTAGCTAACTATTCAGTGCTACTGAAGTCATATGTTTATTGGAGGAGAATCTACATGCACTGCTTTATTAAACCAACATAAGCCCTAACAACAATCTAAACATTTGTACTTTTACCCATAGATTGAGAAGTCTTCACCCTACATCAAGGAAACATCTCTTTCAACAAACAGAAAACACTAGAGAAAGCCATAACCAATCAAAATTAGTCCCAAATGGATATAAATCTACAAAATACCCTTAAACTTAAGGCTCAGAAAGCGTAACCAAAGAGGAGGTAAGAAGATTGTGAAAGCCACAGGATCAGGTAGTTTGTTCCAAGACTATGTCTTTTTAGTAATATTAGAAGCTAAATACATAAAGTCTCACAAATATCACTACACAAATGTGAGCTAAAAAGGAACAACACAGTTGAGCATGCTAATATAGACAAGGAAAAAACTCTACAAGGCATTAACCCTATTCAAACAACTATAGACAACCGAGGCATACTGAGAGAGGAAAAAAAGAGTCTATTCTAGGAAAAAGCACACCAAATGGTTATTCAATACCAAACGGCCATTCTTGAAAACATATATACAAGGAATAGTATATAGATTTAGAGGTTATATTTAGGAATATGTATATACATATATACATACACATGTACACAATGCATAAATTAGTCATTAATGAAAAAAGAGGTCATGAATTTGAAAGAGATATACAAAGATGTGTATATGGCAAGGGACAGAGTGGGAGATGTAATTATATTATAATCTTAATATCTAAATGTTTATGAAAGAGAAAAAATTATAGTGTGTTCTTGTTGAAATGAAATAATACTCTCTTGCTTGTTGCTTGGCTGGGAACAGATCTTTGAAACGGGAAGGAAAGGATGTAGTCACAAGTATCATATTTCTAGGAAGAATTTCAATACTCATCAATATAAAAGCTATATTTATAAAAGCTTTAGATATGATACCTAATTAAAATTCTAACTTAAGATAATTTTCCCCAAACCATTTCTGCTCAACATAAACTGGAAATGTAAAATAGACAGGGAAAAATAATATTGCTGCTTAGTCTTTGTTTACCACACCAGTCTGCATTGCTCTCCTAGGTGATGAGAAGCATTGTTATTTGCAGAATTGATAAGAAAATTAGCAAAACACTTACAAAGTAATCGATACTCCAGAAGCCAGATGTGCTTTGTGATTAATACCTTTTCCAATGATGATTTAACATCTGGAGCCATAACTATCAAACAGAAATCTTGAGCCCTAAGAACACTTATTTTAAAAAATACAATTAAAGATCATTTATTAACTAATTCTGAAAATATGAACTGATATTAACTACTCAAGACTTGGAGTATGCATACTGAACATTCTCATTTCTTCTTATTTCTAGAACATGTGTACTAACATCTGTGAGGATGCCAAGAAGGAAGATCAAAACTCTTATAGTATAATGTCCAGTCAGCTCTCCAAGGATATTCCTAAACCTAGCACATTGGTATTTTTCTCCTTGTTTGGATCTAAGCTGTATCTTTTATTTTTTAATGGTCATCATGCTCCTAAGAGAGTGCTTTAATACATTTTGACATGAAGAGGTTGTAATGTTTCTGAAAGTGCTAATAAAAATGTATTTATATAAACCAATTATGATTGAATTTTTCTGCTTCATGCATGTATAAATCACAAATATTTATATATTCTTTAGTATGTATTATATACTGTATATACATTCTATATAGTATATGTTAAAGAATATATATGTATATTAAAGAATATATCATGTATATGAATATATGTCCAAAGTCTTGACTTATATAATTTAGCAAAATCTTTTAAAAAGTTGATATGTTTATATATATACCTTATATTTTTAAATTTTTTAAGTAATTGCTATAGTTGTATAAAACATTATCACATATTCCTCCACTCTGAACTTTAGATGGTTCATGGATATTTCACATACATTTTTCAAGTTGTATTTTGGAAATTTTTATTTGCTGTGAATTACTTTTAACCTCTAATTTTAATTATACCTTTATGTATAAATAAGTAAAAATGTAATGCATATTATATTTATCTCTGTTCAAGTCCTTTGTAGTTTGAACTGTGGAAAAATGCTATATATATATATATATATATGCTTTATCCAAAAGGAAAGTGTTCAGTTTCTAAATTATAATATTTTCATAATCATAAGGATATATTTTAAGGATGGCTACTGATTTTAAACATTAAAACTCATTTATGTTCCAAATATAACTCATCTACATAATTAATGATAATTTAAAATCTTAATAATTTTGGCATAAAAACTTCCCACCCTCTAGCATTATTCACTGTAGCAAACATCATGTCAGCACTTAAAAGTTATGGGATTTAGAGCATGTCAGAGATTTGAAATCTATTGTTTCAATTTTTCAATCTATTGAATAGAAGAATATAGATTTTTTTTAGGAGAAAAAGTCTAATTTATACATTTAATAAAGGAAAATTTTGTGAAAGTAATAGAATATTTAAGTATTTGAGTTATTTTATTTGGCAAATACTTTTTCTTGAAGGTCAAAAGTCTCAGGTGTCGGTTTACTATTATTGCTTGGTGAAACTCATTTCCTTACAATTCATTACCTAAGCAACATTACCTAAGATAAAATGTGCTTAGAGAACATTTATATTGGATATAAACATACAAATGGAGATGTTGTGTTTCTTGGATAAGCTAATTGAACATTGCTAGTAGCTAATTCACAGGCATATGGTAGTTTCAATGCTGAAGAAAAGACTGCATTAGATTTATGGAGAGAAAATACTGTGCTCCATTTTATTTTATAAAATTATGAATAATAAAAGTGGCTTGATATTAGAAACTATAATCTTATGGTAGTATTAAGGACATAAACATCTTGTGTGCTAATATCACCACATATGTTGAGACTAAGTTCCTGGAAACTGTCTTCTATATTAAGATGTATATGTTTTGAAGAGAGTTTGAAATTGCTATGAAAAGAACATCAAATTTCAATGTTGTTAATAATCAGAATTATACAAACTGATAATTTCGGTGAAAGTACAAATTAATATTAATTTCTTATTTTTAAAAGTAAGTTTTAAATTGGCCCCCCAAATTATAGTAATATCAGGTAAAGGCACATATTTCAAAATATATTTCTGTGTATTTAGCTCTATTAACTTGAATTACTTTGAAAAATGTAAAATATTAAAGTGAGATTTCAAAAGCATATTTCCAGTCATCTGGCATTGCTAGAAAAAATGTACAGAAGCTTACAAGATATAATTAAATTTGCATGGATCTAATACATTTTACACAATATTTTACATAATGTGTTTCAATAAAAAATATGATTTATCAATTTTTGTCTTAAATATATATTTGTATTTAATTTCCTGTATCTTTCTTTAATATTCTTTACTGATATTTTTTCATTATATCTTACTATTTCATTTTTAAGGTATCCTATAATTCTATTCTTTCTAATTTTCTGAATTTTTGTCATTATATGTTATCTGTCTCTGAAGTAAAATGTCTGAGATCATTGATATATAACAGGATCTTTAGTTCCATTTAAAAACACTTGCCTTTACAATAGGTAAATAAATAAATATTGATAAGATGATTATAGATATATTGGCAACTTTTTCAGTCATTTATATATCCTGAACTTTCTGACTAGTACTGTGAAATTAAAATATAGGAATAATGTTTTCCTACACTGGAGGAGCTACTCATAATTGTGCTAGGACTAGAGCCATGATGGGATATCTTGTTTGTCTAGCTTGTGCAAATTGTGATTCCAAAGATCTTCCCACCCAGCAAAATAAAATAGATGGAGAATATTTAATGAAATTATCCCTATACATATGCTATTATGTTTTTTGACCTGGATTGACCTTTCATGGTGTTCCTGCTAACTTGATTTTTCACATGTGTGCACCTTGGTTTTAGTACTACATAACAGAGGGATCTGTTCTATCAACTGACTGTTTCTGAGTACAGTATCCCATCACTGAAACAAGCTACTTGCTTGTCTTCTTCTTTATGACAATACAGGTAGCCTTTTCAAGAAATATTGTCCTTGCTTTCTTTTACTAAAAATGAGAATTTTCCATTTTCTATAGATAAAGTACTTAAAACAATTATTAACTTATATAACTTACAAAAAAAGAAAATGATATTACTCCAAAACATCTCATTGGCAGGAAGTCAAGTTGCCCATACTTAGGAGTATTACAAGCAGCATTCTGCCAAAAAGACAAAAATGGAATTTCTAGCCAAAATAATAGTTTTATGTGTGTAACTATTTTGTTTTACTTTCTTGCTATTGTTGTTTTACAGCTAATCATGTTGTTGAAAGATTAAATCAACTCATTACAGCCACAAAAGTAGAAATGTGTAACAAGGGATTGAATTTTTTAATTGTGTAAGAACATTCTCTTTTAATATAAAAATCAATTTCTAAATAACTATTCTGTATGTGCAATATTCATGGTGCATAATTTAATACATAATAAAATCCCTCATGTGAAATATAACCCATTTCACACCTTATAGACAAAATGTTCCTTGGTGGGAATGCTTGATAACAATATAAACATAGAGATTTAGTGGATGGAAAGATGTCTTTTTGGTTAAGAATACTTACTACTGTTGCAGAGAATCCATGTTCTAATTCAAAAACCATATAATGAATCACGGTCTCTTGAAAATCTAGTTCCATGGGATCCAACAAACACTTCTGGCTTTCACAGGCTCTTGAACATAGGTAGTGCACAGAAACTCACACACTCACACACACACACACACACACACATGCACACTCACATACAATGATAAATGAATTATACTTTAGAAAAGATATGCATATCCAAAGAGATGCATCCTAAAATAATAGTGACCTAAAATGAAATATTTATTTTTCAAAAGCACAATGATAAATGATTGTACATAATTATTTGTTCCAGTAACTCTCTCTGTTTGTAAATCCACCCAGGATATGGGTCTGGTCATTAGGATGTCAGATATTTCCTGTTTGTATTTCTGTTAGAACCAAAAAGAAAATTGAAAGTTTCTTCCCTCCAAGAATCAACATGGTTGCAAATAAGAATTTAATATTCAAAACTGATATTTCATCCACATGAAAAAATTTAAATTGAATAACACAACCCAGAGGATTTTGCTCATCCCAGAATCCATGGTTTCCCAAATATAAAGTCCTGTGTTAGCTTGGGGTGTTTCCTTTTAAGTGGTTGTCAGTATTCTCGAAACACCTCAAATAATACAGGCTCTTGCTCTAGCATTACCACCAGAACTTGATAATGAAATCCTATGCTGGAGACATTACAAACACTGGTCACAGGGCATGGGGAAACCACTAATCTTGGTGTTTCTATCCTTCAGTTCTTATTGTACTGAAAGATGCTACAAAAGTAACTGTGGGAAAGAAATAACCAATATTTTTACCCACCTACTAATCCTGTTAGCTGAAGTAAGGTTTGTTTTGGGATAATGTACCTGTGGGTATAATGGTGGCACTAATACAGTCGGGATAAACAACCACTTTCTGATTGGATTTAAAGCCAGTTAGAAGAGGAGAAATTCATACCTGGTACTATAAATCTAACCACAGATCTAAGATTTGGTAGCTCACAGGTACCAGGGATAAGTCTCTAACTCTTAGCTTCATAAATGGGCCTGGTATTAATAAATTAAACTGTCCCTTATATTCATCTCTCTCCAAAGGACTCATATCTGTTATATTTCAGTTATCAAAGATATTTCAGAGTTAACAGTGGTTAAAACAGAAACACAACATCAGAAAAAGAGTCAGTGGAAGACACAGCTGGAAATGGTATATCTACATCACACTTCCTCCCATGTCAGGACAGGGTTAATGAAAGACTGCAAAAGACAGAGTCTATATGGACTTGAGAAAATCAGTGTCTAAGATTGATGAACTCATAGCAGCTGTGACTGCCTGCACAAGACCCATATGAGATGAAATCTGTCAACAATCTAGCATGGAATGGGAAGGTGTTTATTGGACTCCAACACCAACCTGAAGAGCTATGGAAGGTTGGTTGCTTCTAAGAGAGAGAACGTCTGTTTTCTTTAAGCATATGACTTCTGGTAGGTCAACATGCTCCAGTGTCTAGCCCCATAGCCAGAGGTATAAAACAAAATAAAAACTGAAGTTGGTGTGTTATGGAGTTAAAAAAAAAAAAGAAAAAGGACACAAACTTGAGGGTATGCACTTAAGATACCACATATGCAATTCTCAAGAATTCATAAAATGTAAAAGAAAAAATATATTTTACTCACTGTATTAGAAATATGGAATCTTATATAGAAATTGGCATTTATGGTATATTGAACATAAGAGCAGTGAACATAATTTTGTTTCATATACAATAAATATATGGAGCTCATTTATAGAGTAATAAATGTGTAAACTCATTCAGCACAGAATACATCTTGCTTTTTTTTAAGTCAGCTCCTTAATTTCAACCTGCATTTAATTGCAACCTAGCAATTTGAGACAAGGAAAAAAGTACTGCTAAATATAATGTAAGTCGTGGGATGCATCAACTGCACATTTACATCACTTTCACCACTCAGCAAGTATTCAGCTTCATTTGTTGAAGGGTTTCAGAGAACATTTCAATCACAGTCTTCAAGAAATGCCCTGGCAAGTAACACTGGCCTCATTGAAACATGCTGTTGGATGCTGTTCTTTTGTATAAGGGCAGAACAAAAGTAGGGGATGGGGAAATTTGCTATATAAAACAAATTCCATAATGTCAATGGAAGTATTAGGTTCTTCCAAAGTGAGAAAGTTTCAACAATTAATTGCAAAAATACAAATATGGGATGGTGAAGATGAACTGACATCAGAAAGCAGCATTCAAATCACTGGGTGGAAAGGGTGCTTGGTGTAATTAGACAATAGATGGATTTCTAAGTCTTTGAGGACATTTTCTAAAACCTAACTGAGATCACACTATAGGTGTAATTCCTCTTTTAGGACGTGTGATCCTAGAAAACTAAAAGAAGAGGCAAAACAAACCCCAGAAATCACAAAGGGGAAAGCTCAACTTTGCTTTGTGTTGGTGCTATTTTTTTCTGGACATGTTTATAAGTGCATTATTGATAACAAGGCCATATACCTTATATGAGTTTTAGCAGGGCTGATGGAATGTCTTAGCATGTGAAAGCTACCTTGGTCAGCCATAATTAGAGGGGAGGTTCCTAATCTTATTGGAACTTGTTATGCCATTCTTGGTTGATATCCCTAGGAGAACTGCCATTTTCTGAAGGGAAACTAAAGCAGAGTGAATAGGAGCAGAAAAGGGGAGGAAAGGCCTGGAAGGGGAGGAGGGATGGGGAACTGTGGTCAGGGTATAATATATGAGAGAATATAAAAAGATGTTTGGCTAGAGTAAGATGTAGCCTGATACACTGATAGTTCAACAAGAAATGGCAACAACTCTGATGCAGCCTATCTGCCAGTGTCTGGTAGAGAAAAAGGTAAATTTGATATAGTTTTGCATAGTCCTTGAGTACCAGAAGCTTTTATTCATATGTGAACACTGATAAATGATCTATGTCCTATACTTTTGGGGATACAGCCATAAAATAGCCAATCATCCTCTTCCTCTCCTTCTAGAGAAATAACTGTATTAAACCTGATACTATGCCTCTAAGTGATTCGTTCAGCCTTGAAAATCCAAACATCATTCCATATACCTCAGTTAGTTCAGGCTTATTAGTTATCTATGAAGTTGTTATCAAAAGATGAGATTTAATGTATATTTATTACTGTGACTTTGGACTTTCTCACATTTGAGCTAGACCAGGGATCCCTACCTACACTTGTTAGTAAGAGATGGTATTCATTGAAAATTAGCACTCTTGAAAGAATTTCTGGGCCATATTGCAGCCTGTATTCTGTCACTTACATTTAAAGTTTCTTAAAATAGTGGCATAGATAAAGGCACTCAGAGTCCCAGAACAGGTTAAATGGAAAAGCTATATTAGATGCTGGAATGACCCAAAGTCCTACATAGGGAATTAGCAAGATAACAGAGTAAAGATCAATATCGCATTAGACTGCTACATGAAACTTATCATACTGTACATTAATAATAACATCATTGCTTTCTAGAACTATTTGTAAAACTTGTAGTGGGATCTATAAATAGACCATGATTCTGAAATAAAAATGAATTAGAAAAAAGATAGGTTCATATCTATATAAAACTACTTGGAAATAATACACTATGAAGATAAAGTATAGGATTTTTATGTTAAGATTCCAATTTTTACTTGGTGGCTATGTCTTACATATATTATAACTAGTTGTTTAACAATTACATATCTCTGGATCATATTTGCCACCTTTCACAGTTTCTTCAAGTTCCACTCTCTTTGCCTACCCACCCAACTCGTGTTCTCTTCTTTTCATTTTATTATTAAAATGTCTACTTTTTGAGGTCCATATACTCTTAGATATGTGCCCTCCCCCTGGAGCATGCTCAGTTTGCTGGGATACATAGTAAAGGAAACTGAGTATTCTTCTCCCAGCAGCTATTAATTGCTAATAGCTTCTTAGCTATGACTTGAGTTTTGCATCCACCTACCTCTTCCATAATGAAATTTTTTTCTGGCTTGAGCATTCACAGGTCTTCTACATGTATTATCAACCAATGTGAGTTCATACTTGAATCTGTCCCGATACACCCAATAATTACCGCCTCTGACTTCTACAGTCGTTATACCTTGACTTGTGTAATAATCTCTGAACCTTGATGGGACTGAGTGAAATATAGATGTCCTCGTTAGGTCTGAAATTATCTTATTCTCTGAAAGTCTCTTATTCTCTGTAC
This sequence comes from Tokudaia tokunoshimensis, assembly GCA_036184795.1. NCBI lineage: Eukaryota > Metazoa > Chordata > Mammalia > Rodentia > Muridae > Tokudaia > Tokudaia tokunoshimensis. The sequence continues at coordinate 24,586,731 of BTHU01000014.1, forward strand.
TCCAGATCATTTCTGGACCACTACTTTAATTACTATCTACAGAAGGATGAAGCTTCTCTAACGACATTGAAAGATACACTAATCACTGTCTATGTTTTTTTGAATCAGAGAATATAATTAGAAAATTGCATCAATTTTCAGTGAGCATAGATATGCTTTCGAAACAGAGAGAGAACTATAGTATGTGTCTACACCCTCTAAAATCGCCATAGCACAGACATGGGTTAGGTAATGCCGTTTGTTGAGCCAAACAAGTAGTTTGTAAAGGACTCAATTTGACTGTCTAATGCAGCTTGTTGAGCCATTCGGGTGGCTAAAAGTTGCATCAAACCAGACAGAAAAAAATTCTAAAAGATCGCCATGGCCACAACAATAACATTTGCTATCCTAGGATTCCTGGGCTTCTTTGTAAAACTGATTCACATCCCTAGTAATAACATTATTTGGGTGTCTGGGTCCTGTCTCATCACCGGAACTAGTGAAAAATGAGAGTATGGCCAGTTCATGAAGCAAGTACTGCCTTTGTGTTTTGTGGTTTTCTGTACTTTCCTTCTTCTTATGAGGTATTTTATTCCTAAATTTAAGTGATTAAAAAATAAACGTATTCCATAACAGACAAAAACAACATAGAGAGAAAACTCTAATGTTTGTTCATTATGTTAAGGAACTTCTGTTACTAACAGTAGTTCAAACTCAGTTGAACATAAAATTAATTTGAGAAAATATTCTACTCATTATTGAAATAATTAAATAGTCTTTGGTGAGTTCACAAAACGTTTTCTCCATAACAACAAATTTTATAATGGAAATTTTTTACTTATTTGTAAATTGAAGTTCTATTCAGTTATACAATGTAATATGTGTAAATATGATTATATATAATCCCCACTTCTATCACTCGCTTTCCCCAAAATTGAGCCATAGTTGGCATAATTTGTTTTATTTTGTTTTATTGATTACCCAGTTAGTCTCATTAGGGCTGAGCAAATATGCATCGGTGTGTATCCACCCATGAATGCATAAGAGTGCCAGAAACCTACTAGTGAAAACATTCTCAAAAATTAATGACACTCTTTCTCTTGGTAGCTACCAACTGTCAATAGAAAAATTTTGACTGGTTTGATTACTTCATTATTATTATCAAGTAATCACATTTGCTATGAGTTCATGTAACAAAGATATTTTGTAGATAAGATATCTATCTCTTTTTAAAATGTCCTTGTGTGTGTGAGTGTATGTGTGTGTGTGTGCTATACATGCAGGTAGCATATAAATTCATATGTGTGTACATGTATGTCAGTCCAAGTTTGAAACTTTTGAGTCTCCGTATATCACTCTACCGTATTCACTATGGCAGGGTCTCTAGCCTGAATCAAGGGATTCCTGATTTTGCTAGCTTCCTCTTGGGATGGCCCATCTCTGCCTTATGAGTGCTGATATTACCATTTGACATTTTATGTGAGTTTTAGAGATCTGAAATCTGATTCTAAGGTTCAAGTGACAGTAACAAACACAAACACACATACACACATACACACACACACAAACACACACACAAATACACATACACATACACAAACACACACACAAACACACATACACACACAAACACACATACACACACAAACACACATATACACAAACACACACACACAAATACACATACACACACACACACACACACACACACACACTACAAAGCAGTTTCAAAACTATAGATTGAAAATGTGACTCCGGATATTTCCTTCATTTTAAGGTATTATTTCATGATGTACCTGTATCTAGTAATAGTTCTTTGGAGGGGAAAATTCTTATATGAATTAATATGATTATCTCCTAGATAATTTATGCAGGATATTGATAAAAAACTAGGGAACAGTTTACATTTATAATTATATTCTCTAATTTTAAATCGTAGTCATTGATTATTGTATCTTCCATTATTCATTAGGAAAGCTTCATCCTTCAGTAGACAGTAATTAACACAAAAACCTAGAAGTGGTCAAGGTACGTAGAATAAAAAACTCTGGAAGTTCAATCCTAAATGGAACATCCATATCACACTCAGTCCTCTCGAGACACAATTATTTCACAAGGCAGAAACTGAAGCAGAGAACTTAGAGAAATACAGTTCAATGCCTTGCTCTCCGGATTGCTCAGTCTGATTTCTTCTAGGACCCAGCACTGCACACAGAACTGCCCACCTATAGAGAATTCTGCCCTTACACATCAATCATTAATCAAGAATATATGCCTGAGTAGAAAGATGGCTCAAATGAAGAGTATTATCTCCCTACCACTATACCCATTTTAAATTCCATCTCCCATCCACTTGGAGCTTCACAAGTGTGGTTGTTTGAATGAGGTTTATTTAAAATCCTTGGGTATTTAAACACTTGAATTCCAGTTGATTTCCTTTTCCGGATAGGTTTATGAGGTATAGTCTTGTGAAAGAACATATATCACCAAGGATGGGATTTGGGGTTTCCAAAACATTGACCTTTGTAGGTTTTTGCTCTGTTTCCTGTACTCACTTTCAGATGTGAGCACCCAGCTGTTCTTGCTGTTGTCTGGTGCTTGCTGCCTGCTTCCATGCTGTGATGGTAACAGACTCTCGCCTTTCTGGAACCATAAGCCTTCCTTCTATGGGTTGATTTCATCATGATATTTTTGTCACATCGATAGAAAATAACTAATACAATACCATCTGTAAATTTATTTCCAGGGAACTGATACCATATTCTGACCTTCACAGGTAATATACACAAGCTTGGTGCAAGTCATATATATTTGATTATATATTATATATACATACATAACTTAATTTACATAAACAAGAGAAAGCTAATTGCTTAAAAATATTAATTATAAATGATTTGTATCTAGTATTTTTAAGTATAATAAGCCAGTTTGTCTTCTTGAAGTACTAGAAATTTCCTTTCTTCACATATATGATAGCACTGGACATGCCAATTTCATGCTAGTTAAAAATGTAACTTAAATTCTGATGTGCAGTATCAAATAACTTCTGTCTATAAGTCAATGAATTTAGGATCAAATATCACATCTCAAACAAAAGAGAACATTACAAAGAATATATCATATAATTTAATTTTTCTCCAACAACATATTAGAGTAGCAGGAAAGTAAATGTATAATAAATAGAATAGCTTCCTACTATAAATTCATGCAAAAGAGATGGAAATATTTATGTGATAAGCTTTGTCTCTGGTGAAATTTTCACGTTTTCATCATTTCAAGATTTATCATTGATAAGATGTCATGGCTCAGAGAGCAAATTAATGCACAGGTATATATGTTGATCAGCACCTACTGCGTGTGGCATTTGGAGAAAATGAGGCAATATGGAGTTATGCATTTCACATCGGAAACCTGTTGCCAGGTGTGAATCCACTGTCACCAGATCATGCTCTTTAAGATCAGGTTTTTTACAGAATAATTTCTCCTGCTGAGCAGATATTATGGCTTTTCTTAAAATGCTAGTCAAAGGTTTCTCAATTGTCATAAAGAGCAGCCTGATTATAATTATAGAACTTTGGACAGAACATTTAGGCAGAAATCATCTAATTTATAATTAGAAGATAATTGTGTTTGACATTACACTGAAGTCAATAAGGATAATTATTGCCATTAAAATGGCATTAGAATCTAGTAATTTTAAAGCCATAAATTATAAACATGAAAAATTCAGGCATTTTTCTAACTTTACTAGTTGAACATAAGTGCTTATTTTCTTTTAACCTAGTATACAATCCTATCAAGGACACATTTAGTTTTCTGCATAAAGTCTGTAATGAGCATTAAATGCCAGGTTACTAGACAAGCCAATTACTAAAATCAAAATGCCTTTCATTTTCTGTAACTTATATTGAATATAATAACACCTTGACTTATTATTAAAGGGTTATCAGAGATTTCAACTGAAAATGTCATTATATATGGTAAAAAATGTTAAAATGTCACTATTTTATTTTACTTTTTCTTATATTTTTCCTTCCCTCCACTCCCAAATCTCCCCATGCCAAACTTACCCTCATCTCCAGATGCAAGTGCTCTTCATTTTCATTCAGAAAAGAATAGGCCTCCCATAGGCAGAACAAAACAGGACAAAACAAGATACAATAAAATATGATAAAAGCCCTCCTATGGAGGTTGGTCAAGGCAACATAATAGGAGGAAAAATATCCCAAGAGCAGATAAAATAGTCACAGACGTCCCTGCTGCCAGTATCTGGAATCCTATAGAAACACAAAGGTAACATCTATAGCAAATATTTAGAGGACCTGGTAAGCACAGGACCCATGCAGGCCCTGTGTTTGCCTCTCCAGTCTCTGTGAACCCATATGAACCCTGAAGAGTTGACTGAGAAAAATATATCATGTTGAATCACGATCTTCAGAGGAATGTCTATTAACAGTGGTGGCTAATCTACAAAATAATAATCACTAAAGCTGAATCATTCATTTATCACTGTAACCAAGAAAGTTGTATTAGAAATACCTTTGGGTTAGAATAAAGGTACAGCAAAAATAAGATGGAACCACACTGGTCATCATGGGAACTCTTTGCCAACTTTTGAACCCATCATCTAGAATGATTTTCAAGAAGACATACTGATGTACTTGAACAGATACATGATTAGAGATGCAAATTCTCCACATAGTTTGTGTTTGTTCCTGGGTGCAAAAAAAACTATTATTGTTTTTCTTTTCACTTGGAAGAATAACTCTTAAATGATAAAACTTGTTGTTAAATGTATAGTATAAGGATGTTGCAAGAGGAACATCACATAGTTCAACATATATTGCTTCCACTTCAACCTAATATGTTGTGAGTATCTTTATCATAAATGACTCAATTCTAAATAAAATTCCAATAAGGAGAAAGATAAATGATATGCATCCACTGTCTTGAAAAATATAACTCAGAATGAATAATAAATTATATATATATATGATTGGTCATGTCCTATTGTTGAAATTTTGGTTTGGTAGTCATAATTTTATATAGAATAAAATTTATATGTACTTTTTGAGGGTCAGATATATAATAAAGTTGTGTCACATGCACACATTTTTTTTGTTTATTTTATGTGTATGAGGAGAGAGGATTGTGTAAAAATACAGAATGTGGAGTAAGTATTCAAAGGATCACTTGATATTCCCAGCTATTTAATCTTGAAATATCTACTTAACCTTGACACACTGGTAACTCCAATTGCAAGGAGATCCAATGCCCTTATCAGACCTCAGGGTACACAAAGCATAGGTGTGGAACAACTACTTACATAAAGGCAAAACACTCAAACATAATATAAGTATAAATAAATCTTTAAACAACTATAAATTTCTGTCAATTTATAATTTTGTTATGAAACCATATAAAATATGAAATGTACATGAAAGAAGAAAGTGATTTTGTGTGAGAATTTCAAGATTTTTTAAATATATGATGCTTTTCAAATAACAAGAGTTAAAAACAATGAAATTATTTTATAAACATCTTTATATTTTATATTAAATACTTTATACCTTTTAAATATGAGATGGCTTATATTAGTATCTGATGTTTTCATTGTTTCATAACCTTATATGACATTGCTATGACCTTAGAAACCAAGAACTTTGCCATCATAAGTGTACTAAGGTACATTCTTTGTCACTGAAAAATGCTGAAATAATGCTGAAACTGACCTTCTACTAACTGTATTTTTTCCTTGAAGTATGAACTTTGCTATTAGCATATATAAAGAAACCTAACAAAAATTTCAAAAGAAACAATTTTTGTGTTTTATGGCAAACTAACTTTAAAACATGCATGAAGTTTATATCAATAGAGATTAACAGTATTGGTTAGGAATAAGGTTAGAATAATGGTCTGTGGAATTGAATATAAACAAGTTTTCTGTCATATGAAAAATAAAACAATGAAGCCTTGCTCCTTCAGCTCATTGAGAAAGATGATGAATTGATGACATATAATAAATATATAAATATTTACATATACAGTGTAATATTGTATAATATGTTATTAATATATCATATATAATTATATATATGTTAGGTAAATACTGGATATCCCACCTCTCCAGTAGAGAAAGGAATATAACTGTTTATTTGTCCTTTCCATTAATTATTAGGACATTTCTAAGTAATGTAATGAAATACAAATGGTGAGACACATAAGCATTAGCAAGAACAGTTTTTAAATCTTAAGATAAGATGAAGCAAATTGGCTTACTATTGAAAAGTTCAAGTATAACATAGCTTACCAAAACCAATGAAAAACTATATCCTTCAATTCAAATAGCAGTCTTCTAAATTAATACTAATTATTTGGTTTATTGATACTGAAGGTTGTTTTAAGATTTGGAATATTTTACATACAATAAAATTAAAATGCTGATTTTCATATAACTGTAAGATATATTACTAATGTGATTATTTTAAAATCATTACTTTTTCTAAACTGTGCAATCTGAGACCTGATTCTACAACATTCGAGAAGTAAATCAAATACATAATGAAAGTCTTTATAAATTATTATTAAAACTTTTTATTTATTTTACAAATGTGTCTCTGAACACAATATTCAATATTATTAGTGAGTTTCATTTTCTCTAGCACAGAACTCATGGGTTGGGTAATGCATCTTGTACTTGTGACAAGAAAACGTTTAACTCCATGAAAAAATATTCACATGTTCTTAAAAAAAAGCAATGTACATACTAAACTTAGGAAAATCCTTGTAATATCACAAATTGTTCCTGTCATCTATCAATTACACTACAGTGCCTGAGTTAATCAATTTATATGAAACATAAATGTGCTTGGTCCATGAGTTCAGAGGTTTCAACATGAGAGAAATTCACTTTTAAATAATCATGGCAGAGAGAATGTAGTTATAATATTTAAAAAAAACAAAAAAACAAAAAGAACTTTTGCTAACACTTGAGGCCAAGAAAGTAGGGGCAGGCTTCTAATAGTCCCATCAGCAACACAAATGTAACGATTTAATCTCTTTCTACTAAATCCCACCTACTAAACGTTCTGCACCTTCATAATAATTCCATGGGCTTGTGATTAAACTTTTAGCTTAAGGGCCTGGAGACTGAAATTACATCACCATCAAGGATCCTGTAGAAAAGAAAATCATAATAAACCCAATTACCTTTTAGCATAACTAAATGTAGAAACTGTTCTGATAGTTTCATGTGCAAAATTGAAGAATAAACAAAAAAATTACAAAAGGAATGGAAGCCAAGAGCAGAGACTGATACTTTCTGGCTAGCATATATAAAATTCTTCTGTATCAAATAAACTCTCAAAAAGTTAGTGTTTCTCTAAATGCTATTAATATATATAATTGCAAAATATCATCATTATAATGTAATAACAAATAATGAGAGAATGAGATATTTCCAAACGAGGATTTTTTTTCTCTGATTCGATTCAACTAGTAGGAATGTTTGATCAACAAAACTGGAAAAGCAGAGTTATAATCTTTAAGGAAACTAAACATTTGCAATCATTAATTGTAATTAGTGACATTAAGTAGCTATTAGGCTGGAGCAGGGGAAACGAAGAAGGCAGTAATGCCACTTAAGGACTAAATAAACGATATTTATTAGGGATGTTTTACTAAGTAATAGTGTTGGGATATATCAAATTTTATACAGACAATAATAATTATTACCATAATTATATGCTTACAGGACAACTTTCTGAACACAGAATATAGAGAAATAAAAATTCTAAGAGGACTTTTTTTCTTGAATAAAATATTTTTGGAGTCTTTAGAAATAGAGTGTTAAAATATTTAGGAGCTCAAACAAAAGAATGCACTTGAGAAATCCTGTGTATATTGGAAAAGAGGTGTAAAATTATAAAAACATTATACACATGTTAGTATGAGTCTAGGAGAATAGCTCACCAGTGCTGACACACGCTGAAGTGACTATGGGTAAAGACAATGCATACTCACTACAACTTGGAGTGAAAACTATTGTAACCACTATGAAACTCCCTGTGGATGTTCAATAAAAAGGTAGCAGTCACTCTACTACATGATCCAGCTATACCACTGTCCTTGTTTGAGTAAAAGATATCTCCATAAGTAATTGAACCCTTATTATTATTCCTTTTTAATCCTTTATAAAATTTTGTTCTGTCTCCTCTTCCTTTAAATCCCTTTTCTATGGACTCTGAGTAGTTTATTGATCTGTAAGGATGGTCTAAATCAAATACACATGTCTGCAATTCAAAGCTAGCATACATAGATGAGAAAAGATATGCAGATGTTTCCCAAGGACCAGACTCAGCTTGGGAGTTGACTTTCAAGGGATGTTTGAGAGCAGCTGAATAAATGACTTGAAGTCAGTGATGGGATGGAAGCTGATTTGTGCTCTGCTTGAGGAGGCTGTCCAGATAGCTCTGGGTTATCTAAAAGAGCTATGTCAGATTTCTAAGTATCTTAGAGAAACATAGTCAAGAGAGGCAACATAACATACACACAGAGAGAGAGAGAGAGAGAGAGAGAGAGAGAGAGAGAGAGAGAGAGAGAGAGAGAGAGATGATTACAGTTTTACCAGGACAATTTTACAGAAACAGGTTGGAGTTGAAGAGAGAAGGAGGCAGATAATGAGGAACCAGAAGATTGGAACAGATTACTAGAGTTAGTTTGAGGTCAAGCAGAGCAATTCAATCTAACACCTAGAGAAGCCAGTTTGAACCAGTCAGCTTGGGGAGGATTTTGACCCAGAACAGCTGAGTTGAACCATCCAGCCAGAGTTCAGAAAGGGCTAGAAAGGATGAGTTTATTTATCAGCAAGACTCCTAGGTAACAATTATATCTGAAGAACAAAAGTTACATTTACAGTATTCGTTTTTTTTGTTGCTGTTGTTGTTGTTGCTGTGATAAAATAATATGACCCAGGGAACTTAATAAGAAGTTTACTTTGTTTACAGAAGAATAGATTATGTCTGGAATATAGATATAGCCTCAATTAGCAGGGATGGTGGCAAGAATATGATGCCAAGAACTCAATTCATTTATTACAAGCAACATGCAGAGAGAACAACCAGAGAGACTATACATATTTAAAGACCACCAACACTTATGCACTTCCTTTTTAAGACCACACCCCCAATATTCCCTAGGCCACCAACTGGAACCAAGGGTTCAAATACTTAAAATTACAAAAACCTGTAGTGTCCATATCCAGAGGGTAGGAATAGTCCCTGGTTGAGGGATCGGGCCACACACCTATCTCAAAAATTTTAACTCAGAATTGCTCCTGTCTATAGGAAATACAGGGACAAACAGTGGAGCAGAGACTGAGGAAAAGGATATCCAGAGACTGTTCCACTTAGGGATCAGTTCCAAGTGCAGACACCAAAACCCTGACACTATTGTTAAAAGACAAGAAAAACTGTCTGACAGGAACCTGGTGTAGGTATACCCTGAGAGGTTCTGCCAAAGCCTGACAAATACAGATGTGGATGTATGTAGCCAAACACCGGATTGAGCACAGGGACCCCAAGAAGTTAGAGCAAGGACCATAGAGCTGAAGGGGTTTGCAACCCCATAGGAAGAACATCAACCAACTAGATCCCCCAAAAGTCCAAGAGAATAAACCATCAACCAAAGAGTACACATGGGGGAACCATGGCTCCAACTGGGTATGTAGCAGAGGATTGTGTTAGTAGGCTTCACATAGAGGGGAGCCCCCTTGGTCCTATAGAGTCTCGATGACCCATGGTAGGGGAATACCAGGGCACTGAGGCAGGAGTGGGTGGGTGGGTGGAGAGCACCCTCATAGAGGCAGAGGGAGGAGGAGGGAATAGGGAACTTGTGGAGAGGAAATCTGGAAGTGGAATAACATTTTAGATATAAATAAAATAAGCAATAGAAAAGGAATAATAGGACAAGAATCGATAATTTAAGTTGTGGAAGAATAATGAGAGGTTAGAGAAGGATGCAGCAGAGAAAGGGTAAATAACATGAAATACCTTTCCAAAAATTCATATGGAAATCAGTTCTGCAGATGCTTCCTAAAACACACACACACACACACACACACACACACACACACACCCCACAAAGTTTAAATGAGGAGTGAACACTTTAGATATAAAAAGTTTGAATTAACGTTGTCCCAAAGGAAATACATAGTATTAGAGAAAGAAAAATTATAAGTAAAATATCTTAGATCAGAGGGACTAGATTAAAAACAAACCACATCCTGAATATATCTGTTGTTGTTATTACTGAGATAAAGGATATATTTCTAATAGAGGTTTTCAGAAAACCTCTATGCCACTTTTGTTCATACAAAATATACAGAACATACTAATAATGATTGACAATACGACAAAACTGTTTAATGGACATCTAACACCAAAGGTACCTGCTAATTTTACTTCTAATGAACAACCCTGTCATAGCCTAGAAACCTGTGTTCATAAGAGAAATTAGTCTGAAATTCTCTTTCTTTGTCATATCTTTGTGTGATTTTGGTATCAGTGTAATTGTGGCTTCATAGAACGAGTTGGGTAGTGTTCCTTCTGTTTCTATTTTGTGGAATAGTGTTAAAAACTGCATGGTATTGGTACAGTGACAGGCATGTAGATCAATGGAACAGAATTGAAGACCCAGAAATGAACCCACACTCCTATGGTCACTTGATCTTTGACAAAGGAGCTAAATCCAACCAGTGGAAAAAAGATAGCCTTTTCAACAAATGGTGCTGGTTCAACTGGAGGTCAGAATGCAGAAGAATGCAAATCAATCTATTCTTATCTCCTTGTACTAAGCTCAACTCCAAGTGGATCAAGGACCTCCACATTAAACCAAACAAACTGAAACTAATAGAAAAGAAACTATGGAAGAGCCTTGAACACATGGGCACAGGGGAAAATTTCCTGAACAGAACACCAATAACTTATGCTCTAAGATCAAGAATTCACAAATGGGACCTCATAAAATTACAAAGTTTCTGTAAGGCAAAGGACACTGTCAAAAGGACAAAGCAGCAGCCAACAAACTGGGAAAAGATCTTTACCAACCCTACATCCGACAGAGGGCTAATATCCAATATATACAAAGAACTCAAGAAGAGAACTCCAGAGAGCCAAATAACCCTATTAAAAATGGGGTACAGAGCTAAACAAAGAATTTTCACCTGAAGAATATCGAATGGCTGAGAAGCACCTAAAGAAATGTTCAACATCCTTAGTCATTAGGGAAATGCAAATCAAAACAACCCTGTTATACCACTCCTGGACATATACCCAGAGGCTTCCCTGCATGCAATAAGGACACATGCTCCACTATGTTCATAGCAGCCTTATTTATAATAGCCAGAAGCTGGAAAGAACCCAGATGTCCCTCAACGGAGGAATGGATACAGAAGATGTGGTATATTTACACAATGGAATACTACTCTTCAATTAAAAACAATGAATTCATGAAATTCTTAGGAAAATGGTCAAAACTGGAAAATATCATCCTTAGTGAGGTAACCCAATCACAAAAGAACACACATGGTATGAAGTCACTGATATGGGGATATTAACCCAGAATCTCAGAATACCCAAGACACACTTCACATATCAATTGATTTCCAAGAAAAAGGAAGAAGAGACTCCTGGTCCTGGAAAGACTGGATGTAGGGGAATACCAGGACAGAGAAATGGGACGGGGTTGACTGGGGATCAGGTGGAGGGAAGAGGGCTTATCGGACTTTCTGGGAGGTAGGAACCGGGAAAGGGGAAATCATTGGGAATGTAAATAAAAAAGATATAGAAATTTAAAAAATAAGGGAAAAAAAGAAATAAAAGGATTAAATAAGAAAAAAAATGGAACTATATTTCTCAAGCTAAAATTGACTATCTTTTCTCTTAAATATGTAGATGCTGAGAGAGTGGCGTGCCTTGACAGTTGAATTCAAAGTGTAATTTCCCAAAGCCTAAAGTTTGCTTAGAGCATGTTTATTAATGTATAACTATTTTAAATCTTAAAATAAGAATAAAATATAGTAAAAATCATTACAAAGATTGTTCTTCACAAAGTTAGAATGCCTATATTTGAATCTAATTTGGTATTTAATATTTAATTTCTTAAATATGCAAGTCTTATATGAAAGCTATGAAGAATGTAGTAATTGTGATAGGTTAATTATAAAAATTTGATAAACTGATCAAATGAGCTTAAAACTCTTTCATAGGCTCATAAAATACACATTTGTAGGAGGAACAGAAAGACCTTACTGTCAGAATGGTGGCCACTTCCACATAAACATCTGTAAATAGCAAATGATGCAACTTCTGCATGAGGTCCAACTGAAGGTTTCCTGAGAGCATAGAGATTGGTGACATAAACAATGGCAGCCACTCAGGAACTGCCAATTGGAAGACATACTTGTTTGTGGACCAATGGGACGTGGGTGGAGAGTATAAAGGGTGCTTTCTGAGAATTAATAAATGACCTTGCTGTCAAGATATATATTTGTGTATTTCTATACCTAGGTCTCTTAACCTCTATAAGTAAATAATGTCAACAAATAAAGAGGTAAACATGGTAAACACTAAATTAAAATTTTATCTACCAATTTAAAGAGAAACAAAAAATGCATAAGAAAAAAGCTGATGAAGTTACATTCCCAATAATGCACATTGAGACCCTGAGGCATGTGGGGTTAGCCTGAGTTATATAGTGAGACCTAGCCTGAAAATCAATCAGTCCATCATTTGAACAATCAATGATTACAAGAAACTTTCAAAGGATCTGATTCAAAGGATACTGAATCTCAAACAATGAAAGTAAAATAACAATAGCTTAGAAGTCAGTGAACTTAATAACAGAAATGCAATAAGGAAATTTAAAGCATTAAAAATACATGTAGCCAATAGCATTCTAGTCATGTTATGAACAGAAGTCACAGTTTCAAACATTAAGAAAAAAGGAGAAGTTAACACTACATGTTCTGTGATCACTAAAAGGCTTATAAAAGATAATTATGAACTGCACTATGTCCAATTCTTTGACCAATTAGATATTAGATGAAGTTTACACAAGAGCAGATCATATGTACATCACTTTGTCTGTTTTTATAACCTGAAATAATAATTAATACATTGCTAATGTAATATACCTGAGTCTGATGGGTCTACTTTGCATATCTGGCCTTCATTTAAAGAAAATAAAACCTGTTTTTTCTTTGAATAATCTCTTTGATTAAATAATTATAAAAGGATTATTTTTAACTTATTCTATGAGACTAAAATTTAAAAATTCAAAAACACTTTTGAAGAATCATATGGTGATTCCTAAAAAATCACTTAATCAGAAAAGTGATGACCTCTAAAAGACCTAGCTAATTGATTCTTTTGGTGGAAATCTCATGATGCAAAATATCTCTTGAAATGTGATATGGAAATAGATGTGGTAAAACTTTGAGAAGGGTAAAATTCTGGATTGCTGCATGAATGGTTGAATGAATTTGCAAGTCCTTCCATAAGTTATAGTTAATATATGTCAAGTATTATTGGTAACTGTGTCTTTGAACAAAAATATCAGAAGTATTCAGATTCATAAACATGGAGAATCAAAACTGATGAGTTGCCTTAAAAAATATGTAGACATAGAAAGGAAGAAAATGGTAAATATAAAATACAAGGAATTTGACACAAAGGCTTGGTGTCTCAATTATCTTAATGTAAACTTTCTAACATTGGTTGTTATCTGGTGATAAAAGTTATTTGACAAGGTTTGAGGTAGATATGAGTAAAACAAAGAGCTTTGAACTGGGTAGTGCACTGTTAAGAGTTCGTCAGAAGACCCCCACTCAATAAGGCCACAGAGACCGGAATCGCTGCAATCTGCAAGAAGTTTAATGTTCCAATGTACATTGGGGTCCCCCAGCATGCATGCAAGAGGAGACCCCAAGCTCACAAAGCATACCCTTTTTATAAACATTTTGGCAGGGAGTTCAGTGGTCTCCTGAGTTGGACGACTGTGATTGGTTACCCTGAGCAACATTTAAAATTATTGGTCAACTTGAATGGGGAGGTTGTCTCTGTTATTTGGTCCGGTCCTGCCCACCTTGTGGTATTCATGGTATTTCCTGGCATTGTCTTTTTGCCGAGTCACTTCCCTCTCTGTCCTCATCCTAGGCAAGGTAGTTCTCTGTTTAACCCATTTCCATATCTGTCCTTACCCCAGGCAGTCATGGGCAGAATGGAAAGTTCCTGTCTGGCTGGGAGCCCCATCCTTGGTCATGGGGAGCTGGCCTGCTGTTTCTGACAGGGTTGTCACAGCACATCAAGCCTTAAGGTAATGCACACTTTAAGAATTTCTTTCCATTATTTAGCCAGTATCAACTTTTCATCAACCTGTGCATATCTTGTCTGCTGGAGCTGGAATCTGAGGACCTGAAAGAATGGAGTGTAGTACAGAGTCTGATGCTCCAGACAACCTGGGTTTATTTTCAGTGTACTCTGATACATATATGCAATAAAGAAAACAATGATCCAAGGAATGTTGTTCAAGTTCAGAAAACTCTTGGTCAGACATAACTACCCACAGTTGCATCAAACAGGTTACCTGGAAGGGAAGCTGGGGATGTATGGGAAGATGGCTAAAAGAGATCATGACTAAAACAACATCTGCTATTCAAAGTCTCCAGGTTTAATGGAGGACTCAGAATTTTAAGGTTTCAGGCAAGACCCTTCCCCCAAATTCCAGGGTATGTTCCAGGGAACTGGTCTGACTGTTCACTGGGCTTTGGCTCCACTGCTCAAACAGCTGGGGGGATTACCTGCTTAATTCAGGAATTTGTAGATCTGGAGGAACAATGAACTTTACCTGGTCTGAGTGATCTACCCTAGGTGGAGGGGATTAAGGCTAACACAGGAATTCTCGCTCAAAGACTGGGAGAGGAACTTAACCTTGGTCAATGTCAAGTTCCTGCTTGGTGGCATGGCACCCCAGTAAGGCTCTGTACATCTCCTCCCTTTTTATTAGTTTTAAGATGAGAAGATAACAATCAAGTGGACAGTCATCCATCAAAGGAAGGTAGGCATTAACCAGGAAGGGGAAGATTAACCTGGTCCTCCTAAATACTTTATGGTATCTTTTATAGAGGAGAGGATCTAGGATTCCTTATTATTCTAAAGAATGCCTTTTAACACCAACCTCTATGCAACCAGGTTTGCTTCACAGGGGACTCAGAGGCAGAAAACATGGTCCTCCCCTTGCAGTGCTTTGCCTTGCACCTCCCACTGGTGCTCTTGCCTACTCATAAGCAGACACACATAGATCTGAGTTCTATGTGGCTCTGGTAGGAAGGTATTCATGCCAGGCAGTCAGTTTGTTGCCAAACATCCTGCAAGTGTCTTTAACAGACCTACCAGTTTTCAATCCAGGTGAGCCTGGGTGGAGACAGTCAGTCTGCTTAAAATATAAGGTCAGGAGTTAAAAGCAAAACAGGATTAACTGCAGATGTCCCACGATATTCAATTCAGTTGCAAATTAGCAACTTTCAGACACAAAGCATGGCTTCCCAGTGTGGGGAAAGTGGCTTTGAGAATCAACAGAGAGACTATTTTTTTCAGATAAGCCAGCTGATAAAGTTTATTAGCCATCTTTTAGTGATTGGAGTCATACTTACTAGAAGATCCAGGATCTGTGTCCACTTGAAGAACTAATCTTTCTGGCAGCCACTGGGCTCCATCTTCTTTTTGTGAAAAATTGCAAACAGAACCTCTTACTCATATTAAAACAGGGTCTGGACCATTCCATGTATTAGATAAAGGGTCCCGCCATTTAACCACAGCATAAGAATTGGAAATGACTGGATGCCAGTGGCGATCTGCTGTAGACTGACTTTTAACATCAGTTTGCAAAAAACTCAAGACAAATAAGACAAAAGCAAGATGTACCCTTGGTGATCTTAGAGGTATAATTTCTGCTTTTTTGTTTTTAAAAGCCAATTTTTCAGAGTGTGATGTGCATGCTCAACAATTCCTTGACCCATTGGGTTTTAAGGAATTCCAGTTTTATGTTCAATATCGAATTCTTTACAAAATGATATAAAGTTGTTGCCAGTATAAGCTGACCCATTATCTGTCTTAATGACTTTAGGTAATCCCATGGAATTGAAGGCTTATAAACAATGATCAATTGCATTTCTAGAGGCCTCTCTCATATGCAGAGAAGCAAAAAGGAATCCTGAACAAGTATCAGTACAAATGTATATATTTTAACTTTCCAAATTCTGTATAGTGAGTTACATCCATTTGCCAAATATGATTGGGCATAAAGTCTCGTGGATTAACACCTAAATGAGGAACTGGAGATAATGCAAGGCAGTTAGGGCATTGTTTTCACAATCATTCTTGTTTGCTCCTTAGTAATCTTATGTCGGAACCTTAAGGTATGGCTAAAAAGATGAAACTTATTATGATCACTTCTAGCCAACTCAACAGAATCTGAAAATAAGGCCTCTCCTATTAGAGTTCTATCAATGTAATCATTGCCTGCAGTTAAAGGTCCAGGAAAAATGGAGTGAGCTTGTATATGACCAATATAAAAGGGATTTTTTTCTAGCAAGAATGATGTTTTGCAATTGTGAAAACAAAGATCCTGCTGGCATATTAAATGTGCCCCAAGTTTCCAACAGAGGAATAGATTCAGCAACATACAAACTATCAGTAAAAAGATTAAAAGTATTACCTACAGATTGAAAAACATTTCTCTGGCCTGTTAGTAGCTTCATGGCCCCATAAGTTGCTTGCTGTGGGCGTCTGGGGGCCTGAGGCTGGCCCCTCTGCCCGTTTCCCGACAGGGGACAACCCAGAATATCTATCTTAGATTTACAGTCCCTGGCCCAGTGATTACCTTTCCTGCATCTAGGACAAACTCTTGGGGCATAATTTGATTGCCTGCTTATAGCACCTCTGTTCCTAGGTCAATCACTTCTAAAATGACCCAAACCACCACATTTAAAACATGTTTTATTCCCTCATCTCTGTGAAAGTATCCCTCGCACAGTGATTCATTGCAAAGCTGCAACCATAGATAGACCTTGATTGTACGAAGGCCCGATCTCCACACAAAGGTGAATATACCCAGCTAAGTCTGTCGGTCCCTTGTAAGGTCTAAAGGCGGTGCGACAAGCTGCATTAGCATTCTCATAAGCTGATTGTGTGAAAAACAGATTTTCTGGTTAAGAATCTCCAAAAATTCTATTAGCTGATTTCCGTAGCCTATGCACAAAATCCTGAAAAAGTTCATCAGGAGCCTGTCTGATGCTAGTTAAACTTCCGCTGAGATCCCCTTTAGTTGGTAATTGATTCCAAGAGCATTGGGCAGCCATTGCAACCTGTGCATACGTTCCAACAGGAAAGCCAATCTGATTAGCATTGCCTTCATATTGACCTTCTCCTAATAGCATGTTAGTATCCCCAATCTGGATTACCTGCCTGAGCATTCATCGAGGAAGTTCTCTTACTAGCTTCACGCCATTCAGAACTCCAAAGCAAGAAATCTCCTCCTGACAAAGTAGCCTTACATAGAATCTTCCAATCTTGTGGGGTTAAATTTGACTCCTTCACAGTCTCCAATAAAGCTTGTGTAAAAGAAGCCCTAGGGCCATACTGTGCCACGGCTGTCTTTAATTCTTTCATCACTTTGAACTCCAAGGTCTGATATTGTCTAACTCTATTCTGCTGGTCTATGATCTCAACAACAGGGAAAGCCAGCAGGGCAGATGTATCCTGTCCTTCCCTGCGAGCCTGACTTACAGCTCTTTCTTGTGGCAATTGGTACATCTCAGGATCACTGCTCCTTCCTGCACTTGATACCCATTTTAGCTCATGTAGCTCATCAGTCAATTTCTGCAACTTAATTTCAGACTTCAATTTATATAGTTGCATCTCCATCTGGATATCATCTCGTACAGTAGAGGCCATGTGCGGTGCACTAGGAGGCCAATCCTCACCATAATTTTTGGCAGCTCCTTCATCTGAATGAGCTTTCTCCTCTAATGTTAGCTCATCAGTAGTATCTCTATATCTTTCTAATTTAGGGTTGAGAGAACACTTTACTGAGAAAGTTCTCTCTGGCAGGCTTCCTTCTTGAGATTCCTCAAGTTCTCCCTGTGTGCTATCAGATGCCTGTGAGGTCTCTTCATCAATAGCATCATTTATAATCTTCCAGAGACAGAAGGTAGTATTATCTGCCTGGATGGCTCTTAGCACTTTTCCAATTTTTTCCCAGGTTCTCTTATCTAAAGTTCTTTTTTCTCAGAACCATGGGCAACCAGAATCTATTTGATCTAAAATAACCATCTAACCATTGTTTTTCAAACCCTACTCCTTTCACCTGAAGCAGCTCTTGAAGGCTGCAGACAAACCCTGTTTTCAAACCCTTCTTTCGCCTGAAGCAGCTCTTTGGAGGCTGCAGACAAATGCCTGTTTAGAAGTTCCTATCCCATTTTCCACTGAGTTCAGCATTGGGTCAACACTGTCCCACTTAACCCATATCCCTCTGCACCTACAACAACAACCTCAAAAGGATGAAATTTTAGACTATGCTAGTATTTAACTCCTATAGTTGCTCACCATGCAGGATACTGTCTTTTTCTGTTTTCTGTGAAGCTTCACCAAGACAGGGTCACCTCAGGAGACCTTCCTGTGTCTGATCACTCATTCAGGTGCCAATCTGTAATTGCCCGCAGTTATATAGAATGGGTTACCTGGGAAGGAAGCTGGGGATGTATGGGAAGGTGGCTAAAAGAGATTGAGACTAAGACAACACTTGCTGTTCAAAGTCTCCAGGTTTAATGGAGGACTCAGAATTTTAAGGTTTCAGGTAAGACCCTTCCCCCAAATTCTAGGGAACTGGTCTGGCTGTTCACTGGGCTTTGGCTCTACTGCTCAGACAGCTGGGCCGGTCACCTACTTAATTCAGGAATTTGTAGATCTGGAGGAACAATGAACTTCACCTTGGTCAGAGTGTTCTACCCTAGGTGGAGGGGATTATGGCTAACACAGGAATTCTCGCTCAAAGACTGGGAGAGGAACGTAGACTTGGTCAATATCAAGTTCCTGTTAGGTGGCTTGGCACCCCAATAAGACTCTCTACAGTCAGAACATCATGTAAATAAGTGCCATTAAGCACATACCCAAGGGTTAACCAAGTAACCCTTTCCCAGAACTTTCACAGGACAGACCAATTAAAACACAATCGTCTGGCATATACTATAGATTATTTCTGAGAAGACAAGAAAGCAAGGCAGAAAGCCATATCTAGATTCAGGATACACAGATAAGATTGGATTCTATAGCTACGTTTTGACATTCAGGAATAAACATGTCTTATAAATTGAATGTAAATGTTTGTCACAGGAGGCATGCAATGACATCCAAGAACAACCCAGGGAACGAAGTACACTTATAGTAAAAGACTCTCTGCCTTTTGTCCTGGATCCTCTCTCATGCTTCTCCAGGGCATTGTTCACTGTGTGTCAGTCTTTGACCTTGTTTCAACAGCCAGATTATTTCATTGAAGTTGAACTGGCTTGTAAGAATTTTATCGAAAGCTCTGGATACAGTGGCATGTATATATATATTGAACATAAATATTCTTTTATATAATGTATACTCTCTTTACAAAATAAAATAAAAAACAATACAACAAATAAACAGAATATCTTAAAAAGAAGAAGCAAATAAAACACACAAGAATCGTACACAAAGGCACACAAACACATTCATACTCATACATACATGTATATGAGAGAGACAGAGACAGAGAAGAGGAGAGAAGAAAGAAGGGGAATTAAAATCCTTAAAAACACAAATTCAGAAGTGATAACATATAAGGAAAAGACTAAGCAATCTGAGACAGAACATTTATAAAAATACAATTGATTTAATTTTGTATTGGTCATCTACTGCTCTGTGGATGTGTCCTTAGTGTAGCTAATATAACCAATGACACTCCATTAGAGACCACTGATTTCTTTCCCTTTGAAAGCAGATATCAATTGAAGATAACTTCTTGTTTAGGGATAGGAGCTCACTCAATCAAGAGACTGGAAGCAGTCTGGCTTGAACTTGTGTTTTGCAAGTCCCCACTGAATTTAAAAATCTATTTTCCTACACTAAAATTGGAATCTACCATGAAGAATTTAATATGGGGATTTTCCTTTCTTTCTAATTTCCCCCTAGTTATTCATCATGGAGACTGTATGTAGGACAAGGACTAGAGGCAATGGAATGGAAGTATCAATTATTACTTAAGAGTTTGAAGATGCAGTATGTCCACTAGGTATTTGCAAACTAAAATTGCTTATTCCATCTAATAGACATCACACACACACACACACACACACACACACACACACACACACACACACACACGCACACCAGTTCTTGTTTATTTTAAAATGCATCAAATTCCATCTACCATTTTATGTATGATTTTTCTCTCTTTTTTATACTACAGGCCTTTTGCCTAGTATGGCTTCAAGTTTAGTGAGGTTTTGGTGAAGATAACTGAGGAGTGTTATTTTTGTTTTATTTTTCTTTTCTTACTTAAGTTTTATTCTGATGTATTTGGTTTTCTTCCATTTTATTCTTCCTTTGTTTTGTGCATTTGGTGTTTTGACTATTATGTGATGGGAAGGATTTCTTTTCTGGTCCAATCTATTTGGAGTTCTATAGGCTTCTTGTATGTTTAAGGGCATCTCTTTCTTTAGGTTAGGGAAGTTTTCTTCTATCATCTAGTTGCATATATTTACTAGCCCTTCAAGTTGAGAATCTTTACTCACTTCTATACCTATTATCCTTAGTTTTCATCTTCTCATTGGGTCCTGGGTTTCCTGGATGTTTTGGGTTAGAAGCTTTGTACGTTTTGCATTTCCATTAACTGTGTCAATGTTTTATTTTTTAATTTTTTTATTTTTTACTAGATATATTCTTTATTTACATTTCAAATGGTATCTTCTGCACCTGAGATTCTCTTTTCTATCTCTTGTATCCTGTTGGTGATGCTTATATTTTTGACTCTTGATCTCTTTCCTAGGTTTTTCTGTCTCCAGGGTTGTCTCCCTTTGTGATTTCTTTATTGTTTCTATTTCTATTTTTAGATGCTGGATGGTTTCTTTCAATTCCTTCACCTGTTTGTTTGTGTTTCCCTGTAATTCTTTGAGGGAGTTCTGTGTTTCCTCTTTAAGGGCTTCTACCTGTTTACCTGCATTCTCCTGTATTTCTTTAAGAAAGTTATTTATGTCCTTCTGAAAGTCTTCTATCATCATCACAAGATGTGATTTTAATTCAGAGTATTGCTTTTCCAGTGTGTTGGGGTAACCAGGGCTTGCAGTAGTGGGAGAACTGGATTCTGATGAGGCCAAGTTGCCTTTGTTTCTGTTGCTCATGTCCTTGCCCTTGCCTCTCTCCAATTGGTTATCCCTGATTTTAGCTGGTCTTGCTAACTCTGACTGTGGCTTGTCCCTCCTGCAAGTCTGTGCATCAGTACTCCTGGGAAATCAGTTCCCTCTGGGAGAAATTAGGGTATGGAGAGATGTGGCGCAGGGTCAGCTCTGGGTTGTAGACAGAAACTGGAATGATCCTGTCCCTGTCCCAAGCTCTTCCTTGGTTTCTGTGTCCTAATGGCTCTGAGTGGGTCCCTCTTGGGCCAGGTATTTGAGCAGAAGTGGTGGTCTCACCTGTGCTCACAGTTGTGTTGGTACTCCTGTGATACCAGCTCTCTCCAGGCGGTATTTGGGTATTTGGCTACGGCACCAGGATCCTCTTCTTCCTTCTCCTTATTATTTTATTATTATTTCCTCAAGCCTCTTTGTATTTTAATGAAAGGCCAAAACAAGTATATTGGAGTGGAAAGGTGGATAGGAGGGAAGTGGAGCTATGAAGGGAGGGAAAACCGTAATCAGGATATATTATATGATAAAAATGTATTCAATAAGAGGAGAAGAAATAAAATACGAAGAATGAAAGCTTACATCTCATTTTGTTTCATCTGACATGCAATCCACGGTCATATGTCTGATTTAATGACCTACACAAAATATTCTTAAACAACCCTGGGGTGTGAAGTTTACAGAAGAAAATATCTTAACTGCTTTAATCTTCTGTCTTTGTCTTGTTTTTTTGTTTGGTTTTTTGTTTGGTTGGTTTTTTTTGTAAAGGGATACAATATTTTTTAAAACTCCTAAATAAAAAAAATCAGTTTTGTTGGTTTTTCTTTTTTTTTTTTTTAACTTGGAAAGACTCAGGAAGCCTAGATATTCTCCCTGTTTAATTATTTTTACTAAGGTATATTATTAATCCTCACATGTCTGCAGTTCTCTTAAATTGTTACCAAGTACCTACCAAACCTTATTTCCTTCAGCCTTTTATTATTTTGCTGAAAAAAAAAATACTAAAATGTGCTCGATTTGTTTCTCTTCTAGATAGTCTAAAAAAAACTTAAATCCCAAGTACGACATCCTTAGTGAGCTTCATTTAGGCATAAAGTACTCCTCCATGACATAGAATTTGATTAATGACTAAATATAGGAACGAAAGGCTAGGAAAGGGGCAGAAAACCTTCCCAGTCTTTCAACTTTTATCCTGGATTAGTTCCAAAGTGATGTTTTTAATCATCAGTCTCTTAGAGGAAAATGTAACTTTTGAACATACTGTTAGAGGATCCTGGATTCAGCATTAAACTATATGGTTTGGACAAAAGAACACAGGTTTTGGAATGGAATGTAGTATTTGATCTTAACTCAACAAGTTTCCAGCTGGGGAACAGCAGACTTCTCAAGGTCTAATTTTTAAACTTTGTTCATGTCAGAGAGCCTGGAGGAAACTAATTTATGATACTGTAAATGATGGGAGCGCACATCTGTGTTTATCACCTATGTACAATCTTGTGGGTTGGTAAAAGTTCAGTGCTATTTCAGATTATCTCCCTTCTCCAAGAAAATCAAATGCAAGTTTATTTATTTACTTGTGTATATTAATTGTACAAAATAATAGATACCATTTTAATATTTTTATACATATATATCACAATCATTTGTGATAGTCATTCCTCAAGAATTGCTTTTATTTTTTTTATTTGAGCCTTGGTGATATTTCCTAATTGGTCTGATCCATTCATAATACCCCATTTGTCAATGGCTGTGTTAGTTGTAATCATACTGTCCAATATTACACCAAGTCTACACAACTGTTTAAGTAAAATAATTTTCTACTAAAAGTATAAGTCAAGGTGGATGCTCTCTTTCCAGACAATTTTTAATGATAAGATTTTTGAAACTATAGCAACCAACCTGTCACAAGTTTCAGACAGAACTGATATATAAATGCTAGAGAGCAACAGAAGTCATTGGTGTCACCTTACAGATTCTGACTAACCTTTGTTTGAACCATGAAATTTTGAGACAACTTTTATGAGGCAATGAAATTTAATTTACTTGAATAATGATTAATAAATTCAAATCCAATAGTATTACTGCAGAGAGACTACTAAAATGTACAACAGGCTCAAATAGTGTAGTAGACTCTAGGTTTCTCAGTGTTTCCCAGTATCCCTAGAAACTATATTTAAATTGTTCTGTTCTTATTTTACATAAATTTTATTTAGCAAAACAACCCATTGCACCCACTTCTACAACTATGAGCATAAGCTACCAACAATGATAATTACATGCCAATTCCTTGCTCATTTAAACACAAATTAGCATATTTGTAAATTAGTATATTGTGATTATAATTTCCTAATAGAATTTATTAACATAGATTGTTTACTGCATAACAAATTGGAAAGCATTTTATCCTGCCCTTCCAGATACAACTTCCATATTTTCTATTTACATTTTCTTGTAGAATGTTTAAAACAATGGTGGTAGTTCAAAGTAAAAATAATTTTATTGGCATCAATAGAACATGTAGATGTAATGTATGGAAATTTAATAAATACATGTTGCATTCTTACAGTGAAAGAAGTTCGAGGAAAAGTTTGATGCCAGTGAGAGGATATTCTCATTTGTCATCTTCCGATCTATACTGGAAAACAAACAGAAAGTAAGGATATGGATGGAATAATTGCAAAGAAGTTGTTTCCATAAGTAGACAAAAGGAATAAAATCAATAGGAAGAACTCGACTGTAGACAGTTCCAAAGGTCACTTTTAATTAAAGTAGGAACAATGTGAAGAATGGATTTAGGGAGCAAGCTCTAAATGAAGAAAGCTCCCAGTAGTGGATAAATTTCACTTTCGTAGATTTTGACATTCAGCAGCCCCAAGTAACTCCTGGGAATGAGCTTTTTTTTTTTTTTTTTTTTTTTTTATTCTTAAGCAAAAGAGTGAATTATAAAAGAGTGTTCTAATTAAGGACTTAGAATAGGGGGAAAACCGCGACAACTCTGAATACACAAGTGACAGTATTGGGCCTTATCCTTCTTTGAGTTCTGTTAGCAATTACTGTCTGAGCTCTATTTATGGCAACTCCTTTTGAGCCTATTCCTCTGCATGCTTTCTGTTTTGCCTGTTTTGTTACTCATTTTATCAGTCCTAGCATGTTGTAATTTCAAGTAGCTGAGATATAGTTTCCAATCTCGGCTTTCCGTTTTTTTTCCTTCCTAAGTAAAGGGATTCATAAATAGTAGCCTTTTGATGAATTTCATAGCTGAGTGAAGGATGAAATAGAACTATAATTTACAATTTTTCAACTTTTTATGCAATTTTTATGTAACTTGTTTCTTTTGTGTTTATGCTGACATGTTTTATAAGAAAACGGTAACTGGGAAATTATTGTAATAGCTTATAATTTCTATGGAGTCCTCTAATATTGCCAACAAGAAATAAGTTTACTAAAAATCCACACTATGTGGTACTATGTTTTATTTGTTTGAAAAATTTTAAGAGGTAATTCCTAGCGTACCGGACTAAAACTCAGAAGTAGAGGCTAAACCTGTTTACTTTTAATGAGTGTACAAATCCAATGGGAAGGTTCATTAGTTTGATCTAAAATTGCTTTGTTATGTATTTTCCTAGATGAGATGACTTCCTGTTAGAACAATTACCACATTACCATTTAAATTAGTAAAACACATGCACAAGCACACAGAGACAGACAGACCCAGGCACAGACACACACATTTAAGCATACAGTATTCTTGTCTTGTACTCCCTCTTTTAAATATCAAGTCATCACAACAATAGGAATAATATAATGATTGCATAAGAGCAAGGCTAAGCAGGCTGTACAGATTGACAACATTTTCAAAGCAATCTTAGTTTCATTATCAACATGTAGATAGAGTTCTGATATACAGTTATTTATCTCACTTTCATTTAGACAAAAAAAAACATTCAAATTACACTAAACAGATGACATGAAATTTAAATAGTAGGATAAAAACCTTATGAGTTGTTGGGATTCATTAGAAGTTCAAAAGTCACATTTAGAGTGAGAAGAACAAACTGAAAAGCAGAGTTAATCTGATGAGGTAAAGATACACAGTTTCATACTAAATGTCCACGAAACTGAAACTCTGCTAAGTCAAAGTCTCTCCTACAGGAGCCATCAAGTTCAACTTGAATTAAAAGAAAAGATTACCCATTATTCTTATATGTTCTGAAATATTTTCTCAGAATGGAGAATACTGACATTAAAATTGTGTACTCCTAGACCCCCTCCCGATGGTGAGTCCTAAAAGACTTTTACTATTATGTTCCCCAAAATACAACACTGACATACCATGTTAGGGAATGTTAAATTTCTCTGTGGTCAAAATTGAATGCCAGGAAGGAAGAGCTGATTTCTGCATGTCTTATATCTCTGTCACTGACACAGAATGAGAAGTGGGATTTGTTGACCACACAACTCTCATCGTGACAGCTAAGGCATCATTCCTTCAGAGCACAGATCTCCACTGGTTGCCAGAGGACTGAAACTCTGGACATTAGAAAAATCAAAGGAATAGGGAACTAAAACTGAATTAAATACGATGAAAAAAAAAACCCAACACGTAGTCATCATTGTTGCTTAAGAAGTATCTGAAAGACACACCTCTTGCATTAGCATGTACAAGATTTTGAACTGAATTCTAGCAGTTAACTAGTATAAAATCATAATGATCCCTTGTCTGTGAAAGTCTCTCTAGCTAGCATGTGTATTTATGAGGAATAATACTGTTGAATATGAGAAGGTGAAGGTCAATCAAGGTTGGGGTGCAGAGTTCAAGAGCCTATTAGGTTAAAATCCTGCCCACGTGATACTTTGAAGTAAGTCTTAAGCTTCTCTTGGAATTGAATGCTTTGATGACATTCAGTGGTGGAGGGGCCACCCACATCCCATTAAACTTGTTGCTCATGATCAGAGATTTTATATTGCTTAGGTCCAAGGAGTAGGCCAAGAGAGATTTTTTATTTTATTTTCTATATTTTTTATTTACATTCCCAATGATTTCCCCTTTCCCAGTTCCCCCCTCCCCGAAAGTCGCATAAGCCCTCTTCCCTGCCCCTGTTCCCCAGTCAACACCCTCTCACTTCTCTGTCCTGGTATTCCCCTACACTGCTACATCCAGTCTTTCCAGGACCAGGGGTCTCTCCTTCCTTCTTCTCGGAAATCAATTGATATGTGAATTGTGTCTTGGGTATTCCAAGCTTCTCGGTTAACATCCACTTATCAGTGACTGCATACCATGTGTGTTCTTTTATGATTGGGTTACCTCACTGAGGATGATATTTTCCAGTTCTGACCATTTGCCTAAGAATTTCATGAATTCATTGCTTTTAGTTGCAGAGTAGTATTCCATTGTGTAAATATACCACATCGTCTGAATCCATTCCTCCATTGAGGGACATCTGGGTTCTTTCCAGCTTCTGGCTATTATAAATAAGGCTGCTATGAACAGCCTTGAAGCCTCTGGGTATATGCCCAGGAGTGGAATAACAGAGTCCTCGGGGAGTGTCATGCCCAGTTTTCTGAGGAACCGTCAGACTGCTTTCCAGAGTGGTTGTACCATCTTGCAATCCTACCAGCAGTAGAGAAGTGTTCCCCTTTCTCCACATCCTCGCCAACAACTGCTGTCTCCTGAGTTTTTGATCTTAGCCATTCTGACTGGTGTGAGGTGGTATCTCAGGGTTGTTTTGATTTGCATTTCCCTAATGAGTAAGGATGTGGAACATTTCTTTAGGTGTTTTTCAGCCATTCGATATTGTTCAGGTGAAAATTCTTTGTTTAGCTCTGTACCCCACTTTTAATAGGGTTATTTGGCTCTCTGGAGTGTACCTTCTTGAGTTCTTTGTATATCTTTAATATTAGCCCTCTGTTGGATGTAGGGTTGGTAAAAATCTTTTCCCAATTTGTTGGCTGCCGCTTTGTCCTTTTGACACTGTCCTTTGCCTTACAGAAAATTTGTAATTTTATTAGGTCCCATTTGTCAATTCTTGATCTTAGAGCATAAGCTATGGTGTTCTGTTCAGGAAATTTTCCCCTGTGCCCATGTGTTTAAGGCTCTTCCATAGTTTCTTTTCTATTAGTTTCAGTTTGTTTGGTTTAATGTGGAGGTCCTTGATCCACTTGGAGTTGAGCTTAGTACAAGGAGATAAGAATAGATTGATTTGCATTCTTCTGCATGCTGATCTCCAGTTGAACCAGCACCATTTGTTGAAAAAGCTATCTTTTTTCCACTGGATTGCTTTAGCTCCTTTGTCAAAGATCAAGTGACCATAAGAGTGTGGGTTCATTTCTGGGTCTTCAATTCGGTTCCATTGATCTACATGCCTGTCACTGTACCAATACCATGAAGTTTTTAACACTATTCTACAAAATAGAAACAGAAGGAACACTACCCAACTCGTTCTGTGAAGCCACAATTACGCTGATACCAAAAGCACACAAAGATCCAATTAAGAAAGAGAATTTCAGACCAATTTCTCTTATGAATATCGATGCAAAAATACTCAATAAAATTCTTGCCAACCGAATCCAAGAACACATCAAAATGATCATTCACCACAATCAAGTAGGCTTCATTCCAGGGATGCAGGGATGGTTCAATATAAGGAAGTCCATCAATGTAATCCACTACATAAACAATCTCAAAGAAAAAAACCACAAGGTCATTTCATTAGATGCTGAAAAAGCATTTGACAAAATTCAGCATCCTTTCATGCTAAAAGTCTTGGAATGATCAGGAATTAGAGGCCCATATCTAAACATAGTAAAAGCAATTTACAGCAAACCAATAGCCAACATCAAACTAAGTCGAGAGAAACTTGAAGCAATCCCACTAAAATCAGGGACTAGAAAAGGCTGCCCTCTCTATATATATCTTTTCAATACAGTACTTGAAGTTCTAGCTAGATCAATTAGACAACAAAAGGAGGTCAAAGGGATACAAATTGGAAAGGAAGAAGTCAAACTATCACTATTTGCAGATGATATGATGGTATACTTAAGCGACCCAAAGAACTCCACCAGAGAACTCCTACAGCTGATAAACAACTTCAGCAAAGTGGCAGGATATAAAATCAACTCAAGAAAATCAGTAGTCATCCTATACTCAAAGGATAAGCAGGCTGATATAGAAATTAGGGAAAGGACACCCTTCACATAGCTACAAACAATATAAAGTATCTTGTTGTGACTCTAACCAAACAAGTCAAAGATGTGTATGACAAGAAATTCAAGTCTCTGAAGAAGAAAATTAAAGAAGACCTCAGAAGATGGAAAAATCTTCCATACTCATGGATTGGGAGGATTAATCTAGTAAAAATGACCATCTTGCCAAAAGGAATATACAGATTCAATACATTCCCCACCAAAATCCCAACTCAATTCTTCATAGAGTTAGAAAGACCAATTCTCAAATTCATCTGGAATAACAGAAAACTCAGGATAGCTAAAACTATTCTCAACAGTAAAAGAACTTCTGGGGGAATCAGTATCCCGGACCTCAAGCTATACTATAGAGCAAAAGAGATTTTTATAGAAACAATTTTGACCAAGAAAACATGACTTTCATACAAAAGTAAAGCATTGTTTGTAAAACTATTCTCAACAGTAAAAGAACTTCTGGGGGAATCAGTATCCCGGACCTCAAGCTATACTATAGAGCAAAAGAGATTTTTATAGAAACAATTTTGACCAAGAAAACATGACTTTCATACAAAGGTAAAGCATTGTTTGTAAAACTATTCTCAACAGTAAAAGAACTTCTGGGGGAATCAGTATCCCGGACCTCAAGCTATACTATAGAGCAAAAGAGATTTTTATAGAAACAATTTTGACCAAGAAAACATGACTTTCATACAAAGGTAAAGCATTGTTTGTAAGTCTCCCTTTTTCATAGCTCTTTTCAGTTTCCAAGCTTATTCATTATCGAACAAGTAAGAATGGAAGTTAGATAAATAATACTGCTAAAATTCAGAGAAGTCCAGTAATCATTGAGTATTTTTCTGGTTAGGGAAGGCTAGGGCGATTGACATGTACTAAATGATATTCTTTATTCTCTCGATGAATACACAGCTAAAATATTCTGGCCACATTCTACCATATCAGATAGGAGTTAAGGAAGGTTTTAACTCAAAGGACTTTGAAAAGTTATAAAACAGAACTGTTTTTTAAACCAAAGAGGGCAGGTGTGTATATAAACTCGTAGATCTTTTTACTATATACGAGGCTTGCATAAACTTCAGCCAGACAAAATTCCAGCATACATGTGAGAAATTTGGCACAAAATTCTACCACCAACAGAGGACTTATTGTAAATGATAGCTGCTGGGCAAAGGAGAATCAGTACTCTTTAATGAAATGGTCCCTTGTCTGCTGACCACATATCATGGTAGGTCCCACTACCAAGAGTAAGAAGGCGATCCAAATTTGACTTGATGGAAAAATTAATCTCAAAGTTAAATGAAAAAATGGGAGGTAGAGAGGCTGGTAATGAGTGAATATGTCCTATTTTTTTAAAGTAAATACATAATTATAACATCTTAACTTTAAACCAGTAGAAAACATATTTGGAGATTAAGTGTAACATGATAAACATGAAAAATAATTTAGGGGTTTTGTAAAGAAAATAAATGTTCTGTTTTAATATACTAGGTTTATTATTCATTAACCAAATGGTTATAGGCTTTCATCAAGATTGAACTTTAGAAAGGCTGCTGACAACTTTTAAGGAAAATATCCAATTAACTAGAAGCTTAGGATTGAGATACTTCAGAAAAGAGTGCTTGTTAGTTAAACCTCTTTGCATGGCTGTTAGTCACAAATGTGTACTTTAAAAAATCTTTTACATGAAATGCTCCAGATGAGCAATGTAACTGTGAGCTGCGGTTGGTAAGATCAAATACAGAGTGTCACAGAGAAGAGTTCTAAAATTACATGCTGTGGAAATCGCTGCTGCATCTCACTTTGCTTCCTACATTCGGAACAGCAGTTTCCGTCTGCAGACTGCTGTAATTAGTAGTGGCCTCAGATGCTCATTTACACCTTTGGCAATTGGGGAGAGGAGATCTGAAGTTCGCTGATGGTGTGTTATTCACACCAGCTTGAAGCTTTTTCTTCCTTCTGATTTTTGTTGATAACATTCACAGCAACCATTTTAAAATATCAAAGTATATTTATCTTAGGTAAAATATTCTAGATCAGGGAATCACTAGACTATCAATAATTCATAATGTTTAACTGGCCATATTTTGTTTTTTATTGGTGGACTCACATGAGCAAATATTAAAAACAAAATTAAAATAAGATAGCATTACTAGAGAGTAGTTTCCTCCTGTACATATGCCTTAAACAGTTGCTATACATGATCACAAGCTATAATGATATTTAGTCTTGTGCCAAAAGTAAAAGAAATCATAATGTAACACACTATATATAAACTTAGAAGTACTTATACCACTGTGATACTTCATATAAATTATAAAACTAATTCATAGTAGGTCCTAAATTTTATTGAAAAGAAGAAGAAAAGTAGGGAGTGCTTTTTTTCTTTTATTATTTTTTAAAATTCATTTTTACATATCAGACGAATGCCTGAAACTCCATATGTAGAAGGATAGTGTCCTACTTATGACTATTATTGCTATGATGAAACACTTAGAGTAAAAACAAGATGGGGAGCAAGGGATTTATTTGGTTTGCTCTTCTACATCTTGATCTATCATGTGAGGAAGTCAGAATAAGGCTGGAACCTGGAGGTTGGAGCTGATGCTGAGGCCCTGGAGGGATGCTGCTTACTGTCTTGCTCATCATAGCTTGCTCAGCCTCTTTTCTTTACAATGTAGTCCCACAACCTTTTAAAAATATAAATCACTAAGAAAATGCCATTCAGCCAGATCTTATCTAGGCATTTTCTCAGTTGAGGTTCCCTCCTCTCAGCTGACTCTAGCTTTTGTCAAGTTGAGACAAAACTGCCAGCAGAGATGGCCTTGAACTTTGGATTCATCTGCTTTTGTCTGAGGAATACTGCAGTCAAGTCTGTAGAGAGAAAGTAAATCCATCTCCCTTCCCCCTCTCTATGTGCATTCTGAGTTATATCAGTTATTCTAACAGTTCAAATCCTCTTCATGCTCTTGAACTAATCTATATGGAAAATGGACATACAAATAACATTCATTCTAATGGTCTTATGACCATTAACTGGGAAAAAAATCTGTCTGTATTAATACATGACTATGCACAAATGTGCATTTTATATGTACACTGTCTTCTTTGTGACTATCAATGAGTGTAACCATTTACAGTTAATGGAGATTAATTTCTGTTTAGATTTAAAATCCCTCTGAATTGGGCATTTCGTCTGATCCATGTCAAAATTACATTGTCCACAAAAGTCTCTTCATTGTTTTTGTTTGGGAATATATTGTTTCATTTTTGGGAATATACTGTGTGTTACATTTGAAAGAAGTAAATGTAGATGACAATTCTAAGATATGAAGCATTTCTTACTTAGGAATATTTCACAAAGAGACTATGAATTGCAGCACTAGAAGACAGGATATCCTCAATGTCTTTAGGAGCCAGCAGACTGAAAGAAGAAATAGCACAGTAACACTGTCCACTATCTGAGAATCTTGGTGACTCGTTCATTGAGAAGTAGTCCATTTGGTGTACCCTTTACTTTCTTCTAAAATACATAAATCTCCTGGTCAGAAGAAAAGCAATCCCACTAAACTCTGCTTGCTCTTTTGACTTAAATTCATATTTTTTCCTCTTTTGTAAACTGAAGTGAGAAATCATTTAGATTTCATTTATACCCCTGATTTTATGGAATAAATTTGCACCCCTTGACTATGAAGTTTCCAACGGGTTAGTGGTGCTATTATAATTTGTTCTGAATAAAATCAACTGTCACAATGAATATTTCATGGAAACCAGAAAGTAACTGAAAGGTGAATTCTTTTTTTTTTCTCTTTCTCTTTCTCTTATTTTATTGGTTATTTTATTTATTTACATTTCAAATGTTATGCTCCTTCCAAGTTTCCCCTCCACAAGTCCCTTATTGCCCCTCCCTCCTCCTACCTTTATGAGGGTGCTCCCACACACACCTATCCACTCCTGCCTCAGTGGCCTATCATTCCCCTCTCCTGGGTCATCAAGCCTCCACAGAGCCAAGGGGCTCCCCTCCCAATGATGCCAGATAAGGCAATCCTCTGCTACATATCCAGTTGGAGCCATGGGTACCCCCTGCATACCCTTTGGTTGGTGGTTTAGTCCCTGGGATTTTTGAGGGGTTTGGTTGGTTGAGATTGTTGTTCTTCCCATGAGGTTGTAAACACCTTCAGCTCCTATAGTCCTTGCCCTAACTTCCCCCTTGGGATCCTTGCAGTCAGTCCATTGTTTGGCTATGTACATCCAAATCTGTATTGCTCCGGCTCTGGTAGAGCCCGTTAGGGGACAGCTATCCCAGGCGCCTATCAGTAAGCACTTCTTGGCACCAGCAATAGTGTCTGGGTTTGGTATCAGCAGATGGCATGGATCCCTAGGAGTCTCTGGATGGCCTTTCCTTC
Source organism: Tokudaia tokunoshimensis (assembly GCA_036184795.1). NCBI lineage: Eukaryota > Metazoa > Chordata > Mammalia > Rodentia > Muridae > Tokudaia > Tokudaia tokunoshimensis. Next base: position 24,619,800 of record BTHU01000014.1, read on the forward strand.
AGTTGCTGCTCCACTCTTTGTCCCTGCATTTCCTTTTGGCAGGACAAATTCTGGATTTTTTTTCTTTTCTTTTTTTTTTTAAATTTTAGTTTATTTTCTAAGTTTTTTTTTTTTTATTTACATTCAAAATCATTTCCTCTTTCCCGTTTCCTCCCTCCTGGTTTAATGTGGAGGTCCTTGATCCACTTGGAATTGAGCTTAGTGCAAGGAGATAAGAATGGGTCAATTTGCATTCTTCTGCATGTTGACCTCCAGTTGAGCCAGCACCATTTGTTGAAAAGGCTATCTTTTTTCCACTGGATGGTTTTAGCTCCTTTGTCAAAGATCAAGTGACCATAGGAATGTGGATTCATTTCTGGGTCTTCAATTTTGTTCCATTGATCTACATGCCTGTCACTGTACCAATACCATGCAGTTTTCAACACTATTGCTCTATAGTGCAGTTTGAGGTCCAGGATATTGACTCCTCCAGAAGTTCTTTTACTCTTGAGAATAGTTTTAGCTATCCTGGGTTTTCTGTTATTCCAGATGAATTTTTGAATTGCTCTTCCTAACTCTATGAAGAATTGATTTGGGATTTTGATGGGGTTTGCATTGAATCTGTATATTGCTTTGGGCAAATGGTCATTTTTACTAGATTAATCCTGCCAATCCATGAGCATGGCAGATTTTTCCATCATCTGAGGTCTTCTTCAATTTCTTTCTTCAGAGACTTGAAGTTCTTGTCATACAGATCTTTCACTTGTTTGGTTAGAGTCACACCAAGATACTTTATATTGTTTGTGGCTATCGTGAAGGGTATCATTTCTCTTACTTCTTTCTCAGCCTGCTTATCCTTTGAGTATAGGAAGGCTTCTGACTTGCTTGAGTTGATTTTATATCCGGCCACTTTGCTGAAGTTGTTTATCAGTTGTAGGAGTTCTCTGGTGGAGCTCTTTGGGTCGCTTAAGTATACTATCATATCGTCTGCAAATAGTGATAGTTTGGCTTCTTCCTTTCCAATTTGTATCCCTTTGACCTACTTTTGTTGTCTAATTGCTCTAGCTAGAACTTCAAGTACTATATTGAAAAGATATATATAGAGAGGAGAGCCTTGTCTAGTCCCTGATTTTAGTGGGATTGCTTCAAGTTTCTCTCCATTTAGATTGATGTTGGCTACCAGTTTGCTGTAAATTGCTTTTACTATGTTTAGATATGGGCCTCTAATTCCTGATCATTCCAAGACCTTTAGCATGAAAGGATGCTGAATTTTGTCAAATGCTTTCTCAGCATCTAATGAAATGACCATGTGGCTTTTCTCTTTGAGATTGTTTATGTAGTGGATTACATTGATGGACTTCCTTATATTGAACCATCCCTGCATCCCTGGAATGAAGCCTACTTGATCGTGGTGAACGATCGTTTTGATGTGTTCTTGGATTCGGTTGGCAAGAATTTTATTGAGTATTTTTGCATCGATATGCATAAGAGAGATTGGCCTGAGATTTTCTTTCTTTGTCGGATCTTTGTGTGATTTTGGTATTAATGTAATTGTGGCTTCATAGAACGAGTTGAGTAGTGTTCCTTCTGTTTCTATTTTGTGGAATAGTTTGAAGAGTATTGGTGTTAGGTCTTCTTTGAAGGTCTGATAGAATTCTGCACTAAAACCATCTGGACCTGTGATTTTTTTGGTTGGAAGACTTCCAATGATGGCTTCTATTTCTTCAGGGGTTATAGGATGGTTTAGATGGTCTATTTGATCCTGATTTAATTTTGGTATTTGGTATCTGTCAGGGAAATTGCCCATTTCCTCCAGATTTTCTAGTTGTGTTGAATACAGGCTTTTTAGTAGGATCTGATGATTTTTTTGAATTTCCTCAGTTTCTGTTGCTATCTCTCCCTTTTCCTTTCTGATTTTGTTAATTTGGATACTGTCTCTGTGCCCTCTGGCTAGTCTGGCTAAGGGCTTATCTATCTTGTTGATTTTCTCAAAGAACCAACTCCTAGTTTTGTTGATTCTTTGTATGGTTTTATTTGTCTCTACTTGATTGATTTCAGCCCTGAGTTTGATGATTTCCTGCCTTCTAATCCTCTTGGGTATATATGCTTCTTTTTGTTCCAGGGCTTTCAGGTGTGCCATTAAGCTGTTAGTGTATACTGTCTCCCGTTTCTTTTTGGTGGCACTCAGGACTATGAATTTTCCTCTTAGCACTGCTTTCATTGTGTCCCATAAATTAGGGTATGTTGTGCCTTCATTTTCATTAAATTTTAAAAAGTCTTTGATTTCTTTCTTTATTTTCTCCTTGTCCAATCTATCATTTTGTAGAGCATTGTTCAGCCTCCATGTGTATGTGGGTTTTCTGTTGTTTTTGTTGCCATTGAAGACCAACATTATTCCATAGTGATCTGATAGGAGGCATGGGATTAGTTCGATCTTCTTATATCTGTTGAGGTCTGATTTGTGACCAACTATATGGTCGATTTTGGAGAAGGTACCATGAGGTGCTGAGAAGAAGGTGTATTCTTTTGCTCTAGGATGAAATGTTCTATATATATCTGTTAGTTCCATTTGGTCCGAGGCTTCAATTAGATTCACTGTGTCCCTATTTAGTTTCTGCTTTCCTGAATGTTCCATTTCAGAGAGCGGGGTGTTGAAGTCACCCACTATTATTGTGTGAGGTGCAATGTGTGCTTTGAGCTTTAGTAAATTTTTTTTTATGATTGAGGGTGCCCTTGCATTTGGAGCATAGATACTCAGAATTGAGATTTCTTCTTGGTGGATTTTTCCTTTCATCAGAATGTAGTGTCCTTCTGTGTCTTTTTTGATGACTTTAGGTTGAAAGTCAATTTTATCTGCTATTAGGATGGCTACTTCGGCTTGTTTCCTTTGACCATTTGCTTGTAAAATGTTTTCCAGCCTTTTACTCTGAGGTAGTGTTTGTCTTTGTCACTGAGGAGCGTTTCCTGCATGCAGTAAAATGCTGGGTACTATTTATGTATCCAGTCTGTTAGTCTATGTCTTTTTATTGGGAAATTGAGACCATTGATATTAAGCGAGATTAAGGAATAGTGATTATTGCCACCTGCTATTCTTGATGCTATCTTTATGTTTGACTGGTTATCTACTTTTGAGTTTGATGCAAGAAGGTTACTATCTTATTTTTTCCAGGGTGTTGTTTCTCTCCTTGTATTGGCGGTTTCCACCTATTATCCTTTGCAGGGCTGGGTTTGTGGAAAGATATTGTGAAAATTTGGTTTTATCATGGAATAGCTTGGTCTCTCCATCTATGGTGATTGAGAGTTTTGCTGGGTATCATAATCTAGGCTGGCATTTGTGTTCTCTTAGTGTCTGCATGAGATCTGCCCAAGGTCTTCTGGCTTTCATAGTCTCTGGTGAGAAGTCTGATGTGATTCGGATAGGTCTCCCTTTGTAGGTTACTTGGCCCTTTTCTCTTACTGCTTTTAATATTTTTTCTTTGTTTAGTACATTTGATGTTTTGATTATTATGTGACGGGAGGTATTTCTGTTCTGGTCCAGTCTGTTTGGAATTCTGTAGGCTTCTTGTACGTTCATCGCATCTCTCTCTTTAGGTTAGGGCAGTTTTCCTCCATAATTTTGTTGAAGATATTTACTGGCCCTTTAAGTTGCAAATCTTCACTCTCATCTATACCTATAATCCTTAGGTTTGGTCTTCTCATTTTGTCCTTGATTTCCTGGATGTTTTGGGTTACACGTTTTTTGCATTTTGCATTTTCTTTGACTGTTGAGTCGATGCTTTCTATGGTATCTTCAGCACCTGAGATTCTTTCTTCCATCTCTTGTATTCTATTGTGGATGTTTGCATCTATGACTCCTGATTTCTTCCCAAGGTTTTCTATCTCCAAAGTTGTCTCCCTTTGTGATTTCTTAGTTGTTTCTACTTCCTTTTTTAGATCCTGGATGGATTTGGTGAGATCCTTCACTTGTTTGTTTGTATTTTCCTGTATTTCTTTAAGGTAATTTTGCGTTTCCTTTTTCAGGATTTCTGCCTGTTGACCCAAGTTCTCTTGTATTTCTCTAAGCGATTCTTGTGTTTCCTCCTCATGGGCTTCTATCTGTTGATCCATCATCTCCTGCATTTCTTTGAGCAATTCTCGTGTTTCCTTTGTAAGGGCATCTATCTGCTGATTCATTTCTTTAAGTGATTTTTGTGTTGCCTCCTTGTGGCCCTCCATCTGTTGATCCATGTTCTCCTGCATTTCTCTAAGCGATTTTTGTGTCTCCTTTGTAAAGGCTTCTAACTGTTGATTCATGATCTCCTGTAATTCTTTATTAGATTCATTTGTGTCCTTCTTGAAATCCTCTATTAGCATCATGAGAAGTGATTTTAAATCCAGATCTTGTCTTTCGGGTGTGATGGAGTATCCAGTACTTGCTGCTGTTGGAGAATTGAGTTCAGATGGTGCCATATTTCTTTGATTTCTGTTAGTAACGTTCCTACGTTTGCCTTTTGCCATCTGGTTACCTCTGGTGTTAGTTGATCCTGCTGTCACTGGCTGTTGGTTAGACCTCCTGTGAGCCTGCAAAGCTATTTCTGACCCCCCTGGATTACCGGGATTCCCCTGGCACTGATTTCTGGGGCCTGCCCTGCTCCTGAGTGACTTTGGAGCCCTGATGTGCCTTGCCACAAGTGATGTTATATTGTAGAGTCCCTGCACATCCAAAGGCTCAGCGTAGTGAATTCCTGGAGCAGAGGTCACCAAAGGGAGGCTGGTAGGCTCCCGCCCTGTGCAGGGGTGTGTGATCTCTCCTGGGGCGGGGGGGGCAAGGGGGCGTCCCTCTGCAGGGCAGAAGTCCCACAGCAGGACTGACGCGTCGATTACTGCAGACCTGCCCAGCTCTTGGGAGCAGGGTACACTCAAGCTGCCTGAGACCCAAGCGATATTATGCCTGTCTGTCTCTGAGCCTGGAGGTCCCAACTGCCCTGATGCTGGAGCAAAGATGGCGGAGTGCACTCTGCACTCTCTCGGGACAGATCACTCTGCAGGGGAGATGGCCCACAGCAGAGCTGGCGCCCAGAGGACCCAAGCGCTGTCCCGCTCTTGGGTGCAGATGGAAACCCCAACAGGCTGTGTCCCAAGCAATGTGAGTGTAGATGGAAACCCCAACAGGCTGTGTCCCAAGCAATGTTATATTGGGGAGAACCTGGATACCTGTCTCCTCAGTGCAGTCGATCCAGGAACAGAAAGGTGAATTCTTAACAAAAAAAAAAAGGAAAAGAAAAAGTAGTTCTGGAACCTCACTCCTCCCTGCAGGTAAGGTTCTTCCTTTATTGACTGAGGCTGAAAAATAATTAGATATGCAAACACCAAGCCTTTGAAAAGCAAACAGCGGTGACAAGTCTTATTATGAATAGAAGCCTAAAAAGAGGAGAGAAAACTCCCCAAATCCTTAAATGTTCCCCACAGAATTTATGAGTGATCTAGAAGAAAACCTGATTTAAAAAAAAAAAAACAGATAAAAAAGTGATCTAGAAGGTACAACAAATAAAAGTTCAGTGGTCATGAAAGTCCTCATAGCAAGGCTGGACAAGGCAATCCAATAAGAAATAGTCTCAAGAGTGCACAAAAGCGTTAGAGACACTCTGTTTCTGCTGTTAGTAGCACCACAAAAACACCAAGCTAGCAGTCATAACACATAAGCAGAGGACCTGGTACAGAGCCATGCAGGCTCCACAAGAGGAAGGCCATACCCTACACTTCCTGGATGGCCAAGAAGTAGAGACTGGATACTGAGGAGACCTAGAGAAGAACCAAACAGGACTGAGCGAAAAAAAAAATCAGTGAAATGACCTCTAATGCTATTCTTCTATACTCATATGAGAACATGTAAGTTAAAGTCAGGGCATATGTAACATACATAATAAACAATGGAATATAGGTATTCATCACTACAAAAACATGAAAATTTGATTATATGAAAAAAAAATCTGTTGACATTTTGCATTCAGGTATTGGCTTTAGTATTTACCACATTAGTCTTGCTCATTTTGTCTGCTTAGTGCTTATGTTTTGCTAAAAGAAAAACCAACCTCACAAAAGCCTAAGACTCCAAGCTTTGGTCCTGAGGCACCTCAGCTTTGACTTCAGATGCTCTTTCAGCAACTAGATGGAATAAAGAGTTTAAAGATTGTTATGATACACAAAACTGTTCAAGTAAGTTCCACTCTCAACACTGATCAACTGGATGAAGATGAAAATGTTTATCACTATAAATTTACTCCTGTGTGTTCAGACTTGTATCACAAGTAGCCATCTCAAGATGTGACTATATTTCAATTGTTCCTGAATAAAAATAAATAAAATAAACACTAAATACCTTATGTCTATCACCTGTATAATCTATACTAATTTCACTGGCAGAATAAGCCATATCAAAAAGTAGAGGCTCACTGGCAGTAACTACATCGATATCTTCCAGGACATGTCCATCCTAATTTACAAGATCGCTTTCATAATCTTCCCATTTCACAGGACAGGCCTTGCAAACCTCTTTTTTTTTTCATTGAATATATTCTTCATTTACATTTCAAATGTTATACCCCTTCCCGATTCCTCCCCTCTCAGAAAATCCCCAACCCATCCTCCCACCCCCTGCCTATAATAATATGCTCCTCCATCCAACCCACTCCCATGACCCCCACTAGATTTCCCCACACTGGGGCCTCTATTGAGCCTCTTAATCCCACTTGAATTCAGAAAGTTGCAGAATGGAATACTGTATTAACTTTAGACTTGTTAGAAACAGGAGAAACTTGTTTCTTTCAGGATACTCATAAACACATTTTAAATCATTCATGGGGTTCTTCAACTGGGAATTTGCAGTAATTCTTACCATTCTCCATTTGGAACCCTGACTTTACCAGAAATCAGTCACATTCATGAATTTGCTTGCTGTTTGTCTGGTTTTTAATCTTCAAATGAATTATAAATCTAGGTACTCTTAATTATGTTACATAAATGACGGATTTGAAAAGCCACTGTGTTTTTTATTTTATGAACCATTCTTGCTAATCTTTCTGAGGTCTAGAAGTGTTTCTTTGAAACTAAATATAAAGTCATATTTAGATATAATCAGATAGTCATTTTTTTAAATTAAAAAATCAATAAAATTGGCTCTTAATTTGTGTACCTTAGAAATGATTTTAGATTTCTTTTTTTTTTTCTAATCCAAAGTTAAGGCTCATTTGAAAAGTAGAACTGATAACTTGGGCATGTTCGTATATGCAATTACTAGAAACTGGTTGTTTTCACATTCCCAAGAGGTTTAATAATGGCCCTCTCTATTGGAAATGCAAAAAGTCTTATTTAGTATACCAATTCAAATCTTAGTCTTCTGAAATATCCCATGGGCACACCAAGAAATAATAGTCATCCAGATATTTTAGCAGCTGATGACACAGATAAGTGTGCATAAAAAACTTGCCCATTGTTAATAAAATTGTGGGTGTTCAATACCACACCCGACTGCTTCTTACTACAGTAGTGTAGCTATGGAACATATGTCATCATTTGATAAAATGAGACCACCAAAGCTCTCTATAGTAAATATGTTTCAAAATATTAACTACAACCACTTATGTTCTTTGTATTTATTTAGACTGAGAATAAAATAGCATGTTCTGTTATTGTTTTTCCTGAATTTTCTCCCTCTTCTTATTTAGTAATAAATGCAGATACTAACCATTTGATTTTGTGAGTTAAGTAAATAATACAAAAGAAGATTCTAGGATGTATTTTAACAAAGTAAATGAAAAATAATTGTTGCTTTTAATCTTCTTTAATTTAAATATTTAGGAGAGAAGACAATGAGATTCAAGTAAAATCAAACTCCAATGATACACTAGATTACATTTGTGTGAAAGATGTAGAATGTAGGTTGAATGTTGAAAAAAAAAAACACAAACTAGACTTCACTTTAGCAGCACTATTCAGAGGGGCACATACGACTTACAGGATTTGTTTTTCAATATAGCTTATTAGCACTTCAATTTTGAGAAAACAAAACACATGCATAGAAAATAATGACCGAAAATCATATAGCAAATAATTTATGAAATTGATTCTCCAATCCATATGATGTGTAATTATCTCTGTGAGCAACTTTGTTAGATACATTTAAAAATGCAGCACATATACACCACAAAACTATTACAGAACAATATGAATATAAATCAATGTGTTAAATAAAAAAGAAACATTTATTTTTGCCAGAAACTTAGATATAATATTTTTAAAATGAAGCAAAATACAGAGGTTTTAGCATATAAAAATTAATAAACATGTTTATTATTTACCTAAGCTGATAATGATACATTTAATTGATCACTCCATTAAAAGCTTCCATAAATAATGATAGTCCCAAAACTAATACATTTATTGCAACAGAAAGAAATATTCTAAAGTGTGGTAAATTTAAGTAATTATATCCCCCCCCCAAAAAAACATCTATTTGTAGCACTGATCTTTTCTCTGGAGGAAAAAAATAAAAGAGTCAGAAGAAAAATGTAAGAACAAACACATTTGTATTTGATGACATTTTAAAGACATCTTTTACCCTAAACAACTCAAATTTACATCATGTTTCCAGTGTAGGATGGACAAGCCAATTACTTCATCATATCTCCTTATGAGTAACAAAGAAAACAAAAACATGCTATCTCTCCTTTTAGACAGTGCTAAGAACTTTAAGTCATTTAATTCAATTTGCCCCAATTTAAACTGTTCTTTTTATACAACCCTCACTGTGTAACCTAAGGTATCTAAATATCACATATTATGAAGTAGAGAAATATAACTGAAATAATTCTTGCCAGGAAATACTACTCATGAAATTTCTGTCATTCAAAATTAAAATGGGCATGCTCAACTATGATAATTCCTAATATTTTGCTTCCTCTCATAACAACCTATAGACAATTAATTCATCAGACAACTAAAACTTTCATGTAATAACTACTGGATGAGAGCCGGTTTCTTATCTGTTACATCAACCATAAAACATGTTTATATTCCTATTCAATGCAATCTCTCAGCTCAATTTTTGACTAAATGAGAATATAGTACATTGTATTCAGACATTTTATGTTCCAATAAATAATCTCTCAATCACTTTTATGTTTGACCATGCTATGATGTATATATTTTTATGAGTTTACTTTTCAACAAATTTTGATAAGTTGCTTTATAGCATATAATAAAATATTTACTCAATTTGCACATGTAAAGTTGACTTGTTTGACTTACTTTCACAGCACCATATATATTATGTTTTAAAAAGCATACTAAAATACAAAAAAAAAAAAAGGATGGTTCGCTTTTAAGCTTGCTTTTAATAGCTTTTAGTTTTTATTTAGTTTTTATTCAATTTCAGGCTCATTTAAAAGTATAATTGTTCTGGCAGGTGTTTTAAATATTTTATTATATTGTGGATTGTGTGTGTGTGTGTGTGTGTGTTAGTGGGGTACGTTCATGAGAACAATGTTTTCTAAGGCCAGAAGATGGCACTAGAGTGCTGAAGCTGGGGTTAATGGACAAGGGAGTTACCCAGTACCAATGGGAACTCAACTGACCCTCTGGATGAACAGGAGTGCTACTCTTTACTCCTGAGTCACCTCCCCAGCTCCAAAATAGCAATTTTTTAGATCTGTAATGAACACACATTCATCAGAACAATCGAAATAATATCTTATTGGAGGGGGGGAATGTTCCTTTTAGAAAGAAAAAGCAGATTCAGTGCTTGTATTCATTGTACAGCTATGTTATTTTACAAACATCATTCTTTGAAACAACTTCATGTGGTATTTGTTATTCTCTCCCTTCACCATGTGAGTACCATACAGGCAATGTGCTAGATCAATATCACACAGCTCTCAAAAACTAAAGGGAGGATATATTTATAGTATTTTACAGTGAAATCTATATAATCTTTTATATCTGCATCTCATTTAAGAATCTTTATCCTACTGTCAATATGCACCAAACATAGTTTTCTTAATTCCTGTATTGTTAGAAAGTGCAATGATGAGGATTGTTATACAAATTAAAGGGAAAAGTTGCTATCTCAGTTCCTCTGTTTGTCATGACATGAAGAGATGGCATCTTTAGCAGTAGAGACTTTCCATCAGGTAACATAGAGTAACCAATACCATTGACAAGTCTGTTATTTTATCGGGTCTACGTAACCCCACTGGGGTTTATATTGATTGCTTAGAATCTCAGTTGTGGGCATTTTCTCTCGTATTATATGTTAATTCCACTTAAATCACTTTTATAGGTGATTACTTTAGGAAGCTTCTGCATAGTAGATGTCTGTATGGCTTCTCAAAAGGCCCTTAATGTTAGTATTCTTTCCCATATTCCCTCCTCTACCTTTATGCTCTATCAGCCTCTCCATTTAATATCTCTATTCTGATTCACCCTTTATCCCATTATTACAGGTTACTATGTTTCTCCATCATTACATGCTATGCTGTTTCCCCTTATTAGAAGATCACTCCTTCCTGGTCCCCTGCTAACTACATAACCTCAGTGGATATTCTAAACTAAACAGGGGGCATAAAAAAAAAAACATGAAAATTTTGTCTTTAAGTATTAATGTTCTTCAGGTGTTTTCTTTTCATCCATGTACCTAAAATTTTCATAATTTCATTTTTCTTAACAGACAAATAATATTCCATGTGAAGCTATAAGTTTCTCTAAAGTATGTATCATTTTTGGATCTGGGAGTGCTTTCCCCACACACATCAACATTTTTCATTTCTCCTCTACAATTGATCTTCTAAGCTCACCAGGTAGTCATAAGACTCAGATGTGACCTAAAATAAGATTTCATCTTTGCCCTCCCAAGTGGAATTGGGGCATCCTCATGTGGGCTCTTCAGCTTGTTAACCTTTTTGAGATCTGGGTATTCTGCATTTTTTGGCTGATACCCACTTATATGTGAGTACATGCCATGCATGTCCTTTTGGGTCTGAGTTAGCTCACTCAGGATAGTTTCTAGTTCCACCCATTTGCCTGGAAAACTGAGGATGTCCTTGTTGTTAATAGCTGAGTAGTATTCCATTGTTTAACCACATTTAAAAAAATTTATGGGTTATTTTATTTATTTACATTTCAAATGTTATTCGCCTTGGCAGTTTCCCTCCACAAGCTCCCTATCCCCTCCCCTCTCTCCCTGCCTCTATGAGGGTGTTCCCCCATGCACCCACTCACTACTGCCTCAGCACCCTTGCATCGCCCTACCTGGGTCATCAAACCTCTACAGGACAAAGGGGCTCCCCTCTCAGTGATGCCCACTAAAGACACCCTCTACTACATATCAAGTTGGAGCCATGGGTCACTACATGTGTGCTCTTTGGTTTGTGGTTTAATCCCTGGGAACTTTGGGGCATCTGGTTGGTTGATGTTGTTCTCCCTATGGGGTTACAAACCCCTTTAGCTCCTACAGTCCTTGCCCTAACTTTTTCATTGGGGTTCCCATGCTCAGTCCGATGTTTGGCTGTATACATATGCATCTGTATTGGTCAGGCTCTGGCAGAACCTCTCAGGGGACAGCTATACCAGGCTCTTGTCAGTAAGAACTTTTGGCATCAGCAAGTGTCTGGGTTTGGTGTCTGCAGATGGGACTGATCACTAAGTGGGACAGTCTCTGGATAGTCTTTCCTTCAGTCTCTGCTCCTCCCTTTGTCTCTAAATTTCATTTTGACAGGAGAAATTCGGGATTAATATTTTTGAGATGGGTGGGTGGCCCCATCCCTCAACCCTGGGCCATGCCTATCCACTGGATATGGTCTCTCCAGGTTCCCTCTTCCCTTTGTTGGTTATCTTGACTAATGTACTCCCTGTTGGGTCCTGGGAATCTCTTGGGTCCCTGGCATCTGGAACTATCTAGTGGCTACTCCCAGTTACCCTTCCACCACTGCTACACACATACTTCTAAATTCTTGACCTTTGTTATTTCTCCCCTATCTCCTCCCATATCTAAACTGCCCTCCCTTTTTTATTTGCTTCCTCTCCTCTCTCCATCCCACCTCCCTCTCTCCTACTTCCCATAGATTATTTTCCTCCCCTTATGAGTAGGAATGTAGTATCCACAGTTTGGTTTGATCTTCTTTCTTCTTGGGTTTCATATGGTCTATGAGTTGTATTCGGGCATTCCAAGCTTCTTTTGGCTAATATCCACTTATCAGTGAGTACATCACTGGCTGGGTTACCACACTCAGGATTATATTTTCAAGTTCCATCTATTTTCTGGTGAATGTCATTGTTTTTAAGAGCTGAGTAGTACTTCATTGTGTAAATGTACCACATTTTCTGTATCTATTTTTCTATTGTGGGACATCTGGGTTGTTTCCAGCTTCTGGTTGTCAAAAAACAGGGCCGCTATAAACAGTGGATCATGCCCCTGTGGCATAGTGGGGCATCTTTGGGTATATACCCAAGAGCAATATACCTGGATCTACAGGTAGATCTATTTCCACTTTTCTGAGGAATCTCACGATTTATTTCCAGAGTGGTCAAACTAGTTTGCAATCCCACCAGCAATGAGAGTGTTCCTCTTTCTATACATCCTCACCAACGTGTGCTGTCACCTAAGGTTTTAATCTTAGACATTCTGATTGGTGTAAGGTGGAATATCAGGGTCATTTTGATTTGCATTTCCCTGATCACTAAGGAATTTGAATATTTCCTTAAGTGCTTCTCTGCCATTCAAGATTCTTCTGTTGTGAATTCTCTGTTTAGTTCTATACCCGCTTTTTGATTGGGTTGTTTTTTTTTGTTGTTGTTGTTGTTGTTTTGTTTTGTTTGTGGTTATCTTCTTGAATTCTTTATATATTTTGCAGAAAGCAATAACAGGAGGGGTGAGGAAGAGAGGCAACGTGGATGGGAAAGGGGACAGGAATTGTACAAGGGGGACATGAGCAAGTATTGAAACAAGACTAAAGCCCTGACGGCCAGCAGAAAGCATGAAAACAGGCAACCTTGAGAGGTAGGAGGTTGGGTTGACCCTCCAGAATGTACCAGAGACCTAGGAGATGAAAGACTCTCAGGACTCAGAGGGAGAGACCCTCGATGAAATGCCCTACAGTGAGGAGAGGAAACTTGTAGAACTCACCTCCAGCAGAAAGACAGGACATCAAGTGAGAGACGGGGTTGCCATCCCACAGTCAAAAACTCTAATATATAATTGTTCCTATATGAAAGAACTGCAGGGGCAAAATGAAGAAGAGCCTGAGGAAAAGGAGGTCCAACAATAGGACAAAAGTGGGATCCAGCTCAAGGGGAAGCCCCAAGACCTGACACTTACTAAGGCTATGATGGGCTCACAAAAAGGGACTTACGACTGAGTTCCAAAGGACCTGACAAGCAGCTGAACGAGTCAGATGCAGATATTTGCACCCAACCAACGAACAGAAGCTACTGACCCCTGTGGCTGAATTAGGGAAAAGCTGGAAGAAGCTGAGGAGGAGGTGACCCTGTAGGTGGGCCAGCAGTTTCAATTAACCTAGACCCCCAAGATCTCTCAGATACTGGGCCACCAACCATGTAGCATACACCAGCTGATATGAGGCCCCCAACACATATACAGCAGAGGACTGCCAGGTCTGGTCTTAGTCAGAGAAGATGCACCTCCAGAGACTGGAGGCCCCAGGGAGTGGGGAGGTCTAGTAGGTTGAGGGTGAGTAGGACATCCTCATGGAGACATGGGGAGGAGGTATGGGATGTGGAACAGTCAAAGTGTGGACCTGGAAGGGGATAAAATACGGACTATAAAATAGATTAAATAAAATGTTAAAAAGAAAAGAAAGTGGGTTGAGTAAGCATTTATTTTACTTCTACATTCTAAAATTCAGAAGTCTGACTGGTGCATGAGAAGGATTCAGTAACCTTTAAAAAGTAATTACCTCCAGCTCTTTTTTGTAGTTTTGCTGAGCAGCAGGTTTGAAGCCATGAAGTTAAGAAGACAATGTCTGTTATAGATAGATAGATAGATAGATAGATAGATAGATAGATAGATAGATAGATAGATAGATAGATAGATAGATAGATAGACAGACAGACAGACAGACAGACAGACAGACAGACAGACAGACAGACAGACAGATAACTGAGTTTAGGTATTTTTCTCCTTACCCTATCTTTTCACAAAACATTATTGCACTGTGACTGTTATGAGAACATCACTCTGTTGTCAGCTCTAACAGAAAAGAAAGCAGTGATGTGAGACAAGAGTATTGCCATATTTCACATGTTTATACATTGGTAGGCAACACATGCATTTTCTTAGTTAAATATAGTTCAAAGTCAGCAACTTCCATGATTCAATATGATATTGTAGAGCTATCACTACCTTAAAACTAAAGATCTATGCAAACACTACTAGACATTTCCTGTCAGAGAAGAATTTTTGCAATTCTTTATATTCATTTTTTTCTTGAATATATTCTTTATTTACATTTCGAATGTTATACCCTTTCCTAGTTTCCTCCCTTCTAAAAACCCCCCAACCCATCCTCCCTCCCGCTGCCTCCAAGTTGGCTAGTTGTCAACCATTGAACTGAGCATGGGGTCCCCAAAGGAGGAGTTGGAGGGAGGACTGGAGGAGCTGAAGAGGTTTGTAGCCTCATGGGAAGAACGATGGGGGGAGGAGAGGTCCTTGATCTTATGAAGGCTCGATAGATGCCCCAGAGTGGAGAAATCGAGGAGGGGTATGTGGGAGTGGGTTGGGCGGACGGGCATCTTCTTTGAAGCAGGGGGTGGGAGGATAGGTTGGGGGTTTTCTCGCTTGGGGATAACCTGGAAAGGATATAATATTTGAAAGGTAAGTGAAGAATATATTCGACAAAAAATTAAAAAATATTTAAAATGAAAAAAAAAAGATTTCATCTTTGCAATATACTTAGATCATAGATGCCAGTTTGCTTCTATTGGAACAATCACATTTTCTCCATACTCCTACTACTAAAAAATAAATAAATAAAAAATCTATTCTTTTGTTATTGTTGTTGTTCTTCTCATTAATTAAAAACATGAGTGCTACCTATGGCTTAGGTGTCGTTTTCATTGTATCTACTGCTAGACAGTACCTTCTCCACGTGAAAGGGATGCTATTCTCATGAAATCTTAGCAATATGGTTGGCTAAGCAGCTGCTGAATAATGAGAACATCAATTGACATATATGGTTGGAAGTGGTAATTTTGCAAATATCTATCCCTTGATGAAGACCTGAAGATAATCAAGGACTGCTGTGAGAGGAAAATCGAGTCTTCTCTAGTAACAACCCTCCACACCTCCATAGATAGGTTATATGATCCAAAGTGCTCATCTATAAGCAAATGTACAAAAAACCAATACTAAATATCCTCAATATTAATGATGATGATGACGACAACTGCAATGATGATAATGGTGATGGTGTCTGTATGTAATGATAATAATTGTGGAGGAAAGAAGGAAAGGAGTTATAAATTCAACGATGTAGGTGAAACAAGGGTGGAATTGGAAGGGAGAAGTGGAGATGATTCATTCATATATTCATGTATGTATTTATGTATAAAAGTCAGAAAACCATGTTATTATTTTAGGTAATAAAGGAAAATATTTTCATTATATTTGCAGATTGTACTAAGAATGGAAACCAGCCTACATATGATAACAAAGTCATCAATTACAAGAGAACTGGAGAAAGAGAAGCATTTACTCACCTTAGTATTAAATGAACAAACCATACTTGAAACAGTTCTAATCTTCGGAACCCATGAATAAATTTTGCAATTACATCTATGTGTGGTTTTAATTTCTAAAGTTATTCAAAAGAGCCTGAGTTTATAAAATCATAGTGTCTATTTTAAATAATAACTGTGATACATGGAGAATATCATCTTTTAAATGATATGGGTAAAACTGCTAAAAGACGACATCTGCATAGAATTTCCACTTATGACTACATGTCTATAGATAACCTGAATGAAAAGTAGTAGGGACAGTTGATTGCTTACCTAAATGGGTTCCAATTTTTTGCATATTGGCACCTTTGATTGTGTAGGCAATGTATCATTGAATGATCTGCCAACTAACTATATTTTACTTAGTTGTAATGTAACTGTTGTCAGAACTAAATAAAACACTATGTAATTCTTTCCAGTGAACAGAGAAATTAAAACCATATGATAAAACAGCATGTACAAGTGAATCAGAAAATAATGAATAAACACTTAAAAACTAATTTCAACTCATTTTAAAAATGAGTCTAGAATTTTTTTTTCTTTTGTAACTCTCATCTTGTTATAGGAAGACA
The DNA here is from genome assembly GCA_036184795.1 of Tokudaia tokunoshimensis. Lineage (NCBI taxonomy): Eukaryota > Metazoa > Chordata > Mammalia > Rodentia > Muridae > Tokudaia > Tokudaia tokunoshimensis. The sequence goes on from BTHU01000014.1 coordinate 24,636,119, forward strand.
AGTGAAAGTAATTGAGGAAATAATCTAGTGTTGTTGCTGATAATTATGTTGCATGATAATTATGTTTTTGCACAGAAACTATTTCTATTAAAATGAACCATTTAGTAACAGCTAAAAATGAAAAGAAATAAAATGTGTTAACAACCTATCTGCATGCTTTGTATAATTATAACATAATTAAGGTATTACCTTTGGATTGGTATTAGATTTTGATACTATTACCTATAAAATTTATGGAGTCATTTAGTGATATTTTGTGAACTTTTGTTTTTTACAATGCATGTTTACCGCATTGATATTTTATCTATACCATGAAATACAAATATATCTTACATTCTTTCTTGCTAACCAATACACATGTGCAATCTCTAGGATTTTCTTTTCCTCCAATTGGTGTAATAAATTCTGATCTTCGTCCCATCATTGAACTATTTTATGTGAAGTACCTGACCTAATCTTAACTACTGTGAGACAAACGCATTGAAAACTCATTTTATAAATAAACATATTAGATATACTGTTCACTGATAATAATGTCTAATATAACCAATCCTCATTATTGTCAACCTAGTTTATGCTACACACTCCAACACACAGTCCAATTATTCATCTCTTTATTTCCACATGCATCTTGATAATAATTTACACCATTTTTACAGTATTTCCTTCCTACGATAGTAATTAGAACTTTGGTCAAGATAAGTATATATTTTATTTATTCAAATAATATGTACAATAATAAATACAAAAAAACCACACGTTTTCACATGCATGTACATTTAGTAGTCACAAGGAATTTGTTCTAATACTCATTTGTCCATCAAAAGCTGAGGATGTTCAAGTCTTCCATAGTAAATACCATTAGGTTTGACTCACAAACATTCGATCTATAGAAATGTCTTTTTACAGGAAGATAAAGAATCAAAATAGCTTCATAAAGTCCCTGAGACTAGCCAGACTCCCTAGGAACTTCCCTGTCAGAGTAAGAAATAAAATTTAATAATCCTTCTGAGAAAGGAATCTGAGTTGTGAAGAAGAATCAGATGAGAATCTCTGCAAAGAAGATTCTGAGACCAGAACAATTGCCTGAAAGAGGAAACCAGCCAAGCCACTTGCAAGAGATTAGGACCAACTAAGGCACCTGAAAGGGACACTCTTCAGCCTGTTGGCCACCTTGAAGAATTTTAAGTTTCCTCCAAGTTTTTAGCTTGTGAGCTGTCAACTATACCTATGCACGGGTGGGTTTTGGTGAAGCAGCTGTATTTGAATTTTTCTGCTCTTTTAATAACCCTTTACTCATGTTCTTTAAGTAATCATAATAAAACTCATTGGTTCACCCAAACAAACAAACTTTGATGGGATCTCTACTTTTGTCCGTCATGAGTTCCTTATCGGAGGGTAAGTATTTCATCTCCCAGGAAATATTTTGTCACACAACTCCATATATAAGATAAATCACCATTAGATTATTTAAAATAGGGCTGGAGAGATGGCTCAGCGGTTAAGAGCACTAACTGCTCTTCCGAAGGTCCTGAGTTCAAATCCCAGCAACCTCATGGTGACTCACAACCATCTGCAATGAGGTCTGCCACCTTCTTCTGGAGTGTCTGAAGACAGCTACAGTGTACTTACATATAACAAATCAATAAATCTTTAAAAAAGACTATTTAAAATAAATAATTCAATGTAGATGCTATTTAAACAATGTTATATTTTCTACAGCAATAATGGAATGAATTTGGAATGAGTTGTGGAACAATGAAATGAAAATAGATATCATAACATATTCAGTACAGACACTTAGGTTTTAAAATTATTTTCAGTATGTACCTAGTTAAATTTATAGTTGAAGAAATAACAGAAATAGAGTCCCTGGTTTCCACATGCATCATACTCAGGAATGCTAGCTGTCTAAATTCTAGATAGTAGCTCAAATAGCAATAGTCCTTTATGGTATCTATTCAGGTGTTCAGAACTTTTCTTTGTTTAGCATGACAATAAACTATGAATTTTTCTTACTAAGGCAATTTAAATAAAATGTTTATTTCAGAATTGTTATGTATGCATGTTAAATGTTATTCACTATGTTTTTATCATTATATACATTCAAATGTTTTAAGATAACAAATTGATACCACAGCACATATTTTATAATACTGATATATACTATGAATACCAGTTTATCTTATGTGCCCACTTTTACAATTTACACTTAAAGTAATATGCAGTATTACATCATTTATTGGAGACATGTAATTAAAGAGAAAGAACATTAAAATCTTCCTTCACATAATGTAACTGAGGAGATGGGCAAGCACAGATACTATAAATATTTCAGGCTCTCTATATTCAGTTTTAACCACAACCATCATGCTCCTTGTTAAATTGTAAACTCAATTCTGTAGATTGTTGACTTAGGTATTTCAAAGTGTTGACACTGTTCATAATGAAATTCAAAATCCTAAAGGAAAGGAAGATAGTGCTTCATTGACTTTTGGAAATCTTGCTGCTTTGCACAAAAAAAAAGAAAATATGAAAACAACAGGTGTGGACTGACTGCTTCAGGCTGATACCATATTTGCTCTCCCCACCTTTTAATCTGAAAATTTTCTCATCATTAGAACTCAACCTACAATATTGCAAACCCAGCAGACTTGCTAACTAATTGCCCATGGAAATAGTTATATTAATCCCCATATATTTGTTGTGAGTTTGAATAAACCCAAGGCATTTCCCCTTATTTTCCTGATCCAAACATATTCCTTTTCTAGGGTCTACTGCCAAAAAGCATTTACTGAGCTAACATCTTACACAGTTGTTGATAGTGAAATCTTTGTCTCAATTTGTGTTTTTACAGAGATTTAGGACAATGTAAGGAATTCAGATGTAAACCAGATAATAGGTTAATAGACTTATTTTATTTTTCTTTGAGAACTCCATACATGAACACTGCACCTTCCTTCAACTCCAACTTATTTCATGTCCCCCCAAATGTGTGAACTCTTCTTCTCTAATTATCATTGTTTTAATTACATATATACACACACATGGACACATGAACATACATGCACACAAATAAATGCAGTTCAAGCCAACTTTGTACATGTGTCAGGACATGGACATTTTGGCTTAGAAAACACGGTGTTGCTTATTCCTCAAGGACACTGTATTTTCCTGTTAAAAACAGTCATTGACTACCCGTAAATCTTAACCTTGCCTGGAAATTTCTCCCATGCAAGTTTGTATTGTCATTATACTGTTATTGCTTAGGCAATAATATTCTTGAGATTAGTGGATATATTTTCCCTCCTGAGTTGACATATCTGCTATTCAACCCATATATATTGAAGACTCAAGAAAATCATGCAAGAGGACAGAACAAGTTTAAGAGCCCAAAGATCACAGCACCTACAAAGTCTTCCAAAGACATTAATAGACTATTGAATAGATTACTGAAGCAGTATTGAATATATGTAGAACAATAGGTGAATATATGCAAGCTTCCTACAGTTGCTTTCTGTTGAAGCCCAGTACTCTTTTTTTTTTCAAATGGAAGACAATAGTGAAATTGCATACGCAATCTAGTATATTATTTTTCTTTCTTTTCATTGCTTTGATGTTGTGATGAATTTTACTGATTAACATTTAAAATAATGTGCAGTCCTAAAAATGTTGGATCTCCACACATTCTAATTATCTCAAATATATTAGCCAGTATAGGAGGAACCATCTTAATTTTTGGTGGGACAATCTCTAGAAAGGTGATACTGGACTATATAAGATTGGGAGAGCAGGCTGAGCACTAGAAAGTGTGCAAGCATCCTTCTTTATTTTTTGAGTGTGAGTGCTGTAGAAACAACTGCTTCAAGTTTCTCTCATATTTTTATTTCCACCCAGTGCTACACAAGTGTAGCCTAATGTCATTAATGGTTTCAGGGGTGGGCATGGATCTCACACTGGGTCAGTTTAATAAGATATATTAATGAGAGTCACAAGAAAGAGAAACTCTACTCAAAATCAATGATTAAGGGCAAATCTTAATGCAAAAATGACATTTCTCAAAAGAGGTTATAATAAAGGAAATAGAGAAATGGAAATGGATATGGATATGGACAGGAAAGGACAAGAAAGAAAATATGATGTGTCTATCCTGATTACATAGATAGAACTGATTAATCTCACTTTTTCAATGAAGTCAATATTTTTTTTCCTTTCTGTTTTTGGTTTTTGGTTTTGCTTTCTTTGTTTGTCTTAAGATTGGATGTTGCTATGTGGCCATGGTTGGCTAGAGCTCATTGTGATAGACCAGAGTGACCTTGAACTCTCAGATATTGTGCCTGCCTTTATCTCTTGAATACTGGGATTAAAGACATGAACCACCATACCTGACATGACAATATATGTTCTTCAGCATACCCTGTTTGTGATATTAATTGAACTGTGCTTACTTGGAACTGAAATAATGTAAGTCTAGAATTTCTAACACTTTTCTCTTTACCAAAACCTAAGCACCAGGTCTACTGAATTCCCTTAACACATTTGTCTACAGAAGAGAACTTGTACTATTTTCTAACCTTGTTATAAGCAGCACTTTTGAGCAATGTTAAAGAAGAAAGGGATGGCTTAGCTATCATCAGGGTATTGTGATTGTCACTATTAGCTGTCATGATGGTTAAAAAATTTCTTTGTATACTGACTCTAAGGAAATTTAAGTATTGCTTTCCCTTAAGAAGCCCAATTTGGATGTCAGTTGGACTTTTACTTCCTCCACCCTCTGCCCCTCATTGTAATATCTCTTGTGCTTACAATCATTGTTAATATATTTCCAACTCGGCTTCACACTAGATCACCTTGGAATTTTTTTCTGTGGTGAATTGAGGAATTCTACATTTGATTGCATGTATATCCCTAAGGGATAGCACTCAGATGCAGAATAAAGCTATGCCTGTTCCCCTGTTTCTTGTAAGAATAAGAGAGTCACTACAAAGCCTGGATTATTATTTCAGCTGGAAATACTACATAAGGAAACATGACCATATGTGTGATAGAGACATCATGGTATCTTAAGAAGATAGGAAATTTATAGCTCTGGTTAGTCAAACTAATACACTAGAATAGGTTAAGACAACTGAGTAATGGAAGTTTTAAGCCTTGTATCCATCTGTTCTGTTACCATCCATTCTCAGATCTCTGAGTTACATGAACTATGTATAGAGAGTTTTTAAATTGCTCATATAGTTAGCTTTGATGATCAGGTAACAAAGTAGATGGGAAATAACTCCAGAAGTGTATGTAAATCAAAGATCTTAAATGCACAAGAAAGGGCCACACTTTCACCAACTGCAGAATTTAGCACAGCCCATAGTATTACATTAGGTAACCTCATTCCACTAAAAGCCCTGAAAGCAATTGTTCCTACTTGTGATGTATGTTCAGAAAAATGAAGAACTATGTATATAAAGGGGAATAACCTTGTATGTCTTCACATGAGAAAGTCATAAAATCAATTAAGTTGCACAACAAATCCATGACCAAAGTCAAATTACAAACTTGTTTTTCTTAATATTTTGACAGGTGTTCTTACCCACTTACTGTTATGTAGTAAATAATCCAAAATCGCAGCACATTTACTAGTTTTTAATAATAGCACATAATTAGTTTTCAGTTGTCATGTGTCAAGTGTCTGGGAATAGCACTTAAATAGCTGATACATAAAAAAGTAATAACTAAGTTATAATAAATATACGTGTAAATTTGCTATATTTTAAAATTAAAAAGACAAAATTAGTAGTCAGAAAGTAGTTTCATCATCTTGTTGCATGTAATTTACTTATTTTCAAGAACAATGAAAATTGGTTACTTCATAATATTAACTTATCAAAGTATTCATTGATATAAATTAATTCAAAAATATAAATATAAAATTACATATCATAAAACAAATGTATATATGATATATATATTACATATATATATATATTCAGTGAAATTTCAAAGCTTAAGAGTTTTAAAATAAAAATCACACACTACAAGGGTATATGTAACAAATGCAATGAATCAATATATGAATAAAAACAATGCAGTTATAGTTTCAACAAAAACATTCAAGCAAATAATTGCTTTTTTATTGTTAACTAGACAATAAATACAATCCTCAAACAAAAAATGCAGATATACATAAGTAATGAAGACATTTTTACATTCATTAAAAATGAAGAGAGCAGAAAAGCAGCATATACAAGCTGTACCTATAAATGATTCTTGTGGAAAATATTTCATTCCTGACAAAGAAAGAATATTAAAAACAGAATTGAAGACCCAGAAATGAATCCACACTCCTATGGTCAATTGATCTTTGACAAAGGAGCTAAAACCATCCAGTGGATAAATGATAGCCTTTTCAACAAATGGTGCTGGTTCAACTGGAGATCAACATGCAGAAGAGTGCAAATTGATCCATTCCTATCTCCTTGCACTAAACTCAATTCCATGTGGATCAAGGACCTCCACATAAAACCAGACACATTGAAACTAATAGAAAGGAAACTAGGGAAGAACCTTGAACATATGGGCACAGGGAAGAATTTCCTGAACAGAACTCCAATAGCTTATGCTCTAAGATCAAGAATTGACAAATGGGACCTCATAAAATTACAAAGTTTCTGTAAGGCAAAGGACACTGTCAAAAGGACAAAGCAGCAACCAACAAACTGGGAAATGATCTTTACCAACCCTACATCCAACAGAGGGCTAATATCAAAGATATAAAAAGAACTCAAGAAGGTAGATTCCAGAGAGCCAAATAACCCTATTAAAAATGGGGTACAGAACTAAACAAAGAGTTCTCACCTGAAGAATATCTAATGTCTGAGAAGTACCTAAAGAAATGTTCAACATCCTTAGTCATTAGGGAAATGCAAATCAAAACAACCCTGAGATTTCACCTCACACCAGTCAGAATGGCTAAGATCAAAAACACAGGAGACAGCAGTTGTTGGCAAGGATGTGGTGAAAGAGGAACACTCCTCTACTGCTGGTGGGATTGCAAGCTGGTACAACCACTCTGGAAAGCAGTCTGGCGGTTCCTCAGAAAACTGGGCATGACACTCATGGAGGATCCTGTTATACCACTCCTGGGCATATACCCAGAGGCTTCCCCTGCATGCAATAAGGACACATGTTCCACTATGTTCATCACAGCCTTATTTATAACAGCCAGAAGCTGGAACGAACCCAGGTGTCCCTCAATGGAGGAATGGATACAGAAGATGTGGTATATTTACACAATGGAATACTACTCTGCAATTAAAAACAATGAATTGATGAGATTCTTAGGCAAATGGTCAGAACTGGAAAATATCATCCTTAGTGAGATAACCCAGTCACAAAAGAACACACATGGTATGCAGTCACTGATAAGGGGATATTAACCCAGAAGCTCGGAATACCCAAGACACAATTCACATATCAATTGATTTCCAAGAAGAAGGAAGGAGAGACCCCTGGTCCTGGAAAGGCTGTAGGTAGGGGAATACCAGGACAGAGAAGCGAGAGGGGGTTGAATGGGGAACAGAGGGAGGGAAGGGGGCTTATGGGACTTTCGGAGAGGGAGGAAACGGGAAAGGGGAAATCATTTGGAATGTAAATAAAAAAACTTAGAAAATAAAAAAAAATAAAATAAAAATAAAAACAGTAAGGGAAAAAGGTCAAGTAGCATATAAAGGCAGACCTATCAGAATACACAAGACTTCTCACTGGAAACTATAAAGGCTAGAAGATCCTGGGCAGACGTCATATAGAACCTTAGAGAACATAAATGTCAGCCCAGGCTACTATACCCAGAAAAACTCTCAATTACCATAGACACAGAAAACAAGACATTCCATGAGAAAACCAAATTTACACAATAACATTCCACAAGTCCAGCTCTACAAAGGATGATGGGTGGAAAATACCAACACAAGGTGGAAAACTACACCCTAGAAAAATCAATAAGGTATCTTTAAAGAAACCAAAAAGAAGATGGCCACACAAGCAGAATTTCACCTTTAACAAAGAAGATAACAGGAAGCAACAATCACTTTTCCTTAATATATCTTAACAGTAATGGTCTCAATTCCCTAATAAAAAGGCATAGACTAACAGGACCAACATTTTACTGCCTACAAGAAACCCACCTCAGTGACAAAGGCAGTCACTACTTCAGAGTCAAAAGTTGGAAAACATTTTTCTAAGCAAATGGTCCCAAGAAACAAGCTGGAGTGGCCATTCCTGTATCGGATAAAATCGACTTTTAACCAAAAGTTGTCAAAATAGATAAGGAGGGACAGTTCATACTGATCAAAGGAAGTCTACCAGGATGATTTCTCAGTTCTGAACATCTATGCTTGAAATGCAAGGGCACCCACATTCATAAAAGAAACTTTACTAAAGCTTTAAGCACATATTGAACCCCACACAATAATAGTGGGAAACTTCAACACCCCAGTCTCAACATGGGACTAATCATGGAAACAGAAACTAAACAGAGACACAGTGAAACAAACTGAAGTTATGGATCAAATGGATCTAAGAGATATTTATAGAACCTTCCATCCTAAAGCAAAAGAATATACCTACCTCTCAGCACCTCATGTTACCTTCTCCAAAATTGACCATATAATTGTTCACAAAACAAACCTCAACAGATACAGAAATATTGAAATAATTCCACACACCTTATCAGATCACCACAGCCTAAGGATGGTCTTAAGTTCAAACAAAAACAATGGAAAACACACATACATGTGAACTTTGAACAATGCTCTTCTCAATTATAGCTTGGTCAGGGAAGAAAGAAAGAAATTAAAGACTTTTTAGAATTTAATAAAAATGAAGACACATCATACCAAAACTTATGGGACAAAATGAAACCACTGCTAAGAGGAAGAAAACTCATAGCTCTAAGTGCCTACAAAAAGAAAATGGAGAAAGCTTACACTAGCAGTTTGACAGTGCACCTGAAAGCTCTAGAACAAAAAGCAGCAAATACACCCAAGCGGAATGCACAGCAGTAAATAATCAAACTCCAGGATGAAATCAACCAAATAGAAACAAAAAGAACAATACAAAGAATCAACAAAACTAGGAGCTAATCAACAAGATAGATAAACCCTTAGCCATACTAGGCAGAGGGCACAGAGGCACTACCCAAATTAATAAAATCTGAAATGAAAATGGAGATATAACAACAGAAACTGTGGAAATTAAAAAACTCATCAGATCCTACTACAAGAGCTTATACTCAACAAAATTAGAAAATCTGGAGGAAATGGACAATTTTCTAGATACATACCAGGTGTTGTCATTAAATCAGGATCAGATAAACCATCTAAATAGTCCCGAAAGTCCTGAGGAAATATAAGCAGTTGTTAATAGTCTCCCATTAAAAAAAAAAAAAACAGGACCAGATGGGTTTAGTGGGGAATTCTATATCAGATCTTCAAAGAAGAGCTAATACTGATACTCTTCAAAGTATTCCATGAAATAGAAAGTCAAGGAAAACTACCCAACTCATTCTATGATGACACAATAATGCTTATACTTAAACTAAACAAAGACCAAACCAGGAAAGAAAACTTCAGACCAAGCTCCTTTATGAACATCGATGCAAAAATACTCAACAAATTCTGGACAACCGAATCCAAGAACACATCAAAATGATAATTCACCAAGATCAAGTAGGCTTCATCCCAGGGATGCAGGGATGGTTCAATATACAAAAATCCATCAATGTAATCCACTACTTAAAAAACAAAACAAAACAAAAAAACAGAAAAAAACACATGGTTATTTCATTAGATGCTGAAAAGGCTTTTGACAACTTTCAGCATCCCTTCAGGATAAAAAAAAAAAAATTCTTAGATCAGGAATTCAAGGCCCATACCTAAACATAGTGAAAGCAATATACTGCAGACTGGTAGCCAATATCAAACTAAATGGAGAGAAACTTGAAGCTATCCCACTAAAATTGGGAACCAGAAAAGACTGCACACTCTCTCCCTACTCAATATAGTACTTGAAGTCCTACGCAAAGCAATCAAATAACAAAAGGAGGTCAAAGGGATATAAATTGGAAAGGAAAAAGTCAAAATATCACTATTTGCAGATGATATGATCATATACTTAAGTGACCCCAGAAATTTCACCAGAGAACTCCTAAAGCTGATAAACAACTTCAGCAAAGTGTCTGGATATAAAATTAACTCAAACAAATCAGTAGCCTTCCTCTACTCAAAGGATAAATGAGCTGAGAAAGAAATTAAGGAAATGACGCACTTCACAATAGTCACAAATATTATTACATACCTTGGTGTGACTCTAACCAAGAAAGTGAAAGATCTCCATGACAAGAACTTCAAGCCTCTGAAGAAAGAAATCAAAGAAGATCTCATAAGATGGACAGATCTCCCATGTTCACGGATTGGAAGGATCAATATAGTAAAAATGGCCATCTTGCTGAAAGCAATCTACAGATTCAATGTAATCCCCATCAAAATCCCAAATCAATTCTTCACAGAGCTAGAAAGAGCAATCTGCAAATTCATCTGGAAAAACAAAATACCCAGAATAGCAAAAACTATTTTCCACAACAAAAGATCTCCTGGGGGAATCATCATCTCTGACCTCAAGCTCTACTACAGAGTAATAGTGATCAAAACTGTCTGGTACTGGTATGGAGACAGGCAGGAACATCAATGGAATAGATTTGAAGACCCAGAAAAGAACCCACATACCTACAGTCACTTGATATTAGACAAAGGAGCTAAAAACATCCAGTGAAAAAAAAGACAACATTTTTAACAAATGGTGTTGGATCAACTGGAGGTCAGCATGCAGAAAAATTCAAATTGGCCCATTCTTATCTCCTTGTACAAAGCTCAAGTCCAAGTGGATCAAGGACCTACACATAAAACCAGATACACTGAAGCTTATAGAGGAGAAAGTGGGGAAGAACCTTGAACACATGGGCTCAGGGGAAAATTTCCTGAATAGAACACCAATGGCTAATGCTCTAAGAGCAAGAATCATCACATGGTACCTCATAAAACTGCAAACCTTCTGTAAGGCAAAGGACACTGTCAATAGGACAAAACAGCAACCAACAGATTAGGAAAAGAACTTTACCAATCCTACATCTGATAGAGGGCTAACATCCAATGTATACAAAGAACTCAAGAAGTTAGACTCCAGGAAGTCAAATAACCCTATTAAAAATGGGGTACAGAGTTAAACAGGGAATTCTCAATTTAGGAAATTCCAATATCTCAGAAGCACCTAAAGAAATGTTCTGCATCCTTACCAGGGAAAGGCAAATCAAAATAATCCTAAGATTCTACCTCTCACCAGTCAGAATGGCTAAGATTCAAAACTCAGGGGACCTGGAGAGAATGTGGAGAAAGAGGAATACTTCATTGCTGGTGGGTTTGCAAGGTAAAACCACTACGGAAATCAGTTGGCAGTTCCTCAGAAAATTAGACATAGTACTACCTGACTACCCAGCTATACAACTACTGGGCATATACTCAGAAGATGCTCCAACATGTAATAAGGACACTTGCTCCACTATGTTCTTAGCAGCCTTATTTATAATAGCCAGAAGCTGGAAAGAACCCAAATGTCCTTCAACAGAGGGATGGATACAGAAATTGTGGTATATATACACAATGGAGTACTATTCCACTATTAAAAACAATGAATTCATGAAATTCTTAGGCAAATAGATGGAACTAGAAAGTGTCATCCTTAATGAGGTAACCCAATCACAAAAGAACACACATGGTATGCACTCACTAATAAGTGGATATTAGCCCAAAAGCTCAAAATAAACAAGTTACAAGTTATAGACCACAGGAAGCTCAAGAAGGAAGACTGAAGTAGAGGTGCTTTGGATTCTCTGAGAAAGGGAACAATTGTGGAGACAAAGTGTGGGGCAGAGTCTGAAGGAAAAGCCACCCACAGACCGCCCTATCTTGAAATTCATCCTATAAACAGTCACCAAACCCCAACACTATTGTGGAGATGAAGTGTATACAGAAAAGAGACTGTTATGGTTGGGGCCCTGCCAGAGCCTTACAGATACAGAGGCAGATGCTAACAGTCAACCATTGGACTGAGCATGAGGTCCACACTGGAGGAGTTGGAGGGCAGACTGGAGGAGTTGAAGGGGTTTGCAGCCCCGTGGGAAGAAGAATGATGACAACCACCCAAGACGCCCCAGGACTCCCAGGGACTAAACCATCAACCATGGGGTACACATGGTTCCAGCCAAAAGTGTGACAGAGGAATGCCTTGTAGGTCATTAGTAGGAGGAGAGGTCCTTGGTCCTGTGAAGGCTCAATAGATGCCCCAACAAAGGGAAATTGAGGAGGGGGGAGGTGGGAGTGGGTCAGGTGGAGGGGCATATACTTGGAGGCAGGGGGTGGGAGGAGGGTTTGAGGTTTTCTGGGAGGGGGAAACAGGGAAGTTTTTAGCATTAGAAATGTGGATGAAGAATATATTCAATAAAAAAAATTGGAAAAAAAAGGAAAAGTGTTAATTGTTTGAAAAGAGCATCATTAAATTTTTTAGATTTTATTACTTTCATCCTATGTTAATAAAAATAACCTTTGAATACTGAGCAGACAGTATTGTTAAAATTCTGTTTGATAGTTTCCTTCTGGCTTAGATTGGCTAAGTTACCCATATGTCAATAAAAGCATGTCCCTTTAGAACTTTAAATATTTAAATAAAGAACTGCATATCTGGCAATAGTAATAGATATCAGCTCTGATGTTCAAATAAAAATTTCTATGCAACTAAGTGCATGCCCAGTTCTTCAATATGGTTGCAAATGGTAAACCCCAGTTCTACAGATTTGAAGGATGTCAGAGTAACTGCTGGTATATCTGTTCACTCAGGGTTTTGATGGCAAACTTCCACTTCTTGTGTTTTTTTGTGGTCTGAAGCTACCACTGCTGCCTTTCTGATCATATATATTGAATTTGATGTAAAGGAATGGAAACACAGAAAAGTACTGAAGACATCAGTTAGTGCCTAGGAGAAAATTTTTCTTCCGTTTTATTTTTGTTTATTTCTATAATCCTTCTAAGAAAACTTCTTGCATTTCCATTTTCTTTCTTTCCATGCCCATTCCTGGATACTGTTTATGTTTTGCTTTACAATTTTCCATTATTTTATTACACCTTCTGCCCTTATATTGTCATGTGTCATTAGACAGAAGGTGCTTCTGCAAACCACCATCAGGATCCAAAGGTAGTCTTTATAGATGGGGAAAGGAAAAGGTAACCTTTAGATCTTCAAAGGTGTCATGTGCTCAGTGGAATATGAATCTCTCAATCTATTTTTATCAAAAATGATGTATCAGTTTTGTATAAAGATAATATTAGCATATGGTGATTTGAATGAAATTACACCAATAGGCCCACATATTTGAATTTGATTCCCAGTTATTGGACAGTTTATAAAGGATTAGGAGGTGAGTCTTTGTTAGAAGAGTTGTGCGATTTGTGGCGTGGGTTTTGAGGTTTCAAATACCTGCAGCAGAGCTAGTGTCATTCTCTCTCTGCTCCTGCCTGGACATCAGAAATCAGGCAAGCTCTCAGCTAAGGCTCCAGCTCCATGCCTGCCAGTCTACTGCCATGTGCCGCCTGATGATCATGCACTAACTAGCTCAAACTGTGAGCAAGCTCCTAATTAAATGCTTCATTCTATAAGTTGTTTTGGTCATGGTGTTTCACCACAGCACTACAATAGTAACTGAAACATAATTCACCTAAGATGCCTTGAAAATTGATCTGAAATAGAGAAGAGAGCAAGTTATCTATCCTATATAAAAAACTGGACTTCTCTAAGAATATAGAGAGCTGAGTTCATTAAAGATGAGCCAGCTGAATTTTATTAGCTGCATGTGTTTTGCCCTTTACTACCTAGCACCAGTAATAATTTGAAAAGAAAAGAATTAAAAGGTTTTCTTGAAGATGCAATAAATTGTTTTTATACTGTATATGTCATCTTATTGTGAAATATAGTTATACGTGTGCTTAATATTGTTTCCTTTCTGAGTATATTATATGTCCATAATGAACATAAATAGTCAAGAATGATTCTACTACAAGAACACACTTTAATTCCAAGTGTTCTTTAAAATTCATCATTTTCTATTACTTGAGTAATGGATAACTGCAAGCAATTTTACCAGAATAGATATTTAATTTATTTTTTGTTGAACTAACACATTTAGATGTCCAATAACCACATTATGTTGTAGAAACTTAATGCTCTCAACACTAAAAGCACACTTAAATAAAACAATATTAGATTAAAAAATACTTTCTGCGGAAATAGGAGCTGTATCTGCAATGAATATGTGGAAAATATTAAGGAAAATTTAGTGTCATGTAAATTAAACTAAATTAGAAGGAATAAATTCACGTGTGTTTAATGTAATATCTTACTCTTAGTGGGCATGTTCAGAAAAAAATAAATCTAATGGAAGATATTACAGAAAAAAGAGCAAACATCAGGATCTGTGCATTGATAATACTTTAGTCTTAATAATAACATAACCTATAATTAATATGAAACTATGAGCCACAACCTTAATAATGCATTCCCAATTATGGTATCCAGTAAGTGTGATAAGTAGAGTCATTTTCTCACTGTGATACACCCATATGAGAACAGCAAACATCCATGAGCAACTTACCATGTAAACTTAAGGTGCAATCTAGAGGCAGAAGTTCTGTTCATGCAATGATGTGTTTGAATAAATTCAGATAGGAAATGATTCAGACAGGTGCCCTACATGAAGAATGTGTCTTACTAACAGTATATGCTCTTTCTAAATAAAAAATAACCATTTTTATTTTATGGGTTGTGATTTTGCCTTCATGAATATATGTGTATCGCATGCATGACTGCTCTCCCCCCCAAGGAGAATGTGTCAGATTTCCCATAAATGAAGTTAAAGGTGGTTGTGAGCACAATATGGGTCATTGGCAAGAGCATTAAATGCTCTTAACCAAAGATCCATTTCTGCCGCTTCCTCAATTTTTGAAACAGTGCCTCACTATGTAGACCTTGCTGGCCTAGATATTTTTATGTGTGTGATGTTGACCTCAGACATAGAGACATATGTACATCTTCTCCGAAGTGTTGAGCTTAAAGATAAGTGCCACACATCCAGTCTATATTCTCTTATTCTGGGATTAGCTGCTAATTATCAGTGGTATTTTATCTGAAACACATTAAGTGATGTATCTTTCTTTCTCTATACTTAGTAACAGTATCATTTATTAGGAATTCTAAGAACCTATCAGTTTATTATTTTTTGGAGTAATTAGATCAATATCTCCTCCTTAACTGTCCATTATGAACTGGGTGAAGATAATATATTTCTAACTCTCAGTACAATTGCTGTGTACAAACTGTTCTAAACATATTTATTTTAGGTGGGAAATGTATGGTGGCAGGAGCAAGAGTCATCTGACCACATGGTTCCTACAGTGAGAAATAGTGGTGAATGCTTGGGAAACCTCACTTTTTCCTTTTTGGTCATCTCTGGACACCCCAGGCAACAGAGGGTTATTATATATTAACTTCCATTTTGTGGAATATTTTATATTGAATAGACATGCTTTAAGATTCAGGAAGTCATGTTAAGACTCAGAGCATTAAAAGATAATTTAAAAATAAAGAATAGCAAAAAAGTCATATACTTCACAAAATTCCTGAAATTGACCAGATGTGCAAGGACAAGCCCTTCCCAGTATTATTTTAGAAATGAGCACTAACATCCTACCAAGATGACTCAGAAGAGGAGATTCTCTTACCTTTCAAGCAGTCTGCAAGTGATACAGAGAGCACTAGGATTCTAGCTCTTCTGAGTTGTCACTAATGAGTATGCTTTGGTGATACAGGCTGCCTTGAAGTTACCTATGTTCCTCCAAACTCCTATAATTAACACACAAGAACCCACTGGTTCATCAGTTTGGATTTTATTTTTACTTTGGTCTATTATCAAGTTTTCTGTCTGGAATGAGTAATATTTGTTCACACATACTTAGAAGAAACGGTGTCAGTCAACAAATGTTACCACCACTATTTAATAAGCATTTTCTCATCTCAATTCACCTAATCTATTAGTCACTCACAGACATATGCACAGATTTGTTTACATGACTCTAAATGTTGTCACATTTGCAATCAAGATTGACCACACACATACACCTTTGTAGTATCAATATTTGTATATTTTCATATGTTAAACTTTTAGACCATGACAACTTATATGAAAGTCTTGCCTCTTAGTGGTAACTAGGTCAAGAATCCAAATCTATTAATGCTAGTATTAGCATTCTAAGACTTTCAATAGAAATTTTGTGTTCACATGTTACATGATTGCACACAAAAATAATTGCATCCAAAAATGAGCAGGTGCATCTAGCCAGACACAGAATTCATCAGGGCATTTTGATATTGTATGTATCCAGAACTATGGGAAGTAAATATCTGTGGTTAATCTATCAAAATGTTTATGAAATTCGTTTTAGTACCCCAAGAGGATTCACACACACACACACACACACACACACACACACACACACACACAGACTCACACCTCATACACACAAAAAGATTTGAAAATGCCCTTTATCTCCAATAAAAGTCACAATGTTAAGGTGTTTGAGAAGTTGATTTCTCATTAACCACAATCATCTGCATTGTGTAGCAAGCAGTGATAGTTTCGTATTAGTCCACAGCTATAAAACGCATTCTCCATGAGCCTTGCTATTTCGTATTTCATTAAAAATCAAAATCAAATTACATCCCCTTCTGCTAGATTATTTGAAAAGACTCAGTTCAGAAAATATTTTGTTGCTTGGGTTGAGTCTAGAGATTAGAAGAATGCCATTCAACAAATGTTAAGTGGTAGTGTGTTTATGATCTTCTCTCCTCCCTGATCGTCCCCATCTGCCCTTGTGCTGGTCGGTTTAACTTTATAGACTATCCTGGAAACTAATGATTCCTAAAGGTTAAGGTTTTTCAATGAATATAAAGTAATGAATATTAGTTTTCTCCTTTATAGTTTCACGGTCTATAATATATCCCACTTAAGCATTTTCCCCTACTAAATAACAAGGAAGGTTAAAGAATGTCTATATCTTGTCAAGGCCTCATCAATAAAATCATAATGAATAATCAAGACGAATCTAAGGTTAGAAATATACTGATAATGACACCATGAGTACACTTTCTGTTGAAGCTTTATATGAAGTATTAGAAGTACACTTATAAAGGATCACAGTTGAGGGATGGTGTCAAATAAACTCTTCTAATATTCCCAGCACAAGATTGGGTTACTGAGCATGCATTAAGCATCTGTTAACTAAGTTGCCTTTTTAATTAGATAGTTTTATTGAACATGGCCATCACATTAAAATGGACTTTGAGCATCTATATTTGCAAAGTAAACAAATATTATGGATGTTCTCCTCTTGTTGACTCTTTAGATCTGTGTATGGTAGTAGCAGGATGATTTCACTTGACCTGTATTAAGGACAAGTTAATTATGCCTAAGTATTTTGAAGTGATGATGAAAATAATGGGGAATTAATAATGGTATATAATGTGGTTCTTAAATCCCCCAAATCCTCTCTGTATATGATAATATATTGAAAAACTAGGTGAATTTCTATTAATTACTTTAGATACTTAAATCTTTGAATATTTTATACTGATGAAAATTTAACTATTAAACTATGTATTTCAGACTTTTAGTTCTCAATGAAGCTATTATGAGAACTTGATTAAAAAGTTTAATATCTAAAAATGATTAATTATCTTCAAATAAATCTCACATCCCATATCCCCACTTTAGAATTAATGTAAAGGAAGAAAGTAAGAGTTGAAATTAAACATCATTTCTGTTGATTCTAGGTTATATGAACTAAAGCAAGTCATTTAACTTCTCTAGTAGTTGTATTTGCTGTTTGGGAATTCAGAAGATACAAGTTTCATACATTTTCTTTAGAAAATAATGAAAAGTTCATCTATGTTTCTTTCTAACTCCACAATTCCTATTACTGTTCAATAAGGGGCAGCTTGTTATTACTTTCTGTTAGAAGCATGCTGGCTTCCTCTCATGGAACATTACATCTAGCTCAGGTGGAGATCTTCAGTGTATTATTTGAAGCTAAGCCTTGATAAATAAGTTTCTTCTGATGATCCAGCTATTCCAAACTTTCTGTGTCTCTTAACAAGGAAATTTAACTCCTATTTCAAATATAGAAGACACAATGTGCCTGCCTTAGTGACAATAACAGGACTGTTATAAGCTTGAGGAAGCATATTAAGACATTAAGATTTGGCATGGAAATCATGTGCTTCAGACCACAGTTGATGTTAGAAATAATAACACTGACTCAAGTCGGGGTGTCTAGTACATTTGAAAACTAATAAGAATGTCAGCTTGCTCCTTAGTCTTCCTACTGTCTATGTCCTATTGACAGATATGTATTCTCTCTGCCACTCTTACCACAATTTAAACAGTCCCTCAAGTAAAAGATTGAAGCTCCAATCCCTATTTTCTTCGAAATCATATGTATTCTTTTTTTTCTCATACTGATTGCTTTTTAGAAAACATCACTCACCAGACTTTGAAGTCTTGCCTTCTCTTGTGTTCATCTCAGCTTTTCATATCTTATTCTTATATTGCCTTATGTTTTATTAAGATGAGTGCTTGACATTTTGACCTTGACATTAGTTATATGATGGTCATATTTTAAATCATCTATTCTCAGAATCCTAGTCTCCCATTATGGTTGAAAACCCTTTTCCTTCATAAGATATACTATGAATATGGCCATCATGAAGGCTCAGTGGAAAAGGTGTTTGCTGTCAAGACTGATGTCTTGGGTTAAATCCCTGTGAGGTACATGGCTTTTATAAGTTGACCTTAAATTTCTATAAATGTGCCATAGCATGAATGTCTTGCACACACTCGTGATCATGCAACAAAAAGTAAACAAATAAATGTTTTTTTTTTAAAATGTAAAGTTTCAAAAATTTTAGGGAAGACTATAAGAATATAGAGCTAATGGTTAAATTTATAGATAAATTTATATTCCCATGACTAAAAAAGCACAAAAAAATTGGACAGGATATATAATCATATGCATATGCATATGTTTAAATAATGATATAATATAGGTTTAAGTAAGTGATTAAAGTATATAAATATGAAGTATTTTAAATCGGTATCTTGTTTTAAAATTTTCAAAACAAGGTAAATATGTTTTTTTTTCAATTAATACAGAAACAAATAAAAAATATAATGATCAAGTAAACAAGGATGTGGCTCTTTGTGAAAATCAATGTGATAGGTAAACCCTTATCCAAACTAACTAAAAGGCAGAGAAAGACTCAGAAATGAAAGACGGCACATAAAAGTTGACACACAAAAATTCCAGAGAATGATATGGACATACTTTAAAAACATGTACTGCATCTTATTGGAAAATATAAAAGAAACAGATAATTTCCTCAATAAGTATTACCAATGAAATTTAAATCAAGATCATACAGACTACATCTAAATAGATGTAGATGCAGTCACTAAAAGACCACCAACCAAAAAATGTCCAATGCCAGATAGTTTAAAAGAAATATTCTACAAGATTTACAAAGAAGAGTTAATGCTAACACTCCACAAATTCTTCCATAAAGCAGAAAAAGAGGGAATGTGGCCCAGTTCATTTTATGAGACAACAATTATTCTGATACCCAAAGTATATAAAGACTCAACAAAGAAAGACAATTGCAGACTAATTTCCCTATGTACATAGATGTGAAAATATTCATAAAATACTTGCAAAGTCAATCATAAAAAATGTTTCAGTCAACATAAACATATTTAATATCCATGTAATAATCATCTATTTATGAGTTTATTATCAACTCAATAGCTTGGAAATATGAAGTATAAGAAACTCTCATCGTAGTCTAAAAGTAAAAGGATTAAAATACGCTTAACCCAAGGGTGATTCAGAAGTTGTCTTAGGCCTACTATTTCCAAAATGAAACACTATGACCAAAGGAACCTAGGGAGGAAAGGGTTTATTTCAGCTTATACTTCTGGAGGCAGGAGCTAATTCAAAGGTCTTAGAAGAGTGGTGTTTTCTGGGTTGTATCCCATGGCTTTCTCAGCCTGCTCTCTTATAAAACTAAGGTCCATCAGCTCAGAGATAGTACACCAACAATGGGCTAGTAATTACTAACAAAAAAAAATATACTACAAATAGATATTATGGAAACATTTTGTCAATGGAGTTTCCTTCCTTTCAGATAAGTCAAGCTTGTGTTAAGTTGCCATAAAACTATCCAGCACAATTGACCTCTTGTCAATTTAACATACAAATATATCACTGCTAAGCCACAAACCTTCCCTTTCTTGTTCACCCCCCAAAGCATACATTAACAATATAAAAGTAATTGGGACCCCCAGGATCCAGGGACACAGGAACCCCCGCCTGGCCAGTGGCACAGGTTCCTTCTGGCTCTGGCTCAGCATCCAGTCCCACAACATCCAGAGGAAGCTTAACTTCCAGGTGCTCTAACACACCCAGGATCTCAGGAACACAAGATCCCAGAGTCACAGGATCACAAAGAAAGCTAGACTCTGAGGAGTTCTGACACAACCAGGATCATGGGAGGGACCGGATCCAGTCAGAGACAGCAAGGGCAGGTAGTACTAGAGATAACCAGATGGCAAGAGGCAAGTACAAGAACATAAGCAACAGAAACAAAGGCTATTTGGCATCATCAGAACCCAGTTCTCCTACCACAGCAAGTCTAGGATACACTATCACACCAGAAAAGCAAGATTCGGGTCTAAATTCACTTATCATGAAGATGATAGAGGACGTTAAGAAGGACATAAATAACTCCCTTAAAGTAATGCAGGAGAACACAGGTAAACAGGTAGAAGCCCTTAAAGAGGAAATACAGAACTCCTTTAGAGAATTACAGGAAAATATAATTGAACAGGTGAAGGAATTGAACAAAACTATCCAGGATCTAAAAATGGAAATAGAAACAATAAAGAGATCACAAAGTGAGACAACCCTGGAGATAGAAAACCTAGGAAAGAGATCAGGAGTCATAGATGCAAGCATCACCAACAGAATACAAGAGATAGAAGAGAGAATCTCAGATGCAGAAGATACCATAGAAAACATTGACACTGCAGTCAAAGCAAATACAAAATGCTAAAAGCTCCTAACCCAAAACATCCAGGAAATCCAGGATGCAATGAAGGTTAATAGGTATAGAAGGTTAATAGGTATAGAAGAGAGTGAAGATTCCCGACTTAAAGGGCCAGTAAATATCTTCAACAAAATTCTAGATGAATTCCAATACTTGAAATTCATTCTCTTTAAAAATCCCAAAGTCTCTTTTAAAACCTAAAATTTAAATCTCTTTGAAAAATTCAGTTTCTTAAACATTGGCTTATATCAATCCAAAGTAAGTTAAATATTCCCTTATTTCAAGAGGGAAATACCAAGTCACAGTGAGATACAAACAATGTCCAATATCTGGGTTTTACTCACAATCTTCTTGGTTCTTCCAAAGGGTCTGGGTAACTTTTTCAGCTCTTCTTTTTGTAGCATAGTCTCCTAGGCTTGTCTCTTAGGCTCAGGCTTGCTTCATGTCATTGTTGCTGTTTTCTTGGTAGTCTTTCCTGATACTGGCATCTTCCAAAATTCTGAAGTTCCTTTCTGCAATTAGGTTGCACAATAGCCTCTCCTGGGCACTCTTCATGAACTCCAGTCCTGCAAGTCTCAGCTGCTCTCCATGAGTCCTGCATGCTTTCAAAACCAGTACTACATGGGTAGCTCTTATCCATCCAAGTTCAATTGCCTGCTTGATGATGTATAACCTTGGCTGCCTGTGGAACACAACTTCTCTGAGCTAACTCTCAGGAAACACTTTTCAGAAGATTCCACCTCAGTTTTTCTGGTTTCTTCTTAATCATCACCGACTTCTCAGCTCTAGCTAACCAGCATTAACTTTCCCAGTAACTCAACGATTTTACTTCAAGTGTGCCCATCTTTTGATAATCACAGCGGACTTTTTATTGCCAGGTGACCTAACATTACAGATTCTTCACACAAAGGACCCAGCAAAGTCCCTGCTTACCTGTGAAATCTCACTCTGAGCCAGACCTCACTTGTCTGCACTGAACTCAGTATTGTTATCTTCAAAGCTTGGACAGAATAGCCCACTGAGTTCTCAATACTCAGTGGCTTTCTAGCCCTAATTCCTGCCACAGTCCTCCCTAAATCATGGTCTCATCTCTCACAGCAACATCACACTATCCTTACCAACTTGCCTTAGTTCGGGTTACTATTTCTGTGATGAAACACAATGGTTAAAGCAACTTGAAGAAGAAACATTTTATTTCAGCTTTAAAAGAATCACAAATCCAGACTTTTATACAAAAAACAATCAATTCTTTCTACTTTAAATCCTCTTGGTAAATAATCTATACTTTTTTTTATTTATTAAATCATATCAGTAAGATCAGGAAAGAAAATGGGTACAAGAAACTAATGATCACCTTGGTCACCAGGCTAGCTTTACGAAGAGAGGCACATCAGCCAGTGCCAGTACCTGTCAGGCTGCCATTGTTCTTGTTCCCTGACTCCAAAAATATCCCCCACTCAATTATCAAAAGTATGCTTTTCTGACATTTAAATTGCTCTCCAAGATTATTTTAATGTCAAAGCCACAAAAAAGAAACCTATGTTAACCTAACTATATTAACAATCTACATCTCTATATCCTTTCTAAAGGTGGTGGTTGTTACTAGCAATTTCTATCTCTAAGTTCTTTCTGAGGATGGTGGTTGAATCATTAATCTGCTCCAGCAGCAATGCTTGGAAAAGATCTATCACTATTATTGTAAATGCCAATGATATTGTCCAGTGAGGGGCTGGACACCCCCTTAGAGTATTCATACATCTCATTGATTATGAGGGACATGATGACTGTGAAAGCAATAAATAAGCAGAGAGAAACCCCATAACTGCATGATGTCCTCAGGACACATAGTCGTCAGGGCCCTGCATCTCCCTGCACACCCATAGTAATTGCTAGCAGGTGGGATACCCTTAAGAATTCTAACAGCTGTTTGCTCTTCCTCTTTCATAACCCTAACAGCCCTGGGATTAGACCTGTGCAATAGCTGAGTTGATTAGACTGCCAGCTTTTCTACATCTGCACCATCAGGGCAAGGTCTTCAGCATTTCTCCAGCTACCTCACTCAATGCTGCCCTTGGACATCTATGTGTGTCCATGGAGCCATCCAAACTTCATGATCTCTAATGGTAATACGGGCTCTTTCTGCTGCATGGCCACAGACCCAGACATGGCTCTCAGTGGCCGCACAAGCTGTGACCTCATGTGGTGGGTCTGGCTACTCACAATAGGCTATTCGCCTCCACCATCGCAACTCCAGTTCCATCTCTCTTCATAACTCTTCATAACTTCATGGTCAAACTGTCCAGCTTCTCTTCCTCCCCCATCCGTCTACCACATACTTGGCACGCTAGGAGCTTCTGATGCTGGAGGTTCACACGGCTGGAAGGCTTCTGGTATCCTCCTCTGCCTGCACATCATGGTGTGGTGGCAAGTGCTTTTTGGTCATGACTGTGGGTGGAGGCCTGCTCTATTCTAAAGGAAGATGGAAGAGCCCTGGATCTGAGGGAGAAAAGGTGAAGGGAGGAAGGGAGTGAGGGAAGGCTTCAATTGGTATGTATTGTATTAGAGAAGAATAAAGAAAATAAAAAGGAAAAAAATCTATTCAGGGCAGAAGTCTTATGCTTACCTTGCATGTACAACTGTGAGTTCAATCCCCAGTATCAGAAAGAAATAATCAAAAAAGAAAAAAATATATATTGGGAGACACAGAGAGATACTTAGTTCTAAAAATTATGAATAAAGAATCAAGAGCTCTACAATACAACCATAAACTAAGTAAACTTGACTCCAGTCTAGGTATGTTGCTAAGAAATGTGAGAATGAAGAGAGGTAAGAGAAGGTTCCAGGGGATAAAGACAATCAGACACAATGCATGCATGCACAGAAACGTCACCATAAAAACATTAATTTGTGCAAATATTATATACTAATTAGAATGATTTTGAGGGGTTATGTGTTTCTGTGAGATAGAGATTGAGAGAGAGAGATTATGCATTTAATTGCCTTTCTCATTACTGACATTGATGTGTGATAATAATGGAAGCATTTACCTTGGCTCACAGCTCTAGCATAAAAACATTCTATCATAGTGAGAAAGCTTGCCAGCATCAGAGCTTAATTTGTAATAGTCATGTGTTCAGTTGACTTTCTCTTTTCCCTCTTGAGACAGTCAGTCTGTCAGATGATGAGAAAACATCTCCATAAGATCCAAGTGTAGGGAAGCCTGTCTGGCATTTTCTGAATTGGTAGGTAATGTGTGAGGACCCAATCCAGGGAGGCCATCCAAAGGTTGGTGGTCCTTGGTTATATAAGAAGCAGGTTGTGCAATCCATGAACGACAGCAAGTCAGTAAACAGCATGCCTTCGTGGTCTCTACATCACCTCCTGTTTGAGCTCTTGTACTGACTTTCTTTGATGATGAGCAGTGCTGTTGAAGAGTAAGCTGGACAAGCCCTTTCTTCCTTGCACAGGCTGAGACTTTAACCATTGTAAAGGCACTGTCAACATTCAAGTTGTATATTCTCTCCTGTGTTGAAATTCTCTAAAGCTACCATGATAATCATCCAAACGGAGTGCCCACCTTTCAAGACTGGTTTCATTCCCTCTGGTGAAACTCTCGAGAAACACCCATCAAACACATTCAAAGCTCAGCCTCTACTCTATGTTGCCATAGAACATAATCGTTCTGGAACCTTGATGTGAGATTCCTTAGTCACATAACTCTTAAACATTTTTGCACATGCATTTGGTGACTAAGTCTGTTGCCAGGCCCATCTGTACCAGTTGTAATAGCATCTATGCACGGCTATACCCCAGAAAATACCTGGTCCAAGTAGACCCCACATTAAGAAACATTAACCATCTAGCTACTATCTTTTCAAAGATATTTGTGTTTCAAGGAACTGGAGTTTTCCTTCATTGGCTTCATGCCATCAAACCACCTTTTCTATTGTCCCAGTGGAAAGTGAGAGGTTTTGCCTCAATTGTGATCAGCTCCTTAACAAACATGTTTTATCTTTACCTACATTGTTCCAAGCTGCAGACCTAGCTTGCACTTCTTTCTTCACTGTGCTTCATATTTAATTTCTTTCTGTTCTGCTGGCTGATTTCTCTCTCACTGTAAATCTAAATAGGAGCAGTCAGAAGTGACTGCTTCACCCTGTATAGTATGATGTTTTGTGACTTCTGTCAAGCTAATTTGCCAGTTGTTTTTCAATTCAGCTTCATTCAAGTTCTCTGGACATGAACAGAAGAATTTAGCATACATACCTTCATTTCGCTTCCCAACAGAGTCCCCATTCCTACCCGAAATCTAATAACATAGTTGAGCTGTACACTCTTCTCCTGATATGTTGCTCTTCCATAGTTCAATTAGGAATTCTCATTGAAGAAGCATGTGTCTTCTCTAACTCTATGGCCACATTCTTGCATATTTCTCCCATGAAACAGTTTCAAAAGATCCTTACATGTACTGTGCTATAATCAGAAACATCACTAACTATACAATATGAAACAATAGTGATCACATGAAAAAATGGAATATGGTTACATGAAAAAATGGGGCATGATTATGTTGTTTTACCAGTAAGACTATTGTTTCAATGAAGGTTCACTTATTTTCTAGTGGTACATAGTCAAGAGGAGTAGCTTAGTCTAAGATGCAGGTTCCTGTGCCCACTTCACAGCTAATACAAATCTTTCTTACTATGTTGCTTTTTTATATTTCTAAATAAATTGCTAATTTATAATGATAATTATTATTATAACAGAAATAGGATATTTTGGCAGTAACTTTAAAATGAATGCATACTCAGTGGCTTCACCTAAGAAAGGAAGATTTATGTTGGTTCACAGCTTGAGTGTATAGTTCATCATGATAAATAAACCCTTGCCACAGGAGTTTAAGGCAACTGGTCACATAGCATCCACTGTCAGGAAGCAGAAAAAAAATGGATGCTGTTTCTCACTATAATTTATGACTTCTTTTTGGTTTTCATTTAAAATATTTCTATTGGTTCATCATTCATGGAATTTTCTATATAATTCTGTATAATATTTTTAATAGAAAGTATATTTTATACAGTGTATTCTGATTATAGTTACCTTGCCTCCAACTCCTCCAAGATCCTCGCCACCTTCATTTCCAAATCCTTGTCCTTTCTGTTTAGAAAACAAATAGACACCTTAAGAATAATAAAAAAAAATGAAATAATGTAAGATAAACACAAACAAACAAACTGGAACAGGACAAAACAAACAAAAAATAGCCAAAAATGCAGTAATCACGTACAGATACAGAAACACACACATTCATACATATAAGATATCATAAAAGAAGATACATTAATATATGTACAGAGGAACTGTCATTTCTTTAAAAAGTCCGCCTAAAACATTGTGAGTCAAACAACATCCAAAAATGCAATTGTGTTTGTCTTAAGTCGCTGATCTATTGCTGGGAATAAGACTTGCACTTAAGATTTGTCTGTATGCAATGAGACTCCATTAAAGAGCACAAATATTTTGCTTGAGAATGATTATCAACTAGATATATCTTCTGGTTAGGGATGGAGGCTTGTGACCACTACTATTCTCAGCACTGGGACCCCATCTAACCCCAATCTTTGCAGGCCCTGTGCAGGCTGCCAGAGTCTCTGTGAGTTCATATGTGCATCAATCCTGCTGTGATTAGAGGGCCTTTTTTCTTTGGTGTCCTCCATCTACCCTGGTTCTTAATTTTTTCTACCTCCTTTCCTTAAGGGTTTCTTGAATCCTAAGGAGAAGAGATTTGGTCATCGATAAATCCCGTGCAGACCAAGGGTTCCAAGTTCCCCAGATATTTTTGTTTGCACGTTGTACTTCTTCAGGTCTCTGTCTTTGTTCCCAGCCTATCTGATGATGGCTGAGCAAGTAATTGATCTGAGTTATTTTATTCCTATTTCTCTTTAGCACAACAGTAGTATTTAGTCTTCCTCTAGGTCTTTGGTCTATCTAGTCTCAGGTTCTTGGTCATAAGAGTAGCACTGAGGATACATTCTATCTTATACAGTGGATATTAATTCCAATCAGACATTATTTAGTTACTCCCACGAGCTTTTCGTCACTATTCTAAGAGCATATCATGGAAAAAAGGTCATCAATGTAAATTAAAGAGTTTTTATCTGGGTTGCTATTTATGTTTCTGCTTTGGTAGTGTACACAGTGCCTTCCAATACAATGAGCACTAGTTCTTAGGGGCCGAGGCTCTAGGTAGGCTCCAATTCAATTTCTTCATGTTCAGTTACTTGTACAGGAATTACTTTAGTTTTGGACAGCAGTGAATAACCTTGGCAATTGCGTGTGTTGTTTGGAGGTTCCCCTGAGGGCCAAGAACTTGAGTATGTGTAACTCATTCCTGGTGCTGGAACTACCATTTGGTGATGAGATGTTAGGTTGAGCCTCTCCCCAATAATTAGCAATTTTGTTTAGATCACTTTCTCTCTCTCTCTCTCTCTCTCTCTCTCTCTCTCTCTCTCTCTCTCTCTCTCTCTCTCTCTCTGTCTCTCTCTGTCTCTCTCTCTCTCTCTCTCTCTCTCTCTCTGTCTCTCTCTGTCTCTGTCTCTCTCTGTCTCTCTCTCTCTCTCTCACACACACACACACACACACACATATGTGACCTTACCGTGCAATCCCCCCATATGACTGTTAATTTTAAGTGCCCCTCCCCATATTCCTATCCTCAGTGCTCTCTTCCCTCCCCCTTCAAGTTTGATCCTTCCACTTCTGTTGCCTTGTAAAGATATCCATCCCTAAGGTTATGCCTTTACCCTAAATCCTTTAGTCCATACTAACATCTGGGCTTATATAAACTATATAGCTTAAATGTTGAAGAATTAACAGCTCACATCCGTACAGATGAATACATTCCATATGATTGAATATTTACAGTTCCATACATTTACCAGTGGATTTCATGATTTAAATTTCTTAGTAGCTGAGCAATATTCAAGTGTATGAATATAATGTTTTCCTTATTCATTCTTCCACTGAAGGATATCTAGGTTGTTTGCAGTTTCTGGCTATTATGAATAAGATAGCAATATATGTGATTGAGCAAGTGTTTCTGAAGTAGGGTGAAGAGTCCATTGGTATAAGTGTGACACTGGTATAGTTTGGATTTGATGGAAGATCTAGTCTCATCTTTCTAACAAACTATCACCATATTCCATAGGGACTATAGAAGTTTATAGTTCCATCAGCAATTAGTTAATATTCTCTTTACCCTGCATCTTCACCAGAATCAGCTATCACTTGTTTTATTGATCTTAGCTATGCAAATTGGTGTAAGATAAAATCTCAAAGTAGATTTGAGTTCCATTTCCATGAATATTTTCATATTTTTAAAATCCTCTGTTTAGATACATACCCCATTCTAATTGGGCTATTTGTAGTCTTAATGTCAATTTTTCTGGGTCCTCCATATATTTTGTATATTAGTTCTTTTGGATGTGTAGTTGATAAAAAAATTCTTTTTCTAATCTGAAGCTTGCTACTTTGTCTGAAATATGGTTTTGTTTGCTTTACAGAAGTGTTACGGTTTCATGTGGCTATATTTATTAATTGTTGCTCTTAGTGTCTATGTTACTGGTGTTCTGTTCAAAAGTCCTCTGCCAATGAGTCCAAAACTATTCCCCAGCTTTCTCATCAGTCAGATACAGTGTCTGTTTTTATTTCGAGGTCTTTTACCCACTCGGAGTTGAGTTTTATGCGTGGTGATAAATGTGAAACTAATTGCATTTTTCTACATGCAACCAGGCAGGTTAACCATTTGTTGAAAATCTAGTCTCTTTTCAAGTGTATATTTCTGGCTTCTTTGTCAAAAATCAGATATCTAGAGTTGTGTAGATTTATGTCTGGGGCTTAGATTCAATCTATTCGTCAATATGTCTGATTTTGTGCCAATAACATGTTCTTTTTAACACTATAGCAATTATAGTACAATTTCATATCAGAAATGATAATATCTCCAGCAGGTTTTGTATTATTCAGAGTTGCTTTTGTTACCCAGTTTTTATGTGTTCCATAGGAAGATGAAAATTGTCCTCACAAGATAGGTGAATAATTGTGTTATAATTTTGGTGGGAACTACAATGAATCCAAACTCCGCTTTTGCTAATATAGCCATTTTTACTGTTAATCCTGCTGATCCTTGAGCATTGGAGACCTTTCATTCTTTTGTTATCTTCTCCAATTTTTTCCTTCAATAACTTGAAGTTTTTGCCACACAAGCTTTCACTTGCTTGCTTAGAGTCACCAGAAGGTATTTTATATTATTTAAGGCTATAGTGAAGGGTTTTGTTTCCCTGATTTCTTTCTTGGTCTATTTGTCATTGGTATATAGTATACAGAAGAGCTATTGTTTTTCATGAATTAATTTTGTACTCAGCTATTTTTGCAAAAAGATATATAAGCTATAGGACTTTCTAAGTGTAATATATAGTGTCATATATATATATATATAGTTATACAGTTATATAGTTATATCATCCAAAAATAAAGACACTTTGACTTCTTCCTTTTGAAAATTACATCTGTTTTATATCTTTCAGTTGTCTTATTGCTCTAGCTAAAACTTCAAGTACTAGACAGAAGAGATATGAAGAGAGTGACCAAACTTGTTCCTGATCTCACTTGCATTGCTTTGACTTTCTCTGCATTTAAGTTGGTTGTGGACCTGGTGTAAACTGCATTAATAATGTTGAGGATTGTCCATTCTATCTATAATATCTCCAGGAATTGTATCATGAAGAGGTACTGGATTTCATCAAAGGTGTTTTCTACATTTAATGATATGATTGTGCTGTTTTTGCATTTAGTTTGTTTCTATGGTAAATAACATTTCTCAGTAAATGGGTTTTGAACCATCCCTGAATCTCTGGAATGAAATCTATTTGAAATTAATACATTTCAAATTTCCATTTTTGTTCCTTCCTTGCATATTACCAAATACTTTCATGTGTTGGTCAACAATTTCCTTTCTGATATATCACTTTCTGCCCTTACCTCTACATTTCTCTGTTATCCTTTGTTAGGGGAGTCACAAGTAAATTATGTACTCTCTATTTTCTATGCTAATCAATTTTTCTTTCTAAATTTATATATTCACATAATTTAATCAAAAAAATTTTCATTGCATTCAAATTATAACCTTGGTTTACATTCACTCTTGGGTTTTTCTAAAAATGCAGAGTTGTCTCCATTTGCACAATTTATTTTACCCTCAGTAACTCAAAACTAACATGTCTGAGACTGAGTTTAATCTCTTACCACATGTGATTCATTTTAGGTTCAAATTGTACTCATTCTCTTCTTACCTTGAAAACAGTAACTTTTCATTTTAACTCAATCTATATTTCCTCTTTTTATAAAAATACACCGAACAATATCAATTGTGGATTAGTAATGTTCTTGGAACTTAAAATTCTTTTTAAATTCAATATACTAATAATCGTGTCCTCTTTGTTTTAGTGATGGGGTTTTTTGTTTGTTTGTTTGTTTGTTTGTTTGTTTGTTTTGGATCAGTTGAGTGAGTGTGACCTGTGTATGAAACAGACAGAAAAGAACTAGCAGAACATAGAATAGGGCAAAAGAAAGAGATACAAACCTCTCCATATTATCCACGCTCTGAGGAGGTATAGTCCTTGATTTGAGGAGATAATGTAGGATAGAGAAATTTTGAAAAATATTCTATATTTACATACATGTTATTGATCTTTTGTTCATCTATATGAACAAATATGGCTGACCAAAATATTAAAGCTAACAATGAAGCATAGCAGATGTTATTTTGGAGAAGAAATTAGAAATATAATAATGATCTCTGAGTACATATGTAATTAAGCATCAATACCAGGAAAATTCTTTGCACAGTAATGACCCTTGGCAAGACAGCAACAGTAGGATCTTATAGAGATGAGTCATAATTGTCAGCAAATCCATCTAACATCACAATTTTTTCTGAACATAGTATTCACATGGTTCATGAAGATACTTCTGATTACCAGAGTGGTTAAGCACTAACTCATACTACATGGCGATATTCAAAAACAATTGCAAAGTTAAAAAATACTCCCAAATGATCTGGTGCTTTCATAAAATGCCTAATCTTGATATATTAAAAACTAGATAATTATCTTATACATACTAGTTGTTGAAAACCCTTAAGAAAGCATTTTTCTCTCATTTTTTTCTAGTTTGTAATTTATCATATTGCTGTGATAAGGAACATAATGACTGAGTCTAAAATAAGCATCCTATGCAACATAGAGACATGATGAACTAGAGAAAAACAATTATAACATTGATATTTAACAGCTATGTTTAAATTATGTCTTAATACAGTGGTAAGCACTTTAAACCATCTCACTAATACTATGATTCAATAACATTATGCCAAGTCAGCACAAGATGATTTTTTTTCTGTAGTTTACACAGGGCCTCAGACCATGAATATACAGTTAGAACATTAGACCATAAAACTAAATAACAACCTAGAGACATAAGATACTGCTTTAACTAATTTGAAATAGAAATATGAAAGCAAGTGATGAAAAATTTAAAGGATGTCCAAAAGACAAATGGCACATTCTACCACACATGGGAGCAAAAGGGGCAGTCATCTTAGCTATATAGTCAAATGTGTGGGTGGCTAGGATTCAACAACTCAGGAGTAAATATAAATGCTATTTAGCTAGACATCTATGAATCTCTGCCACAAACTGTATTGTCCTTGCCACCATAGGGGAGCATTTCATTGCAGGATGGGATGATGTTATAAACATAAAATAGTGCCTCTTATTAATGACACTCATAAATTCTTGTTTCTTTCTCCACACTGATATTTTGTGTCCTATACGTATTATTTGTTGAGAACTTGGGTTCGGAATTCAGATACCCGTAAAATAAATTGCTTGAATGCATGTTTTTTGACCTTAAAGTATTAAAGCAAGTGCACAAAATTGATGCTCAATATTGTTGCTCTGTTAAAATAATCTTTATATGAAAAAGACTGTTTTAAATCAATGATACAGAAGCATATCTATATGAAATATTTAAATGTCTATTCTCTCTCTCTCTCTCTCTCTCTCTCTCTCTCTCTCTCTCTCTCTCTCTCTCTGTTTTGTTTTTCGAGACAGGGTTTCTCTGTGTAGCCCTGGCTGTCCTGGAACTCACCCTATAGACCAGTCTGGCCTTGAACTCAGAAATCCGCCTGCCTCTGCTTCCCAAGTGCTGGCATTAAAGGCGTGTGCTACCACTGCCCAGAAAATATCTATTTTCTCACCGTGCACTTCATCATTTGCTAAGTTTGCACTGTCCAAGACCCAAACTCTCATGTTTTCCTCGCTGTCTTTAAAGTTCTGGTGTTTTCTCCTCTGTATGAGAAGATGGCTTAAGGAAATTCTCTGTGGAGGTGTGATGAGATTTCAAAGAAGCAGGTCCAAGAGCTAGTATTTAATTGATACAGACAGGATTATTATGACTACTATAATGGGTAGAAGAACTAAGACTGTCATCAGGAACCTATGAAAAACAGTTGGTTTTGTTGTTGGCATCCTTCTCATACTCTACCTAGAAATACAATCTCTTGTCTTCCCAATGATAATTCCTTGGCCAATAAAATAACCAATGTCTCAGTTATTACAAAACAGAAATATGAACTGAAGTATCAAAATAGCCATAGTTTCCTGCATATCTCAGACTTGATCAAACTCAGAAAAATAAAGCGGTGACTCTTGAGGACATTCATGCTCAAGTTCCAACATATATATTGTAACTCCTATGCTTAACTTTTCACTGAAGCATCTGTGGATATTAACCTGGGTCATTGTGCAGTGAAACTTGGAAACAACTAGATATTCGATGATTAGTAAAGGATGTACTGTAATGGCTTTGATTGCAGACATAAAATGCATTGATACATTGATAGTGTCTGATCAAATTAAAAATACTTAAGGAGGCTAAATAATTAATGGAATATAACCATCCTCCCTCCAGTTAGAACTAACATAGTATTTGCATCTGCTCTGGGAGTATTTCCATCATTTCTGGAATTCAAAAATTAATACATACTCTTGACAATTGGCAATGCTCAAATGATCCTTTGGTTCTTTGAATTGGTGGCTATTACTGTAGAAGAGACAACTGGAATCTCATATTGTTGGTTCCTCCTTTCATAGCAATAAGCCAAAGGCATACAGTGAGTGTGGAAAACTTAAAGAGAATTCTTACATGTTCTTGGTGAAATTTGACATTTACAGAACTGATACATCCCTCCAAGTTACCTCTTTAATGCGTATTTGAACATTCAGAGGGCTTGTATATATGAGGATATTACAGAAATTAGCTAAGTCTAGCATTCAAATACAACTTATGTTCCAAGTGTTGTTTTTTATGTTTTCTTGCTTGTTTGCTTTGCTATTGTAAATAAAAGCAGGTTTTGTCACTGAACAAACTATTTCACCTTCATGTATATTAAACAATTGATATCAAGAGTAAGGACAGAAGATTGAGATCCTACTTCAAAGCTCTGTTGATGATTGCCTCTTCAGTGTTCTGAATATCAACATCCTACTATATTTATTATGTCATCCTCATGACATAAAAGTAATAATTGTCTTTGATATCTTGCCTAGGTACTTACATGCTAAGAGACAGGAAAGTTCATCAAATATCAATATCCTTATATTTCAATGAAATTTCTAGCACTGTCTACTGTTTCAAAACATGTATTCAAAAAGCATGCATATGTCTTCTCCTGCCAGTTAGAAATAACCCTAAAGCCTCTTTTGAGTTTGAAGAAACACATTTGTAATTTCAACTTGCCACATTTTTCAATGAATTGGATAAATTGTAAGGCTGCCACTTGGAAAAAAGTTTTAAGCAACTTAGATACTCTGACATTTGGTTCAGGAAACTGAAATGATTTGTTAGTGATGAAAAATGTGTCAGTAACAAAAATAGATGCTTAGTGAAACCTTCAGGATTCCACTTCAAACTTCTATACCTTTTCCAAAATGCTTATTTTTTTTCTAAGAAAGGGTGTATGCATTAAGATTGGTACTTAGATGAATAGTGTCTAACCATGTACTATGGGTTGGAAGTTACTATGAGCTGTCCATCATGAAGTATGCTCCTCTCTGAACTATCATTTCAGAGTTTGCTGAACACAGAAGCAGCCCATCATCAGGTAAAAGTGGCATGAATACTGTGAAACTGGAACAGGAGAGATAAATGGACAGCCACTCATGTTCTTAGTGTTCCCACTTCTCCCACAGTGTCTCATTTCCCAGAATGCAACAGGTCTGAAAAGTCAGTAAGCTTATAAACAGACAGACAGACAGACACACACACACACACACTCACACACATACACAGCCACACACATGCAATCACAAACACATTCACTCACACATACTCTCACACACACACACTCACACCTCACACACAGTCACACATGCAGTCACACATACACTCACTCACACACACTCACACACAGTCACACACACATTCACTCACACACACTCACACACACTCTCACACACTCTCACACACACAGTCACACACACTCAGTCACCCACACACTCACACACAGTCACAGTCACACACACACATACACTCACTCACATACACACACACATACTCAGCGGGGAGACAGACAGAGAGAGAGAGAGAGAGAGAGAGAGAGAGAGAGAGAGACTTCTGCTTCTCTAGTTTCTACAGAGACTGTCCTGAAATATAATTAGTACTAAAACAAATCTAGAAATGAATATAGACTAAAAGCTTTTCCTAAAACAAATAAACAGGCAAATAAATAAATAAAAAATAAACAAAAGAAATTATTTAACAAATATGTTTTGGCTAATGCTTGTATAAATAAGATACTTAGAGATTTCAAAGGCAAACAATTTTCCTTTTTTGAGATATTTGCTTTATTTACATTTCAATTGTTATCCCCTTTACTGATTTCCCCTCAGAAAACCCCCTAACCCATCCTCCCTCCCCCTGCTCACCAACCAACCCATTCCCAATTTCCTGTCCTGGCATTCCCCTACAATGGGGCATCAAGCCTTCACAGGACCAATGGCCTCTCCTATCATTGATGTCTGAAAAGGCCATCCTGTGCTACATCTGTAGCTGGAGCCATAGGTCCCTCCATGTGTATACTTTGGTTGGTGGTTTAGTTCCTGGTAACTCTGGGGGTGTTGGTTGGTACATATTATTGTTCCTCCTATAGGGCTGCAAAACCCTTCAGCTCCTTGGGTCATTTCTCTAGCTCCTCCATTGGGGACCCTGTGCTCAGTCCATTGGTTGGCTGTGAGCATCATCTTCTGTATTTGTCAGGCACTGGCAGAGCCTCTCAGGGGACAACTATATCAGACTCCTGTCAGCATGCACTTGTTGGCATCCACAATAGTGTCTGGGTTTGGTAACTGTTTATGGGATGGATCTCCATGTGGGACAGTCTCTAAATAGCCTTTCCCTCAATCTCTGCTCCACCCTTTGTCTCTGAACCTCCTCCCATGGGTATTTTTATCCCACTTCTAAGAAGAACCAAAGTATCCACACTTTGATGTTCCTTCTTCTTGAGCTTCATGTGGTCTGCGAATTGTATCTGGGTACTCTGAGCATTTAGGCTAATATCCACTTATCAGTTTGTGCATACCTTGTGTGTTCTTCTGTGATTGGGTTACCTCACTCAGGATATTTTCTAGTTCCATCCATTTACCTAAGAATTTCATGAATTCATTGTTTTAAATAGCTGAGTAGTTCCCCTTTGTGTGAATGACCACATTTTCTGTATCCATTCCTCTGTTGAGGGACATCTAGGTTCTTTCCAGCTTCTGACTATTATAAATTAGGCTGCTATGAACATGGTCGAGCATGTATCCTTATTACATGTTGGAGCATCGTCTGGGTATATGCCCAGGAGTGGTGTAGCTGGGTCCTCAGGAAGTGCTATGTCCAATTTTCTGAGGAACTGCTAAACTGATTCCCAGAGTGGTTGTACCAGCTTGCAGTCCCACCAGCAATGATGAAGTGTTTCTCTTTCTCCACATCCTCAACAGCATCTGCTGTCCCCTGAGTTTTTGATCTTAGCCATTTTGACTGGTATGAGGTAGAATCTCAGGTTTGCATTCTGATTTGCATACTTTCCGAGGATAGAAAAGAGGAATCATTCTGGATTTTCTTTTGCTTACTCTGAGGCTTGCATTTCACTCTCTTGTGTGAGGGAAAGGGAGCAGAACAGAACTTTCCTGCAATTTCCAAAGAAGAGAACTTGGGTGTCCTTATAGCTAATCCAAGATAAATCTTCTGTTGCCAAACCTGGGGACTTGACTTACTTTTCACCAGAAAACTCGAGATGAAGGAGTACCAACTCCGACAATTTGTCCTCTTACAAACTTACATGAGAGGGGGTTTCTTACACAGTGGCAGATGTATTCCTACCAATGCAACAAAGAGGGAAAGGGAGAGAGAGAGGGGGAGGGAGAGAGAGAAAGGGAGAGAGGGAGAGGGGGAGGGGACAGGGAGGGAGAGAGAGGGAGGGAGGGAAAGAGAGAGAGAGAGAGAGAGAGAGAGAGAGAGAGAGAGAGAGAAAGAGAAGGATTAAAAAAACTAGGAGTTAACCAACTTAAAAACCTATACGCCTAGTAATCTTTTATAGCCTGATACATTGAAAAAACATTTGTAGAATTTCTTGTTTGGTTCTCACTGTACTTTCCTAAAGAGTTGTTTCTACCACCCAATATCAACCAATGTTTTACTATCATCAGTGAATACACAGATTTAGCATTTTTCTCAAAACAGCATTAGTTAACCCCATTTAGTGAAGTGTAGTTAGAAAGAGTGACTTTATTGAAATTTATGTGGAAAATGATTACATTAGAAATGGTAAAATGTGCTCAAGAGTATTCCCTATGTTTTTTTTTTCTTTGAAATTTAGTGTATCTGGCTTTATTTTGAGATGCTTGATCCACCTGGCTGAACTTAGGCCTCCCCACTCATAAGTAGCAGATGTGTAGCTTGCCAATCATGTGGGTTCTGAAGAACTGGAGCAGGGGCTATCCCGACAGAGGTTGACTGTATGAGGGATATGGTCTTTTAGCTGGACTACCCGTGTCTGGCCTCAGTGGAAACCAGAGACTTAAAATGCCAGTTAGGGAGAGATTCCCAAGGGAGGGCTCCACCTTCCTAGAGGAGAAGGGGAAGGGGAGAGGGAGGATTGTGGGAGGGGGTTGTAACGTGAATAAGTACAAAACAAATAAAATTTAAGTTTATAAAAAGGAACTATCATATCGTATTTCCTGCTCCACTCTCAGAAACCACTCTAAACACTACAATTTTTTCTTCTAGTTTGCTTTAACTTGGTAAAAGCATCATAAGTTTAGAGATAATGAGAGGAGAAGCCTTTCTGAGAACCTGACTGTTGATATTTCCTAGGTTTAAAAAGTACACAAAATAGTCTGCAACACTGTGTCATATTCAATAATGGCTTACCTGTTATAATATTATTGCTTGTATCCTGTATAAGAAACTTTACATTTTTCCTTTGGCTTATTATGTGTTCACAAGCCCATTAATGCTACCTGTAGTCTATCTTGATATAGTAGATAAAGTAACACTTTGTATACAGTTTAAAGCCCGAATTTCATCTTCCTTGCCTGTGGCTCTTTCCTTCCTTGTAAATATTAACATGTAATAGACCATGCATTTTATTTCTCTATTCTTCAGACAGTTATGTTCCCTATAAGATATAAGCAATATCAAGTGAGTGTTTGTTTGCTGATGAGTGTTTATTGCAAATATTTTAATACATTTATAAAAAGATATTAAGATATGAAGTTAAAATGAAAAAAATAAAACATCAAATTAACACAATTTAAGTTAGTTAATATAAAATACAGTCTAGGGAAATAATATAGTGGACTTCTTATTTCTATGATTATAAGAACTTTATTAAGTAAAGCAGATTTACAAATTAAGTCTTTCTGAATATTAAATTACTTTAACTGAAAAAAGTCATAGATTTTAAATATCCTGGGTTTTAATCATTAACAGATTGCAATTTAATATATACTTATATATATATATATAAATTCATCTTATAGATAGATAGATGTGTGTATATGTGTGTGTGTCTGTGTGTGTGTGTGTGTGTATGAAAAGCCTGCCAACATAGACTAACAGTATTTGGGACATTTTCACTGTCTTACAATGTATAAATTGATTTCAAAAAATTTTTTCTGGGATATTTTTTTCCAATTTTTTCTGTGATTTTGCTTTAAATGCCCATATGGTAGAACAGACTTTACCCCAAATTGTAGTTATATTTGGAATAGTTACTTAACGTACATAAAGGCCTTGTAGTTTCCTGGATAACTACCTTGGGAAACCCATGGAAAGCCTCAAAGTTCTTCTCAGGCTTCCTCAAGGGTAGATAAAAGTGAAAAATGTCTCATGAACATTTGGATATTGAAAATGAACAGGCAAATCTATGGAAGATTACATTCTGGGTGTAAGTAACACAGACAATGCTTTAATATATCATTTCTAAATGAATGTTGCAAAGATACACGCTCAAAATTGCAGGTGATGATTTATAATCAAGTCTTTTCTCACAAGAGAAGTTTCAAATGTGCACTGCAGGGTAGGGTATGATAGATAGTTATTTACATTTGTTAATGATTCCGGTAAGAAGGCAATCAGCAACTTAACAGAATTGCTTAAAATGAACTAACTGATGGCCTAATACCAGTGTTGCAGCTATCTATACCAGCAGGTAACTTCAAATTTCAGAACTGCTAGTTTTCAAAGTAAATCTGGCCATGTTACATTTCATTGGCTATGTTGTCATTGGCTAAACATTACTATGTTCTTAGGATTCAGAAACACTTCTAGCTATGAGTTCTGGTTCAGAACTATTATGTTTAGTGTTAGTCAACAAAACACAAAACAAATTCCATGAATGTGGCTAATGGTAGGAAAGGGTGGGAAGGAGAGAAAAGGAGAAATAGAGAGAAACCCCCAAAATGAAATATGTATTTTGGAAATAGTTAAAGAACTAACTTAGCTTACAAATAAAGACAGTTTTTGTTTTGTCTGTGTTTTCATTTTGGGTTTTTTAGTTTGTTTGTTTGTTTGGATGGTTGGTTAGTTGGTCATTTTGTTTGATTTTGATTTTGGTTTTACTTAATGTATTTGAAAGGGCAGAATTCGGAACTGTTGTTATTCATAGACTTGTAAAGTCTGTTGTGTACATCATACAAACTCAGCTTACCTAAATCACATTTCTTGCAAATTCCTTACGGTATTTGGAAATTAAAACATTTCATTCTATTGTTCATATTTATTCATTCATGTACTATAATAACACTTCTGTAAGTAAGAGAACAAATGACTTTTACATGCATGAAAACGATGAAGTTTTATCTTGTTCTCTGTGCAGAAAGGAAAAGTATAAAAGCAGACGGTCTGTGAGACAGCACCGGCGGTATATTTAATGCTGGAAAACAAACCAAGAGCTGTACAGTGCTAGATAGAGCCCACTGGGATGTGGCTGTCAACCAGAAAAATGACAGACCTTAGAGTGGAAATGACCCATTTATTCCATGGACTGAACTCTTCTATAAGTGAGAGGGAGTTATAATAAACTTGAGAAAATAATAGTGACTAAAATTGAGGAGTTGAAGGAATAGGTACAGCCAGATGGCACAGTTTCCAAAGGAACAGATGCTTTTAACAAGAGGATAGGACAGCAATGATCCTGAAACTGAATTAGAGAGGGAATTGAACGTGACCATCGTCTGCCAGCACTAATGTAGGTGGGATATCTCTAACATACGTGGGAGAGTTGTATCATTTCTAGCAGATAGCCAGCTTGCAGGTAATGCATTGAAAGAAATCAAAGTGCTGTGAAAATGGTCAGATGTAGGAGACGATTTCAGCTGAGATTTTAGTTGAGGCTAGGTATGAGTAGAGCAGACAAACAATGAAACATGGGCGTAGAAGAAGAAACTTACAGAAAGAAATACCTGATGTCTATTTTGATTTGCCATTACAATAAGAGAAGAATTATAAATGCTCTTAGAATTATCAGGACACAGTTTTTCAAAAGTATTTAGTTCCTTCAACACCCTAAAAAAATGGTTCTATAAGCTCTTCTGGTGGGAGGAGGGACTAGAAGCAAATACTAAAAAGAAATATGCTTAGAAGCTTGAAGAAGAGTGTGACCCTCCTTATGGGTGACTCATTCAGATTATAAAGCAACTTTGACACTATTAAGCACATGAACCTAGAGCATAAAATAATCTATTGAAGAATCAAGAGGAACCAAACACACAAAAAGTAACAAAACTGTACTGGCTGGTTTTGTGTGTCAACTTGACACAGGTTGGAGTTATCACAAAGGAGCTTCAGTTGGGGAAGTGCCTCCATGAGATCCAGCTGTGGGGCATTTTCTCAATTAGTGATCAAGCAGGAAGGCCCCCTTGTAGGTGGTACTATCTCTGGGCTGGTAGTCTTGGGTTCTATAAGAAGGCAAGCTGAGCAAGTCAGGGGAAGCAAGTCAATAAGAAACCACCCTCCATGGCCTCTGCATCAGCTCCTGCTTCCTGGCCTGCTTGAATTCCAGTCCTGACTTCCTTTAGTGATGAAAAGAAATGTGGAATTGTAAGCTGAACAAACCCTTTCTTCCCCAACTTGCTTCTTGATCATGATGTTTGTGCAGGAACAGAAACCCTGACTAAGACAAAAATTATTACTCTTATTGGATATTTGCATTTTTAATCCAATTTCAAAACTGGAGTCAATTGAAATGTTCTGTGCAGATGGATGGACAGTATTGAATTCATCCACAATATTATTCACAGCAGATGAAAAAATAACTTATCAAACAAGGAAATGGCATGTAGGAAATTAAATATATAAGTAGTGAAAGAAGTCTATCTGAAACATGATACACTGATTCAAATAGGAGAATACTCTAGTAAAAACAGAAACAGAAAGACAGAGATGATAGAAAAGAAAACAATAAGAAAGCAAGGGTTGGTGGAAGTTGTGTCCATTTAAGATAAAAAAAGGGTGTCTGTGATGATATCAGGAGAATTTTAAGGAAGTGAAAATATTTTCATATGCTACAGTAGTCAGTAAATGGCATTGCAAAAAATAATTATCATATATGCTCCAGACCACAAATACTGTGAATTATAAATTTTAGGTGAGAGTACCCCATCAACTTAGCTCTATAAATGGTTAAGAATTTACCATATAGCAATGGGAGAGGTTATTCCTGTGTTGGCAACAAGTAGAGATGGCTACTTGTCTTCCTCCTGATTTTGCTGAACCTAAAATTGTTGAAAAATACTATAAACACATCTTTACTGACTTAACACCACTGTTTCCGCAAAGGTATGTAAGCTCTCACTCTTAAAAATCAGAGAATTGGATATTGTACATCCTATGAAATACATAAACTGTTTCTTTTCTTTTGTGTGTGTTATAGATTGTAACTGTCTCACAGGACTTCCCCATCCATAGAAAGGATCCAAGGTGAAAAAGTAATATAAAATAAAAATATAAGAATTTCAGTGTTTTTTTATATATCATCTGCTATTATTGGCAGAAGAAAAACATCTGTTGTCTTCTGGGGTTAGTGCTGGAGTTGGAATAGAAGATAGAAGTAGAAAATCAAGGGAGCCTCACTGACAAATGTTACAAAAAAGTAAATCACAGATGCTACAGTGTGGATATTGCATCAATATGATAGGCAACCAAGCCCAGGTAATAATTCTCAGGGCAACAGGAAGGAAACGAGTGTACTGCACAGACAAATTTCCTTCATGTTAATCTCACTGGGAGTTGAAATGTGTTGAGATTTTGGCATTATTTTATTATATCTTGTCAGCTTTTAAGAGGTGTCTTAAAGATACTTATTCTATGTTTACTCTGAAGACAAGAGAAAAATATCGAAAGGATTTACTGTGAACAAATGATAATCACTAGCACCAAGGTTTGAGATGCTGCTAGAAAAGCTGGTTTGTTCAAGCTCAGTTTATATTGCAGCTTCTTCTTAGAATTATTTCTGGGAGACGTGGAAAGTCTGGACTGAATAGTAAAGCAACAGGTATTAAAGCAGAAGAGAAGCTATCAATCACCACCATGAGAAAGAGAGGGAGCCTTGGGACGTGGAAAGTGAGGAGACAGAAGAGAGAGTGAGCTAGAGAGTGTGAGAGACAGACAGACAGACAGACAGACAGACAGACAGACAGACAGACAGAGAAACAGAGACAGAGAAAGGTCTAGATGTTTTGTCTTATGTCTATACTGTGGAACACAGTAAGTAGCCCAGTTATGCCTATTATCTTATTTATTTATGATGTTTCTTACTTCAGATACATTAAATGAATAATCAATTCATAAAAGAAAATCATTGTCTTTCTTAGCTAAAATTTTATTTCTTCTATGAACTAATAACATAGTTTGTTTTTAGGGTGTTGATTAGCCCTTTATTTCGATTTCCTTGATTGGCAAGGTCAAATTATTTGCACATTATCTTTATGTTTATTTCAAAGGAACTCCTCACATAGTCATAGGAAAATGCTAAGATGTCTCAAGTGTTCTTTTATCCTTTACTGTCTTTGAATGAGCCTCACTTAAAGATCAAAACAAATGAGAACAGTGCTGCAGAAACAGTTGCTCTCTAGCAAGATGTCAGGGATGTCGTTTACAATACAAGCAACCTGCAAACTTGGTATTTTGTCATTTGTACAGGCGTTTCCATTTATGTCTTTCTTTATTGCATGTGTCTGTGTATATGTGTGTGTGTGTGTGTGTGTGTGCATGCATATGTGTGTGCTTGTGTGTGTGTCTGTGTGTATGTCTGAGTTATTTCTAAGAATTTGGTATAACACTCACCTCAGAACTGTTGATTCAAGTGTAAGAGGGAACAAGGAGAAAACTCTGAACAGATTATATTCACAGAGCCACTAGCATTAAATTCTGAGAAAACTGAAAATGTTTGGAAGCTGTTAATATAACAAAGAAAAAGTCCCCCCTCCCAATAAAAAGGCACATATTTTGAGTGATCAGGAAACAAACTAGAGAGAAACACAGTTCAATATGATGAAATCCAATAATGGATTACAGATAGAGAAAATGATTTAAAAGAAAGCAATACTCCTTGGTTGATAGTTTAGTCCCTGGGAGCTCCTGGGTGAGGGGAATGGTGGTGGTCTGGTTGGTTGATGTTGATGTTCTTCCCATGAGGTTGCAAAGCCCTTCAGCTCCTTCCTGCTTTCTCTAACGCCTCTATTGGGGAACTCATGCTCAGTCCAACAGCTGGCTGTGAGCCTCCGCCTCTGTATTTGTCAGGCTCTGGCTGAGCCTCTCAGGAGACAGCTATTTCAGGCTCCTTTCAGCAAGAACTTCTTGGCATCCACAATAGTGTCTGCATTTGGTGACTATATATGGAATGGATCCCCCAGAGGGTGAATACGGGGGGGGCAGTCTCTGGATGGCCTTTCCTTCAGTCTCTGCTCCACACTTCGTCTCCATATTTGTTCCCATGAGTATTTTGTTCCCTCTTCTAAGAATGACCAAAGCACCCACACTTTGGTCTTCCTTCTTCTTGAGCTTCATGTGGTTTGTGAGTTGTATCTTGGATATTCTAAGCTTTTGGGCTAACATCCACTTATCAGTGAGTACATACCATGTGTGTTCTTTTGTGATTGGGTTACCTCACTCAGGATGATATTTTCTAGTTCCATCCATTTGTCTAAGAATGTAACAGAGTATGGCCTTGTCAGGAGTCAAGGCAAGGGGAGGCCCTTGGTCCTGTGAAGGCTTGATGCACCAGTGTAGGGGAATGTTAGGGCAAAGAGTTGAGAGTGGGTGGGTGGGTGAGAGAACACCCTCATAGAAACAGGGAGATGGGGGAGGGATAGGGGACTTCAGGAGTGTGGGGGGGGAACCAAGAAAGGGGATAGCATTTGAAATGTAAATAAAATATCCAATAAAAAAGTTATGATTTCTCCCATTTTAGACTAAGATTATAGAGAACCTTATTTGTAAGAGGAGAGGCCAGAAGAACTAAGAGAATGTGCAGATGATTGCACAGTCTAGTTACAGGTGGTGACTGATCATAGCAGATGAAAAATCCTTTCATTTCCAGGCTAGAGAGATGGTTTTTTGGTTAAGAGCATTGGATGCTCTTGCAAACAACCTGGGTTTGATTTCTATCAGGCAATTGGTGTCTCATATTCAACATCTTACTTCAGTTCTAGAAAGCCCAGTGTCCTCTTCTGATCTCTCTGGGCACTAAGCATTAGAGTGTTGCACAGATATATATGCAGGAAAAACACTCAAACATACTAATCAGAGAGAGAGAGAGAGAGAGAGAAAGAAACAAAGAAACAAAGAAAGATGCTATAAAGTATTTTGGAACAGATTTCCTTAAGAGTCACTAAATCACACAAATTTAACTAGAATTTACCTAATGGAAGTACTGTCTCAAAATAACCCAAAGATAAGTAGTGTGCTAACCAGGCTTGTTAGAAATAAGTGAAATTTAGAATGCCAGGGTGTTAATGTTTGTTCACCAAGAGCGATCGACAATTAGGCTCCGTTTCCATAACAAAAGCTGAAAACTCTC
The DNA here is from genome assembly GCA_036184795.1 of Tokudaia tokunoshimensis. Taxonomy (NCBI): domain Eukaryota; kingdom Metazoa; phylum Chordata; class Mammalia; order Rodentia; family Muridae; genus Tokudaia; species Tokudaia tokunoshimensis. The sequence goes on from BTHU01000014.1 coordinate 24,681,108, forward strand.
ACTTAAGAAAGGCCTTTAGCACCATTCCCTTAGAGAAGAAAAGTACCTAAGGGGCAGCTTAAAAACCATTAAGTCCTGGTCCTCCATGTCCCCTGTGCTCTTATCAGGAAAGGTATAATTCTACCCATTGGGCAAGATGACCCTGGGTAACAACTACATAAAAGGAACAACATGAGTGTACTTATGAAATAATTCTGGTAATAATATTTGCAGAGCTCCCATTGGCTCAAATGGCAAGATTTGCACTATATCTGTTTTAATTCATCAAAGTGTTCGGAGGGGAAATGAGGAAAGGGGATAACATTTGAAATATAAATAAAGCAAATATCTAATAAAAATGAATAAATAATTAAAAACATTCTCACTCTCTTCATTTTAAAAAATAATAATGTGAACACCAATGTCCATGTTTATGTTAGTTTGTCCAATAATGGGGATTTTAAACACTGCTAGAAGTCTTTGTGCACTTGAATATCTATGCTTATGTATTGAACCATATACGACAGTCATTCTGAATACTTGATTGTATAAAGACTATAAGAAAACTAAAATTGGGCTGGAGAGATGGCTCAGTGGTTAAAAGCACTGACTGCTCTTCCCAAGGTCCTGAGTTCAAATCCCAGCAACCACGTGGTGGCTCACAACCATCCGTAATAAGATCTGACACCCTCTTCTCGTGTGTCTGAAGACAGCTACAGTGTACTTACATATAATAATAAATCTTTAAAAAAAAAAGAAAACTAAACTTGACTGCTTATTAAATAAAATAATATTTTATTTTCTCTATTGGAGAAAATAAAGATTTATAAAATATAGTTTAATCTCTTTATGAAAATAAAATTATATGAGTAAGATTTTAAGCTGTAAAATTTCTTCTTGCTTCATTGTTTATGTTTCCAGCATGCACATAAATTTCTACAATAAAATTATCTCAGAATTAAAAAAAAAGAAAATATCCTAGTCAATATTTCCATAAATAATGATTAAGAGAATCAAACATATAAAAATCACAGTCTTAAGTTTTTCTGCTACACCTAAAGCAGATATAACACCATATAGATACTTTATATATTTTGTGTTAAATTTATCATTTCAGCATGTATTACCATTTATTTCTCACTGCCATAATAAGTGAATGGATAATAATGCATGTTTTTCCTGAACTATGGTGTTTTCATAATATAGAGTAAAAAAATTCAGGTTTCATTAGCATTAAAAAAGAAGTTAGAATAAAAGATTCCAACCAAATGCCTGTAGTCATTAATCTTTGACAAACTGAAAGGACAGAAATTACCATGCCTCAAAATATACTTTATTTATCCAGATGCCCATCCAGTCTACATCAGATAGGCTCAGCAGGGCTACTTTAATCCTCTATTTGAATGCAGATTACTACATGTCAGATTTAGAATATCTCTGGGATGCTAATTTTCTCTATTTAAATATCATTTTACCTTCTGAAGTCCTCTTATAATTTTACAGCTCCCATGGATGAAAGTCTCTTCACAGTGACTTTGAAAATAGTTCCTTGAATAAACATCCTAAAGCTGTACATGAACACTGTGATTTGAAGTTAGCCACTTTGTGTGTGAGCGTGTGTGTGTGTTTGTGTGTACCTTAAAATTTTTTTTGAAACATAATATTTCTTATTTTAAAGTAGTTGTGTTCTGGGATAGATAAATAATCAATAATAAACAGCAATAACAACAACAAAATCCCATAATTTTCTTGCAACTCTCTTTGCCAGCTTTCTATTCAAAGACTTTTTTCCTGTCCTATAATTTTGCAAAGCAATACCTGAAATTACATTTAAAAGTTTTTTACTTTACAAGGTACAGCTTTGATTCTCCATTCTGCCACAGAAATTCTTGGATAAATGTGGCATACTCAGTCTCAGAAAGTGTTTGGTAACAGTATGTACCTTCCTCAAATGCCCTGCAGAAATGGTATGAAGTCACAATACCTAAATCCTTAAATTGAGAGTTGTGTTTATATCACATATGGCTCTAAGTCCCAGGACACCTGCCCAAGGCTGAAGGTTCTTGTATCTCAGGACAAAGAGTTGGATCAGGGGCACATGGTTAGGCACCCCTAAGAATGAAGGTAGACTAGTAAACCCAGGATAGAGCTAAGGGGTCAAAGATTACCTGATAGCTGTCATCTACATAGGACTCATTGTTTCTACATTCATATACCAACGGGTTCACTTTTGCATAGTTTGTTCTGCATATGAAAACCAGTTGTCTGTCTTCTTGCACATATTAACCTTGATTTTTCTTTCCTATGTCTATTCTCCTGCTAATCTCAGACAACTTATATTCATTTTACAATTTCTAAATGGCCTCCTGGGCTATATCTACTATTACTTTTCCAATATGAGATGTTACAAACAACAAGAAAGTTATGAATTTGGGATTTAATCAATATAATTATTACTGATAGGCATTCAGCAGGATAATTATAAGCAGTTAGCATTAGATACAAGCATTATAAGCAGAAGATCTGAGACATTCACATCTATATCTTTACTTTTTGCAGTGTTAGGATTTGCATAAACAATTATATCTACATGCATCCTTCCAAAATAGTTCAAATGTCAATTTGTTTGGTTTTCTTGTTTGTTTGTTTCCAGCTGGTGATACTATTGAAAGTAGACTGCATAATAAAGTACTAACTTCATCAACAGTTTATTCCCCTGAAGAATTCATTCTGAATTGCTATGAGGAGGCTGGACTAGACTGGAGGAATAGAGAAACCTATGAAGTAGATCAATGAGCATGTAACCTCCCATACCTTCTCTCTCCAGCTAGTTTAAGTTTTAAGTTTTTACCTCAGATATTATATGTCAGAGTGAAAAAACAATCTAACCCATATGGATCTAATGAGAAACTATCAACTGTATCAAGAAATTAATATTTAATTAAGAACACTCTGCCAGAAATCAGAATATTGGCATTTTCTGTGATGAATTGTAATATCACAAACATGCTGAAATCTCAATTCCAGTACTTCAGACAGTTACTGTATTAGGAACAAGGTCTTTGTAGGTGTGATCAAGATGAGATGAAGTCATTCTTGCTCCACTAAAGTATGTAATGATGAAGTAAGAGTGAGGCCCTGCTGAAAAGAGCAAGAACTCAGGCATGCACGGAGCAGAAGCTCCTTTGAAGGCAAAGGCCAAAGAGCTGCTTCTTCAGAATTTGGGAGAGAGATGAGGAAGAGATTCCTCAAGAGCCCACGGATGGGAACTAACCCTGTGGATATTTCGCTTTCTGAATTCTATCACCCCAAAATTGTGACAGAAAAACCTGAGTGTTTACCACATCCAGTTCATGATAATTAATTAAAAGAGCTCCAGAAATATAATAGCATTTCCCAACTTCCTCTTTTGAGTACCCATAAAGACAACTTCATAGAAGACACTTATAAAATATCAAAAAAATCAAATGAGTAGAAAAAAGTATATCATTTTTATTTAATGAAATTTGAAAGAAACAAATAGTATAATGAAATTCAAATAAAACACAAAATTATACACACACACACACACACACATATATACATAAAAACATATAATTCCTAATACATACATGTGTACAAATTATTCAAATATTTGAAAAATGGGGTTTCTCATCTGTAAAATAAAAAGATTTTCAGCTTCTATTTGGATCACTTATATATAAGATTACTCTTAATTCTGAAATATCTTATTATTTTATTTTTTCTGATGTCACAAGGCAAATGAATTTAGTGTGAATGTTAGGTATTCTTCTGTAAGAAATTACCTTTGCTTCAGAGGAATAGTATCCACTTTACAAAAATATTGAGTTCCTACTTAATATCGATTTCAAAGAGTTGAAAGGATACTTTAAATTCCACTCAACAGCCCATACTGCTAGTCCATACATCCATTTCTTGATATTTCAAGGCTAAAAATGAATGAGCAAGCACATAACAATTGTCACATTTATAAATATTTAATTATCAGTTTCCTCTGAATTAAGTTTTTTTTTTTAACATAGACAAGATATCTACTGAATGTTTTTCTTTCTTCTTGTACATGGCTCTTTCAGAAGATTTTTATAAGAGTACTTGTTTCTTTGTTTTCTTTCATTTGTCATATCTCTAACCAACTCTTGACTAAGTGTTATCTCTTTAGAACTGATAACAATTTGGGGCATGCCATGTTCCTACCCCTCTTGCCATCTGCCCAATTAAGGCTCTGCAAAAATAACAGACTACATGTTAAAATTGAACTGTAAGTTGAAAAAATATTAAGCCAACTAGAAAATACTTTCCAGTGTTTCAAGAAGAAAAGATAAAACTTCCCACAAACTTTTCACTGCATACTTATAAGGAAAGGAATCTTGGGACATGCTTGCACATGCTGGGAATTTCCAATATGAGGTTTCATTGACTCTTAACCTTGTTCATTTGGCTAAAGTTCAAGTTTCTAGTTCGATTTCCTTATTCAAACTTCATTACAAAGTATTTGTAAGACTTTAAACCGCTTTCTTTCCCTACAAAAAAAATATTATCACTTCTTTTGGGAATTTCATTCCTAACTCAATATTGTGTCTTGGGATCTTATAACGAGTGCATATTTTTCATTCAAAACAAAAAAGTTTACTGCAGCTGGGCAGTGGTGGCGCATGCCTTTAATCCCAGCACTTGGGAGGCAGAGGCAGGAGGATTTCTGAGTTCGAGGGCAGCCTGGTCAACAGAGTGAGTTCCAGGACAGCCAGGGCTACTCAGAGAAACCCTGTCTTGAAAAAAGCCAAAAAAAAAAAAAAAAGTTTACTGCAGTTGTGTTTACCTTTGCAGAGGACAAGGTTCTACCTCCAATTGCAAATACTGTATTTTTATTTTTCAAACATACTTTATCTAGGAAAGCAGCTTAGTTTCCAGTTCTCTCAGTCATCAGTCACTAATACACATGGTATACCTGGGTCAATTAGGATAGATTCACTATTCCGTTAGGGACAGAACATGGCACAGTGGATAACAAGATGAGCGTCCACTTATCATGCAGGAAGTCCAATGCCAGGCAGTTCATAATTAATTGGTTCAGTGACTTAATGATGCCATAAAGACACAAACGCTCTGCATTCTCTTGCAGCACAATACTCAATCTTATTCAGTGTTCTTGGGTGTCGTGCCGTTCCAGACATGACAAATCCTGAGACAGAAGAAATATCATTTGCCACATAGAAGACTCAGAAAGGTTTCCTTGGTAAATTAGTAATCATACATAAGACGAATGCCTTGTTCTGAACCAACACACAAAAAGAGATTTGACTTTTGTTTAACCAAGGTCCGAGGTATGGTGGGTGAGTCCACTCTTATTTGAGGTAATGACTTGAGTGGTAAAATGTGACAAATAAATTATCTTATAAATCAATGATGTTTGTTCCTAAATTCAAAACAAAACCAAACATTGCTTTGGTAGATTGTCTCAACTTTATAGCATTCTCTGCCCATGTTACTCAGTCTGTCTTGTCACTAACCCTTCCTCATAATCTTCCTTCCATTCCTGCAGTCCAGTTTTCTCGGTTGTTGATTGTGGTCTCCTGGGTTATTGATTTCTTACTACTGGCTTATTTACCTTATCTAAATTAATATCTCTTTATCTCTCACAATATTGAAAGTTAATTCTGCTCAAGGTCCTTAGCTTGAGTTTCACTACATGGAGAATTCCTCCCCCAAATCCTTTTCTGTATGAACTATTCATCCATTAATCTTTTCTCAAATGTTCTCATTCTTCATTTTTTCCTGATATTATAGTCAAAGTATTCCCCCTTTCACCCGGCTTTTATGATTTTTTGGGGGGTTTTTTTGTTTGTTTTTTTATTTTCTTGATATAGAACACATCAGTGACCATAACCCTGAAGTTATCTCTGGTTGATAACTACTTCCAAATGAAAAATTCACTTTCTCTAGCAGATATTCACTGGGTTTACAAACCACTCTAGAGGATAGGCTAACACAAGACAAACTGAATGACTTCTTTGGAGTTGCTTTGCCGCATAATATTTAGTCAGGTCTTTTTTTTTTTTAATTTTATTTTCATTTAATTTTACTTTTAATCTTTTTTCCTTTCCTCCTTCATTTCCATTGTTATTTTTACCCTACAAGTCCTTTGCATATATAATATAGCTTCTAGTGTTGTACTTTTAAGGAATTCCTGTGTGCTGTGTGGCATGTGTTGCTGCTTCTATATGTATTTCTTCTGTGTGTATGTTTTTTGGGGGGGGGGTTGTTTGATAGTTTCTTTTTCTTCTGTTTGCTTCTCTGTTTTTTTTTTTGTCCTATTCCATTGTGGTTACTTTTGTTTTGTCTTATTTTATTATTAGTGTGAATGTAAATGTCACTTTTATTTCCTTAGATGAAGTGATGAGAGCTGTACCTAATCTATGTATTTCTAAACCCATACCATATCTATCTGCTAACATAGGCCTAAAATGTTTCAGCCTCTGAAACTTAACTGCTGAATAAACTCAGTCCTTTTTGCTTTTTCTGAACTCTGGATGGCTGGTCCAACTTATCTGTTCTGGCTCAAACTCCTCTCCGAGCTGACTCAAACTTTTTTCTCAGCTTTTTTCCACTTAGTTCCTCTGCTTAGAAAGACTGCCTCTGAACTCCACGAGCAAAACTGCTCTGAACTGAACTGAATTGAAATGAATTGAGTGGAATCTCTCTTCTTCACTGTTCTTTGAGTAGTTCTTCTTTCCTCTCTGGTCTCGTGTAAGTTCATTGCATCCTAGCTGTCTCTCATTCTGTCAAATCAGAATTTCTCTGATTCATCACTTTGTTTGACCCTCAATTAGATGTTACTCTCAAACATGACTGCTTCCTTCTACAAACTAACCTTGTCTTCATTGTTAGGGATGAAAAGTGTGTGTCTGTATTCCAGCCAGATCATACCATAACCCAGAACACGTCTGCATTCTGACCAGATCTTATCTATGGATGTGATCTGTTGACAGAACAGTCATGTTGCTAGATTAAAATTCATCATCTTTGGTTGCCTCTTTACTTTCTAATGAGAAACAGAAAGACTGTTGATTCTGATCTGAGGTGAGACATGGAGAGAAAATCCTAATCAGGTTATAAGCTCTAAAATACTTATTTTTAATAAAAGAAAAATGTTTAAAATGGGCAGAGAACTTTTAAGTAAGGACCCTCTGGCACCAATGTGCATCCACATATATATACACACACGCAGATTTCACCATGAACTCTTTCTCTCTCCCACAAAGACATGGATGCAAAAAAACATATTTAGCTTGCTCTTGGGTTAAGTTTTAACATCATTGTGATGGGGTAATTTCCATTAATTTATTGTCAGGTTTTTATTACATTTGGTATAAACTATATGTCACAAAGCACACTATGAATAATGGTAGTTACTAATGAATTAAGGAGTAATAACTGAAGTGAGTGACCAACTGTGGCTCCACCATGAATGTATTTGGTTCTGTGGCTGTTGTTTTGTTTTTTGCTTTTTTCCTTTACACCTACAGCTAAAGTATCAGGGAACAATGCAGTCTTATGTAAAGAATTGAATAGATTGTCAATGACATATGCAAATTCTTTGATAAATTAAATGAATTTCAAAGTGGGTTAGAGAATTTCCTGTTTAAACCGCTATTCACTGTATAGTGATTACAGATGTAAACTACGCTGAATATAATGCAATGTATACTAGTAATTTCTCCACTTACTTCGTCCTCCTCCTCTTCCTCCTCCTCCTCCTCTTTTTCTTTGTCGTCTTCTTTTTCTTCTCTGTTTATTTGGTTTGGGGGGGATCGTTTTTGGTTCTTGTTTGTTTGTTTGCTGAGACAGGTTTTTCTCTGTGTAGCACTGGCTAACCTGGAGCTCATTCTATAGAATAGGCTTGACTGGAACTCAGAGATCTTCCAAATGCTCTAATTAAAAGCTCGTCCCAATGTGCCAGGATATAAATTTTAGACAGTAAAGAAAATAGTGACTTAAGTCCAAAATTCTAATGGTAATCTCTTTTCAAGGTGAAAAACAAAAGCAGCAATAGTCATTAATTTAAGGCTAACCAGGTAGGTATACTTTGAAGAGATATGTGCACAATCTCATCATAAAAAAAGTTACACAATACTTAACAAAATTTCACATCCAAAGATTAACCAAATATAAATAAACTTAAAATATTTAAGAATTAATACTGAACAAAAAATACGTGCAACTTTTATATGATTTAAAGCCATTTCTCTAGATGATTATTCTAGATGTTGCGGGGCTAAACAGCAAAAACAGAATATCTAAATGTAACATTTGGCTCTCCTAAGCCAGTTCTGCATATCAACAATGAGAAGCACAACTTAATTAAAACATTTACAGAGAATTTTCCATTTACTGAACACAGAACATTATAAGCTAATGCAATCATCAGTCTCAGATTTTTGCCAAAGCAGAACAGAGGGACATGTTCAGTAAGAGATGATCTCATGTAGCTCAAGAAAGATACTTGGAATAAATAAAATAATATTGACTAAAATAGAGTGAAATTTATTTTCTCATAATCTTGAAAATAAATGGAATGCTTTTTTTTAATATTCTACAAATGATTATTAATTCCTTTAGGAAGAAAAATTATATTTACTATCTTGATTTGCCAAAGAAATAATGACTGATATTTGCAAATTCTTTTCTAATGAAAAATCTGTTAAAATTAGATAAGACACTGAATTTAAACAATGAAACTATTTTACATAACCAGAAATATAAATTATGAAATATTAAAACATGATATATAATAGAAAATTATACAGATATTAGAAACAAGATTATAACTACAGAGTTGTCTTCTGTGATACAAAGGATATATACTCAATGCTAGAACACAAAATCAATGGAGCTAAAAGATTGAATATAAATTTATATTATATTATTTTGACACATAATATGTATTTATCATTTATATATTGTGAATGCATTTATTGTGTATGTTAACAGTGAAGTTCTTTCTGTCTTCTGAGGAATTTTTAAACTATTTTCTATAAAATTCATTGGAGTGTCAAGAATTATAATTAAATATTTAATTATATTTAAAATAATATATTACATTATACTAAATTGAATTAAAAATTGAGTATCCTGCATATGGATATAATCATATAGCTTTAAAATTTAACTCAAGAAATCTCTTTCTTAAGTTATTTCTTCAGAAATTTTGTCACAGACATGAGAAAACTAACAAATAGAGAATTTTGATTATTTAAGCCTATGCAAAAACCTGTGGTTAGGAGAATCATAGGTCCCATTTAGAAGGCCACTGCTACTGTTCTGTTTAATGGAAATGGTGTGCCTATCAAACTCTCATTTCAAGATTGTGGTTTATGCCTGTTGATATACTCAGCTGTAGGAACTTCAACATGTATTTATTTTCTTAATGAACATGCAATGAATTCTAATAAACATGTGGCATGAATTCTAAGAAACTTCTGACTGAATGTGGATTGTATCTGTTGTAGTCTTTACCTTTGCTATCACAGAGAAGCCCAATGATAAACCAGAAATATATCATTTACCTGCATTACACTCACTACAGGGGTAAGAGAATGCATGGAATGATAGAGTATATGCTGATATAAAATCAGAAAAAAAGGTTAAGCTTATGTCGTTGTTCCCTCTAGGTTGGTCATTACCATTGCTACCTTGAATCAGAGAATCATAGTGTTAGTCCTACTAACACTCCTGGGTAGAGACATGCTCAAAGGGGTTCATAGACCTTCTCTAGATCCCTGAGTTATCTCTTTTCCATAAAGTTATATAAAGAAAATATTTTATAGAGGCAAGACTTTGGTGGTATAGGTACACATTAAGCACTCACAAAGGACTCTTTAGCAGTACAATTTTTGTGAGTTGAGTTGTGTTTGAAGCAGGAGGAATTTTTCCGTAGTGTAATTGTCCATTAGTGGCACAGAGGACATACTGATTAGTAAGTCTACTAACTACTCTCATAAATCAACCAATTCATCTCCCTTCCTCTGAAAAGTTGACTTAGAATTCTCCCTTCTGTCAGTTAATGCTTTTTCACTCTGTGGAAAATAGACAATTCTTCACGCCTTACCAAGAAGAGTCACCACCCTCTCAAACATGTCAGATAGAATTCTGGAACAATAACCTTTTCTTTACATAGGAAAAAAATGTTCACTAGTATACCTAGATAAGCTTAGCATTTTAAGAATCTGATTACAGCCAGCTACTTAGAAATGTCAGAGAAGTTAGAACCATGAAGTACTATCAATATGGTTGCCTAAACAGAACCTGAAAAAGGAAAACACTATAGACGCCTTAATATGGATTAAATGGATATCTTATACAGCCTCAACTATAGAAAATGAACTACAGAAAACAAGGAATGGTGAGCTGGGAAAAACAGTCTTCCCCATGGAAGGTTCCCCAATTGTTTATAAAATACCAAGTACTCAACCCTGAACTCATAGACTCTCAAGCCATGATAAATTAACTCAAAAGGTTGTAAATATATAGGAGTGTACATAGGATGGGTTTAAGGGCAGAATGAAAAAGGTAAAATAATGTAATTATATTTTATCTTATTAAGATTTTATTAACAAAAGAATTGATCATATTCCCTTGGCCTTCTTTATCCTTATGAATAGATAAAAGTCAAGCTTTTTTAAAAAAAATATGAAACATTTAAGTAAACTATAGCTTTTAAAAATATTTTTTATTTCATGTGTCCATAAATATGCCTGAGTGTATCTATTGGCACTCCGTGTATTCACGAACCTGTGGAAGTCAGAAGAGTTCATTGGACCCCGAGGAATTGGTGCTATAGATACCTGTGTGTTGTCATATGAATTCTGGAAATGAAACCGTAGTCCTCTGAAAGAACATCAAGTGATCTTAGATGTTGTGCCATCTCTCTAGCCCGAGCACGAACAAATCCATAGTATGTTTTTAATCCATCCAGTCACAGAGGTATTACTGTGTATAGGGTGGCTGATTTTAAAAGATTCTTCAAATGATCAGAGTCAAGTGTTCTTATGGAAGCATACAGAGCTGGAGGCCATGGTAGACTGTTCAAATGTGCATATGCTGTGTCCTAACAGAAGTTACCTTCAGATCCTCGTTGGCAATAAACAGCCCCATACTGTGCTATGCTAATCTATTGCCAAAATTCAGAGTTTTGAAATGCTTTCCCTGGCATGTCACCTGATGATTCATCTTATTAAAATACTTAAAATAATCTTAAAATCAGTTAAGGGGAGTTAGGTGAGATAAATAGATAAAAATTGAGGTTGCATTCCCATACTTTATTGGGTAGCTTCATCTCAGAGATCTTTCATGGATTAAAAAAAAAAAAAACGTTTAACAGTCACTTTAACCTAGATTCCTGATTTCAGTTTCCAATTTGCATACCAATGCTACCAGTTAATTGAAATCATTAGACTGAGAATATTGCAAAAGTATGTTAAGTCTGGTCTTCAATTCAATAAGGAAATGTCATGTATACACATAGAATTCCACTGATGAGAAAAAAATGATAAATAACTTCTGTTTCAATTTCAAGTTAAAATAATTGTACGCTGTGACTATCTCAGAGAAGTAACCCCCATAATGAAATGCTTTCTACCCTATATTAAAAATAACAAAATTTTACTCCTATATACTCTGATGAGCCGATGATTCAGATTTGTGATGTATTTCAATAGTTTAGTAAGTGGAAGAATGCAAAACACCTCCCAAATTCTTGAAGTGTGTAAATCTTTTACTTTAGATAAAATGTTTTTAAACATATTAGATGATGTTTCTTGGTGTATGCCTCTATCTACTCAAACTCTAAAGTGGATTTTTTTTAATGTGATTATATGGAGAAGCTGCTTGCTTTATCAGACTTTCAAAATGTCAGGAGAGAAACAATAACTGAATAAATAGGGCATATTATCATGTTTTGTCAGCACTCAAGGCATCTTTATGTTTTATTAATCCCACTTTATCCCCTAATCATATTAGGGATAATATTATCGAGTCCTCAGTATTGATGGTTTACTGAAATTTTTTAAAATAACTTAAAGCAGACTCAGGGAGCTACAAAATTTGTCATGCTTTTCTTTATGTGAGCTGCCAAGTAGATAAAATAACGTCCTGGTAAGTGGAGCCAAAAGCTACTGAATGTATCTACAGAAATTGCTGTAAGTAAATGCTTTTGAGGTCGATCACTGGCTTTGGAACTCTTTCTGCAGCTTCCACATTTCAGTTTACCCAGATCAAGAGGTGGTAAGAACAGAGAATCAATTGTAGTGTGTGCATTCTTTGTACTGAAAGATGGAGGCAGGACACCTAAAATCCCTGATTTATAAATTATTACCTATGTCATACCCTACCGCAAATGTATTTTAATTATCCCTCTGCCATATTCTCTACTGTTTTCAGTAGAAAATTCTGCCTGAACGTTTTCTAAAGACACAACTTAATTGATCTCATTTGTGAATATGTCCATCCTAATGTTGCATTTCTGCTAATATATAACCATAATAATAAAATCAGTATTATTTTAATTACTGATAACAGTTGGGAGTTTGCATCATTCTCTATAAGCTGTGACATTTTGTTGGATTTTTTTTTAGTTTTGAACCCTAATAAAAAATTCAGTCTGGCTCTAAAGCCATGTCCTGTTCATTGGTGTTAATAAACACTTATTAGAAAGGAATTACTAATAAAGAGACATGCTAATATTAATAAAAAATCAGGAATTAGAATCAAACTCAGTGCTTCTCCCTACAAGGACAATGCTTCAACACTGAGTTGCCACCCTTGAGATATCTGATTTCAGCCTCACTGGACATCACTTCTATTGACTTCATCTTTTTTCAATTAGAAACTTCATGTATAACTAAGGTATCTGTTTTGTCTCTAGATAAGGTAACTTGGTTTACAAATAGTAATATTGTTTTGATTTCCACAAATGATCAGTATAACTAGCAATACTATTCAAAACTAGAAATGTATTGCTAAGTAATGCCTTTTTGTAATGATAGAACACCAATTCAAGGAGTATTTGACAGTATCAGGAATTTATTGAAATATTATAAAATTAACTCATATGTGTAAAACTAAGACAGCATGCAGTGTAGATCTAGAAAGCCAAACAAATATTTGAATGGGAACCAAATAAAGAACATTAAACTATGAAAGAATGAAGCTCAAAATCTCAAAGTTCATATTTTGTTACCAAAAAGTAAAAGCAGGGTTTGAACAAATTGTAATGGTTTGAATGAAAATGGTCCCCATAGTCCTGTATACATGAATACTTAGCACTCAGTGATGAAATTGGCAGAAAAAGAGTAGGAGGTATGGCCTTTTATGGGAGAAATGCATCACTTGGAGTTGACTTTGAAATTTCAAAGTCCATACTAGGTCTAGGGTTCTTGTCTGCTGTTTGCAAATCAGAATGTAAAGCTCTCAGCTACTGCTCCAGCACCACATTGCCTCCAGCTGTGCTGATCAGACACTAACCCTCTAAGCTGTAAGCAAATTAAGTGCTTTCTCTTATAAGTGTTGCATTGGTCATGGTGTCTCTTTACAGCATTTGAACTATAACTAAGACACAAGTCCCTTGTTTTGTTGATAAAATAATCTCTTGTGCTGGTACTATTGTCTTGGATATTTTTCTCGATTCCTCAATATGGACAGCAAAAGTTGATAGACTGGGGATACAGCTCAGTGGAAACTGCTTGGCATGGATGAGTTTGGATAACTAGCACCTCTGTAATAATCCAGGCACTATATCCCACAGCTGTCACCCTAGTGCTATGGAGGGGGTGGGGACAGGAGAATCTCAGGAATTCACTAGCCAGTCAACCAGGCCAACCATGAACTAAGAGATCACTGTGGTATCTTTTCTGGGAGAATATTGTTGAGAACAATATAGTCAGACACCTGACATTCAACTCTAATCTCCACAGATGGTTGCATGTATGCAGGCGTGCACACGTGCACACACACACACACACACACATACACTCACACAAACAGAGGGTGGGATAACACAACACCAATGAATAGAATGCTATTCATTCTCTTGTTTTCTTCTCCTCTTACTCTAGCACCATTCCCCTCTTCTCCCTCTCTCCCCACTCCTTTTCCCCTTCTCCAAGAGTTCATGGCTGTAGCTCTCTCTGTCTCTCTGTCTCTGTCTCTGTCTCTGTCTCTCTCTCTCTCTCTCTTTCTCTCTGTCCCTCTTTCTCTGCCTTTCTCTGTCTCTACTCCATCAACTCCCCTCCCTATACCCTAAATAAACTCTCTACTCTATAGTAAAAAGAATGAGATTCATTTTGATTATATTACATTGTATTTCCTATGCTTTTCCTGAAACCATTTTGTCAAATGGCTTCAATTATCATCTACACTCAGAAGAGTAATTAGCTTCTTTCTCCATCCCAGGTGTTTCATAAGCCTCAGTATTCAACCAAAAGTCTTCAATTGAGAAAAGTTTGATATTGTGACTTTTTTTTTATTATGTTAACTGTTTGACTACGCAAAGCTTATCTTATACTACAGTGTTAATATCTCATAACATGCTTTGTATAGACTGGACCGTAGCATACTGCTTAATTTTTCACTCCTGTTCCTGCTGACATTTTGTTTGTTTGTTTGTTTGTTTGTATTTGTATGGTAGTTGTTCTTCTTGTGTTATGTTTTTCAATCAATATTCAACTGGGGAGAAAAAAAACCATCCAGCCCTGGAGAGATGGCTGAATATTTAAGATCACTAGGTGCTTCTCCAGAGGATACATTTAAATCCCAGTACGCAGATAGACAACACACAACCATCAGTAAATCTAGTTCTAGTGGAGTCATTATCCTTCTGGCCTCCAAGCATACTTCATGCACATAGCATGCTGATGACATACAGGGAAAACATCCATACACATAAAATAAAAATCACCAAATCTTTCTTTTCAAAATACATTTTCTCCATACCACCATTTTTGGGTTTTAGGCAGGTTAAAGGTGTGAGTCACAGGGCAACACTCCAGCCTTTGCTATACAATCCACAACTTCTCATAAAAGCTGACAATTTCAGTTCCTTATTCAGTTCTTTTATTTTTCCTTCATGAAGTTCTTGTAGACTGAGCTGACAGAAACTATCGCAAGCTTCTAAAGAATGTATCTAACAATGAGGAACATGATGAAAAGGAAAACTACATAAAGGAGATTTTAAAAAGAACAGTAGAACATTGTGCAGATACACAAACCATTTATTTGACAATGTTTACTGGCAAGAAGATGTATATTATGACCCTTTTAAATGGTATAAGGATACTTAAAAATACAATGTCCTTTTATAAATATACAGAGAAGAAAATGTAAAGAGGCCAAGTGTTACTAGGATTGTCTATAGTAAAGTGGTTAGCACTGGATCAGATTATTCTAGTTATGTATACCCAGACTTCTTGGTTATATGATTTAAAACTACAATAAACAAATTAAAAATTAGTAAATGACATGTTAATACATACCAGCTTCCCATGTAGTTGTAAAAAGACAATAAAAATAAGAAGATACTGTTTACTAAAGAGAACTTTTTCAATTGCAATTATTTCAATTAATATTTTTCTTTAGTTTCTTTTTCTGTTCCCCTCCTCCTCTTTTTTGTGAAATGGCCTTTATCATTATTTCTTTTTCTGTTGCGGAGGTAAAATACCTGGAGGAATTTTGTTGAAAAGGAAAGGGTGTGTTCTGGCTCATAGTTCATAAAGAGAAAATCAAATTGCCAGGAATTTGAAGCAGCTGGTCTTATTAGGTCCACGCTAAAGGAGAAGAATCTCGACTGTGTGCTGCCTCACATCAAGTTTTATTTTCTCATTTTCCCATCAGGGAACGATATGTCCCATAGTGGTCAAATCTCCCAAGTCAATAAACACAATCAAGATAATTGCCCAGAGGCATGCCCAGAAGCTTGTCTCAAAACTTGTGCTAGATTCCATCCCGTTGTCAATTAGCACTATCACAATGCCACCTATTTTATCTAAAGACTCATAATCATGCTGTGATATGAATGTGCACACCACCTTTAAAAACTTACATAATATTTATCAATCTAGTTATTTTAAAAGTGCAGTCTGATTGATTGAATTTAGTTGTCAGCTCCTCAAAATATCAAACAATCTGAGGTTAAAAACTTTAAACACACTGCCTGGCCTCTGGTGCTCTGTAAGACTGTTAGATGTAAGTTTAGGCTGCATTTTATCTTGCTTTTGTCATGCCTGCAAATTCACCATCAGGCAAATGATATTTCCTGGTCTCTGAACCATGGCTATATAAGGTTCTTTGAACCAGGAGAAGCACCTCCAACCTGGATTCTCTGTTCTAGTTTTCTTCTTTAACATGACATTTGCATCTTTTAAAGAAGAAGTCTTTTTGGCACCATGAAGTCTGACCATTGAGGCATTTCCTACTGTCCAAGTTGCTCTTTAACAATGTTAAGCTACTCAGCTGTCTTCACTTGCCTTGTGTGAAGTTCAAGCATGTGCACACAAGTTCTCTACCAAGCTCCATCATCTTTAAATTCAACTTCACGCAAACTATCAGGACATAGGCACTTTGAAGCCAGATCACTGTTGACCCATATACCAACACCTTCGATCCTAGCACAAACAGTTCCAAAGGCCTAAGACTCACATGATCAGATTTTTCCTAATGACATCCCCATTCCCACTGCCAATTTTTGTTTTCCAACTCTTATAGTAAAAATACTCTGCAAAATCAAATCAAGTGACAATTTATTTTAGCTCATAGATTAATGGCATATTCGATCATGGAGAAGAAGTCAAGGCAGAGAGATAAATGAGATTTTGCATGTATATTACTGCTCCATTCTGTTAATCTACATATATAGTCCAGGATCCAAGACAGTAAATTATGTGAGTCACAGCAGGTGGCTTCTCTTACATAATAGAAAATATCATTTTAAGGCATGTCTAGAAACCCTTCTTCTAGGGGATTCTAGAGTTCCTCAAGTTGACAATTAATGCTACCTATCACAGAGCTCAGTATCATTTTTAAGTTTAATGTGAATGTGAACTTCTATTTCCTTCTGTGAAGTAAGCTTTACATCCCATCAGGAAGATGCTGGTTTCCCCCATAACATTTATGCCATTATTGCACACACAGGCATATCTTGTCATGCAAGATGCTACTATATACCAGAAGATTCAATGATCAATAAGTTTGTTGACTTTTTCTCCCCTGGCAGCCTGCATAGCATTTTCTGTGAAATGCTAGCCAGCAGGGAGGAATTTGTAAGTCTCCACAATTCCTGTAACAAAAACATTGTTTAATTAATAGGGTCTTGCCAAAAATTTCTGTTGGGGAACCAAGAGACATGATTATTTTAGGGTTCTCTGGGACACCTATGACCAATGTTTCAAGGGGAAAATTCTTTATCTCATATTTAGTTATTTGTTAGTAGCCTATGACTTCGTAGAACAGTATTGCTCATGTGTAGGATAACTCTAACTAAACTCCTTCCTATGAATATATATTGAATTTATAAAATTGTGGATGAAAATCAAGCCTACACAAGAACCCGTCAGTAAAAAGTAATTGAGAATTTCTATTATAAAATATGTATTAAGTTGTAAAACCTAAATGGTCTTGTAATTTAGGTAAATATTAAATAAACACTTTGTGAAATATCTTCCTGCCTTTGTTGGAACACACAGCAAAGAGTTGATCACCAGGCTCTGTTCTGTCAAGAGTGTAAAACTAGTTGATTTCTGTTACAATCTTGTGTAGATATTTCTGGCAAAAAAAAAACAAAAAAAAAAAAAAACCAAAAAAACAAATCCTATTAAGCAAATGATTGGAAACTTTGTATTTTCCTTCATGCAACTAATGTGTAGTTGACTTCTCATGTCCCTCGGAGTTCATGACATCCACATATGAGTCAGTTTTTCATATGATCTCTCTCTGAGAGATGAATTACATTCTTTGAACAGACCAAAAGATGACTTTCACTAGATACTGGCTTTGTTTCAAATCTCAGCCCATGCACTATTTTATTATCATTGGTTCCTCTCTCTTTCTTCATTCTGTCTCTCTGCATTCCACTTCATTCAAACATACCAGAACCATGACATTTTACTCATCTTCATTTGCTGAATTGTTAAATTGGTGTGTGTGTGTGTGTGTGTGTGTGTATGTTTTCCTCCATACATATTGAAATATACCATCTATTGTTCGTTATATTACAATTTCATGAGTTAACCACATTTATATTTTTTGAATATAATATGTTTTCTTATATCATGGACTTGAATGACACTTTTAATTTAAACCTTACTCATTCATAATTTTGGAATTCTTGCTTATAAATGAACATTTTTCCTTATTCACTATATCTGCATCAATTCAGCTATTAAAAATGATGACTATGAAATTCTCAGACAAATGGATGGAACTAGAAAATATCCTGAGTGAGGTAATCCAGTCACAAAAGAACACACATGATATGTACTCACTTATAAGTGAATTTTAGCCCCAAATTTCAGAATACACAAGACACAATTCACAGCCCATATGAAGATCAAGAAGGAAGACCAAAGTGTGGATTCTTGTCTTTCTTAGAAGGTCAAACAAAATACTCAAGGAGGTAGAGGGTGAGAGGGACTTGAGGGAATAAAGAAGGGTAGGAGGAAAAAGGAGATCAGGCATTCAAGATGGGGATGATATACAGAGGATCAGGAATTTGAACAGAGATGTATAGCAAAGGGGGAAGGAGAACTTGGGGTAGCTGCAAGCAAGTCCCAATGCCAGGAAAGCAAGAGGCTTCCAGGACCCAACAGGGATGAGATTAGCTGAAATGCCCAACAAAGGGGAGGGGGAACCTGTAGAGACCATATTCAGAGGTTACACAAAGACCACCCGCCCTGATTGGGGAATGGGCCACCCACTCATCTTGAAACTTTTAATCCAGAATTGCTCCTGTCTAAAGGAAATACAGAGACAAAGAGTGGATCAGACAGAGACTAAAGGAAAGGCTATCCAGAGACTGCTCCACCTGGAAATCCATCCTATATACAGACACCAAACCCAGACAATATTGTGGATATCAAGAAGTGCATGCTGACAGGAGTCTGATATGGCTGTCTCCTGAGATGCTCTGCCAGAGCCTGACAAATACAGAAACAGATGCTTGGAGTCAACCATTGGACTGAGCAAGGGGTCCCTAATAGAGGAGTTAGAGAAAGAACTGAAGGAGCTGAAGGAGTTTGCAACCCCATAAGAAGAACAACAATATCAACCAACCAGACCCCCCAGAGCTCCCAGGGACTAAGTCACCAACCAAAGAGTACACATGGAGGGACCCATGGCCCCAGTTGCATATGTAGCAGAGGATGGCCTTGTAGGGCATCAATGGGAGGAGAGGTCCTTGGTCCTATGAAGGCTCAATGCCCCAGTGTACGGAGGTAGGAGTGGATGGGTGAGTGGGGGAGCACCCTCATAGAAGCAGGGGTAGGGCAGATGGGATAGGGGATTTCCAGAGGGGAAACCAGGAAAGGGAATAACATTTAATATGTAAGTAAATAAAGTATCGAAGAAAAAAAGAGAAAAGAATAATCCTCAATTTCTTAGTTTTCTATCAATCCTTAAGAAACAATATTAGACTTTATTTATTTTCATTATTGTAAATCATTGCTTGATGTATTAACAATTAGTTTTGTCACATGAGTATGGTATCAAAGTTTTATTTATCAATATTGCATAAATTATGCTTAATTTTAAATTTAAATTCCTTCATAATTTGAGACAAAAGAAAAGTTATACATTCCACATTTATAGAAGGACAATGTCCACTATTTAGAAACACAATGAAAGAAGTATTTTCTACAGTAATACACAGTAAGCATTGATATGTTCAGTGTACAATTTTCTAGTTATTCAAGCACATAAAATAAATAAATCCTGAATTTGACATTCTTGAAACTTTACAAAACTCTAGAAGGTAATGATTTATTTTAAAAGTCATTTAATAAGCATCTAACCACATTTCTTTTATGAAATAAGCTTTTTGCAATTAAACTAGAGGACTGAAAATTGTTTATATTTTATTCGGTGTGATAACCTCATATGTCAACGTTATGGCATACAATTTCAGCTAACACAAAAGAAATAGGAAGTAGCCTGAGGGAAATTTTTCTGATATACAATTTTATGATTATAATAAATATTTCTTTATTAAAATCTAGTGTTGTCTGTTTATTGAAAGTCCAATAGTTAATGACTGGATACTGAAAACTCTGCTGCATCTCTCAGTTGGCTAGCTACAGAATTTCCACTGAGTGAATTGTGACTACATATACAGAATTTTTAAAACTCAAAGGAAGCATCAATTAAAAAAAACAATTATTTTGTGCTTCAACGCAGTTTTCATATTTTGGTTAAAGGATATCATCTTAACTGACTACATTGCATTATTGCCTATTGACATTTTCTTTCTTTCCTTTCTTCCTTCCTTTCTTTCTTCCTTCCTTCCTTCCTTCCTTCCTTTCTTTCTTTCTTTCTTTCTTTCTTTCTTTCTTTCTTTCTTTCTTTCTTTCTTTTTCTTCCTCTCTCTCTCTCTCTCTCTCTCTCTCTCTCTCTCTCTCTCTCTCTTTCTTTCTTTCAACTTCTTTTAAACTCCCCTCCTTTTCTACCCTGCAACTGTTCCACATTCCGTACCTACACCCAACCCACTCTCTCCACGAGGATGTCTCCAACCTACCCCCATCCCACCAGACCTCTAAATACCCTGGAGCCTCCAGTCTCTTGAGCTTAGGTGCATCAACTCTGATTGAACACAGACCTGGCAGTCCTCTGCTGTATATGTGTTTGGGGCTTCATATCAGCTAGTGTATGCTGCCTGGTTGATGGTCCAATGTCTGAGAGATCTCAGGGTCCAGGTAAATTGAGACTGCTGGTCCTTCTACATGACCATCCTCCTCCTCAGCTTCTTCCAGTTTTTCCCTAATTCAACCATATTGAACATCCATTGGTTGGGTGCAAATATCTGCATCTGACACTCTCAACTGTTTGTTGGGCCTTTCATAGGGTAGTCATGATAGGTTCTATTCATGAGCACTCCATAGCCTCAGTTATAGTGTCAGGCCTTAGGGCCTCCCTTTGAGCTGGATCCCACTTTGGGCCTTTCTGTGGACCTTCTTTTCCTCAGGCTCCTCTCCATTTCCATCTCTGCAGTTCTTTCAGATAGGAACAATTATGGGTCAGAGTTTTGACTGTGGGATAACAACCCCAACCCTAGGCCAGTAACAAATATTTTGATAAACAAAGCCTATAAAAATAAATAGAAGTTCTAGTTTCAACATTAAAGTTTTCTTTGTCTAGGTTATCAAGATTGTTATTGGGCAGGGAGACGTGAGTGTTCTTTCCACAGAACCATATACTCTTGTTTTCTGAACTATAGCAGTCACGGTGATAATATAAAGGATTCCCCAACAATGGATCATAAATGTAATGGAGCTGCCTCATGGATTGACATTCAAAATCCCGCTTAACAATTTTCAGAGAGATTTTAAATCAAGTGTAGAGTTATTTAAAAGTTAACATATAACTATAAATAACATAAATAGCATATAACATATAACATATAAAATAAATTATATCAAGATGATGAGAGTGGTTCCTCATATCTCTACTTTTTTTTATTTTTGTTCCTGTATTTCACCACAATCTCTATGATCAAAATTGCTATAATATGTGTGCAGTATAAATCTTATGCATTTATTCTGCATAGTAGTTGGATGTCTATTATGTAGCTTTCTAACAGTGGTGGTATAAGGTTGTCCATACTGGGAATATTTATTTCACATAATTTGACAAGTGTTATAAACCAGGATTTAGTAGCAATGATTTGTTTTTGTCTTCCAGATCACTAGCTGTTAGGCACTACTGCCTCGGTAGACCAAGGGAGTCTACTGAGCCATTCTTAAAACACTGAAACAAAACAAGTTGTAGTACATAGATTTTTATACCACTAACTAATAATAACTCTCTGCTCTTTTTAAAGAAAACAAGAGCTTTCTTTTTATAGAAAATTTAGGCAATGGTTTAATTCCTAATATTAAGCACTAGTATGCAGCAATAGCAAGTTTTCTTACAGAGTGCCACATTGAAAGTATGCAAGTTTCCATGAAGAAAATAGGAGTATGCAATGATTATGTTTTTGTCAGCTTGACACAAGCTAGGGTTGTCTGAGAAGACAGAACCTCAGTAGAGAAAATGCATGTATCAGATTACCTATGGGTAAGTCAGTAGGACATTTTCTTGATTAATATTTGATACAGAGAGAGCCCAGCCCACTGTATGAGAGTTACAAACCTTGGCCAGCAGACCAGTAATGGATGTCTAAGAAAGTTAGCTGAGCAAGCCAGGAAGGGAAAGCCAGTAGGAAGTGTCCTCCATGGTCTCTTACATGGAAAGCCTGACTTAAGATAAACTGGTATATGTGTTCAAAACATTACTACCTTCAAAAGAATAATGGCAAAAAAACTTAGAAATTTTTGATATTTTCCAGTTCCACCCATTTGCCTAAGAATTTCATGAATTCATTGTTTTTAATAGTTGAGTAGTATTCCATGGTGTAAATATACGACATTTTCTGTATCCATTCCTCCATTGATGGTCATCTGGGTTCTTTCCAGCTTCTGGCTATTATAAATAGGGCTGCTATGGATATAGTGGAGCATGTGTCCTTATTACATGCTGGGGAATCCTGAGGTAACCCAAAAACAAAAGAACACACATGGTATGCACTCACTGATAAGTGGATATTAGCCCAGAAGCTTGGAATACCCAAGACACAATTCGCATATCAAATGATGCCCAAGAAGAAGGAAGGAGAAGCCCCTGGTCCTGGAAAGGCTCGATGCAGCAGTGTAGGGGAATACCAGGACAAGGAAGTGGGAGGGATTGATTGAGGAACAGGGGGAGGGGAGAGGGCTTATGAGACTTCCGGGGAGGGGGGAACCAGGAAAGGGGAAATCATTCGAAATGTCAATAAAGAATGTATCTAAGGAATAATTTTTTTTGATAATGATGATGAGGAAGAGTGATAAGTTCCTTTCACTGATAACATGTGAATATCTGTTATCATTTTTCTTATAACAAAATAAACAATTGTTGAAGAAACATTTATCAATTGGTGACCTTAGTGCCTGAGCCATTGGAGTTCTCTTTAGGAAATTTCCCCCTGTGCCAATGAGTTCAAGGCTTTTTCCCACTTTCTCTTCTATTAGATTCAGTGTATATGGTTTTATGTTGAGGTCCTTAATCCAATTGGATTTGACTTTGTGGAAGGTGACAAATATGTATCTATTTCCATTTTTCTACATACAGACTGCCAGTTAGACCAACATCATTTATTGAAGATGCTTTCTTTTTTCATTGTATATTTTTGGCTTCTTGGTCAAAGATCAAGTGTCCATAGGCATGTGGGTTTATTTCTGGGTCATTAATTGTATTCCATTGATTGACCTGTCTCTCTCTGTTCCAATACCATGTCGTTTTAATCAATATTTTCTATAGTACAACTTGAGGTCAGGGATGGTGATTTCCCAAGAAGGCCCCACAATACCAGTGGGACATGTGCTCCATTATGTTCATAGTGGCCTGATATGTAATAGCTAGAAGCTGGGAACCACCCAAATGTCCCACAATGGAAGAATGGATACAGAAAATGTGGTATATTTACAGAATTGAATACTGCCCAACTACTAAGAATGAGGGTATCATGAGTTTTGCAGGCAAATGAATGGAACTAGAAAATATCATCCTGAGTGAGGTAAACCAGACCCAAAAGGACATACATGGTACATACTTACTAATAAGTGGATATTAGTCCCCCAAATACGAAGTATCTAGGATAAACTCCACAGAATTTAAGAATATTAACAATCAGAAAAACCACATGAGGATGCTTCAATTCCACTTAGTAGGGGGAAAAAATAATCATGGAGGCAGACGAAGAAATTTGGTCTGTAGAGGGGACGATGAGGAGAAAAGGGGAACAGAATCAGGTATTGGGATGGGACAAGAGAGAAACCAAAGGGCAGCAGAATGAATGGAAATATGCAGCCTCAGAACGTGGGAGGTGGAGAGATCCTCTAGAAAGTATCAGAGACCTGGGAGGTAGGAGACTCTCAGGAATCAATGGGAGTGGCCTTAGGTGAAATGCCCAACAGAGGGAAGAGGGAACTCTAAGAATTCACCTCCAGTGGATAGACCCGGCATCAAGTGAAGGAACTGGGTTGCCATTGCCTAGTCAAAATTTCTGACTCATACGTTTTCCTTTCTAAAAGAACTGCAAGGACAAAACGGAAAAGAGGATGAGGGAAAGGTGGTTCAGTGAGCAGCTCAACTGGATATCTACCTCTTGGCGAGACACCAAGACCTGACACTATCACTGATGCTATGATGTACCTACAGGCTAGCATGGCTGCCCTCTGAGAGGCCCAACCAGCAGCTGAGTAAGACAGATATAGATACTCACACACAATTAATGGGTTGAAGTTGGGAACCCCTATGGCTGAATTACGGGAAGGATAGAAGAAACCGAGGAGAGAGACCCCATAGGAAGACCAGCAATCTCAAATAACCCGGACGCCAGAGACTTAGCCAACTATCCGACAGAATTCATGAGCTGTCCCGAGCCCCTCTTCCACCCCCCACACCCCGCAACAGATATACAGTAGAGGATTGCCTGGTCTGGCCTCAGTGGGAGAAGATCGTGTGCCTAATCTTGTTGATACTTGAGGTCCAAGGGAGTGGGGAGGCCTGGTGGTGAGAGAGCATCCTTTTGGAGACAGGAGGTAGGAGAAATGGGATGAAGCATATGGAAAGGTAGCCTGGAAGGGGGCCAACGACTGGATTTTAAGTAAGCAAGTCAGTCAGTAATAAATAAATAAATAAATAAATAAATAAATAAATAAATCTAAAATAAGAAAAAAAGAAATAGATTTAAAGAGAGAAAGAAGGAAGGAAGGAAGGAAGGAAGGAAGGAAGGAAGGAAGGAAGGAAGGAAGAGAAGGAAGGAACAAACATGCATTGTCTTTCATAAGGACTCAATAGCAAGGGGTTGCTAAGGAGTTAATGTCACTGATATTGCAGAAAAGTGAATCAGAATGATAGGGAAAATATAAATGTTAATTTGTTTCCTAAAAGCAATCTTTCTGGGTTTGAGTTCAATAATATTTTTTTATTTATTCATTTATACTTTTTATTTATTTTTTTATTTATTTTCTAAGTTTTTTTATTTACATACCACCCTGAACGCCCCCGATCTCGTCTGATCTCAGAAGTTAAGCAGGGTCGGGCCTGATTAGTACTTGGATGGGAGTTCAATAATCTTTAATGAAGGAATTGTTTAATTTATTTTGTTTTTAATTTAAATTAAAAACTTAAGCTCAAATATAAAAGCCCAACATAAAAGTTGAACATGGAAACTGGAGCCAATAACTCCAATGATTGAGAAAAGACACATCGGTCCAACGTGTTTGTTGGTAAATCTTGTCAACATGTCAAGCTCCAGGTCTAGTGAAAGACTGTCTCAAAAATAAGACAAAGAGTAATAGAAGATAACCAAAGCTAATTATCATGCATTTATATGCCAAACACAGGTGAGAACATGTACAAACACACACACAACACACACACACACACACACACACACACACTGTTCACGTACATGTATGTGCATATATGGAAATAACACAGTGAAACCCATTCATTTGTGTAATTATACAACAATAATGGTAAAATTATAACAATAAAACTGAAATTATATGTTCATTTCATATTAGCACATGTAATATCACTATATGGGATTAACTGGAAAATATAAAAAGAGGTAAACTATAAATTTTAAAATTCAATCAAGGACAAAGTAATGATGACATTACTTATTGTTTCTTTCCAGGATTCCCATGTTCATCTCCAAAGTTTAACTTCATAAAGGTCTCCAATGTCTTGTCAGTTTGCCACAGCTGTTAGATGTGGTAACAGTGTCCCTTTCTCACAGACAAGACTTCTGTGTCATGCCAATATCCACAGGAAATATCAGCATTATTTGTTGGTGACAGAGACCTGATGAGCCAAGGGTGTGTATAAGACTCTTGAAAATTGTGAAGATATATAGTGTAGGCTGAATCTTAACAAATGTTACTTTATTTTCATCTAAGTCTACTATTTAAAATATAAGATGTAATACAAGAATTGCTTCTTTTTATTGCTTTTTCTAATTGGTAACATACAAAACTACACATTTAGAAACTCCAAATCGATACATTTAGTGAATCAGTCTTATGGGGACTGATGGTAAGGGAGCAGCGAATGGCTTTTCCTGTACATAAGAAAATGGTTTATGACAGAGAAAATTTATTCATAGAGTGAACAGTGTCAAACTATCATTCCAACAGAGAAACTCAGTAATAAATGACAACCAAAACAGGCATTGGGTCTTTCATGAAATCAAGGCAAATAAAATTTAACTTGCATCCTTCCTGTACCAGAATCCCTGGTGATAACTTATCTTAAAGGAGTTTGTATTTTTGTATGAAACACTAATTAACATTTTACTGTGTTAAAGTGTATTTCTTTCAAATAGAAATATGATTGCTTTCTGAGTTTCATTAGTTATAGTCAGTGTGAATTTGAGGTCATCATTAACTCTCTACTGTACTCCAATGAGATATTTCTTTGAGTATACTAAAATACTAGGACCTAGAAGAATCAGAACATCTTCTTGCATTAAAGCACAATATTATAAACAACATAGGAAACAACATAAAAGAAGAACATTCTCCACAGTACCTATAATAAATTAATTTAAAATCCAGTGTGCCATAAACATGACTCATATGTTCTACAAATAGGAAACTCTTCATTTTTCTATAACCATAGCTAAATGGTAATTGATTTCAAGTCTATTACTGAAATGGTAACATGATCAAAAATACAATAATATTCTCTACCTTAAAAATCTCAAAATACACACAGATATTTCAAGAGACTTGTCTTTCAATGCTGTGGCATTTTAATTTAGATTTAATTTATATGTAGAAATAAAGAACGGTTGATAACTCCAACGATTCAGGATGACATGAATAAAATGTCAATGAATAGTTTCTCAATGAATTTAAAAATAACGAAAATGGAGTTTGAATTTTCTATGTAAGTTTGCCATCTGTGATTTGGAAAACAAATTTTGTGTATGAGGTTATTCTGTAATAAATAGTCAAACAATGAAAAAAGATCAAATTTAAATACATACACATACAAATTTGAATATGAAAGATCCCTTGACATACCAGTAACTAGTTATGTTTCATTGAACTTCTAATTATTTAAGAAAATTTTGTGACATGTTACAAAGGAATAGTTCTGGGCCTAAGAAGTAGATGTTAAATTGTAAATTATAAAAACACAGCACAAAGAAATTATCTTGGCACTATGACTCCCAAAAGTAAACTAAAAATTCAGAAATTGACCACAGAGTTTTGCTTTGTAGTTACAACTTTTCTTATGAAATAATCTAGAAACTCCAAGGTGAGCATGTGGCATCTTCCCTTTGCCTATCAGGCTCATCCCACATTAGCCTGTATAACTCACTAACTTCCTTGCATGGTACAAGTATTGAAGAAAACTGATGTTTTCAATACTAACTCTAAATTCTCAAATTTCCCAAATAGCCATCTATATCTATATCTATATCTATATCCATCTATCTATCTATATTATATATATATATATATATACATATTAGTTTTTATTGGTTCTTTGTGAATTTTACATTGTGTACCCTAATCCTACACATCTACCTTCTCCCTTATATCTACCCTCCACCCATGCAACCTCCCCTTACAACAGAGAAAAAAAAAAACTCATTGTGGAAGCTGTAGTGTGTCAGTGTGTCTGTCCCATAGTATATCCCTTTGGTCACAATTCTTTGATTGCAAATGTTCACTGCAATGAGCTATTGGCTTTATATGAGACTTGTGGCTTCTGCTACTCTATAGATACTGAAACCTCACTGGGACTTCTCTAAGATATTCTTTTGTTGTTCTGTGTATTGGAGATCCATAAGGGGTGCCTCTGGGGCTGATAGTGCTTGAATGCTAATTAAACCATCTCCCCAATTTAAAACTATTGGTTAAATAAAACTGGTGACAGCCAATTACAGGGGTGGGAAAAGAGAAAGGTACAGTTTGAGTTACATGACTGGGAGTGGGTCGCAGGTAGACACCATGAGGAGAAGAAGAAGAGAAAGAAGTCGAGGAAGAGGAGACAGAGACAGTACAACAGAACATCTCCATGACTTGTGATGAACCAGCAGCAGGTGCCAGAGTGAAAGCCTCCCCCAGGACACCAGACTGCTGGAGAGAAATAACCCAGAGAATTTCAAACAGCAAGCATTTGAGAAGAATGATTGAGCCAGTAGCCAGACTAGCACTTAGAGATTTAGATTAGGGGTAGAACCCCAGTTATTTCTCAGAACCTAATAAATATTATAGTTTGATTCTCATCTGTTTAAAGTTAGATGGAGATAACTTTGATAAATATTATTTTACAGAGTTCCTGTAGTTTTATATATCTGTAGGACTTGCCCCTTCATCTACTACAGCAGTTAATCTATGGGTAGATATTGGGGTGGACCAATTCAAAGTCCTGGATCTGGGCCTAAAAGGTATATGAGCTGGTCAGTCCACTGGCACATCTGCTTTCAAATACCACAAGCAGCCCCTGCTCCCTATCTGCAATCAGGGCTGTGAATATGTCTCCTATTCACCTCATGAATTTGTCATCTCAGAGGCTCGCTGCCGAACAAGCTCACTCTTTCTAGCTCTTTCTGAACTATAGCTACCTTATTCAACTCAGCTGTTGTGGCTCAAACTCCTCTTCAAGTTGACTGATGAATCTGCCTCTGTCAGCTTTGCCTGGATTGCTCTGCTTGGTCTTAAACTGATTCTGACGATTGATTCTAATCTTCTGGCTCCTTCTGATTCCCTGCACTGAACTGAAGGAATTCAAGAAAAAACTCAGCTACACTGAACTGTACTCACCGCACTGACTCCCAACTGAACTGACCGGCTCACTTCACTCTCCCTGAGCTGCAATTAAATAGCTTTTCTCCTGAGAATTGGGTGTATCCTATCTTTTACTCATTTTTTTCCAATCTTTTTCGTATTCGTCATTTTGTCTGAGCCTCAATTAGAGGTCATTGTTTGGGATTAAAGGTGTGTATTTAAGGTATGGCTGCATTCCAGCCAGATCACATAGACTTCGAGGGTCTTTGGATGTCAAATGAGCAGCCAGCTTGCTGGATTAAAATATCTCCACATTATGCATCAAAGTGATTCTAAGCTGAAGAATGTCAAGAAGTTATTTTCCAGGAATACTGCCTATAAGATATTAACCAAGGCAGCAGAAATTGGCCCTATTTAAGCATTTTTTTGGTTTTTCGAGACAGGGTTTCTCTGTGTGTAGCCCTGGCTGTCCTGGAACTCACTTTGTAGACCAGGCTGGCCTCGAACTCAGAAATCCGCCTGCCTCTGCCTCCCAAGTGCTGGGAATAAAGGCGTGCACCACCACCACCCGGCTGGAACTGAGTTTTATCCCACTGTCAGTGTAACTAACAACGTTCATCTATGCAGTACTTTTCCCCTCAGCAAACTGATTGATTTTGAAAGATGCTCTTTACATTTTCCCTATCTGGAGATTCTGTTTAACAAAACACCTGTTATCGATATAGATGTTCAGGATCTTTTTGGTTCAATAAAATATTAGAAATACTTTCATGCCAAGAACTGTGTGTTTTAGAGCAAGACGGAAAGTTACAAAACTCTTTACATTCTTAAACTCAGAAATTTATATTCATCAATTTTTCTAAATAATCTATGAGATATAAAACCAGTATTCTCCTTGGATTGCACAGGTCTTATTTCACGTCCTCTTACAAAGTGTTGTATCTTAGTTACGACTTTGGAAGCAGCACAGTGGGATTGGCCTCATATTTGCCCATGTAAGACTATGAACATCTAGCTAGAATCGCCAGACATGTTTACCTTTAGAACTCCATCAAATATTCTGCTTAGGACGGCTATTATTTTCACCCTTTACCCTTTCAAACTAGTTTGGTATATTTTATGTATTTTATGGCCTGGAGGAAATATTAGCCTCACATAAGTTTTAGACAGATTTCTTAGTGAAACATATGTCATAGAAGTCCCAGAACTGGCTGATTCTGAATCTCTTTATTCTCTGAAATCTGACAGAACTCAAGTTCAAATAAATGAGAATACAAGCACAGTTTGCTTTATAGGGAATAACTCAGGAGCTGACCTCTGTCTAGAGCATCTATGATAACTATGAACAATGAAGTATAAAATAGACACTCGGGCATTTCACTCTCTAGAGTTCAGTTAAGTATACCAAATAAATTTATAAATGAATGTCTTTTATACACATTAAAGTACAATTTATTCAATGTACAGCCAGTGTCTAGTATAACAAGAACTCTGTTCACAGACTGGGAAAATGAGTAAGAAAAATCCTGGCCTTGAAAACGCATACTAGTTTGTACAATTAAAAAATAATAAGAAGAAGCTAGGGTATAAACATGAGCACCATCTTTCTTTCAAATCCATGTGCTAACAAATTTATAATAGTGTGAAACATGAAGTCTTAGGAAATAGTTGTCATGAGGGCTCTGTAGTCATGGATGGCACTAATACCATTACAGAAGAACCCCAGGAGATTTCATGGCCCTCTCTGAAATATGAATAGACACTGATGATGTCATTTAATCGGTAATCAATGGATCTACTTGATCCCTAATTATGAACAGTGTACTAACAACGACTTCTTTGTTATTCTGCATTTACATATCTAGAGATTTGCAACCACAATTTCTTTTTGTTACTTAGTTAATTAATAATTAATTAATTAATTAATTAATTAATTAAAACTCCAGCTTTTATTCCCCTCCTGGTCCACCCTCCAACTGTTCTACATCCCATACCTCCTCCCCAACCCTTGCCTCCATGAGGATGTCCCCACCCCACCCCATCCCACCTAACCTCCAAACTCCCCAGGGCCTTCAGACTCTTGAGGGTTAGGAGCATCTTCTCTGACTGAACCTAGACCCGGCAGTCCTCTGCTGTATATGTGTTGGGGCTCTCATATCAGCTGGTGTATGCTGCCTGGTTGGTATTCCAGTATCTGAGAGATCTCAGGGGTCCAGGTTAATTGAAACTGCTGGGTCTTCTACAGGGTAGCCCTCCTCCTCAGCTTCTTCCAGCTTTCCCCTAATTCAAACACAGGGGTCAGTTTGTCAAACCAGTGGATGGGATTTTTCATTTCAATTAATATAATATAGTTCCCCAATGGGCAGGCCAGGAGTTCCATCCCCCAGATTATTCCAACTCTGTCAAGTGGACAATTGAAATTAACCATCACATGGCTACCTCAGTGTGTGGTTGTTTCCTTTTATTTTTTTTTATTTTTATTTTCTATATTCTTTATTTACATTCCAAATGATTTCCCCTTTCCCAGTTCCCCTCCTTCCCAAAAGTCCCATAAGCCCTCTTCCCTCCCCCTGTTCCCCATTTACCTTTATCAGAGATATTTTCCATGTAAATCTTCAATTTTATCAGAAAATGTTTTTACTTCTACTTTCAATCAATTTAGGAATATTTTTATGCCTACCATCTTATCTGTATACTTTTTCATGAAATAGTCAGTTTTAACATGTTTTTCTATATATTTCTTGAGTTTTATTAGAAATATTTTCCTTGTAGATTTTCAATTTTATCAGAAAATGTTTATAATTCCACTTTCAATCAATTTAGGAATATTTTTATGTCTACCATTTTATCTGTAATATTTTTCCATGAAATCGTCAATCTTAACGTGTTTTTCTATATATTTCTTCAATTTTATCAGAGATATTTTCCATGTGTATTTACACAATGGAATACTACTCAGCAATTAAAAACAATGAATTCATGAATTCTTAGGTGCAGTTGTTTCCTATGCTGGGTGGAAACTTAACTTCATTATGAAGTAGTGAACATATTTAGTGCAATCCCTATATCAGAGGTTCTAATTCATCCTATAATTGATGTGGAAACACCAGGTAACCCAAGCAGACAAAGAATTCCTAAGCAAAACGAGCAATACTGTAAAAAGTGTAATACCTGATTTCAAATTACGTTACAGAATCATAGTAATAAAAACAGCATGCCACCATACCAGATGCATAAATTAGTGGAACCGAGCAAAGTGCTCAACTATAAATTCACACTACTGTGGGCATCTTACTTTGTGAAGTCACAAAACATACATCAGGGAAAAAAGCAAACAAACAATCTTTCCAATAGCTGATAATAGGAAAATGGAAATCCCCTTCACAAGAAAAAGATAGAATTCTATTTCCCACCCTGTATATAAATCAATCCTAATTTAATCAGAATCTCTAGTTTGATAATTCAAATTTGATACTAAAAGAGAAAAGAAAATGAAAATGCATTTAAAGTTGCAGGCATAGAAAATAATTTTCAGAATAGGACTCCAGTAGCCAAAGAAATGATCGGATGGATTAACAAACAGCATAAAGTAGGGTCAATACCCTTCCACACAGCAGAGGAAACAGACCCCACAGTGAGAGACATTCTCTAGACATTTCTGAGTCAAACTTCTTTTACTTAACAGTTCCATTTTATTTTCTGGAAATGTTGTGATTTGTTTAATGGCAGAGCCACTTGTTGTGGATGTATAGATGTTGTCTATACATAGCATGATTAGAAAAACTATCCAGCAGTTCGTACCCACTCGCACTAATGCTATAATGTAGCTTTTGTAAACAGCTGCAACGAACATTGAGGGCAAGGATCTCCTCATTTATCTACTTAGATGAGAGACAGCTAGAACATAAAGACATTTTTTCCAAATATTTCTATTAATCATTCCATTTGTTTACATCTCAAAAGATATCTCCCTTCCTCGTTACCCCTTCACAACTCTAACTTCCCATCGGCCCTCTCTCCTCTCTCCTTTGCCTTCATGAAGGTGTTCCCCCACACATCTGCCCACTCCAGTTCTACCACTCCAGCATTCCCCTATGCTGATGGGGGATTATTTTTATTTCCATACATTAATTTTTCAAAATAATATATTTTATTCTCACATATTCACATATACATAATCTACTATGATCATGTTAGCTTCTTTATTATCTGTTCCTGCCCTTCCTTGAGCACCCTTTCTCTTCCTATTCTATTTTCAGGTCATTAAAAAAATTTTCATAAATCTATATTCCACACGTAAATGAAAACTGAGTATAATTTTTAGTCTTATGTTGTTAATAGTTTTCCCCAAGATTAAAGCATTCTATATTCCAGGGAAGCCTTGTAAAACAGAAAGTAAACAATTTAAAGTAGCTTAAAGAAGTATTTGAAACTTATAGGAATAACTAAGCTTCTCCGCACTTTTAGTATGCAATGAAAACTACTGAGAGCCAATCTACAGAGAGAATTCTGAGACCAGGACAGAAAGAATTAGAAATCAGCCAGGCTGCCCACAGAATCTCAGACCAACCGAGCCACCTGCATAAGACACCTTCAGACCTGTTAAGTAAGCTTCCTGAAGGCGGTGCAGTTTATATCAGATTCCCAGCTCAGTGAGTTGTCATGTATGTTGGTATGGACATGGGTGACCCAGCTGTCTCTTTGTGTCATTTCTGTTCCTAAGTAACCCTGATAAGACCCATTGGTTCAACAAGTTGAGCGTTGGAGGGTCTATGCTGTGATCTGTTTTGGGTTCCCTGTCTGGGATGAGCATATGTGTGTGTTGTATCTCCTTGGAAAGTCTTGTCATACATTTTTTTTGAACGACTAACACTGGTTTTTCCCAAACTTTGTGCCTTTTACAGAAGCCACTTAATAGCAGAAAATTACTATTAAATCAACAAATAAATAAGAGTCAATACTCACTAGGCCAATGACTCTAACTATTCATGCCTTTTAATTTTTTTCTATGATTTATGAAGATAATTAATCATCATGCATTTATTCTCAAGGGCTGGGGAATCCTGTGTGGCACCCATTTTTGTTTTTATACAGGATTGTTCTATAATCAATGCATTGTGTTTTTGTTACAAATTACCTCAATTATTAGTATTCTAAACCAAAATTATTAAGTGAAAAATTTTCCTTTCTTGTTGCTGAAAAAAAAAATTTGAGCATGATTGTGTTAATGCACGACAGAATAGATTATCCCAATTTATCAGGACAACAATTACAACAGAATCTTTGATCCAGAAATGTTTGGTAGGATATGCATTTAATGCCATGCTCATAAAAAAAAAAAGGGTTAGCAACTTCTTGAACAACAACAACAAAAAAATACTCTGCTGATTTTGCCTGCTGAGGGAAACCAACCTTGACAGCTTGACATATTTTAATTGGCTGACTACTACAGGAACTGAGGCAAGTGAAAGAGAGTGTTAAGAATAAGAGGAAAATGGAAATATAAGAAGAAAGCACAATCAAAGAAACCTCACAGAAGTTGGAATGATGTATGTGCTCTGCCAAAATACATGTTGAAATGATGAGCATTCACTGGGAATCGTGAGAATGCTACAAAATAGAAGCTCTAAGGTTAAAAGGAACAGAAGAAAATGTGAATCAGCAAATATGCACATCCATAAGGACAAGCAAGGCTTTGTTTGAAAGTATTAATTTAGGTCAAAATACTACATAAAGAAACAACTGAGTCTGAAAATAAACACTGAACCATTGAGAACCAATTATTCAGCCTTTGTTGTTTCCCTTTGTTTAAGGATGCTATGTAGAGGTAATGGCTATCGTGATAGTAACAGAGAACTTCCTTATATGCCCAGGTGCAGAGAAATTTATGGAACATAAACTAGTCAGATAAGTTGTGGAAAAGGCAAGTGGACAAAACATAGCAGAGAAATGTTAAGATGCTGCTTAAATTGACGTCTCGACGCTTGTGCCGTGGAGACTAAAACATGGAGAAACAAATTCTGCCATTTAGGATGTGTGTGTGTGTGTGTGAGTGTGTGTGTGTGTGTGTGTGTGTATGCATCTGTGTGTGTGTGTGTGTGTGTGTGCGCCTGAGTGTATGTTTGTGCATGTGCATCTGTGCATGTGTGCGTGTGTGTGTGCGCGCGCGCGCACGTGTGTGTGTTTGTGTGTGTGTGTGTGTGTGTGTGTTTGTGTGTGTGTAAGACTGTGGGCAGGTGAACAGAAGTGTAACTGATTTATACAAGTACAAGACAGCTGAAGACACGTACACATAGACTCTTGTAAATAGATTCACATGCAACCAGCATACAAATGAATACAGATATATAGATTGAAACTCACTCAGATACAGCATGAAGCCAATTATTCTTTTCTCTTAAATGACCTAGTTTTGACTGAGTACTAAACACATCTTGTAGAATGCAGAAGAAAAGAGTGTCATAATACAACTGCCTAGAATGTCAGAAAGCATCCTTATTACTGTGCATGGGAAAGAATATTAATAAAATGGTCATCCCTGAAAACATATAAATACAAGGAACCCGACACAGGCAGAGCAGGTTTCATTTATATATGTAGGAATTTAACAGCAATTAAAGATAATGCAGCCATGAATTTGAATAAGATCCAGGGCAAGTAAGTGGGAGGAATTAGATGTAGGAAAGGGAAGGGGGAAATGATGTAACTACATTATAATTTCAAATTATAAAAGTTTATATATCAAACATAAAATATCAAGTTAAAAAGGGAAATATTCATATAAAATTTAACTTAAACCCTGCTAGGAACCTGAATTTACAAAAATTTTCATTGAGAGTAATTACATCTGTTATCAATACATTCTGCTACTAAAGTAGCGGACCAATTACCTAAAGGAATGTTTTTCAAGTCCCATTACATTTTGTTCTGCATTGTTTTATTTTGTAGAGACAGAACTCACTGCAGCCCTGGCTGTCCTGGAGCACCCTATGTAGACCAGGCTAGCCTGAAACTCGCAGAAGTCACCAGCCTAAGTCTCCCCAGTTCCAAACCTAAAGTTCTGCTATACCTTTCTTCCATGTTCCATTTTTCAGAATATTTAAAACTAAAGTATTCTACTAACCTTATGCTGCTACTAAATATCTAAACATCAATATTTTAATGATTTGTGGTTTTATAAGCAAATATAATAGATGCTTCAGAATAGAAAAAAAATGTTTCTATAAGTATATGGCAGACTAGTGTGAAAGAAAAAGTTATCAGGTCAAAATACACAGTATATACAATAAACATGTGCATGCGTGTCTGCACATGCACAAAAGTTCAGTGGGTCCTGGGTATCCAGCACTTTATTCAGCATATTATGTATGCTTTCAAGCAGGTACTGTTATTTCTTATAGAGGCAAAATTATAATAAAAAAACATAGCCTTCCTCCTCACACACACAATGAAAACTTCGAGAATTCAACAAAGGAAGACGTTTAGCTCCAGAACATAAGCTATAATGACTGATTGTTTTTACACTTAAAGAATAGATGGGTTTTGGATGCATGGGCCAAAACAAACAAACAAACAAACAACCTAAAGCATCTATTTAGATTTGAGATGCCATACTTTCAGCAAATGTGTAAATGACAATGGCTGAATATAGAAAGGGAGGTAGGGAGAGGAGGAGAGGGAAAGAAACCTAGAGAAACACACACACACACACACACACACACACACATACACAGAGAGAGAGAGAGAGAGAGAGAGAGAGAGAGAGAGAGAGAGAGAGAGAGAGAGAGAGAGAGAGAGAGAAGACAATATGGACATAGAAAAATACAAATAAAAACAAAGACATTAGGTTGTTTCAAGTTTGTTATGGTCAATATACAAGACTGAGAAATATTTCTTAACCTTTGTCATCTGTATACTATTTTTACTGTACTGTGGCACCTAATCTAGAATGTATTGTTCATTGTTTTCATTATGTAAAATATCTGATGGAATGCAGTCAACATTTAGTCATTACTTCTTTATGCATTTGCTAAAATGTACTATTATGCGCAACGACATGCATGTCAAACTGGCACTCCTAATTTTACATTATGCTTACAAGGTGTTTTTGTGTTTTTCATTATTATTGAAAGAAAACTCATATAGGCTTTCAATACAAAAATACAGCCCTTAAGAAATTTGTTTTCTGAATTCCATCTCTTTAGATACTAGTCTCTCCTTGCATACCTCAAGTGGGTATTCTAAGTCAGTCTCAGTAACACACAGTGCACACAACAGTTGTTTCCCCTTCTGTGAGAGCTCAAACACAGTTGTTGAAAACCAACAAAACAAAGTGAAGGTGGAAAACTTCTGCCAATATAACTGTGATAGGAATCACTCACCTTCGAATTTATCAAAGGAAGATTATCGTAGTTGAGCCTGACAACCAGTTTGAAGCCCTTACAAGATGAAGCAGTATCATTCCTGAAATCAAAGACTCACTCTCCTGCTGGTTTTAAAGAAGGTAGGCATCATGAAATCTGTAGTCAGGTGTCAGGAGTTACATTTTATTACAGTAATACAAGGTAGTGTGTAAGTTATTTCCCCCATGTTAAACCTTTGGTGGGAATCCAGCATGACTGACACAGTCATGGCAACTGAATCAATTCTGAGACTCAGACTCTGTTTTCACCCCTGTATAACTTTCAGATGAGCTTCTGCTTTTTTTATCTTATGAATGCTTTTCTGATCTTTTCCGATTTTTAAAGATAATTACCTACTTCCACTATGGTTATTCTACATCTAAATCATACATACCACCCCCAAAAAAGAAAAGGGGGAACTTTCAAGAGAAAGAGAGTTCTCTCAGACACACAATGATGGAACCATCTCCTCAACTTTCTTGTGGAACTCAGGTTTAGTGCTTTCTTTCAGGCTTGATTTTGCAATCCATTTATCTAAGTCTTTAGGTATCTGATTTTCATGTTAAAGAAGTTTATATATTTAAGGATGTACACATCTACATATTTACAATTGAGATAAAAGAAAATAAACATAAAAACTAATTCTATTAATCAGAGTTCTCTAGAGAAACAACTTAGAGAATAAATTTCTCTCTCTCTGTCTCTGTCTCTCTCTTCATATATATATACCTATATATACACATATATATATGTATGTGTTATATAGGTATATATACCTATATATATATATACCTATGTATGTATGTGTATATATATATATATATATATATGTATACATACATATATAAGAATAGTTTACCGGCTCTGGTCCAGCTAATCCAACACTGGCTGAGTGCAGATGTAATGTCCAAGAATCTCAAACTTGTTCAGTTCACGAGGGTGGTTTTCTCAGCTGGTCTGCAGATACTTCCATCCTAAAGAAGTAGTATTAGTGAAGGAATGGGCTTGCTAGCAAGAGCAAGCAAATAGAGAAAAAGAGAGCTCTTCCTTCTTCCACGGCCTTTATATATGCTTCCATCAAAATGTGTGGCACAGATTAAGGCATGTCTTTCCACCTCAAAAAGAGCTGGATTAAAAAGTTTATCTTCCCATTTCAAATGATTTAATTAAGAGAGGATACCTTACAGGTATGCCTAGTCATTTCGATTTTAGTTGACTCTGGATGTAGTCAAGATGATAATCAAGAACAGCCATCCCACCAATGAAAAGAACAAGTAAAAGTAAAGAACATTTTTTCATTCACAATTTTAATTAAAATCTCATTACATCAACTCTCCCAGTCCATTGTTCTCCCTCCCAACACAACCATACTCCTTCTTTCCAGCCTCTCTTCCATCCAGTCCTTGTTCTCCAATCTGGATAGCTTATTCTTTAATAATTATTGTTGCATATATATATACATATTGTCTATAATTGTCTCAATATATGTTGTCTCATAATTGTCATTGTGGACTCATATCCAGTGATTGAAAGACCTCATAACAGGCTTTGCCTCTTAAAGGTTTTCACCATCTCTTAGTAATGCCAAACTGGTGATGAAGTCTTATGGGGACACTTAATACTCACACCAATTATGTAGTATCAGTTTTGTGAAAAGATTTTTTTTAATGAAAAAATTCTAATACCCTTTCAAAATATACCAAATATATTCACAAAGCCTGTGCTTGGCTACAGATTAATCAAAGGCTATAAACTGGTAAAGCTACAAGCTTCTAATCCTCTATTTTCCCTAACTTATATGCATTGTTTGATTTGAGTGTATCTGAAAGGAACAGTTGAAAGTTGAATATTTCATATGGAAATATGTTAAACCCCAGAGGCAAGGAATCCCAGGGAAGTTGTGAATAATAGATGACAGCATTTTGTTTGTTTGTTAGTCTCTGCTATCTGTGCTTAAAGAATATCATGCTGAGTATCCAAAAAATAATAATAATAAAATAAAAGCGACTATGTGTTTATGTGAAACAGAAGCAAGACATTATGAACCAATGTCAGTTTGACTTCAGAGGAGACGCTGCTGTACCACCCAGACAATTAAATCATCATAAAGCCTTGGTGAGTTACCTGGAATGCTGAGAAAAATAAATTGAATTTATCTTGTTTTCACTGTATGCGAAAGAACATTGTGAGGGCAGTTCTGAAAGGCTGATATTTTTAAATGATGGTTTGGCTATTCTGCTATTATATTTCTCACACCTATTATTTTTCTAGCCAAGTATAAAATATGTTTTACCAATCTGGCTAACCCTTCATGGAACTACAATTGCATAAATATCTTGGAAAATAATTTAAAAAAAAACTCACAAAGCAAAAATTTCAATGAATGTACAGGGTGAGTTCTTACAGTATTAATCAGAACTTGTGACCTTGTAGGATGAAGTGACTCATTATAGCCGATATCAGAGAAAAAGGGAAGTAAATATCAATGAGGAAGTCAAATTCTGAAAGAAAGGGTAAAATATGCAAATTCTTAATTAATAATAGAAAATCCTGAATCTACATTCTGGTTGAATATAATATATATCCTGTGTCTTTCAGTAGCGTGACTATATCACATAAATGAAAAATTTTTAATCATCAGAGAAATTTCTGTTTATGAAAATGTTTAATTTTATGGCATCTCTAGTAAATCTGGTAAATTGTTTTCAAATTAAAAAAACGCAAAGAATTACTGATATCAACTCCAATTGTTAACATCCACTTTTGCATTCTGTTTTAAAATTAGAAACTGCACTTCAGAATTTAAATTATGGTCTTTCTCTTGGCTGATGACATACTTTATGAGAACTCTTTCTAGTGCTTAA
The DNA here is from genome assembly GCA_036184795.1 of Tokudaia tokunoshimensis. Lineage (NCBI taxonomy): Eukaryota > Metazoa > Chordata > Mammalia > Rodentia > Muridae > Tokudaia > Tokudaia tokunoshimensis. Next base: position 24,721,458 of record BTHU01000014.1, read on the forward strand.
ACCACAGCATTAAGCCACAGCTCAGTACTGCAGTCACAAGGGGAAATAACTGATCCTTTTTGGTGTGATAATCCCTGTACACAGATACTAAGTTACATGTAATACATGTTGCTTTTATTGAGAACAAATTCAACCTTGTTTGAGATTATCAAGATCAAAAATTATTACAAGTCAAGGAGGATCTTTAGTTAACATAAAAAAAGCAAAACCAAAGCAAACCAAGACAAACAAACATAAAACAACAACAACAATCATCCCAAACCCAGAAAGATTAGCTTGAAAATTTAAATGTGTGTTTTTAACAGATAATTTGATCATATTTCTTTAATTTATATTTACTTACTTATTATGTATAGATTCTTCTAGACCATATTCGATACTGTGTTGCTCTTGTCGTGATTGTTTCAAGGTGAATGCATAGAAGTCAATGAATAAAGGCAGAGAATTTCTTCGTCTCCAGTGTCCATTCATCTTCCTAAAGGTAGAACTTATACATGGAGCCCTATTGCCCTGAGTTCTAGTGTCCTGGACTCTTTCATCAACTGAGGAACACTGAACTCCGAGGTGACTCCAGCATAACACAGACCATCACTTTTCTTCCCAGGCTGGCCAAAGGCAAGTTCTATTACTTGACAATCGTTTAAGATGTGCATAACAAGATCACTTTTATTAGTAATACAATGTCCCTCATCCCCATAACTTGTATTACCACCATCCTGCAGAAGCCTCAAAATCATTTAGGTAGCTCCAATGTTATATGTAAACTCAGTTTCCTTAAGTCTCACACTGAGGGACTCTTGTGCCTACACATAAAATTAAATAGGTCCTAAGTTATTACAGTGTATATAAATTAAATTCATAGGCCAGCCAAGAAACCTAGAAGGACATAGGAAGGCTATTTTTCAGCACCCAAGGCTATTTTAAGTGGTTTGATTTAATATTCTAAAATTTGACTTCATAATAACACCCCTTTAGGAGTTATATTTTTGACAAAGCTTCATTAAACACTTGACAAATTTCACAACATTTTCTTAGAAAAATAATACTTCTAATAAAGCTTGTAAATATTTAATACATAAAGTATAGTTGTAATATGTTAACTGTGACAAATTGTATTTTCCAAGAAGGGCTCTATCTTTATCCTTCAACCAACAGACTGACCAATAGCACTATTGCTTCTTCCTGGGTACTTAAAATCTTCTGTCTCTCTTATCTTCATGGCCCTGGGACTGCATTAATACATAGAACTTAATAAGACTAATGCTGTTCCAGTTAAGGAGTTTGACACCAGTCAGTCTGGAAACATCTGTTGTGAGCCAGAGGAATTCTGCTTGGCTTTATGAAGCACTGTTTTCCTGAGAAAAGGTTCATTCATTGAATAGCTGTGGGAGGCTGTCTTTACTAAAGAGAAAGAGAAGAAGTGAGAGAAAGACAGAAAGGAAGAGAGAGAAGGATCACTAAGTAAGTCAGAGAATAAAAATTATCTCGAAGAAGGGTTTTTAGTACCCAGTGGTCTTAGTCAATTGAACCTGTATCAAAAGTGAGTGGATGAGAACCGCTGTTAAGATAGGAATGTCTAGAAATATGATCGGTGTCAGGAAACTGGAGAGGGCAAGCTGGATGGAGAGTGGGAACATTTAATTTAGAGCAGAGAAAGGCAAATAATGCACACAGAAAGGAAACCAGGGAAACTGGCGCCAACAGTCATGTGGTAATGAGTAACATTTTTAATGGACTAATAGTCTCAGGAAAGATACACTCTAAAGGAAGCAAAAATTCAAGGTTTTATATGATGACTAAAGCAAAATACAATCAAAGCCAAACGAAACATTGAGGACTCAGAGGATGAAGCGTGAAGCTAGGGAAGGAAGAATGGGGACTAGTAGCTTCACAACCCCTGATAGGAATTAAAGATCACCTTGGAAGGGCACATTCCAGCCTCTGTGGCTGAAGCTGGTACTGTATTCAGACTCAAATCATCCAATGCACAGGTTCCAAACTTCTCTTCTTTACAGTGGAAGCAAAATGAGCTGTTGTTTGTTTTAATTTTCACGGTTTAAAGCATTTATTTTTATGTAACCAGAGACTATTTTCCTTATGTAGTTTTAATTTATGTATATAATTCATGTAGGTAACTTATGCATATAACTGTAATTTTTTAATTGCAGAAAATAAATAAGAACAATGGATTAAAATTTGTAGTTAAGATCGCAAAAAATTTCTGGTCCATAAAAAACACATAGACTAAATAACTAGACAATTGAATTTTCAGAATTGTTTTGGATATATTACAAACCATGTTATTTGCACATAGAATTTTTGTTGTTGGTATAGTTTTATATATATTGAAGAGGAGTCGAAAAGAGGAAAGAGGAGCCGGGTATGATGTTATAATATTAAAAACATAAATAAAATAAAAAGAAGATTATTTATGTTGATTGTTTTGTTGATATTTCACTATCATTGTTTACAATTTATTTATTTTGAATAAATTTAATTTAGGTAAAATAATATGTGATAATATCTAAAACATATCATATGTTTTTGTGTATATTTGTGTACACTTATGACTGTTTCTTTGACTACAGTCTTTCAATACTACCTGGAGATAATTTCGGTTGATGATAACTCTCTTTGCAGACATTCATTCTTACTGTTCAAAGCCCGACCTTCACAGGAGTTGAGCTGTGACCACATGTCTGTTTACTGAGGATCCTTCAGACTGGACCAATCATGGCGTCAGCCTGAACTTTAAAACCTCCTTTTACACTTTATTTAGTTGCATTGTGTTAGATGCAAGGGGAAGTGGAGCTAATGCAGCTCACACGAAAATCTCTTCAGAGCCTCAGGACAGCTAACAGCCTCTACCCAAGCAAGATCTGGATATGACAGTTTTACACTAAATCTTAGCAGCATGCATCTTTCTGAACATTTTTACCCTATCATGGACCTTGAATCAAGCATGAGATTTATGTGGAAAGCAACCATTCAGTATGAGTCTCTGTCCAATTATTGAGGTGTAACATGTACTATATTATAGTTACATAAAAATAGTAGTGATAAATTGATCTAATAACAGTTTCTATTTCCTACTTGCAAAGAAATATATATATATATTATATATATATTTATATATATATAAAGAGAGAGAGAGAGAGAGAGAGAGAGAGAGAGAGAGAGAGCTACACTAGCTGAATTGGGGTTTTTTTGGGGGGGAATCAGATTTCTCCTGCACCTGATATCCTATAAACAAAGTCTTTCAATATTCTCAGTCACCATTCTTTTTGTATTAACTTTGATAGGGCTGTGAGTAAAACTGTTCCTTTCTCCTATTTTCCCAAAGGACTCTGAAATGTATACACTCTTCACTTCTGCTGCATTTCAGACACATGAGGAAGTTTAATATACAAATTAGTGCAAAATACCACTTCAAGCTAATGTTCCTCCATTAACCTGTAACAGCTAATGTCAATTTTTTTTCAGTTCTGCTAATGTTCTGAATAGTTACAGAGAAAGAAGAAATTTTGCATTTTCTTCTCATTTTTATGTATGATAAAATGGTGTTTGCTTCAGTAAGAAATAATGAAGCAATGTCTGTTTAACCGTTATTTTCTCTTCTAAATCTTCCACAATATATTTAATCTTTAATTTTTTTTCTTTAACTTCTCTCAGGAGCAAATCTAACAGTAGAAATCACTTTAGAAAAATAAACGTGTTGATGTTATTTTCTGTACATGTATTGTTTCCATCTTGAATTGAACTTGAACAAAGGTATCACTTTGGCATGCATCAACATAAGCTATGTCTCAGTCTAAAATGACCTCAGAAATGACCGCACAAATGTTTTAAAGCACCTTAAAATAGATGACGAATTAATAGTTCTGAATTATTTTACTTCAAGCAAACAAGAAAAGGGGAAGAATTAGCACTGTGTGGAGATTACCAGAACATTCCAGCTAGTTCTTATCACAGGTTTAACTCAGTTTGAAGTTTTTCCATAGCAAACATCTGCAATATCCCTAAGCAAACACTAAAGATCACAGACTGGAGCTCAGAGTCCAACCAGCAGCACGCAATAACTTCTTGCATCAAGAGCGCCACTGAGAATTCCTTAACACTGGGTGGCGCTATATACTAGCAGAAAGGTATTTGTTTCTCACGGTTTTCTAAGCTTCACCTCCGTTTTGTAACCCTGATATTAACCACTGCTGGACATTATTTCATGGGTCCTCTTGCTAGTTCATTCACACGGGTATCTAGTCTATTAGCAAAGAACTGTGAGCCATGCTGTTCTAGTTAGGGAACACGTTTACAGTAACATGCTCATGACAAAGAGCTGTGACAACCTGGAAGAACAGCACTTCCCCGCCCTCCGCCCCCCCATGTTGGATGGCAGGATAATTGTTGGGCAGAAGCATTAACCAAAACAAATTTGCATAGGTTATAACTTTCACAGTGACAAAATATAAGACTCCTGCCAGTCACTCACCTGTGTCTTCCACAGTTATAGTCGTTGTTGTTGTAGTTGTTGGATTTTTAAGGAAATTGGAGAGCAAGAATTCTATTATTATGAAAGGAGGAAATGAAGAAAGTTGTGGTAAATGTTTCGTCTATAAGATTAAAAGCCAAATTGGAAAAATTTCCCAGTGAGGCATGAGAATCTACAATTAAGCTAACAACAGAGGCTGTGCGATGTATCTCAGAGGGAAGAGATGCTGCTGGCCAAGCCAGAGGACCATCCCTCCATCCACATAGTGGAAATGAGAGAATTCTCATTTACAAGTTGCTCTCTCACATATATGTACACAAAATAAAATATTAAATGTAATAAAAAATTTAAAAGATAATAACAGAAGCATGCATAAAATGCATGTCCAAAGGAGGAACGTTTCAGTCTTGCCTCTTGAAAGCTTTCCATAACTAACGTGCGAAGTTGTTAGCGTTACTTATTAAGGAATGCTTATGAGCATGCACTGCTTGTCCTCTCCATCTGACTCCAGCCTTGATGACAAATCTCTTCATCTACTCAGCAGTTTTAATGTATAGAAAATATACTGCTGTACATGATCCTAGTTTCTATACCATGCTGTGTGCTTAGACACAGGACGCACTTATTGTTTAATAACTTTCTTTTTCAATTAAAAGATACTAAATATCTTTTTATTCACCACACATGTTTAAATAATCATTTGAAAAACTATGATATTCAGGAGTTTGAATATGACAAAATTCTTCAACCACTTTTCTATGTAAACCTTTAGCATTTTGTTTATTTTTACTTTTTATTACAGAAATTTTCTCATGCACATTCCTCTGTGACACACACACACACACACACACACACACACATACACACACACACACACACATTCTGTTGGGTGACATTTAGAAGGAAATTTACTCAACAAAACACAATCATTTTTAAAAAATAATTATCTAATTTGTACTTCTCTTAACAATATAGGGGTGTGACTTCTATGTATCCTTCACTTGTAGTTGACACGAGAACAGCACCTATCTCTTTCTCATATTTATATTTGAAGACTTGGACAGATTATTTACTGTTTTCATTGATGATTTTTATAGGATATTTGGGATTATTTTAGTGTTGTACTGAAATTTCCTTTTATAATTCTGCAGTTATATACTCTTTCCACACATTCATACTGAGTCTATTGAAATTCAGTATGGCATGTAAGAGATGCTTACGGCAAGCATATTTAATTTTCTCAGTTAGAGATATTGTGCATATCTCTTCCTCAGTGACACTGATTTGTCAGCATTGTTTATGTCATCTCGATTAAAACAAGTTTAATGTTACTAATCATGTCTATTAATTGTTGGTCAAAAGTTCTGACTTTTACTACTACTTAAGAAAACACTTGATATTCAAAACATCAAACCATAACTTTCCCCATTTCCAGTGTCATGAGGCCACATTATACTTGTATTCGTTTCCTTTTATGAGCATCTCTATGTGAGAGATGACCGCATCTTCCTCTTTATTTGGTTAACAGTCAATTCTGTTTATGTAAATGAGAATCAAGCATTTTCTCTAGGTATAGATGTCCCCGAACCCCATAGTTAAAGGTTTTGTATTTAACAGGAGTTTGAAATATTGCTGTAAGTGTAAACTCCAGAAAGGTTCCTTGAGTTTGGGGTCTTAGCTGTTCTCCTTCAGTAGGCTTATTAGATGCATGCATCTTATTTCACAAAACTGTTCTTGGTGCCAGGCATGGCGCACCCCTGTGCTCCCAGCATTTGCTAGCGGACACTGTAGGACATTGGGCATCCTTGCTTGAATAGTGAGTTGCAAGCAGGCCTTCATAGGAACTTTATCTGAGACACAAACAAAGCCCTGCTGTGATTGGTTATAGTCAAATAATCCTATCAATGTCACTGATAGGATAATGGTGTAAAACTATGTGCTTAGAGCTGGATGTGTTGGCACATACTAGAAATGCCAGCACTTAGGAAGTAAAGACAGGAGGATTGTCACAACTTAAGTTCAACCTCATGTGACTTGTGAGTAATGTGCCAATTGAGAAAACTTAGCAAGAGCTGGTTTCAACATAATGAAGATAGAAAAAATACTAAATAAATAAATCTATAATCATTTACTTATATAAGGGCTTCCTTTCTTAAATTACAACACATCAGAATTAAGCTAAATTTTTTTAAATGGGTTCCTTTTATTTATTTTGTATGTTTATGTGGACATGTGTGGACATGTGCATTCCACTAGACACATCTGGATATCAGATGACAACTTATGGGCATCAGTTCCTCCTTCTAACGTGTGGTATCTGAGGATGCAACTCAGATTAGCAGGCCTGGTGACAAGAATCATTTCCCACAGAACCACAGTGTCAGGCAGCCCAGAACCCACACAATTCAACTGGATACATGCACAATAGAATATGAATCAGCCTTTAAAATGAGGACAATAATATCACTTATGGCAATAGAAATTAAATTAGGGGAAGAAATTGTGTCCTGTAAAATAGACCAGAGAAACATGGGCAAGCAATCTTTGGATGTTTTCACTTATACATGAAACTATTGATCATAAGCAGAGAACAGTCATCATTAGAGTCCAGGATGTAGGAAGATGGAAAGATGCCACCAAAGTGTACAATGTTTGAGTTTAGAGAGGAAAAATAATCTTTGATAATTGCTAAAGTAATAGTTGTATTAATGAGCGTCAATTAATTGTTACATATTCCTTCTGCACTATAGCATTATTATGTACCCCAAAAAATCTATGCAAATTCTGGCATATTTTGTAAGAATTAAGTTTAAAATATTAAAATAACTAAAATTTGTTCATACTTTTTTGGAATCTGCGTCAAATATTTTGCATAAGTGTGCGCGTGCACACAAATGGGATGTATCTAAGACTCCAAAGTTTAGTTGGGTCTCATAACTCCCCCTCATTCAGATGTCAATAACCAAGTTCAACCATTATTCTACTATACTAGCTATAAATCAAGGACATTACCTCTTCCAGTATTCTTGTTTGAATAAATCTTATTTGTAATAATTCAGAACAATATTTTAATATTATTTATCAACTATAAGTAATCTAAGAAACAGCCAACACACACACACACACACACACACACACACACACACACACACACGACAGGAACCTGTAGGGACTGCCATGTCCTCTCTGGGCACACAGTCTTCCTACGCTTTGTCCTGTTCACCAACTTGCCAGATCTCCAAATATCAGCTTCGGCTTTTAAATGGGAAATGGACATCCTTGGGTAGGAAGGATTCCATTTGCAGTTCCTTTCCCTTCCCAAAGGTGGAAGAGTAAGATTGAAGAAAACTCCAGCATGGTCTTTCAGAAACTTGTCCTCAGGTTGATGTTATATATAATCATCTCAGAACCATGAATTGAGGGACAGCTCATAGTGACTTCTAAGTGACAGATAACTATCCTATCATGTTTGTCACTCTGAAAATTTGAGTTTTGGGAGCTCGTGGACAAGAACCAAGGATTAAAGCCCAATACATCCATTTCTTACTGTAGATGTACACAGATGGGCAGTAACTACAATGCACTATTTCAGTCACACATTCAGGTTCGGCATACTCTTATGACTTGTTTTCCTGTTTGTATTTGCAACACAGTCTTACTATGTGCCCCAGGCTGTAATGTAACTTGTAACTTAAAACTTACTGTAAAGCCAAACTTACCTTCAAACTCCTGTTTCTTTTGTCTTTCTTGCACAGTGCTGGGCTAACGTAAGTGTGCAAAACAACTAAAATCTTACTGTTTACATAGAACAAAATAAATGTAACTCTAAGTTTTCAATATTTAAAAGGTATAGACTCATTAAAATATTAAATCAGTTTTTTACAATATGGTTTAACCATAGAGCATAAGGAAAACATGTTATATCCTTTATGGTGCAAAGTATTGATTTAACAATGAAATCAAACATAAAAATTGCTAATTTTTCATATATGAAATATATCCATACAGATCCATAAAGAGACTGAATTATAATCTTGTAATAGGACATGCAATACTGTTTAATGATTCATAATTTTTTCAGTATGAATTGTTTTTCCTCACAATTTTTCACAATTCATGGTCAATGTGTCATCTAAACTTTATGTAACTTTATTTTTACTTAAACTCAGCCCATTGCCTGAGATAATCCTGATTGAAAGTAAAAGTTATATTAGTGACTTCTTTAAGAACAGTTATTTATTTACATGTTATAATGATACATATAACATTTAAGTCTTATTTTAAAAATTATTTCAACACTCAAATGCAATTATGATCAGTTTTAAGAGTCTCTGCATTACACAAACAATGTTAGAAACTCTATACTTATACTTTTAACTTAGTTTTCATGTTTGTGTGCATCAATGTCTCATGCAGTCGCAGCATTCAACCATGCACAGCATTAAACAGAACATTGTAAAAATAAGTTATTTAAATTCATATACATAATTTAACATATTTGTTATTTCTAAAGGAAAACTAAGATTCTTGACTAAAATATTTTTACTTATTTACTTTTATGACTTTGTTTTAAGACTGTGATTATCTATTACGCTATTGACCTTTGGGTTTTGATTGAATATAATTAAATTATAGACACACATTTGCTCAAACTTTCATATGATTATTCCTAATTATCTTAACTGTTGTCAATATATAATGAGAAGATTTGATTCATGCCTTTACCTATATGATCATATTTTTAAAAGACTTTAATATTAACCACTTATACAAAATATAAACCTATAAGATGCATATGCGTGTGCTTGATTTGTTGAGGAAATTCTACAAATAAGAAATTAGGAATTCCTAACTAGGGAATCATTATGACTATATTAAACTGAAATTTGTATTTCAAGACTTACATTTTTCTCTATTTTAAATAAATTTGTTCAAACAATGCATGTTGATTATGGTTTTGTCTTCTTCCACTCCTAATACACGCTCTGTCTCCCCTCTCAGGATGTTCAAGACTGAATATTCATCTCTTCAAAATGAAATTTCTTATTATAAGATGCTTCAAAAATGATTTGTAAATATGCATACAAAGAGATGCTGCAGAGTAGCTATAAAAATGCCTACTATGTCCAGTAATGGTTCAATTAAGGTCATTTAACATCTTAATGAGATATCATATGCTAACAATGGCTGAATATGTCTGCTTTTTCTGGCCTTGTTCACAATTCATCTACCACTGACAATCTTTAAAAGGCCATGAAATACTTTACCTATCAAGTGGATTATACTGGGATGCCTAAAATTTAGTACATTGATATAACAGAGGCCTATTTTGCTCTAAACATTTTAAAGTTACATACAGTGGATTTTGTTTTTGTTTTTTTGTTGTTTCTTTTAAACAGGGATCCTTCATAATTAAAGCAAAAAAATCAAAGCAAAATTGAAACATGTTTGCCATGGTTATTTTTTGTCAGCCTTATCTGAGTTATGATTTTTCAAAAGTTGTGTTAGGACCATCCAGCCCACGTTTTATCACACACAGGTTCATGTGGGAAAACACACCAGTACGCAGTACATACCCTCATCTTTGTACCATAGAATGCAATGTTTGATTATAAGTTAGGATAATGAGAGGATGAATGCATTTATTATAGGTTTATAAACAAGTGACTTGGTGTTTTAAAAAATCTCAGAAGCAATAGCTTTTTTTCTTCTATTTTGCCTTTATCCCAACAATTGATAAAGATCAAGAAAAGTTGGCTAAATCAATTGATGTTTATCTTGAAATAGGAGGAATTTTCTACAGTTTTGGATATGAGCTATCTTCCCCAGGCTCACATGATACAAACCTGGTACCCCTACAGAGCAGGCTACGGAGAAGAGGTAGGATTTTGAAAGTAGGATCTTATTGTAGCAGCCTTATTTATGATAGCCAGAAGCTGGAAAGAACCCAGATGTCCCTCAACGGAGGAATGAATTCAGAAGATGTGGTATATCTACACAACGGAATACTACTCTGCAATTAAAAACAATGAATTCACGAAATTCCTAGGCAAATGGTCAGAACTTGAAAATATCATCCTTAGTGAGGTAACCCAATCACAAAAGAACACACATGGTATGCAGTCACTGATAAGGGGATATTAACCCAGAATCTCGGAATACCCTAGACACAATTCGCATATCAATAGATTTCTAAGAAGATGGAAGGAGAGACCCCTGGTCCTGGAAAGACTGGATGTAGGGGAACGCCAGGACAGAGAAACGAGAGGGGGTTGAATGGAGAAAAGAGGGAGGGAAGGGGGCTTATGGGACTTTCGGGAAGGGAGGAAACGGGAAAGGGGAAATGATTTGGAATGTAAATTAAAAAAGAAAATAAAATATATAAAAAAAAAAAAAGAAAGTAGGATCTTGGAGAAAGTGGCTTAGTGGGGTGTGGCCTTAAGGATTCGTTTTGCCACTGGATCTTTACTCGTTCCTGTGCTTTCTGGATGCCAATGGGAGAGCAGCTGTGAGCCACCACGTGCTCTTTCGTCACTGTGACGTCCTACTTCAAAATAGACTCAGAAAGTGTGGATACTTCCGTCCTTCTTAGAGGGGGGAACAAAACAGAGAAAAAGCGTTGAGCAGAGACTGAAGGAAAGGCCATCCAGAGACTGCCCTACCTGGGGATCCATCCCATATACAATTATCAAACCCAGATACTATTGCGGATGCCAAGTTCTTGCTGACAGGAGCTTGATAGAGCTGTCTCCTGAGAGGTTCTGCCAGTGCCTGACAAAAGCAGAGGGGGATGCTCTCAGCCAACCACTGGACAGAGTGCAGGGTCCCCAATGGAAGAGCTAGAGAAAGGACCCAAGATGCTGAAGGGGTTTGTAGCTCCATAGGAGGAACAACAATATGAAGCACCCAATACCCCCAGAGCTCCCAGGAATTAAACCACCAACCAAAGAGTACACATGGAGGGACCCATGGCTCCATATATAGCAGAGGATGGCCTTGTCAGATATCAATGAGAAGAGAAGCCCTTGGTCCTTTAAAGGTTCATTGCCCCAATGTAGAGGAATATGAGGACAGGGAAGTGGGAGAGGGTGGGTTAGTGAGAAGTGGGAGGGGGGATAGGATAGTAGGTTTTCATAGGGGAAACGAGAAAAAGAGATAACATTTGAAATGTAAATAAAGAAAATACCTAATAAAATAAAGAAAAAAGAAATGGTGCATATAACTGACCATGGGATGAAACTTTTGACCAGACTGAAATAATCCATTGGGCATTCTAAGTGGCTTACTATACTTTTTGGTCTTATAGAAACTAACAAGGACAAAAGTGCAAGGACTCACAATTAATGGATATAAAAGCCTTAGAGTACTGGTTCTCAGCCTTCCTAATGCTGTAACCCTTTAATAAAATTTTTCACGTTGTACTGATGCCCAAACCATAAAGTCGTTTTTCTTGCTACTCTATAACTGTAATTTTGGTACTTTTATTATTGTAGTGTAAATATATTTGCTTTCTACTGGTCTTAGGTAACCACTGTGACAGGACTTATCAACCCCGAAAGGATTGAGAACCACTGCTTTAGAGTTTGACCGTTCAAAAGAGTAACCACCTTACACATGCTTGCTATTTTAAGAGAACTCATTTAGAATCAGTCAGTTTCAGAAAGCATATCTCATCAATGTGAAGACAATTAATGTAGGTTTTCATCACGAGAAACTTTTAGAATTTGTTGCCATAAGAATACAGTCCTAACTTTGATATTTCTTTGAAGCCTAGAGAAAGGATTCAATTATCTTTGATTAATGTTTTATAGAGTATATCTCCCTTTGACCACCAAACTGAGTTTTATTAGGACAATGAATGTTGCTCCCAGGTTTTATTTAAATGTACCTAAAATAACTAAAAGTTATTGATGACAGAAGTAAACATTTATGGAGTTAAGTGAAGTAGTAGATGAAAATTGTCTAGAAAAAAAAATAGGGTCAGGAAGAGTGAAAGTAACAGACACAAGTCAGGAAAGTCAGCTGCTGATAAGAATTTTGCAAGTGTCTAATTTTATACTTCCACACACTAATAGCCTGATAAATTTTCAGTTGTTTCTCAATTTCTTTTAAAGAAAGCAGCATGTGTGCATATGGAACTGGACTTATATTGATGATATTGTTTATTGCTTTAGGTGGGGAAATGGTACTAAAGAAAACAGTAAAGCACATAGTGTAACAGTAATGAGAGCCACTATGAATCTCAAGTAGCTAAATATGTCAAATATTTTAGAGCAGATATTTTGGATCCATTTAATTTAATGTGTTCATATATTCATTCATTTAACAAATACATCATGTGCTATGCATGGCTGAAGATTTTTGAAGCAATTGGGGCAGGAGGACATAGGGTAATCACTTTTTTGGAGATGATAACATACCAATATTTTACAATAATTGAGGAGTCAAAAAAGAACAGTAATTTATATAATGATAATTCCATGACAGAAGTGTCAGAGTTAAGAGACATGGTATGATTCATATGTAATAGCAACGGTCAAGGTCTCCTGAGATATAACACAGCAGATCTAAGAAGTGATGGAGGGAAGGAAGTCATTGCTTGAGGACTGGAGAGAGAAAAACTAATTACAAACAACTTTAGGGCACAAATGTTAGAAGACAGGGGAAGGAAGAAGGCCAATATAAATGCATCTTGTTGTATAAGAGAGAGAGAGAGAGATGTGTAACTTCAAGGTTAAAAACTAGAATGTGGACATAGTCCACATTCAAAGTCACAAGAAAAGATTTCATCTGCAATGCTAATTCAGGAATTTAGCAACTAGAAAGATTGTGAATTAACATATACAAAAAATAAATAAATGAGAGAATGTTGATGACTTGTAGGTAAGAGACTGTGGTGGTTTACTTTAAGAGATGGTAAAAGGTTTGGTAAAAAGATGCAGACACTCCCAAGGTAGGATGATGAACAAAGGAGGAGCAAGAGCTCAGTGACTATTCTACATTCTGCTCTAAGTAACCAGTAGAAATGGGGTGTTACTATCAAATCTATGGAAATAAATTTGCATACACAGTGGAAAGTACATCAGATGTACAAGGTATTGTTATGAAACCTAGCAAGGCCATTTAAAGATTATCATAATAGAAAGTTGAGCCCAAGTTATTAAGACAAGGGAAATGATGTAATCATGTTTTTCTCAACATTTTTTTTTAAATAGAGATACTTACTCCCCTAAGAGAAGTGAACCAGATAGAAATGGTAATGTATAGTTTACATCACATGAATCTATTACTTTTTCCCTTTCGCTATTAAAATTTTAAACTTTTAAATTAAAAATATGATTAAAATGCTCCCCTCTATTCCCTTTCTTCCTTCCAGCCCCTGACATATGCTATCCCTTTAACCCCTTCCTTATTCCACTGTCACTCCCACTCAAATTGATAACCTCTTTTTTTACTATAGGTACACACAAAACCTACATACACATAACTATATTAATTATTTCCTGCATAAACATATAAATATATCATGCATAAATATATAAATATATCCTGAGACTTTAGATATTCTTGTATATATATGATATAAGAATTTGCCACTTTGTATTGGACAACCAATTAGGGTTCTCATCTCTGAAAACGACAATTCTTCCACTCCCATCAGGCATTAGTTGTCAGACTTTTGTCTAAGGGTGGGACCATGTGATATTTCTATATTCCACATTAGCATATCTGCTGCTATTGTTATTAGTCAGATCTTGTTTAGGCAGAAATAGTGTTGAGATTTCTGGGATGTAGCCTCCATGTAAATTCTAAGACACATAATCTCAGGGGAGATGTCTTGGGTGTTTGGTTCTTACAGCCTTCCTCATTATGTGATATTCTCTGAGTGCTGGGTGTAGGAGTTTTGTTGTAGATTCGTCCTTTGTGCCTGGGTATTCTATGATCAGCTGATACCTGTCATATCCATTAGTGACTCACAGCCTTTGCTTTCCGAGCAGAAATGAAATATTGCATTTTCTATCCTTTTTTAAATCTCTCTTCCTTGACTGGTGACCTGTCTGATATCACGTAAATCTCTCCACTGGGGACAAGTGTTGTGAGTCTATTGACATTATAAGATATTAAGGAATAGTGATTGTTGCTTCCTGTTATTTTTGATGTTCTTTTTATGTTTGTGTGGTTACTTTCTTTTGGGGTTGTTGGAAAAAGATTACTTTCTTGCTTTTTCTAGGGTGTAGTTTCCCTCCTCATGTTGGTGTTTTCCATCTATTATCCTTTGTAGGGCTGGATTTGTGGAAAGATATTGTGTAAATTTGGTTTTATCATGGAATATCTTGGTTTCTCCATCTATGGTAATAGCGAGTTTTGCTGGGTATAGTAGTTTGGGCTGGCATTTGTGTTCTTGTAGGGTCTGTATGAGATCTGCCCAGGATCTTCTGATTTTCATCATGTCAGGTGAGAAGTCTGGTGTAATTCTGATAGGCCTGCCTTTATAGGTTACTTGACCTTTTTCTCTTACTGCTTTTAATATTCTTTCTTTGTTTAGTGCATTTGGTGTTTTGATTATTATGTGCTGGGAGGACTTTCTGGTCTGGTCCAGTCTGTTTGGAGTTCTGTAGGCTTCTTGTATGTTCAAGGACATCTCTCTCTTTAGGTTAGGGAAGTTTTCTTCTATAATTTTGTTGAAGATATTCACTGGCCCTTTAAGTTGTAAATCTTCACTCTCTTCTATACCTATAATCCTTAGGTTTGGTCTTCTCATTGTGTCCTGGAGTTCCTGGATGTTTTGGTTCAGGAGCTTTTTGCATTTTGCAGTTTCTTTAACTGTTGAGTCAATGTTTTCTATGGTATCTTCAGCCCCTGAGATTCTTTCTTCTATCTCATGTATTCTGTTGTTGATGCTTGCATCTATAACTCCTGAATTCTTTCCAAGATTTTCTATTTCCAGAGATGTCTCACTTTGTGATTTCTTTATTGTTTCTAATTCCATTTTTAGGTCCTGGATGGTTTTGTTCAGTTCCTTCACTTGTTTGTTTGTGTTCTCCTGTAATTCTTTCAGGGATTTTTGTGTTTCCTCTTTAAGGGCCTTTACCATTTGACCCATGTTCTCTTGTATTTCTTTTTTTTTTTTTTTTTTTTTTTTTTTTTTTTTTTAATTTAATTTTATTTTATTTTTTTAATTTACATTCCAAATCACTTCCCCTTTCCCGTTTCCTCCCTCCCCGAAAGTCCCATAAGCCCCCTTCCCTCCCTCTTTTCTCCGTTCAACCCCCTGTCATTACTCTGTCCTGGCGTTCCCCTACATCCAGTCTTTCCAGGACCAGGGGTCTCTCCTTCCATCTTTTTAGAAATCTATTGATATGCTGATTGTGTCTAGGGTATTCTGAGATTCTGGGTCAATATCCCCTTATCAGTGACTTCATACCATGTGTGATCTTTTGTGATTGGGTTACCTCACTAAGGATGATATTTTCAAGTTCTGACCATTTGCCTAGGAATTTCGTGAATTCATTGTTTTTAATTGCAGAGTAGTATTCCATTGTGTAAATATACCACATCTTCTGAATCCATTCCTCCGTTGAGGGACATCTGGGTTCTTTCCAGCTTCTGGCTATTATAAATAATGCTGCTATGAATATAGTGGAGCATGTGTCCTTATTGCATGCAGGTAAAGTCTCTGGGTATATGCCCAGGAGTGGTATAGCCGGATCCTCCGGAAGTGTCATGCCCAGTTTTCTGAGGAGCCGCCAGACTGCTTTCCAGAGTGGTTGTACCAGCCTGCAATTCCACCAGCAGTGGAGGAGTGTTCCTCTTTCTCCACATCCTCGCCAACAACTGCTGTCTCCTGTGTTTTTGATCTTAGCCATCCTGACTGGTGTGAGATGGAATCTCAGGGTTGTTTTGATTTGCATTTCCCTAATGACTAAGGATGATGAACATCTCTTTAGGTGCTTCTCAGCCATTAGATATTCTTCAGGTGAGAACTCTTTGTGGAGTTCTGTACCCCATTTTTTAATAGGGTTACTTGCCTCTCTGGAGTTTAACTTCTTGAGTTCTTTGTATATCTTGGATATTAGCCCTCTGTCGGATGTAAGGTTGGTAAAGATCATTTCCCAGTTAGTTGGTTGCCGCTTTGTCTTTTTGACGGTGTCTTTTGCCTTGCAAAAACTTTGTAATTTAATGAGGTCCCATTTGTCTATTCTTGATCTTAGAGTATAAGCTATTGGAGTTCTGTTCAGGAAATTCTCCCCTGTGCCCATATGTTCAAGGTTCTTCCCTAGTTTCCCTTCTATTAGTTTCAGTGTGTCTGGTTTTATGTGGAGATCTTTGATCCACTTAGAATTGAGCTTAGTGCAAGGAGATAAGGATGGGTCAATTTGCATTCTTCTGCATGTTGACCTCCAGCTGAGCCAGCACCATTTGTTGAAAAGGCTATCTTTTTTCCACTGGATGGTTTTAGCTCCTTTGTCAAAGATCAAGTGACCATAGGAGTGTGGATTCATTTCTGGGTCTTCAATTCTGTTCCATTGATCTACATGTCTGTTACTGTACCAATACCATGCAGTTTTTAACACTATTGCTCTGTAGTACAGCTTGAGGTCCGGGATACTGATTCCCCCAGAGGTTCTTTTACTCTTGAGAATAGTTTTAGCTATTCTGGGTTTTCTGTTATTCCAGATGAATTTTTGAATTGCTCTTTCTAACTCTATGAAGAATTGAGTTGGGATTTTGATGGGGATTGCATTGAATCTGTGTATTACTTTTGGTAAGATGCTCATTTTTACTATATTAATCCTGCCAATCCATGAGCATGGCAGATTTTTCCATCTTCCGAGGTCTTCTTCAATTTCTTTCTTCAGAGACTTGAAGTTCTTGTCATACAGATCTTTCACTTGTTTGGTTAGCGTCACGCCAAGATACTTAATATGGTTTGTGGCTATCGTAAAGGGTATTATTTCTCTTACTTCTTTCTCAGCCTGCTTATCCTTTGAGTATAGGAAGGCTTCTGACTTGCTTGAGTTGATTTTATATCCGGCCACTTTGCTGAAGTCGTTTATCAGCTGTAGGAGTTCTCTGGTGGAGTTCTTTGGGTCGCTTATGTATACTATCATATCGTCTGCAAATAGTGATAGTTTGACTTCTTCCTTTCCAATTTGTATCCCTTTGACCTCTTTTTCTTGTCTAATTGCTCTAGCTAGAACTTCAAGTACTATATTGAAAAGATATGGAGAGAGAGGGCAGCCTTGTCTAGTCCCTGATTTTAGTGGGATTGCTTCAAGTTTCTCTCCGTTTAGATTGATGCTGGCTACTGGTTTGCTGTAAATTGCTTTTACTATGTTTAGATATGGGCCTTGAATTCCTGATCTTTCCAAGACCTTTAGCATGAAAGGATGCTGAATTTTGTCAAATGCTTTCTCAGCATCTAATGAGATGACCATGTGGTTTTTTTCTTTGAGATTGTTTATGTAGTGGATTACATTGATGGATTTCCTTATATTGAACCATCCCTGCATCCCTGGGATGAAGCCTACTTGATCGTGGTGAATGATCGTTTTGATGTGTTCTTGGATTCGGTTGGCAAGAATTTTATTGAGTATTTTTGCATCGATATTCATAAGAGAGATTGGCCTGAGATTCTCTTTCTTTGTCGGATCTTTGTGTGCTTTTGGTATTAGTGTAATTGTGGCTTCATAGAACGAGTTGGGTAGTGTTCCTTCTGTTTCTATTTTGTGGAACAGTTTGAAGAGTATTGGTGTTAGGTCTTGTATTTCTTTAAGGGAGTTATTTATATTCTTTCTAAACATCACCTGCCCTTTCAAACATCTGTTTTCAGCAAACTACCACATGCCCTCTCACAAGACAGCTTCCAGAAAACATCACATGACACACCTGAGTTGTTAAGGAATCCAGAAATTTCTACATCAGTATCCAAATTACACTGGTCTTGTGTCCTTAAAAAGGAAGAAACAGCATACCCTATTGTCTATTGTGTAAGGAAGAAACAGCACACCTTTTTGTCTACTATTTAAAGACACACCAGAAAGGGAGTATCAAGGAAAAGAGACATCACCAAGAACTGAATCATAGAGTTCCTTGATCTTAGATATCCCAGCTTTTAGAAGTATTAGGAAAAAAACATTTCTTTTGCCAAAGTCAATCAGTACTTTGTAATGGCATCTTTAGCTACCAAGGAAAACCCCATTATGTATTCTGTAATTTGTTCAGTTTTGTACTCTATCTACTTTTCTTTAATATTTAATCCCACATTGAAGTGAGCCTACTAGTTATATCACTACAGCAAATTATTTTGTTAATTAATTATTTTATTTACACAATGAATTTATAAATTTATTTACAATGCTGTTCCCTTCCAGTCTGCCCCTTGCACTGTCCCAGCATTCTCCCTCCCCTTCAGCTCTGAGAGAGTGCTGCCTCCTGGGTATCCTCCCATTACAGGATTAGGAACATCCTCTCCCACTAAGGTCAAGCAAGGCAGGCCTCTGTAACATATGTGCCAGAGGCTTTGGACCAGCCTGTAAATGCTCTTTGGTTGGTGGTTCAGTCTCTGGGATCTCCCAAAGGTCAAGGTTAGTTGACGCTGTTGGTCTTCCTATAGGATTGCCATCCCCTTCAGAGCCACAGGAAAAATTAAATTAACAATTTGACTGGAATATATTTCTTGGTCTCACCTGGACTTGACTCTTCATATTGAGGCAAAAGGCAAATGAATGCAAATGTATTCCATTTATAAAGAAACATGACTGGATGCGAATAATTCTAAATAGAGTTTAAGTCACCATCATCGACTGTATTCTACATAGAGTACTTTGAGGAAACAAAGTGTAGTATTCATATCTAAATAATTTAACAAAACTTTAAGTCAGAGTAAACATATGAGTGGTCCTACTGAGGGTTGTATGAAATTATTCTGTCACAAACTGAACTTTCCTAATATCTAATTGACATAAGAACTTGGATTCAGTATCTTTAAATAAATAAGAAAATGTCCTCAAGCACTGATCAATAAAACATACATACCTTTAATCCTCTTTACCTCCTAGATATAGAGAATGTAAGTGATTTGACTGTTGTTCCAATCATATGAATATTCTCCATATCCCTTGCTAAAATGAATACAAAACAACAAAACCAGGCCCTTTAGCAGTATTCAAAAAGAAGTGTCTTTTACCAACTTCTCATCTGTTATCGGAATGTAAAAACTTCAACTAAATAATATGCCGGGCATAGTGGCTCATAACTTCAATCTCAGCACTCAGGAGGCAGAGGCAGGCACTTCTCTGTGATTTCTAGGACAGTCTGGTCCACAATGTGGGTCTAAGACAGCCTGAGCTGTTACACAAAGAAACCCCATCTTGAAAAGCAAAACAACAACCAACCAACAAAAAACAAAACAAAGAAACAAACAAACAAACAAAAACCCTGTAGAATGTTTATAATATGTGAACCTTTTATTAGCTGCTGTACCATTCTATGGCATTAAAGCCCTATCTTTCTGGTAATTCTTGTCATTAATCTCCTCCTGTAAGGGCCCATCTACAATAATGATTACACTGAAGTTGAAGTTTTCATAGATGAAGGTAAGTATTCGTTGGAAATGCTCTCCTCTCACCCGCATGCCCACATTAAAACTTCAGCCATATCTCTTTTAGAATACATTTACACCCAGGTCAGAATTGATAAGTAACTGGCTCAAAGTCATATTGTCAATAAGTGGGACAATGAGTTTCAATTACTTTAATTCTATTTCCTTAATGTTTCCTGGTTTTTTGAAAACCTAAACAGTAAATAAAGATTACCAAAAAAAAAAAAAAAAAAAAAAAAAAAAAAAAAAAAAAGAAAAGAAAAAAAACATCATCCTTTCTCTGAAGCTTAAGTAATAGTAAGGGAAAGAGAACCTTTCATTTAAATGTGTAATACCATTTGAAACATGATACAAAATGACTGTATACATTCTTGTTGAGCTCTGTGCATAGAACATGGTGTTGAAGAAAGGAAAGACAATGGGAGAAGCCCTCAAATGCATATTCATTCATCCAAATCTGATTATTTATATGTCAGGTATTAGTGGTTCCTTGTCTTATAGAATATATTTTTCTGCATTCTATAGCTGCACAATGGGCTATTTCCCGGTTTTCAATATTATTTAAGCCCATGTTTTGAAATGAGGGAATAGGTTTGAAAGGAGTTGGTTAATTAGTTCAACAACACTTAAACAAAAGTCATTAGTCTTTGGTCAAAACACATCTTGTTGCAGTTTTTTTTTCCTTGAAATATTTGAGGCCAAAACAAATATGACTGCTTCTTGAAAACAACCGAGCCTAAAATTGCCTTCAAGCTATAAAATAATACATACATTTTTACAATAAGGAAAAATAATATACATTAATCAAATTGCTTGTTTATTGTATTTGTTATTAAGGTAAAAGATATAGTCTTAATAAATATTTAATGTTTTCCTCCGGGCACCAAATATTACCATTCCTCTATCCTTTGCATGCATAGGCTGAGAAAAGTTCCTAACAGACTCCAAGGAGATCACCATCAGACTGTTTAGACATACATATCATTGTTGATAGCAATATTAGTAAACACAAACTATCATTTTTTACTTCTAACTCTGGCTGGAATAATATTTGTCATTTCTTGCAATACATCCTGAGTTATGAAACTAATAATATTTAGGTCAAATGTTGAGTAAAAAAAAAAAAGATAGCCTAGACAGATATGCAGAAATTTATTGAAACTTTAATTTGGAAACAATGCAAAAGGACTCTGAAACTGCCTAATTTGTTCAGAGTGTAGACTTATTTATGCTTACATCCTCAACTACAATACCAGCATCAAATCATAATATTAATGCGAATAGAGTTGATTTTTAAAGGCACCTGAAAAACACGTTAAAATCTTACGTGCTACAAATGGTTGACATGCTTTAAAATTCTGCTCATGTGCACGTTATGTGAAATGCAGGAAAGGCTTCAGCATGATGTAATCCAATGAGTACTTGAATCACTTGTAAACTGAAACTTTCTCCCCTCATTAAGCAGTTGCTGGAGATAATCAGTAATTAAGGATGGAATAGAGCTGTATCGCTTCCAGTTCTTTCTACAAATTCATACTCTGAATAATTGCTGTGCTGTCTTTGTGCTGCTGTCATTGTCCAGAAGGATAGCTTTTATCATCATGTGTTCATGAAGCAAAGCAACTGGATGGGTCCATTAATGTTTTTCTTTTACAGGTTAAATTTTGTATACTTGAATAAGGAAGTTATCCTGGCAGTATAACACACTGGGTTAATTAAGAAATATAGGAGCACAACTGAACTTCATCTCAGTCATTTTTAGCTACTGTTAAATTTAGGCAATATTTTAATTGTTAGAAATAGTTCTTGCTTGCAATATAGCAAACTCAAAGTTAATAAGAATCTAAGTTTAATATTTTATGCAATATTTACTGTAATCATGTTTAACTAGTTTTCTCTATTCATCTGTCCATTTTTTTAAATAATCATTGCATCCTTTTTGGCTGCCTAAGGAAAGTCAACCAATAAAATATTAAAGACGACACAGGGGCTGGAGAAATGGCTCAGCTGGTAAGAGCACCAACTGCTCTTCCAAAGGTCCTGAGTTCAATTCCCAGCACCCACGTGGTGATTCACAACCATCCTTGAAAACAGCTGCAACAGCTGCAGTATACTTATATATAGAAATCTAAAAAAATCATAAATAAATTTTAAAAAAAAGATGACACAAATCAGTGATATCTTCAGATTTTTCTACTGGTAGGGTATGATTTCAAAATTTCAAATAAATCATATACTTTTCATATGGAGAAATAAGCATTTTTCCAAAAATGTTTACTTATTTATTTTAAGATTGTGTAGTTTTATAGCTATGTGAAAAATATTGACTTACTGTTATGATATCATCATAGGTTTCATTAACATTATTACCCTTAAATTTCAGATGAAGTGAGCTTCAGGTTTTCTATTTGTTTGCCAACACAGACAAATGTTCAGAAGAATGTCAAACCAATGAAATTCCATACTGAGTAAATACTTAAAAGTTAAATAAAATCAATTATTTTTATTCTCATTCATAGTTAAAATTATTTTCCGCAGAGATTATTTTTGACCTATTAATACTAAATGGAGATTAAATTAATCAATATATGCCGCACCAAATTAACACTCTTTACTTCTGTCTCATTTTCAGTCATTATTTCTTTGCAGTCAAATCTTCTCCAGATTGCCTCTGTGAATAAAATATGAAGATTTCTTTTTCAAATTTGAGTCATTAATAATTTTTATTCTTACAGAATTTCTGATTGACTTGGTATTGATCACACTTGCCAAATATATTTGCTTGTTCATGTATGCATTCCTGGGTGTACACAGACATGTGTGTAGGTATACATGTACCTATACACATATGGAGGCCTGGAGTAAGCATATGGTGCTTTATGGAACCAGTCTCTACTGTATTTTATGAGACAAGGTCTCTGATTGAGCTTTGAACTCACTTATTTAACTACACTTCCTGGCAAGCAAACATCAGAAAATTTCCTACCATTTTCTTCCCATTACTGAGATCGCACGTATGTATTGCATATCTGCCTTTTGAAGAAATGGTGGATATTCAAGATCAAGACCTCATGCTTGCACGAGTACTTTAGTGATGGAGCCACCTCCACATCAATTCCACAGATGTACTTTACCAGCTCACCATTTGACAGTTGTCAACATTAAATATTAGATGCAATTTTTCAGTCTGTTTTCATTCTGATACTGTTTACTACATTTGTTTTAAGTTCCCACAGGTTTTTAAAAATATTTATTTTATTTTATTTTATTTTCGAAGTTTTTTTATTTACATTCAAAATCATTTCCCCTTTCCTGTTTCCTCCCTCCCCGAAAGCCCCATATGCCCCCTTCCCTCCCTCTTTTCCCCATTAAACCCCCTCTTGCTTCTCTGTCCTGGCATTCTCCTACATCCAGTCTTTCCAGGACCAGGGGTCTCTCCTTCCATCTTCTTGGAAATCTATTGATATGCGAATTGTGTCTAGGGTATTCCGAGATTCTGGGTTCATATCCCCTTATCAGTGACTGCATACCATGTGTGTTCTTTTGTGATTGGGCTACCTCACTAAGGATGATATTTTCAAGTTCTGACCATTTACCTAGGAATTTCGTGAATTCATTGTTTTTAATTGCAGAGTAGTATTCTATTGTGTAAATATACCACATCTCCTGAATCCATTCCTCCATTGAGGGACATCTGGGTTCTTTCCAGCTTCTGGCTATTATAAATAAGGCTGCTATGAACATAGTGGAGCATGTGTCCTTATTGCATGCAGGTAAAGCCTCAGGGTATATGCCCAGGAGTGGTATAGCCGGATCCTCTGGAAGTGTCATGCCCAGTTTTCTGAGAAAGCGCCAGACTGCTTTCCAGAGTGGTTGTACCAGCTTGCAATCCCACCAGCAGTGGAGGAGTGTTCCTCTTTCTCCACATCCTCGCCAACAACTGCTGTCTCCTGTGTCTTTGATCTTAGTCATTCTGACTGGTGTGAGATGGAATCTCAGGGATGATTTGATTTGCATTTCCCTTACGACTAAGGATGATGAATATCTCTTTAGGTGCTTCTCAGCCATTAGATATTCTTCAGGTGAGAACTCTTAGTTTAGCTCTGTACCCCATTTTTTAATAGGGTTACTTGCCTCTCTGGGGTTTAAGTTCTTGAGTTCCAATATCAATATACATATTGGATATTAGCCCTCTGTCGGATGTAGGGTTGGTAAAGATCATTTCCCAGTTATTTGGTTGCCGCTTAGTCTTTTTGACAGTGTCTTTTGCTTTGCAAAAACTTTGTAATTTAATGAGGTCCCATTTGTCAATTCTTGATCTTAGAGCATAAGCTATTGGAGTTCTATTCAGGAAATTCTCCCCTGTGCCCATATGTTCAAGATTCTTTCCTAGTTTCCTTTCTATAAGTTTCAGTGTGTCTGGTTTTATGTGGAGGTCCTTGATCCACTTGGAATTGAGCTTAGTGCAAGGAGATAAGAATGAGTCAATTTGCATTCTTCTGCATGTTGACCTCCAGTTGGGCCAGCACCATTTGTTGAAAAGGCTACCTTTTTTCCACTAGATGGTTTTAGCTCCTTTGTCAAAGATCGAGTGACCATAGGAGTGTGGATTCATTTCTGGGTCTTCAATTCTGTTCCATTGATCTACATGTCTGTTACTGTACCAATACCATGCGGTTTTTAACACTATTGCTCTGTAGTATAGCTTGAGGTCCGGGTTATTGATTCCCCCAGAAGTTCTTTTACTCTTGAGAATAGTTTTAGCTATCCTGGGTTCTATTATTCCAGATGAATTTTTGAATTGCTCTTTCTAACTCTATGAAGAATTGCGTTGGGATTTTGATGGGGATTGCATTGAATCTGTATATTGCTTATGGCAAGATGGTCATTTTTACTATATTAATCCTGCCAATCCACGAGCATGGCAGATTTTTCCATCTTCTGAGGTCATCTTCAATCTCTTTCTTCAGAGACTTGAATTTCTTGTCATACAGATCTTTCACTTGTTTGGTTAGAGTCACACCAAGATACTTTACATTGTTTGTGGCTATCGTGAAGGGTATCACTTCTCTTACTTCTTTCTCAGTCTGCTTATCCTTTGAGTATAGGAAGGCTACTGAATTGCTTGAGTTGATTTTATATCTGTCCACTTTGCTGAAGTTGTTTATCAGCTGTAGGAGTTCTCTGGTGGAGTTCTTTGGGTCGCTTAAGTATACTATCATATCGTCTGCAAATAGTGATAGATTGACTTCTTCCTTTCCAATTTGTATCCCTTTGACCGCCTTTTGTTGTCTAATTGCTCTAGCTAGAGCTTCAAGTACTATATTGAAAAGATATGGAGAGAGAGGGCAGCCTTGTCTAGTCCCTGATTTTAGTGGGATTGCTTCAAGTTTCTCTCCATTTAGATTGATGTTGGCTACCAGTTTGTTGTAAATTGCTTTTACTATGTTTAGATATGGGCCTCAAATTCCTGATCTTTCCAAGACCTTTAGCATGAAAAGATGCTGAATTTTGTCAAATGCTTTCTCAGCATCTAATGAAATGACCATGTGATTTTTTTCTTTGAGATTTTTTATGTAGTGGATTACATTGATGGACTTCCTTATATTGAACCATCCCTGCATCCCTGGGATGAAGCTTACTTGATCATGGTGAATGATCGTTTTGATGTGTTCTTGGATTCGGTTGGCAAGAATTTTATTGAGTATTTTTGCATCGATATTCATAAGATAGATTGGCCTTTCTTTCTTCGTCAGATCTTTGTGTGCTT
Organism: Tokudaia tokunoshimensis; assembly: GCA_036184795.1. Classification (NCBI taxonomy): domain Eukaryota; kingdom Metazoa; phylum Chordata; class Mammalia; order Rodentia; family Muridae; genus Tokudaia; species Tokudaia tokunoshimensis. The sequence goes on from BTHU01000014.1 coordinate 24,747,321, forward strand.
TTGGTATTAGCCTAATTGTGGCTTCATAGAATGAGTTGGGTAGTGTTTAAAAATATTTTTGAATAACTTTATTGCAATTATAGTGTAGACAAAAGAGGACAATGACATTAAGACAATACAAAAAAGCGTTTGAAATCCTGAGAACTTGCTTTCTGTTTTCTCAGAAGCCTTTGAATATTTATCTCATATGCCATAGTTCCCATTTTTTTCACTTTTTAAATATATCCTATCCATGAAAATATCTTGCAGTAAATTCAGGATCTATGTTTGGCATCACTATTCAAATGCAAGTTTTTATTGTCCATGCTGATATTCTGCAACTTACATTTCATATGCAGTTACAAAACTTTCTTCTCCAATACAAATGCCTCAGTGAAATTATGTCAACTTTGACATGGGGATTAATGTATATGTAATACAGAAACTTGAAAGGGTTGATAATATTCTCACCACTCTCCAATTCCTGTCAAAGGAGACAAATTTAAAATGTGAACTCATATCATTTATTCATTTCATTTCATCTTCTATAGTTTAATACTTTTATTGAAAAAATAGCTGTCTCAATTAAAGGGATCAGGATGTATCTGCCTTATGATATATGTTTCTACTACTAACTAACATATGCCCATACACAGGCAATTGTACACACACACACACACACACAGAGAGAGAGAGAGAGAGAGAGAGAGAGAGTCCTGAGAATGAGGCATTATTTTTTCTTAACATTTACTAAGTATTGATTATCAATTATTGCTAAAATCTCTTTTTGTCTTAAGCATTCCTTGGAGAAGTATTTTCGTGGTTCATTAACAAATAACTGCCAATACACTTAAACCATATGAAAAACATCATACTTAAGAGACTGAGAAGTTGCAGAAATCTTCCCTCAGATTTGGATCATAACTTAAAAGAACCAGCATTCAACCAGACACAAGAGCTTCCATCCAAAAGCGAATAGATTTGAGTATGATTATGCACAATCTAGATCTTCCTGTATAAATATCATTATTCATAGAGGAACTAGAACATAAGAAAAGAGAATTGTCAATTTTTTCATCTGGGCAAGGAAGTGAAAGACGCTGCTGAAACAAACTCTCATGCTTCAAGTAAAAGGACTGCCTGGGAAAATAACCGTCATGATTCTGAAACCAAATAAGAGCTTATAGTGCTGATGAAATAAGAGACTAATATATCATTGAAACTAGGAAACTAAATCCATACTGGTGAAACATAGTAATAAACTGGTAAACTGAAAGTTTCAAAAGGACTAAGATATTTCTAAAGTTCACAAATCACACCACGGTGTAAAGTAACTAAGATATTTCTAAAGTTCACAAATTATACCACGGTGTAAAATAATTTATATGTATACCTCTGATGTCAAGTGATGAAAGGATATGTGTCTAGGAAATGCATTTGCAGAGTGACATTTTGAGACTCTTCTGGACTGGCCATGTAGTTGAAGCCAATTAGACTGTGCTTGTCTTATGCCACGTTTTCCATCCCAATCAATGTTTTTACCGTATATCTTCTCATTAAAGACTTGGCATTTTATTTCATATCTCAGACACTGCCATTTAGAACTGCATCTAAGATATTTTGTTTCGACCTCAAAATGAAGAATTATAAGAAAAGAATCATGTATTATGAATCTAATTGGATAGAACAATTGATATAATCTTCATGGTACAGAGAATGCATAGAGTGAAGCACAACATTAAATTTATAATAATCCTGTTGACAACATAGAGAAGGGAAATAATTTCATTATCATAGTTATTTGTTCACATTTTTCCTTTTAATTTTGAGATTATACTATAATTACATAATTTATTCCTTACATTTCCTCTCTCCAAATCCTCCTGCATACCTTCTTGTTCTCTTTCAAATTTATGACCTATTTTGTCATGAATTGTTGTTGCATGTATATATGTATATACATATACTCCTAAATATAAACTGCTCAGTCTGTATAATGTTATTTTTTATATGTTTTCAGAGTTGACCATTATTATTAGATAACTAAACCATGTGCTTTTCTTTAGGGAAGACAAATTATCCACTCTCACAACTCCTTAATAAATTGTAGTTCTTTGTGTAGGGTTCTTTCCCACACATACTTTGGCATAAACATATAAATGTGGATATCTGTAAGAGAAAGTCTCAGCAATGTTGAAATAATGAAAAATACAACATCTAAGAATAAAAAGGCCCACAAGCACCCATAACCAATAAAATATTTGACATTTCATGAAACACAAAGAAAAGGATCAAACAATTTGAAAGGAAGAAATAAAATTTTAAGCATTTTCTGGTAACATTTTATTGACAATAAAATTCCATAATACAAAAATGATCAATATGATTTTGACTGCCAATAAAACTAAGGTCACTTTGCAAAAGTTCAATTTATTGAAATCAACTTGTAATTCCATATAAAATGAATAATCACTAGAATAGAAACATTTAAAAGCCAGAATGTTTATAATCACCTCAAAATTTAAAGATTCTTTTAATAAGTAGAGTTTAATAAATTAAACACATACACATAACATACAATAAATTGACAATTGATTTAAAGTTAAAGTTCTATAAATGCTTAAAATATGCTATAAATACAGTCAAAGCTTCCGTTTATGAAAAAGTGATTAACAGAATTCATGAAACCACTAACAATAGAGTTGTATGAGTTGACACAGGTTTTACAATCTGTTTATTGTCTTCACCAATGCATAGGGAATTTAAATGGATCAAGGATAGCCAGCATGATATTGGAAAGAAAAATGGCAGAAGATATAAATTACTGAATATAAAGATACATTTTAAAGCTTTAGTATTTAAGACAGGAGATTTTTGTTGCAAGAAGCATTTATATTAAGTTACAGGTCATAAAAGTGTATTCCAAATATAACTTTGTCCTGCAAAGGAGAAAGTATAAACAATAATCATTCTGAATTATTTAAGTATATATAGCGATTCCCTGTCTCACAATATACAAAATTTTAATTTAGTTGTGAATTTCATATAGCAATAAAAATGTAGAGCACTGTGATTTTACCACCCAATGATGACAGTAGTGAGTGAGAGCACATGAAATACTTTAAAATAAATTTTTCATTAAATGCAATAGAAGGTACAAATCACAGAGAAATATAAGACATATATATATATATATATGACATATATATATATATGACATATATATATATATAAGACATATATAGCAACCATGTACACATTATATATATATATGTATATATGTATATATGTATATATATATATATATATATATATATATATATATATATATATATGTGTGTGTGTGTACATGGTTGCTATCTTCAGACACACCAGAAGAGGGCATCTGATCCCATTACAGATGGTTGTGAGCCACCATGTGTTTTCTGGAAATTGAACTCAGGACCTCTGGAAGAGAAGTCAGTCCTCTTAACTCTCCAGCTCTCCAGCTCTATAAGATATTCTTAGCATAAATTTTCACAAAAGTATAAACAAATGCAGAAAAAGTCATTTGGACAGAGTTTAGACAAAGGAGAATGTTTCTTTTGTCTTTGTTTGCTTTTTTGATAGGTTGAAGAATGTCATTTTTATTTTGATGCAATTCACGTACAAATGATCTATGGTTTATGATGTACAGTATTATTATTTATAAGTAAATTTCATTGTTCATATCCGAATATTTTAATTGTCAAAATATGATAGAATGAACTATAAAAGGTATGAAAGTCTGCTTATCAAATATTCACAATCTGAAAAGTAAAATCCGTCAGTGAAAAATGCAACTCTTATGTAGATATATATGCAATAGTATTTGAATGGTTAAAAGGTATAGAGTTCTCCATAAAGTACCCTACAAGGGAAACCACGATCTGTGAACCAGAATGGTTTATCTATATAAACATGCACTCACATGGTAAAGGACTTCAAGGGAAAACAAACAAAAGGATGCTTCAATACATGAGGATGTGTTCACTTACACCAAACATTTGACTCTAACATAACCAAATCAATGCAAAAAAAAAATAATAAGTATTAAACAAGAAATTAAATACTGAATTCTTTACTTTTTTGATGAAAAATACTACATGATGGGAAGCTGGTTAAAATATGAAAACTCTATGACTGAGCTTATTTTTTGCTAGTATTTACTTAAAAGAAGTCTCAAAATGGATATCACATACATGCTTTTCATACCAAGCAAAGATTTCAGAATTACTAATTTACAATTCGTAAGAAAATACATAATTAAATAGCACTATTCCACAATGAGCCATTTTATATCAACCTAAATAAAATTATGGTCAGATACTCTAGAGTAATGTTTTGGTCAATAAAGGATTCTTTGAAAATGGTACCCTAAGAGGGCATAATGTCATTGAAACTTCACCACCACGTAACATTGGGGTGGCTGTGATTATCAGCATAGCATTATCGAGCAAGCCATTCTCAGGTTTGACATGAGAATTCTTGGTTGGTTTTTTGTTTGTTTGTTTTCAGACAAACTTGCTGCATAGCCTAGGCAGGTCTCCAACAAGTGGTGATCTTGTCTCATCTATTGTCACTGCTCAGTTCAAAGAATAGAACAGTGGGCTATCACAGCTCGTTTTGTGACAATGCTAATGCTGGTGTAGCAATCTTGTTGTGCAGCTCATTGTGTAAAATACGTACCACATGCAGTGGAATACAGTCTGTTAAATAATATGTGATATCAGTATTAAGGTATATGGGTTTTTTTTATTACTTTTAATTTTTTACAGCCCAGTTGTTACCCTCTCCGGATCTGCCCTCCTACAGTTCCACATCCTATTCTCCCTCCCCCCTATCTCCAAGAGGATGTTCCCACCCCCAACCCATCCCTTCCAGGCTTCCTCACTCCCTGGGGTCTCAAGTCTCTAGAGGGTGAGGTGTGTTTTCTCTCATGCTATTTATAACTGTTTATTTTAAAAGTAGTTAATATTTATTTTGCAAAAGTTATATTTAAACTGCATCCATCATTATACCAGAGGCAGCTTTCAAAATGTGCTAACCATATTGCAGTGTGATTCCCGAAGCTAAATTCGGTGATTGACCTAATGCACCTAAGTTTGTGAATGACAAAAATGCCTAACAATTCATGTTTCAGAATATGTTCTTATGTTAAGTGATACATTCAAGTATTTTTATATTTAATGAAATTCATGGACTTCCGTAAGGACCTGAATGGCCCAGGGTTATGGAGCAAGGATGGAAGGAGTTTGAACCCTGGATACCTTATACATAAGGATGGCAGGAGTTGTCTACTCCCTTCCCAACATGGCACCGTAAAGCAGACTCCCCACCATCAGTCCTAATAAGAATGTAATACCCTGGCTTCACTCCTTGTTCGATCTCATAAGCTCCTCCCCCAACCCCCACACTTCATGCTACAGCCTCTGAGTTTGTAGATGAAGCATCTTCCAACACCTTACCTTGACATACGGTACCTGGCCGCACAAACTTTGCCCCAGAGACAGTGGCCACCTTCCTAGGGGCCATAAATACTCCCTTTCTTGTCCCCTCCCCCTCTCTGAAGCTGTGTTCCAGTGTGTTCGTTGTGGAATTCTCCATGACCAAAATCCTACACCGCACTCACTTAGGCAGTGTAATCTTTTCTCCCTCCAGTCCAGGTTTGCGGGCAAAGGTCCTGGAAGTGGACACATGGCCGACTTCATGTTGCAGTACAAAGGTCATTCACAAACAAATACAAACTTTGCCATTCCAGGTACGGACAATGCCACAGAGGCGATATTAAACTACAGTTTAAGAAATGAAGGTGTTCTGCTGCTGTGGAGAAGAAAGCAGCGAGTTCACAGTAATGCCGAGTCCTCCTGGATGCTTTAGCTGGTGAAAGCTCATCAAACTTTACACTTAGGACATATTTACATTTCTTTATGTATCATATATTGGAATAACATATTTATTATTAATGTTGATTGGTACTTTTGCTTCATATGCCTTTGATGTTAAAATCCTATTAAATTAATTGCTGTGGAGAAAATTTACATTCATATTTTATGTATCAGTTTTATTTTGTAGCTCTGACTTCTCTGTGGAACAGCACTTCCTGTAGTCCTGAAATACCATATTCAGCATTTACAGCAGAAGATAATCAAGTTATGTTTAGCTAATGGAAACTCAGTAATTAATATTGTGGTACCATGTGATGAGAAAGTGCAATGGACATACATGTAAGCCAGCATTTCTCCTGTTTCCTGCAAACATCTCTCCCTGACCACAGACACTGTCTATATCCATGGATTTTCATGCTGAGTTTATTTCATTGGCTGTTGTTAACTGAGATGTGGAAATGCTTGAATTCTAAGAAATCTTAATTCTGTGTAAGTCGAGTTAAAATATAGCAAATGTAATATATATATAAACTTAATATATATATATGTGTATATATATATATATTGCACTTACTATATTTTAACTTCAAATGAATTGTATGTCATCCCCTAGACAAGAAGTTGAGAATTCTGATTGTTAGGAGTGAGGGAAAAGTGAAAGTTATGAAAAAAATCCAGGAGAAATGTCTGCTGAGATTCCATCCATTAATTCAAGTTAATTATTCGGTATTGTACCGGCTGGTTTTATGTGTCAAGTTGACACAGGCTGGAGTTATCACAGAGTAAGGAGTTTCACTTGAGGAAATGCCTCCATGAGATCTGGCTGGGGGGCATTTTCTCAATTAGTGATCAAGGGGGGGAGGGCCCCTTGTGGGTGGTATCATCTCTGGGCTGGTAGCCTTGGGTTCTAAAAGAAAGCAAGCTAAGCAAGCCAGGGGAAGCAAGTTAGTGAGAAACATCCCTCCATGGCCTCTGCATCAGCTCCTGCTCTTGACCTACTTGAGTTCCAGTTCTGACTTCCTTTGATGATGAACAGCAGCATGGAAGTGCAAGCTGAATAAACCTTTTCCTCCCCAATTTGCTTCTTGGTCATGATGTTTGTGCAGGAATAGAAACCCTGACTAAGGCAGGTATCAATATCATTTTTGCTGGGGAATGCAATATCATGATATCATGTCCACTATTTTAAAAGAATTTAAAAGAATTTTAGTTGAGTTTAATTTTAAAAGTGTTGTCTTTTGTATGTATGTGTGTGTCCGTTTTGTGATTTTGTCATTTATTTTTAGTGCAGAGGATCAAACCTAAGGACTTGAGCTTGCAAGGCAACTTCTATTCCGTTGGGTTAACTCTGCAAACCCTTACTGACATAATTTAAATGTACTATGAAAAATACAACTGATGCCAAAGCAACACAAACACTTCACAAGATGAAACAAAATATAGATACATCAGTTGTAAATTCCAAGCATCTAATTAAACTATAATAAAATAATCACAATTTGTTCTCATTGATCAATAACAGCATTTATTTGTCCATTGTATATGAACAAATAGGTTATTACACCCTCATTTAGTTTATACTAGCACAGTGCTTACAGAAGGGAAATCCTGAACTGTCTTCACTGACCTTTCATTGAGGCATGAAAACAGTACCACCCAAGTGACTGACAATGAGCTGCAACTTTCAGTTAACAAGAAATCTTCAAGATTATACAATGCCAATTTATGACATCACACCAAATCTATATAAAAATGTATACTTCATAGAATTAAAATTGTAGAAAAAAATCTTACATCCTATGTGCAGCTGTGGATTTGAGACCTAAAATGCTTCATTGCTCCAGAAACTCATACTAAATGAAACAATTTTTTCACACAGATTAAAGGGATTTCTGATTCTGTGTGTGTGTCTGGGTGTGTATGTCTGTGTGTGTGTCTGTGTCTGTGTGTGTATTTCAGTATGCCTATTGGCGCATGTATTTGTCCATTTCTGTGTATATGTGTTTATCCACGTATATGTATGTGGCCATGTGTGTATGAGTGTGTGTGTGTGTGTGTGTGTGTGTGTGTGTAAACAAAGTTAATTTGTGGACTATACAGATTGCACATCATAAAAGCAAATAAAAATTCCTTTTCACTAAACAAAGTGTTCAGGTAATATAAACTGCTTTTTCCAATCTTGTTTTGTTTGAAAGAATGGTAATATAATCATGCGCTTTGTGTGAGCTTGCCATTTTAACAATATGTTATGTGTAGTCAGATAAACAACAAAATTGTACTTTCACTTTTTACATCCCTTAAATAAATTGACACAATATCTGGAGGTCACTGGGAACTCAAATGGGAATCCTCTTTTCCTTTCCAATTTGCCATCTATTAATAGAGCAATAATTGAGTACAGAACTTATAAGTTATGATTCACAAAGTACTGAAGTGTTCAGAAATCATATGACAAAAGCAAGTTGGCATGTTGGAGTCAGGCCATTCCTCAATAGTAAGAATGCAGGCAGGCTGGAATCTGCATTCCACTGTGATACAGATGTAAAAGCTTAAATAAAATGAAAAGACTTACAGTGTCTCAATTTTCCAATTTGAAAAGAAACCATATCTTCTTTGTGAAACAACTTGAAAATTAACTAAAATACTGAATATCAGCTGAGATTACGGAAAGTAAAATCGGGAGGATTTAACTGGGAAGAGAAAAGGGAGGGCAATACAGAGGAAGAGAGAAAAAAGAGGGGATAAAGAACACCAAGGAATCTAATTATAGGAGGAGAGGCAGAGAATGATAGAAAAAGCCTTCCTTAGGTGTGAGTGCAAAATGTTAAGAGTATCTGAAGAAAAGGTCAACCTTAGCTTTCTCTTCTGAATGTCTACAGCATGAATACTGTTTCCCCATTGGCACTGCCTCTGCTGAGAATAGGGAATCCTGCCTCATCATTCAGCTGTATATCATAGCCTCCCTCACTGCTCATATGTATAATATAAATGCGTAGCTTTCAGAATCATGTGTCTCCCATCAGAGATCCCAGATGGCTCAATTCCAGCTCTTCTGCGCATGTGTCTGTGTATCTGTCCTTTTGGCCACTTTCTCTCCACTTGTTTAGATCAGTTCCTAGGATCCTGCAGATCTCTTTCTTGCTCTTCCTATTTTCTCTTTAAGTATTGGAATTGTAGACCCTCACACAGTCTGACTTTTACATATACAGAGTTGAACTTGGGTCCTTATTCTTGTCTAGAATTCTGATCTCCTTTCGGAGGTTGTGATAAAGCACTCAAACCAATATCAATGTTGAGGGAGGGAATGGACATTTCGATCTCTATATATCACTGTGAGAAGCCAGCAAAGGAATTCAGATAAGAGCCTGAAATGTTTCACTGACTTCTTTATATAACCCAGGAACAACTGCCCAATGTTTGTGATGCACATGGTGGAGTAGATGCCCCTGCATCTAATACTCAAAACCATCTCTCACAGAGATATATCCTCAAGTCATTATGGTAAATACAATCGCTCAGTTTAGGATCCTCCTCCTCCTGCCAGGTGATTCTAGGCTGCCAAGCTGACAATCTGCTAACTAGGATGAGCACCAAACACTTTACTCACTGAGCAGTCTTCCCACTCCCTTCTTGGCAGACTGTTAAACAGAGTAGCAGAATGTCAACACTCTAGTGTAAAAGAGATGGCTCACTTTGCTTGTTCTACCAGACCTAAGAGTGGGATCCAGCTTCAGGGGAGGTCCCAAAGCCTGACACTGTTACTGAGGCTGTGGAGCACTAACAAAAAGGGACCTAGCTTGACTGCACTCCAGAAGACCCAACAGGCTGCTGAAAGAGTCAGATGCGAATATTTGCACCCAGCCAGTGGACAGAAGCTGCTGACCCCTGTGGTTGAATTAGGGAAAGGCTGAAAGAAACTAAAGAGGAGGGCGACCCTGGTGGAGGACCAGCAGTCTCAATTAATCTGGACCCCAGATATCTCTTAAACAATGGAACACCAAACAGGCAGCATACACCAGAAGATATGAGTCCCCCAACACATATACAGCAGAGGACTTCTGGGTCTGTGTTCAATCAGAGATGATGCACCTAACCTTCAAGAAATGGGAGGTTCCAGGGAGTTTAGAGGTCAGGTGGGGTGGGGGGAATAGGCCGTGGGGGGCGGGTGGAGACATCCTTGTGGAGACAGGGTGGTGGGGAGGATGTATGGAATGTGGATCAGTCAAAGGGTAAACTGGAGTGGGTGGGGAATAAAATCTGGAGTGTAAAAAATTAAATAAAAGAAAGAAAGAAAGAAAGAAAGAAAGAAAGAAAGAAAGAAAGAAAGAAAGAAAGAAAGAAAGAAAGAAAGAAAGAAAGAAAGAAAAGAAAGAAGGAAGGAAAGAAGAGAGAGAAGGATAGAAAGAGAGAGGGAGGGAAGGAGGGAGAAAAGAAGGAAGGAGGGAAGGAAGAAAGAAAGAAAGAAAAGAAAGAAAGAAAGAAAGAAAGAAAGAAAGAAAGAAAGAAAGAAAGAAAGAAAGAAAGAAAGAAAGAAAGGAACTTAATGAAACTGGAAAAAGGGAAATATTGAGAGCTACAAACCATCTTAAGTAACAACTTTGCATTGGCTATCTCTTTCATACATTTTCACAGCAGCATTCTGAAAGGAGATGGTTGATCCTAGGTATTGTTCTACTTAACAATAGAGATGCATGCTGATAAGTCCATATACTTTGTTTTTCCAATTTTAAAACTGGTACTTTATTCTGTTCTATTAAGAACAGCATTCACATTCCTTCTCAAACTAATCTAGGCTTCCAAGTCCATAATACTCCAGTGAAGTAAGAGGAAGCTTGAACATGGAAAAAGAGTAATGCTCAGTTGTTGTTGAAGTTTCAAAGGTGAAACTATTTTAGTTTTCTCATTTTCTCCTCTTTTTATTGGGGAGTGTTAACATACGTGTGGGAAAAGTAATCTAAATATGAAACATTAACTGTTTGTTTCTGACTGCTGCTATCTGAGAGCCATATCCCAGACTGTAAACAGGAGGCAGACAGAGAAGGTATTGTACATGAAAGGTACAGATACTTGAGACAGTCTACATGAAGGGAAGTCAGTTTTCAGTACTAGAAAAAAAAGTGCCAGAGGAAAACATACACAAGGCTGTCATTATTTTAGGCAATGTTACTTGAAGAACTACATAAAGGATGGTGGTGCAGCTATGGAAATCCACACATTGCTCCCTTCAAGAGTGAGATGTTGTTGGGAATGCAGTTAACTGATAGACCCAAGGACCATGCTCCTTTGAAAATCATCACTCTGAACTTCCTTTGCTGCTTCCTACGAAATACTGAGCTCGGGGGTATTAGAGCTAGGCCAGTCCAGCTCAAAACAGTCATGCTTAAAGGTACACATGTGCAGTCTTTCCTCTAAGAGCCCTTGTTGACTTGATCAGTATGTTCTCAGAGGCTGTTATAGTGTGAGCCTCTTCCTTTCTCTGCCTTCTTCCACCCCTTTCTTTTATCACAGGGTCACCCCTAAATCACAGTCTGATGTCCTGAACCTCTTTATCACCTACAGTAACCTCCCAAATAAATGATGCCTATTTTTCAGAGGTCCTGAAGTGACTGTTTCCTTCTGTGATGTAAAGTTATATTTGAGGATAGACAAGAAGTGTCTGCAGAAATGACTCAGCAGTTAAGGGTACTTGTTGCTCTTGCACAGGGTCTAGATTCAGTTCCTGGCCCAGAGAGTGTTTCAAAACCATCTATAACTCTAGTTCCAGTGTATATAGTACCTTTTAGTGCCATTTGTCATTGCACACACTGACACACATGGTGTACATAAATAGAGGCACACAAAACATCAATATCCACAAAATAAGCAAACCTAAATTTAAAAAAAAATACCTTAATAAAATGTGGGAAAGTAGGATGCAGAGAGAATTTTGTTTGTCTTCTGGATAATTATGTTAAAATATTCTTCACTAGGACTGAAGATTTGAGTGTTATGGTCTTCTCTGTGAAAGACTCCTATTGTTAAATTTAATTTATGTGAAAGAGGATTTCCCAGATGACACTAGATCAGTTTTCTATTTGTTCCTATTGGTTAGACCCTCAACTCATATTATATATTGCATAACATTATAAATGAAATAATATACTAAAGACATAAAAAATATGAAAAGCAGTCACTAGTATAATTATTGGAATGGAGGGAGTATTTATTCAATCTTGAAGCAATGAGAACATTGAAAATAAAACTGCTAATATAGAATTAAAATAGAATTCAATGAGAAAGAATCTCAAAATTTATAGGATTGTAACAGAATTCAAATAGCTAGGATCTGAAAATTTTTCAATCAAAATGAAAGACAAAGAACCAACTGGAGAAAAACATTCAATAAATAATGATACCTGTGTTGATATTTTCAGTAGAAATACTACATTAAAAACTTTCTAAGCTCATTAACAATATACAGAAGTAATATCTGGGTCATACAACCTCCATTCAGTGGGGGACTCTGGATCATTTAGCTTGCAAAGCATACCTTCTCCATATGAAGTACAGCATGTTCTCCTGGGTAGAAACCTCCCACTTGCGGGGCTCTACCCCCAAGATGAAAGCCAAAGTGGACAATACATTTTTTAATGTTACTGATACCATTACAAGGCTCAAGGAAATAAATTTGATTTCAGAACCTGACCCTAACTAATATGCCTTTTATGAGTTGGTCAGTGATATTTACTAAACCCAGGAACACAATATAAAGAATGATATAAAAAGGAGACAAAACCACTTCAGCCTGTGAAATAAAAGACTTCTAGGCAACACATTTGTACAATGAGGAAGGGAAATAAGAAATTATCAAAAAAGGAAGAGTTAAAAAAGAAAATCATAAAAATGTTGAGAGCTAATAATACTTTTATAAAGCACTGGCTAACCCGTAAACTCAAGTAAATAAGATGTAGAATCAAACAGTCTAAAGATAATTGAATTTCAAAACATCGTACCCCACAGTTTAACCTTAAATATTTTTGAGTGGATATTGTGTGACATTTATAATAACAGTTCTTATTCTATTTTTGTTGTGGAAATTCTCTTCACTTACCTTAGTTATTCAGGAAATGAATGTTATTTGGGAAAAAAAATCACTATTGTGTTATTTTTCTCTTTTCTTATTATCTTGAAGCTTGTACTTAAGTTTCTGCTTTAAAACTGTCTTCTTAAATGTACATATATGGAGAGTAGAAATAAATTCTTTCACTGGACGAAAAATTGAAAATATTTTACCTCTCTGTAATAGGTACAATTTATTTACAGATTTTAAAATAGAAAACTTAGCTTACACATATTTTTTAGCATTATCTAAGGCTTGATCCCCTACTTTTTAAAGCAATTATATTGACTAAACTCTAGGTATTGTGGAGAATTTATTCTGATATTTGAACATTGAAATTAGATGCTCACTAGTGAGGTAACCCAATCACAAAAGAACACACATGGTATGCCGTCACTGATAAGGGGATATTAACCCAGAACCTTGGAATACCCTAGACACAATTCGCATAACAATAGATTTCCAAGAAGATGGAAGGAGAGACCCCTGGTCCTGGAAAGACTGGATGTAGGGAAATGCCAAGACAGAGAAGTGAGAGGGGGTTGAATGGGGAACAGAGGGAGGGAAGGGGTCTTATGGGACTTTCGGGGAGGGAAGAAACGGGAAAGGGGAAATGATTTTGAATGTAAATAAAAAAAAACTTAGAAAATAAATAAATAAAAAAAGAAATTAGATGCTCAGCTACAAAGCACAATGCCAATGTATTCAAACATAAGAATCCATATCAACTGGAAATTATTACTTTAAGGTAATATCTTTTACTTATTACTTAAAGGTACATGTCTCCTCAAACATAGTGAAGTTTTCTGTATTTGCTCTAACAACCCTGTGTCTGTAATCCCACAACTACATTAAAACTGTTTGAAATGTTCATTTTAGGTAGTCCAGAATCCCTATTCCTTACAATAAATCTCACTGAGTTAACTTTAAGAAACATGTGGAAAGAATTTTTCCTCCACATCTCACAGTGTCCTCCAGTCACCATGAAGCAATAGGCAGTCTAAAAGAGGATTGTTAAACAGTGAGGTCTCTCTGATACTCAGCAATCAAATAACTGAAAGTTGTCCACACTGTTTGCCCTGCCCCATGTTCAAACACTGGGTTAAATAACAAGCTTAAGAGTCATGATGGAGCTCGATGGTAAAGGGTTCATCACATTCCATGCATGAAGCATTGGTTTGATCTCAAGACCAAAATAAAGTGCAATGGACAAACCAATGAGTCAATAGTTACACCTTTGGAGATATACTTCAATAGTATAGTACTACTGTGGCAAGCAAAATATCCTGTGTTTAACCACCACAAGGAAACAAACAAAGACAAATAGATAAATATAATGAAGACTATTGTATTCAGAAGCTTTTGTGAGAATGAACTTGAATATGAGCTCTGTCATTTTTTACTTGAGTGATACTCACGATTATGCAACTTGTTTATTATTACTTTTAATTTTTACAGTCCAGCCATTGCTACCTCCCAGTCTACCCTCCCACAGTTCCTCATCTCATTTCTCCCCCAATCCCTGTTTCCAAGAGAATGTCTGTCACCCCATCTCTGCCAGGCCTCCCTACTCTCTGGGACCTCAAGTCTCTGGAGGGTTAGGCACATCTTCTCTCATGGAAGCCAACTCAGTTTTCTCATCTATAAAATGAGGAGAAAAGAAAATCATGGAACAAGTGAAAGATTGCCTTAAGTGGAACCATGTGTGTGTGTGATACAAAGAGTGAGAGTTGTGGATAATGAAAGCAGCCCAAGGAATATATGCAGGAGTAACCGTGGTTTATTGCTCTGAAATTCCATCATAGTTACTGAATGATGACTTGCTGGGATAAACACAGCATGTTCAGAAGTTTGGTTCCCACCACAATTACGATAAAGGAGAAGGAACTAAAGGACTGAATTAGAGGAATCAGACATTTACAGTGCTTCTGAATCACTGAACAGGCCTCAGAAGGCACTAGAGCAAAGTACAGCTAACCTCAGTGCACCCTGTCTGAATTGGTCTAAGTAGAAATACTGGCTATAGTGGCAGGCACTAAAATTCCTGCTCTGGCCAGTGAATGAAAGCTCGATTTCTTCTACCCTATGGTCTTAAGTTTCTAATTGAAACCCAGTGTGAGCAGAGATGGGAAAGATTGTTCAGCAAGAATTAAATTGAGTCCAAAGTGGTACAAAGATATCAACTATACGCTTCGGGTGACATGCAGGAGTAGGAATTGGCTTCGGATCAGTGAAGGGAGCAGTCAAATCATATTGGGTAAGATCAAACCGTTATTTTAAAAAAAACACTACACTCATCTCCTTTAAATTTGCATACAAGCTACAGGGTATACTGCAGAACAGAAAAGAGATCACTTGCTAAATCGTCTGTAAATAGTAACTAGATAAGTATCATTATCTTAATCAAAAGCATTCATTAAGCTCAAATCTAAATTAGATGATGGTGAGGCTTTGTTGGGCATTGTGGAGGGGAAAAAAAGCAGTTTAAAATGTAACTCTCCTTATGGTCCCAGAATGAAGACAAAAAAGGACTGAAAGCCTGACATAAAGAATAAACAAAATAATATCAGGCAAACACTTTAATAAGAAAAGAAAGCATGTGTGATGTTACAAGCCAGAAAATATAAGGAGTCTTCATACTGGAAAATAAGATTACATGGGTGATATCTCACTATTCCTTTAAATAGAAATAATCATCAACATGCATCCCAAGGTGGATTTAATCACAGTCTGAAAGGTCACAGTAATTATATACATTGTGGCACTTTTAGCTGACATTATCTAAGCACATTTGCAAAGGCTGGGTTACTAGCTAGAGTTGACATACTCACAGTGTACACTTTTCAAAATTGTCCTCATAAAAACTGTCAGAATAGCGAGTTCTCTCCTTTTCACTCTTTTATAATGCATGTTTTAAGCTGATTATATTAATATCACAACAAAATTAACTCATGATATATAAAGTCATGATGGTATAGTGATTATTAATGTATGCTGTAGTTTCAAATCAACACGTATTTAATTTTCATCCCCAGCCTCAGTGGTTGTGAGATGTTATGGTTGGCATTTAGGTCATGAAGATTCCTGCCTTCCAAATGACTGATTCCAATCAGAAAGGGGTTATAAGTAGTACTCTCTAACCATCTTTTAAACATTTTTTATTAAATTATACAGCAAGAAGGTCCTTGCAAAATGTACTAAAGTTAAAACAACAAGCACCATACACGACTACAAAAGCAAATGTCTAAGAAGAATTATTCGATAATGATTGTGAAACTGCAAATTCTTTAAGAATATTCTAATTGGAAATGCAAAGAGCCACCAGACTTTTCTCGCACACATCAGTTTCCCTGTGCCACATTAAAAATAGAAAAAAATGCACAGATGTTTTATAAATGCACACACTTTGCTTTGAAACGTTTCTTTTATCCTCAGGTAAGGGAAAGATAGCATCAACCAATCAGGAGGAGAAGGAAGAGCAATTCAAGGAGAGACATTTTATTGCTAATTTCCAGAGGGAATTAACCAATTTTCTGTATTATGATAGAATCAGCATATTGTGGATTGGACCTATAGATAATGTCAAGGCAAAAAAGGTGCTTTCAGTTCTGCGCGCCTGCTGAATCTTAACTATGAGAGACTGCTGAGCGTCTGTTTGCTTCACTATTTCCGGTCAGGTTTCATCAGATTGGAGCCTGCTGTTTAAGCTGTATTTAGGACATGACCCTAGCAGCTGCCACCACTGAATGAGCCACTTCAAGGTGGTTATTACTATGCATGCAATAACTAAAGAATTTGGAAGGGCCAAGAAAAGCACTAATCCTGTGTATTCTACTGAATATTTTGGTAAATTTGAAATCCAACTAAGCAAGGCATATCTGAAAAATAAGAGTATGGTAATTTACACTAAAAATAACTTTAATATTACCATCTGGAAAAAAGAAAATGCCACATGACTATGTCAGAGACAGGAGAATCTATTTTTTAAATGCCTACAACTTAAAGAGTTTGGAGCAATTTATGCAAACGACTGATGTTTGAAAAATATTGAGCAAAGTAAAAATGATGAAGATTTTTATATGTAATTTGTGCAAGGATAAGTTTCTTATCTTAATAACTATAGCAGATATATAAAGCATATTATATTTTGGTCCCCAAAAAATGTTTTCTTGAATTTAAAGATGTGTGTTGGCATTTGAAAACATAAAAGAGAGCTCTGAAAAATGTCTAATGAAAATTTAAAACTACTGAAATATGCAAGTTATCATCAGACACATTCTGAAAACCAAGAAACTCAATATTGCATTCCTTTGTGAAAAAGAAAAAACTGAAAATACAGTCTATTAAGAAGGTATTTTATTTCCACTCTCATCAACAAAGAAAGAGAATGACAGTAAAATTTCTGAGTCACATAAAAATTATTTTCTGACACCAGAAAAAAAATTGCACACAAGAGCAGTGTTTTCACAGGATAAAGGAATTGGGTATGCCAAAAATCCGTTTGATATATGGGCCTTTATCCGCTCATGTTCCAATAAAATCAATCACCAAAATCGTCTAACCAAAGTACCTGTTGTTAATGTTTGCAAGTAAATAATGATTCATTCTAAAGAAAAGTGCCAACTGTGCCTATTGGGGATGCAGAAATAGACTTAGGTTGAGAATAGAAGCTTGCTCAAGCAACAAAATGTACAGAGATGATTTTTGCATCAAAACCTCTTGATATCTAGTATAGGACCACCATGTAAAATATTAGAGCCAAAGAAAAAAAAAAGAAGAAATTTCTTCATCAAGGAAAATATGTTATCAGCTATTTTTATAATATTATAAAGTAATATTTTCCATCTTTTTAAGTATGAACAAGAAGAAAATTCCCAAATATTTCTCTCCTGTTTTTCCCCCCAAACAAAGACCTGTTAGAAATCTTTGATATCTCTTTCTAGTCTGCATGATGTTAGAACAAAATTATGTCTTATAGAGTAGTGATTTTAATTTACTATCTGAAGAAAGGTTCCATTTGTGAATGCATAAATACTTTCAGATTTTTTATTATAATCTCTGCTCCCCTATCTTTTTATGCCAATGGTCACACGGTTTGGAGTAGTATAAAGTTCTCCAGGAGAACATTATGGTACATCTTTCACACCATCTGATGGCAATTGTTAAGTATGCACATAATTAACTTTAATTTCATATTTGCTAAGAAATTTCATGTTGATACCTTGTAAAATTATATAAGCTCAAATAAATATTTTGATGTAAGGCCTTTCTCTCTTGACCTGTCTATATTCAATACGAACTTAATGAACTCACTCTGCTTCCACTCAATTCTTTCCTAATCATTTCTAAGTCATAATGAAGCTACTCAGTGAAGAAAAATTTAAACAAGAGCTTATAAAAACATTTTGCAATCTATCAGCTAAAGTCCCTAAAGCATACATGTAAAACTGTTGGTGTTTGAAATGACAAAGTAAATCAGAAAATTATAATTTTGTATTGTTCTTCAAAGATTGTGAAAAACATAATATATATCAGTGGTTCTCAACCTTCCTAATGCTGTGACTCAATAATATAGCTTCTCATGTTGTTGTGCCCCCAACTTCATAAACATAATTTTGCTATTGTTATGAATATTAATATAAATATCTACTATACAGGATTTCTGATATATGATGCCCAAAGGCATCTAGACTCACAGGTTGAGAACTACTAATATAGACAAGTTAAAGGATAATATATTTGACCTTTTATGGCATTAGATTAAAGGAAAAACATGTGGCTTGCATGCAATGCTGAATTCAAGCTCACTATTTTATCACAGTTGCACATTTACATATTCATGTTTGATTTTACAGTAATAACATCAGGATAGCAAGCACTCCTTAAAGGAACAATTAAAACAACAGTAAACAGGAAGAAATGCAATATGTAAGTTAAGTTGAAGAGTAGTACATTTTAGTAGTCCATAATTCCAATCTTTAATGGGTTTGCTTTAATTATATTAACATATTAAAGCAAGACTATAATTATATATAGTTTCACAAGTAACTTTATGATATCTGCAGATTATTGATAATAAATTAAAATGACTGATAGTATAAATGGTGAACAGGCATTGTAACTTGTAATGCGTAGTTAGTATTTAAAAGACCACGAGTTTCTGTCTATTCTGCTCTGCTCTATTTCCTTTCTCCTAGGACTCTTGTATGAAATTATCAAAACAAATATTATAAACACAAGTTTCAAACCCTGCTCCTTACCTGTCCATATGATTTGTCTTCATAACTCCTAACATTTCATACATGAATATAAGATACATAAAATATTAGCTATTAAATGTTACATTCTCATACTATTCAGTATTTTTCAAAAATAATACATTTCTGAAAAGGTGTTTATATATGCTGAGCTCAGTCATGACATTACCAGGTTTAATCAGTGTTTAACATTTTCTTATTCCTTTTTCACCAACTTCATAATGTTTTTGAATTAACAGTTCCTTATTATATTAATAAATTTCTAGGCTTTATTTTTACCTTTTTATCATATAATAATAATGATGATAATAATAATAGCAAGTAATTAAATTTTAAAAGCACTAAATTAAAAGCATAGGTTTTTTTATTTTTCATTTTTCAAAATGAGCACTAGGAATCTATTTTTAAAATAACATCTACAAAGATCTATTTAAGTAAAATGAATTGATACTCTTAGTTGCTAAACCATATTATTATAATTTATTTGCAGATGTACCTTAGTCAATGATCATCATCAGTCAGCATTTGTACTTGGGCATTAAGAAATTTGTGTATACATGAATCTACTAATGTGACACATCAGAAAACAATACAAAGTGTAAAAATAATAAGACAATTTTAATTTGAACAAAAATATCTAATATTATACATTTTACTAATGGTTCATTGCAGAGCACAATAACTGAATACAGTGGATTCCATATTTGCCCAGCTCATAGTATTCTGTTGAGGTTGGGAATAGGGAAACTTCAAACAAAGATCTGGAAGACAGGGATGCCTACTCCTACTATTTTATCTAACAAATCACAGGACATTTAAAACAAGAAATTTATGCAAGAAAACAGCATACAAAATGACAATTAAAATCACGCTTATTTTAGAATTCAAAATCTTAAGGAAAGAAAAGCTTAGACTCGGCCTTCTGGTTTCTGTCTGTGGCTGGAGACCATCCTCTGCCACAGGGCTCCATACCCAGGTGGTTCAGGGAGATAGCTAGACTCCCAAGAGTGTGGACAGGCCTGCGAGCACAGGTAGGAACAACCCTTCTGCTCAGAGGAACCTGCCTGAAACCCTCAGGACACAAGAACCCAGGAGTAGCTTAGGACAGGAGTCTTCCGATTTCCATCTGTAAACAGACCTGATCCTGGGACACAGAACTACATACACAAATACCACCACTAGAGAACGGGTCTCCCAGGAGTGCCTACACACCTGCATACACAGGTAAGACCACCACTTCTCTTCAAATTCCTGGCCCAAGAGGAACCTGCTCAGTGCTATCAAGACACAGAAACCAAGGATCATCTGAGGGCAGGATCCTTCTGGTTTCTTTCTGCACCCCTGAGCTCACCCTATACCACAGCTCTCCATACCTAAATTCCTCCAAGAGAGAGCTGGTCTCCCAGGAGTACAGGCTTGCAGAACAGACATGCCACAGTCAGAGATAGCAAGACCAGGTGATACCAGAGATAACCAGATGACAAAAGGCAAACACCAACAGAAATCAAGGTGACATGACATCACCCGAACCCAGTTCTCCTAAAAAAGTAAGTCGTGGATACCCCGGGCTCCTATCAGCATGTACTTCTTGACATCCACAATAATATGTAGGTTTGGTAACTGTGTATGGGATCAATCTCCAGATGTGTGCATGAACTAACAGCTTGACAGCACATCTGAAAGCTCTAGAACATAAAGTAGCGAGTACACCCAAGAGGAGTAGAAGGCAGGAAATCATCAAACTCAGGGCTGAAATCAACCAAATAGAAACAAAAAGAACTATACAAAGAATCAACAAAACCAAAAGTTGGTTCTTTGAGAAAATCAACAAAATAGATAAACCCTATCTATCTGGTTAGACAGACTAACCAGAGAGCACAGGGTCAGTATGCAAATTAACAAAATCAGAAATGAAAAGGGAGATATAACAACAGAAACTGAGAGAATTCAAAATATCATCAATTCCTACTTCAAAAGCCTATACTCAAGAAACTAGAAAATCTGGGTGAAATGGACAATTTCCTAGACAGATACCAAATATCAAAGTTAAATAAGGATAAGATAGACCATCTAAACAGTCCATAAGACCTAAAGAAAATAAAAGCAGTCATTGAAAGTTTCCCAACCAAAAAAAGCACTGGACCAGATGGTTTTAGTGCAGAATTCTATCAGACCTTCAAAGAAGACCTAATACCAATACTCTTCAAACTATTCCACAAAATAGAAACAGAATAAACACTACCCAACTCATTCTAGGCAGCCACAATTACTCTGATACTTAAACCACACGAAGATCCAACAAAGAAAGAAAACTTTAGACCAATTTCCCTTATGAATATTGATGCAAAAGTACTGAATAAAATTCTTGCCAACCGAATCCAAGAACACATCAAAACAATCATTCACCACGATCAAGTAGGCTTCATCCCAGGGAAGCAGGGATGGCTCAATATATAGAAATCCATCAGTGTAATCCACTACATAAACAAACTCAAAAAAAAAAAAAACCACATGATTATTTCATTAGAGTCTGAGAAAGCATTTGACAGAATCCAACACCCCTTCATGATAAAAGTCTTGGAAAGGTCAGGAATTCAAGGCCCATACCTAAACATAGTAAAAGCAATATACAGCAAACTAGTAGACAACATCAAACTAAATGGAGAGAAACTTGAAGCAATTCCACTGAAATCAGGGACTAGACAAGGCTGCCCACTCTCTCCCTACCTGTTTAATATACTACTCGAAAGTCCTAGCCAGAGAGATTAGAAAACAAAAAGAGATCAAAGTGTTACAAATTGGAAAGGAATTACACAATGGAGTACCATTCAGCTATTAAAATCAATACATTCTCCTCCACTGCTGGTGGGATTGCCAGCTGGTATAACCACTCTGGAAATCAGTTTGGCGGTTCCTCAGAAAACTGGGCATAATACTACCAGAGGACCCTGTTATACCACTCCTGGGCATATACCCAGAGGATTCTCCAGCATGTAATAAGGGCACATGCTCCACTATGCTCTGAGCAGCCTTATTTATAATAGCCAGAAGCTGGAAAGAATCCAGATGTCCCTCAACGGAGGAATGGATTCAGAAGATGTGGTATATCTACACAATGGAATATTACTCTGCAATTAAAAACAATGAATTCACGAAATTCCTAGGCAAATGGTCAGATCTTGAAAATATCATCCTTAGTGAGGTAACCCAATCACAAAAGAACACACATGGTATGCAGTCACTGATAAGGGGATATTGACCCAGAATCTCGGAATACCCTAGACACAATCCGCATATCAATAGATTTCTAAGAAGATGGAAGGAGAGACCCCTGGTCCTGGAAAGACTGGATGTAGGGGAACGCCAGGACAGAGTAACGAGAGGGGGTTGAATGGAGAAAAGAGGGAGGGAAGGGGGCTTATGGGACTTTCGGGGAGGGAGGAAACGGGAAAGGGGAAATGATTTGGAATGTAAATTAAAAATAAAATAAAATAAATAATAAAAAAAAAAAGAACACACATTGTATGCACTCATTGATAAGTGGATATTAGCCCA
Source organism: Tokudaia tokunoshimensis (assembly GCA_036184795.1). Classification (NCBI taxonomy): domain Eukaryota; kingdom Metazoa; phylum Chordata; class Mammalia; order Rodentia; family Muridae; genus Tokudaia; species Tokudaia tokunoshimensis. Next base: position 24,770,117 of record BTHU01000014.1, read on the forward strand.
GAAACTTTGAATATCCAAGACACAATTCACATATCAAATGATGCTCAAGAAGAAGGAAGAACAAAGTATGGATACTCTGGTCCTTCTTAGAAGGGGCAACAAAATACCCAAAGAAGGACATAGAGACAAAATGTGGAACAGAGTCTGAGGGAAAGTCCATCCAGAGACTACCCACCTAGTGATCCATCCCATATACAGTTATAAAACCCAGACACTATTATTGATGCACACAAGTACTTGTTGACCACAGCCAAATATAGCTGTCACATGGGAGGCTCTGCTAGTGCATGACAAATACAGAGAGGGACACTCTCAGCCAGCCACTGAACTGAGCATAAGGTCCTCATTGGGGGAGCTAGAGAAAGGACCCAAGGAGGTGAAGGGGTTTGCAGCAACATAGGAGGAACAACAATATGAGCCACCCAGTACTCCCAGAGCTCCCAGGGACAAAACATCGACCAGATAGTACACATAGAGGGACCCATGGCTCCAGAAGCATAGGCAGCAGAGGATGGCCTTGTTGGACATCAAAGGGAGGAGAGGCCCCTGGTCCTGGAAAGGCTCAATTGACCCGTCCAGCAGGTCTAGTTATTCAGGGTCCCGAAGAGGCGCTACCTGAGGGTCAAGGTGGGGAGAAAAGAAGGAGACCAAGCAAGGTTCTGTTGTCAAGGTCTCGTTTATTGCCACACAGGCAGCAAGTTTTAAGCAGTAGGAATGAGGAAGCTGGGAGGGGGAGCTAGGGGGAAGTGAGCTATGGGCCAAGCCCTGGGCCGGGTGCCTGGGACATTCTGCGGTTTTTCACGGGAAGGTCACAGATTTTTATCTTGGTCTTGATGTTCCATCAGGAAGGTCAGGACTTTCACTCGAGGGGAGGGGCGGCCTGTCTATGTAGCTGGCAGTTGGCCTGTCAGCCCCCAACACTCGATGAGCAGTGTAGGGGAATACCAGGACAGGGAAGTGGAGAGGGTTGATTTGAAACAGGAGGAGTGGAGATGGCTTATGGGATTTTCAGCAAGGGGGTACCAGGAAAGTTGAAATCATTTGAAATGTAAAGAATATATCTAATAAAAAAGTAATAAAAAAATTTAAAAAAGAATCTGAATGGGCAATTCTAAGAGGTATAACCTAGTCATTGGAAATTGTCCCTGAACACCTGCATCTGGAAAGTGCTCTCACATCTTTCTGCTTACCATAAAGAGAGCAGCTTCATTCAAAAGCATGCTCCTGGCAGTATATTTTGCCTCATTACATAACCTAAACTATGGACATCAATAACATTAAACTTACACTTCTGAAAAAAATCAATAAATTCATGAAATTCTTAGGCAAATGGATAGAACTAGAAAAAATCATCCTGAGGGAGGTAATCCAATCACAAAAGGACATACATGCTATACACTCAATGATAAGTGGATATTAGCCCAAAACCTCAGAATACCCAAGATACTCTTTACAGATCACAAAATGTGGGTACTTTGGTCCTTCTTCGAAGGAGGATCAAAACACGCATGGCTCACAGCCAATCAATGGACTGAGCATAGAGTACACATGGAGGGACCCATAGCTCCAGCTACATATGTAGTAGAGGATAGCCTTTTCAAACTTCAGTGAGAGGAAAGGCCTTTGGTCCTGTGAAGGGTTGTTGCCCCTGTGTAGGGGAATGCCAGGGCAGGAAGTGGGAGTCGGGGGGTTAGTGAGCAGGGGGAGAGGGGTTGGGATAGTGAGTTTTTCTGAGGGGAAAGAAGGAAAGGGGATAATATTTGAAATGTAAGTAAAGCAAATATCTAATAAAAAGAAGAAAAATAATCTTTTTCTTTCACTTATTAAAGTAGTATTAAAATAATATAGCAGAACAATGATCGGTTAGAGATATTATTATCTAGTAAATTTTTTTGACACATTTCAAATAATATTGTAGATAAGCTGGAACAATAGAATGGATGGTAATATATATATATATTCACTACTCTAAGGCGAAGTCAAAAAACAAAGGGTAATATTACCTCTTGACTTCCCTGTTGATTGCCAGGGCTTGACTCCCACTGTCCTAGCCACAGTCAAGACTTTTTAAATAACAGAGAAATTTCATTGAAGTTCCTACACAGTTGTCATAATATTAGAATTTTCTAGACCTAATTCACCTGGAAACATTTAGGAATCTTCATCTGTGCCACCACCTTTCAGAGTTTACTCTTCATCAAACAAGTATGCAAGGTACTCCCATTTGAATTTAACACCCCAAGTGTTAAAGGAATGGCTCCAGGATGGCAATAATATCAGTTGAAGAAGCATTTATAAGGGAGCCTATGGTGGTTTGAATAGGAGTGGCTCTATAGACTCACTGTTTGAGTGATTTCCCCATAGGTTGTTGCACTATAAAGGTGTATGACCTCATTGGATTAGGTGTGGCCTTTTTGCTGAGAGTGTCTCAGGTGTTCCAACTAGGTTTACTGTCCTTTTCACTTCTGCTGTTTGTAGATCAAGATGTAGGACTCTCAGCTCCTTCTCCAGCACCATGTCTGACTGCACACTGTCATATTTCCCTCCATGATGATAATGCACTAAACCTCTGAAACTGTAATTCAGCCCCAGTTAAATGTTGTCCTTTATAAGAGTTGCCATGGGCATGGTGTCTCTTCACAGCAATAGACACCCTATGACAGAGGTCTAAAGAGAAGTCCATTAATCATGATTTTCTGCCCTCAGATTTGATTATAAGACCCTGAGCTAGTCCTTATTTGTTTTTCCTGTGGCAGATAAAAAGAGTTCTGTTTTCTACCTGTACCTTTTCCTTGCCACATAACTATGGGGTCACTTGAACTCAAATTGGAATTATTAAAGTTATATGGTAATAAAACTTTTCATTTATAAGATCATTATCTCTGGAATTAAGTAATTGTGGTAAGAAATTGATTCATATGCCAGAGGGAAGAAATTGACTTTCTGGGTCATGTTGATTTCCAGGACTGCAAAACCAGGCACTAACAAAAGCATCAAGGTGAGTATGGATCAGGACCAGAAAGAGAAAGCAACACCCACCCCTTTTCTCATTAATCATTTACTCACTTTACATCCCAATCACACCACCTCCCTCCTCTGCTCTCAGTCCAACCCCTACAAATTCTTACCCCCATCAACCCATCCCCTTCTCTTCAGAGAAGGGGAAACCCTTACTGGGTACAAAAACCCTGCCCAGGAACATTCAGTCACAGCAGCACTAAGCACATCCTCTCCTGCTGAAGCCCAAGCAGGCAGTCCAATTAGAGGATGAAAATCCAATGTCTGGCAAAAAAGTCAGAGACAGCCCCCACTCCCGTTGTTAGGGGAGCCATATATATGAAGACCAAGTTGCATATCGGCTACAAATGTGTAGGAGTTCTAGGTCTAGCCCCTACATGTTCTTTGGTTGGTTTTTCAGTTTCTGTAAGCCTTCATGTTGATTCTGTTAGTCTACTTGGGGTGGCTCACTCAGACACCTCCTGATGTTTGCAGCTCTCTGCATCTGTTTCCATCCACTGCTGGATGAAGCATCTCAGGAGACAGTTATGCTAGGTTTCTGTCTGCAAGGATACTGGTGTATCAATAATATTGTCAGGAGTTGGTTTGCTCACATGGAATGTGTCTCAAGTCAGGGCAGTCACTGGTTAGCCCTTCCCTTGGTATCTGCTCCTTCCATATCCCTGCATATCTTGTAAGCATGAAAGATTTGGGACTGAAGGTTTTGTGGGTAGGGTGATGTAGCACTCCCTCCACTGTAAGTTCTGCCTGGATACAGAAGGTGGCCACACCAACCTCTATAACCTCTTCTGGTATGAATCTCATCTAGGGCCACCATTATAGACGCCCACAGAGTCTGTCCACTGTTCTAGGTCTCTATCTAGCCCCAGAGATGCCTCCACAGATCTCCATTATTACACCAAACCTTCTACCATCCCACTCCCTGTACCTGATCCCCATCTTTCCACCCCTTCCCCACCCACTTCCATTTCTTCATCCATATCTGATGACTGTTTTGTTTCCCCTTCTAAGTGAGATTCATGTATTTTCTCTTGGCCACCTTTATAGCTTAGTTTCTTTGGGTATGTGGACTTAGCCTGTACTTTGTGGCTAATGTTCAGAGTATGTACCATAGGTGTCTTTCTGGGTCTGGATTGCCTCACTTAGGCAAATATTTTCTAGTTCCATCCATTTGGCTGCAAATTTCATGATGTCCTTCTTTTTAATAGCTGAGTAGCATTCTATTGTGTAGATGTACCATATTTTCTTTATCCATTCTTCAGTTGAGGGACTTCTAGGTTATTTCCAGGTTTTGGCTATTATTAATAAAGCTGCAATGAATATGTTTGAGCAAGTGTCTTGTGGTACAGTGGGGCAATGTTTGGGTATATGCCTAGGAATGGTAGAGATGGGTTTTGGGAACTATTCCCAATTTCTTGAGAAACCACCAAATTAATTTCCAAAGTGAGTATACTAGTTTGCACTCCCACCAGCAATGGAGGAGAGTTACCCTTGCTCCACATCATTGCTAGCTTATGCTGTCACTTGAGTTTTTATCTTAATCATACTGACAGGTATAAGATGGAATCTCAGAAAGTCCTTTTTTTCAAGTATTTATGCAGTACATCCTATAGCCAAAAGTGGATATCAATTCAGTAAGCCAAGAAAAATACATCAAAAAGAGATACTAGTCAGATAATGTCACCAGAAACTTATTTCATAATTGGGTGTCTTTTACTACCATTTTCTCATAAATTGGTTTATATTTCCTATTGTGTAACTAGGTATCTTCCCTTCTTAGTGGAATATACAAAACATCTATAAATTCTTGCATCATTTAAATATTATCTAACTTTACTGAATATGGTTTGCTGAAAACAATTTTGCCAGTATAATAGTATATTTAAATTAAAAATAATATTTGCTTCAATTGTATTGAATGGCTATAAGATTTTGTCAACAGTTCCAAAAACAATTATTTTAAAAAGCAGTAACATATGGTGGAAAGATGAACCAGGAGGCAAAGTGCTTGCTGAGCAAACATGATGACCCAAGTTCAGAGGCTCAAAACCATGTTAAAAAAAATTAAAAAGCCACCCATGGTGGTTGACCTATGTGTAATCTAGCACTGAGAAAAAGAGACAGGAGAGTCCCACAGTCTATCCAACTGTTGGGAGCCCAGTTCACTGATAGACCATGTTTGGAAAATAAATTGGAAAGAAAAACATCATATCAAATTCTGATCATATGAAGTTATATGCATGAGAAACCATACAAATATGCACATACACAACCTCACACCACAAATTTTAAATCAGTAATAGATAGTATACTGAACTGTATGGATTGAAAACAGTTTTAATTGTTAGTTTTAAATATAAACACTAATATTGTAAACGTTACTATTACATAACAGACAAGTCTGATGTGCACACTTTTCTCTGCACGTGCCCATAAGTTCCCCCCTCAGAATTCCAAAATAATGCCTCACTGTTAGGAATTTTTTTAACAACTTGTTTCATTCTTTTTAATAGTTCTTTTTTTTAAACATTTTTATTGGTTATTTTACTTATTTACATTTGAAATTTTATACTTGTTCTCATTTTCCCCTACACAAACCCCATAACCCATCTTGCCTCCCCCTTGCTTCTATGAGAGTGTTCCCCCTCAGACCTCCCCACTCCCTCCTCATTGCCCTAGCATTTCTCTAGGCATCTAGCTACATCTGCATCTGGAGCCATGGGTCCCTCCATGTGTACTCTTTGGTTGGTGGTTTAGTCCCTGGAAGTTCTAGGGGTGTCTGGTGGTTTGATATTATTGTTCTTCCTATGGGGTTTCAAACTGCTTCAGCTTCTTCAGTCCTTCCCATAATTCCTCCCTTAGGGTCCCTGTGCTTAGTCCAATGGTTAGGTAAAATGAACCACAAAACAACATAACCTCATCACTCTCTCATCTCTCTCTCTCTCCTCCAACTTTTTGTATGTCCTTATAGCTCATGATCTCCTCTTTAATTATTATAGTTAAGTCTACACACATACATACATGTATATATACATGCATGCCTATAACTATATGCACACTTGAGATATATATATATATATGTATATATATATATATCATGCATATATAACTATATGTCTAAACTATTCTTTCCATGATGTGCATTTCTCCATGTTATCACTGGCTATTGAACTGCCTATGAAAGACTTTGTCCCAGGGAACATCTGATTCTTCCTTTTTCAGCAGCCATCAACCCCCTATAGCTCTTCATCTGTCAGGGCAAACACAATTGCCCTGCCTCAGCATTGATCATACATTGAAGAGTAACCTAAGGAGCAGAGCTGACTAATATGTCGAGACATAATATGCCAAATATAGGAGTTCCAACTCCAAATCCCAGCCACGAGTTTCTCTTAGTCTCTGCAATTTGTTGCAGATTTGTACTCCATATTAGAGAAGATTAAAAAGCAAGGAACTGCATAAAGTCATGTGACCTGCAGACATCACTGTAACTCAATACCATTTTGTCAGAATAGGCCAACATTAAGCAATAGCACATCTCTAAACTATATAACGGAATATGAAGGCACGGGGTTAGGGACTAGGGAATCTGTGGAAGATGGGAAGCATGTTGTAGGCAAAACAAAAGCAACTCTCTAGATGTGTACATAAAATATTTCTGACATGAAATCCCATAATTAGAGAATCCCATACTCGGCATCAAGCAACAGTATAATCATTTTAAACCCCATCATTATGTTTCATCCTTTTTTTTCCCAGCCACAATATTTAAAGACCATATTCTAAGTACTAGATAAAGTACATAGTCCAAGATCAAATCTTATTTAAAAAAAATCAAAATAAGATGAACCTGGTACTTCATTAGTTATGTTTTCACAGTTATTCTCTTAAAGAGACTTTAAAATAGCAAACCAAGAAATGTAACAAAATTAGAAGCATTCACAAATTAGCAGTAGCAATTAATTTACAAGTTGGTATACACTGACTAAAAGAAAAAAAGGGAATATTCTTCCAAATATTGCATTAATTTCTGAAATATGGAAGGAGTTCAAATTGTCTCCCAGATACTTCTATTTCTATTTTAACTGTTTTATTCTGTAAATTAAGTCTTCATGTATGGATGTATGCACTGAGAGTGCAGGTGACCAGAAACATCATATTCTTCTGGAGTTAGAGTTGTAGACTTTTAATATACAGCTCCCATGATGTGGATGTTGGGAATCGAAACCCAGTGTTCTGCAAGAGCTGAATGTTCTTACCTGCTGAGACATCTCTCCAATTCCAGGAAATTATTTTTCTAACCTTTCTCCAAACCCTCTATTTAAATTTTTTCTTGGCTCCATGTTTCCTATTAGCTCTGATTTTGCTAGAATGAAGATATAGGCCAATCAGGCTTCCTCCTCCAATTTCTGAGGAATTTTGGCAAACCTTACTTGGTAATAATCTGATCTATGTTTTGATATTGATGATGATCTTAATAAACTACATGAAAGTAAACAAACTTGACTCAGAATATGGATTTAAAGTTTTTCATAGAATGTACTAAAAATAAAATATCCTATTAAGAGTCTATGACTCAAAGACTCAGCTGTTTGTCTCAAGCTTTTGCTCTGAATTCAATTTTTGTCAGAACTTGTAAATTGTGCAGGATTAAGAGAGTATGTTAAAACTTAGTAACTCAAGATCTATGGATAAATATTAATATCAAAACTGTAATGCTTATTTCAACATGGATATAATTATAAATAGCATTTAAAATTCTGACTCTCGAGAATTGCTCAGTGCTGAATTGGCTTTCTGGAGTTGTGTGAGATAAGGCAAGGTCGTAAGGCATTGTCTGCCAAAGAGGTGAGTAGTGTCACTTCAGACAGAAAATGAACCAATGACAAAAACAAAAGGCAGCACCCCACTTTAATGAAGATGAAAATATCAGCAACAAATGAGTCAGACATAAAGGCCTATAAGATCACAGAACATTTACTGCATGAGAAGTTCTATATGTGGAATTATAATTCCTAGTAACATTTCCTTCCGCAGCTGATGGACACTCAAGCACAGGTCCTTTTTATCAAAATGATTGTCGCTATTGATAGTCATTGACAGATATTATTTGGACTGAATTAAGTAGTCAAGATTTTGTGAGTTCAGTCAATTATTCCCCCTTTGTAAATGAAAAACAGAAGTCAGAGATATATGCAAATTGCCTAAATTAACATAAATAGAAAATGACAGAACACAACCTTATAGTTGTAGTTCTTTCACTTCATCTTTTTTTATTAAATATAATCTTCATTTACATTTCAAGTGGTAAAACATTTCCCAGTTTTCCCCCTCCCCAATATCTCCCAACCCCTCCTCCCACTCCCTGCCTCCAAGTATATGCCCCTCCACCCGACACACTCCCACCTCCCACCCCCCTCAATTTCCCCTTGTTAGGGCATCTATTGAGCCTTCACCTGACCAAGGACCACTCCTCCTACTGATGCCCGACAAGTCATTCCTCTGCCACATTTTTGGCTGGAACCATGTGTACCCCTTGGTTGATGGTTTAGTCCCTGGGAGTCCTGGGGTGTCTGGGTGGTCAATATCGTAGTTCTTCCCATGGGGCTGTAAACCCCTTCAGCTCCTCCCTTGGGGACCCCACTCCCAGACCAGTTGTTGGCTGCTAGCATCTGCCTCTGTGTGTGTAAGACTCTGGCGGGGCTCTTCCAAAGACTACCATGACATGCTCCTTTTGGTATGTGCTTCTTGTTGTCCATAGTAGTGTTGGCGTTTGGTGACTGTTTATAGGGTGAATCCCAGGGTAGAGCAGTCTCTGGGTGGCCTTTACTTCAGCCCCTGCTCCACACTTTGCCTCCATTATTGCTTCTGTAAGTATATTGTTCCCTTTCTCAGAGGAACCCAAGTACCCCCACTTCAGTCCTCTTTCTTCCTGAGCTTCCTGTGGTCTGTGAATTGTAACTTGTTTATTTTGGGCTTTTGGGCTAACATCCACTTATCAATGAGTTCATCCCATGTGCGTTCTTTTGTGATTGAGTTATCCTACTCAAGATGACACTTTCTAGTTCCATCCATTTGCCTAAGAATTTCATGAATTCATTGTTTTTAATAGCTGAATAGTACTCTGTTGTGTATGTATACCACAGATTCTATATCCATTTCTCAGTTGAAGCACATCTGGGTTCTTTCCAGCTTCTGGCTATTATGAATAAGGCAGCTAAGCCACTGAAGAAAGAAATCGAAGAAGATCTCAGAAGATGGAAAGATCTCCCATATTCATGGACTGGCAGGATCAATATAGCCAAAATGGCCATCTTGCTGAAAGCAATCAACAGATTCAATGCAATCCCCATCAAAATCCCAAATCAATTCTTCATAGATCTAGACAGAACAATTCTCAAATTCATCTGAAATAACAAGAAACCCAGGATAGCAAAAACTATTCTCAAAAAAAAAAAATCTCCTGGGGTAATCACCATCCCTGACCTCAAGCTCTACTACAGAGCAATAGTGATAAAAAACTGTTTGGTATTGGTATGGAGACAGGCAGGAAGATCAATAGAATAGAATTGAAGACCCAGAAAAGAAACCACACACATACGGTCACTTGATATTTGACAAAGGAGCTAAAAACATTCAGTGGAAAAAAGACACCATTTTTAACAAATGGTACTGGATCAACTGGTGGTCAGCATGCAGAAAAATGCAAATCGACCCATTCTTATCTCCTTGTACAAAGCTCAATTCCAAGTGGATCCAGGACCTACACATAAAACCAAGCACACTGAAACTTATAGAGGAGAAAGTGGGGAGGAATCTTGAACACATGGGCACAGGGAAAAATTTCCTGAACAGAACATCAATGGCTTATGTCTTAAGAACAAGAATCAGCAAATGGGACTTCATGAAACTGCAAAACTTCTGTAAGGCAAAGGGCACGGTCAGTAAGACAAAACCGCAGTCAACAAATTGGGAAAAGATCTTTACCAATCCTACATCTGATAGAGGGCTAATATCTAATGTATACAAACAACTCAAGAAGTTAGGCCTCTAACTTAAAAATGGGGTACAGAGGTAAGCAGGGAATTCTCAATTGAGGAAACTAAATGACTCTAAAGCACCTAAAGAAACTTTCAGCATCCTTAGTAATCAGGGAAATGCAAATCAAAACAACACTGAGATTCCACCTCACAGTGGTCAGAATGGCTAAAATAAAAACTCAGGGGACAGCAGATGCTGGAGAGGATGTGGGGAAAGAGGAACACTTCTCCATTGTTGGTGGGATTGCTAGCTGGTAAAACCACTCTGGAAATCAGTTTGTCGATTCCTCAGAAAATTAGACATAGTACCACCTGAGGACCCAGCTATACCACTCCTGGGTATATACCCAGAAGATGCTCCTACATGTAATAAGGACACATGCGCCATATCCTTTTATTTTTTTAATTCATTTTAAATCCTGTTCACTACCTCCTCACCCATTCAGCCCTTCCCCCATACCCTCTCCCTGTCTTCTCATGGATGGTGGAGGTCTCCCTTGGGTAACCCCTTTCACCCTAAGCACATCAAATCTCTACAGGGCTAGGAGCTTTCTCTCCCTCTAAGGTTAGACAAGACAGCCCAGATAGAACATATCCCACAGAGAGGCAAAAGTGTTTGGGATAGCTCCTACTCCAGTTGTTTGGGATCTATATGAAGACCAAGCTGCACATCTGTTACATATGGGCAGGGGAGGTGGAGGAGAGGGACTAGCTCCAGCCCATGTATAATCTTTGTTTGGTGGTTCAGTTTCTGAGAGCCCCAAGTGTCCTGGTTAATTGGCTCTGTTGGTCTTCCAGTGGAGTTCCTATCCTCTTCTGGACCCACGATCCTTCTCCCAACTCTTCCATGAGAGCCTCCAAACTCCATCCACTGTTTGGCTGTGGATGTTATATCCCACTGAGTCTGCTGCAGGGTGGTGTCTCTCAGAGGACTCCTGTCTGCAAGCATAACAGAGTATCATTAATAGTGTCAGGGATTGGTGCTTGCCAATGGGATGGGTTTCTAGTTGGGTTGTAATTGCTTGGTTGTTCCCTTAGTCTCTGTTCCATCCCCTGACCCTCCATTTTTGTACACAGGATAAATTTTGGGTCAAAGATTTGGTCATGTCCCTATCACTCCAGTAGGGTACCTGCCTGCCAACAGGAGGTGACTTCCTTAGGCTCCATATTTCCCAGTGCTGTGACTCACAGATAAGGTCACCCTCATTGATTCTTAGGCACCTCCCTAACCCAAGTCTCTGGCATGTCCTTGAGATACTCCCCATGCCCTTCAGTTGCAGATTTCCATTCATCCTCATGGCCATCTGGCCATCTCTCTTATTTCTGCCAAGCACTGATCCTGAATGGACCCAGTCTTCTGCCTATTCCCTCTCTCACCCAGTTCCCTCCCTCCATCTGCCTCCTATGACTATTTTATTCCCCCTTTTAAGTGTGATCCAAACATCCTCACTTGGGCCTTCCATCTTGTTTAACTTTTGTGGTCTGTGGACTGTAGCATGGTTTTCCTGGATTTTATGGGTATTATTCAATTATAAGTGAGTACCATCCGTGTCCTTTTTGGTCTGGGTTACTTCACTCAGGATGATATTTTCAAGTTCTGTCCATTTACCTGAAAAATTTATGATGTCTTTGTTTTGAATAGTATTTCATTGTATAGATGTACCGTATTTTCTTTATCCATTTTTCAGTTGAGGAACCTCTATGTTTTTTTCCAGTTTCTGGCTATTGTGAATAAAGCTGCTATGAATATAGCTGAGTGTCTTTGTGGGATGGTGGTGGAGCATCTTTTGGGTATATTCCCAAAAGTGGTATAGCTGGGTCTTGTTGTAGTACTATTTCAAATTTTCTGAGAAACTGCCAAATTGATTTCCAAAGTGGTTGTACAAGTTTGTACTTCCACTAGCAATGGAGAAATGTGACCCTTGCTCCACATCCTTACCAGCATATACTATTGCTTGAGTTTTTAATCTCAGCCATTCTGACTGGTGTAAGATGGAATCTGAGAGTTGTTTAGATTTGCATTTCCCTGATAACTAAGGACCTTGAACATTTCTTTAGGTGCTTCTTGACCATTCAAGATTCCTCTGTTTAGAATTCTCTGTTTAACTGTGTACCTTGTATGAACTGGGTTGTTGGTGTCTAACTTTTTGAGTTCTTGATTTCAGAGTTCTTAATCACTTAATCACTTTCTGTCAACTAAAAATCACGAATGCTAGACCCACATGGACACTAGTCCTGTATGGATACTAGACCTGCATGGATATCAGACACCAAGGATCTCCATGCTGACATGGGTCCTAGATCCTGAGAGATACTAGGTTGCCATAGGTATTAGACATGAAGAGAAACTACGCTTGTATGGGTCCTAGAGTCTGAGAGACAGTAAGACAGGGCTCGACACTAGGCCCTGAGGGATACTAGGTTGACATGGGAGCTAGATTCTGAGGAACATCAAGCTGTCATTGATACTAGATTCTGAGACAAAAAACTGACATCTGTACTGTAGTAAGAGAGACAGTAAGCTGATAGTAACAAATTCTGAGGGATCCTAGGTGGACAAGGGTAGTAGATCTCCAGGATGAATGGATTAGGTTAGCTGGAGATGGGCTGTAGTAAGGCATGTGGAATAATAAATAGACACTACTACACAGAGAAGCTGCAGCAAGAGCTGGTTGTGCCACTGACACACCGTGCTGACAGTGGGCATCCAATGGGATGCAATAGCTTTGTCACTCATAAGGACAGGAAATATATGCCTTCCTATTTTAAGGAAAAATAAAAGAGGCATAAATCCATTGTTCCAATAATTGTTTCTGAAGGGAAATTTCTTATTAAGCAGGACTGTTTCTACATTTCATAACACAAAATTAATAAATTCTGAAAGGTTAGAGATTGTTCAGTCATTTTACATGATATGAAAGTTGACTTAAATAAAGTCCTGCACATGTGACAATCCTTCTGGATATTATGAAGACTGGTTTCTAAACTCCTTATAATGAGAATCATAATAATCACCCAGAGATGGTTTTATGTAACAAAAGTGGCCACAGATGAGGAAAAACATTACAAAGATTATTCTGAAGAGCAGAAGATTTTTTTCTCAAATTGACTGTGTTAACTATGAAAACTTATTTCAAAAACAACACTAGCCTATTCTTGGAGTGAAAGGGTTTCAGCTCAACAGAATTCTCTGTTTAATTGCATTAAGCATATCCTTCACCAAGTATACTATTTCTTTAACATTTTAACCAATACCCTTATTCAAACTACAGAAGAGGGCAGTATTATAGAAAACAAACAAACAAAATCCTTTAGGTCATCTTACATTTAGTGAAGGCAGAGTTCAGATATTCAGATTTCAAATCCAATATAGTTCTAGTTAACTACAAGTGAGTGGATAATGTCAAACAATATTAGGAAAGCATTGCAGTTGCTGTTGTAGAGAGCTGGTTTGAATCTAAAGTACCTGGCTGTGCATCTTTCCTCTCTAATTTTCTAGCTTTGTGACCTCAAGAAAGTTCCTCCTGCACTATAAAACTTACATTCAAATGTGCATGTGATTTGTGTGTGTGTGTGTGTGTCTGAAGACAACATGAGTTGTGTGTCATACTCTGTCTACATTTACTTTATTATTTTTTTAATTTAATTTATCAGTTTATTTGGTTATTTTATTTATTAGCTATATATTTATTTTAGTTATATATTTATATATTATATATTTTTAATATATATTAAATATATATATTTTTATATATATTTAGTCATTTTAGTTATATATTTATTAGTTTATAGACCTGTTTTCTCATTGACCTAGAACTCATTAGTAAGTTAGGATGGTTATTCAGTTAGTGTAAGATGCCTGAATCTTCTTCCCCACACTGGAAAAAAAAAATGCCACCCTGGTCAGTTTTCTTTATTTTACATGAGCTTTGGGAATGTACCTCATGTCCCTATGTTTACAAGGCAAGCGCTTTACCATCTATCTTCCTGGTCCCCTTTGATTTATTCAGAAGGAGTGAGCAGAAGATAGGGTAACATACTTTCTCTGCACCCTTTTTCTGTCTAATTAAAAGTGTTGGATAGGGGATAAGACTGAAAAGAGAAGAGAACATGTCAAAGGGGGAAAGGCATGACATTTGATAGAAATAATGACTTTAATAAGAATGAATATGAAAATCAGGAAAAAGGTGAACCACTCTATATCCTAAATACTCATGCAAGAAAGTCCCAAACTATGTACCACATTAGTCTCTCCTCAAGTAAAATGAAAATTAAAGAATTCAAAAATGAAACAAAACCAAAAGGTAATAGAAACATAGTGTGAATTTAAACAGTTGGATACTAGCTACATGAAAAATCTCTCTGCTGTGATGCATTCTTTCAGCAGACATTGATTGAGGTTTATTTCAGGCCCAGTTCTAACAGCAGGAAGAGGATATTAATAAAGAGATTTGGTGATGTAGAAATCGCAGGTTCCACTAATCATACTAGACAATAAAGGACCCTGTTTATTATCCCTGCAAAAATATTTTGTGCTCTCCAAAAAAAAAAATATATATATATACTTGTGCCCAACTCATGCCCTTTGAATCTTCCTGAACATGTTATGAAAAGCCCACATTACCATTGTTTTGTTGAGAAAGCTGGGACAGATAAATGCTTGTTAAAGCTTTTCTCAGCAGAGCCTATGGTAAATAGAATGCTATTGAAAATTGCCACATGGCAAGTTGATAACCGACAGCTTAGTCTCTCCCCAACCACTTTCAGCTTCCCTAAGGTGCTCTTGAAGAACCCTTATGTCCAAAGTATGCATCTGAAGAACACTGGACTTGTGAAAAATGCTTTTCATCCCACTTATTAGTGAGTATAATTCTGAGATCTTCCATCTTCAGTACTTGTGGACAGAAAACCTAAGTGAAAAGCCATAACTAAGTGGAATCACCAGTTTAAAGCATGATTTTCTTTAAACCATAACAAAAAAATCAGATAAAAAATGCCTGCACAGTTCCACTGCCTGTGAATGCATGCCTATATCATTTGACTTATTAGCAAACAGTATTATATTACTAAATTAAAATATTTTAACCACTTGCACATATATGAAGGCTTTAACAAATATACAAGAAACTAATGTTTTATTTAAAATTTTAAGTTGTTAATTTCTTAAAATATAAATATTGCAGTCACATGATTAAATTCCTGTGTAGTTCTAATGTGTCTCGGCAAAATTTAAGACTGACTGTATATATATATATATATGTGTGTGTGTGTGTGTGTGTGTGTGTGTGTGTGTGTGTGTGTGTGTGTGTGTGTTTTCTGGTATATGCATGAAAGCAAGTTCTGTTGAGCACACTTTACCAGCATGCATCATATAACAATATATATCAATTCAGTGTTTTGTCCTGACAGTTCTGGCTGTTTTCTTTTTTTCTGTGCCTCTGTTCTTTCTGCCTCTCTTAAAGACACACCATTGAGAAGAAGTGAAGCTATCAGAATACCCACTTTATATTAGCACTCAGAGTGCACAGTAGAGTTGAATAAAGAAATTGGCAAAGGATAAGAGCTTGACAGGGTTTTTTCTGTTCTTTGCTATTTTTCCTGGGCACATGCAGATGGCTGTTTAAGAATGGGCGCAGTGTTCGATCTGGGGTTTGCCAACAATGTAGACTTAGAAGGTAGAATAAAGAAAGTCATCAATGAGCATAGTAATGGCAGGAAATGGTTCAAAAGAGGGCTGTGTGTTGCACAGAGAAATATCCTACAAACCTGAAAGAAACTTGAGCAATCATTAATTATAAAATGTACGTTTGCAATTTTGGCAGAATGTGCAGAACTTTAAAAAGTCAAAGCTGAATAATGTAGTGGTTTAACAGCTTCTGGATGCTAATCTTTATATCTAGGACACCATTAATCCATTTATTTTCATTCATAGCATCAACAAGTATGTATAGCCTGTTAATGATGTGCCAGACACCATACTGGGAACAAAAATAAAATACTGGGCAAGACAGCTTTAGGTAGCTTCACACTGAAATTCCATCCAAGTAAAATAGATGTTCTGTTAAATACACAAATCTAATTAAGAATGATGAATTCCATAAAGTATTTTCTCTGGAGAGCTATATGGTACAGGGAAGAGAACATAAGCTGTAGAATCACAAATAATTGCTTTCAGAATTCTCATACAGAAACATTGTTTTTTGTTATTTATAGAGGCTATAAGAAACTCCTTTAATAACTGCACAAAGAGCTTTCCCTGTAGCACAATGCAACCCTGAATGTCCAGTGAAATGCTTACCAGTCTCTTTGGCTATATTCGAGATTTTTATACCTGCTGTCCTAAATTTTCACTATTTAAGAAACAACAGCAACAACAACAAAGACTGATGAGGATCTCATGTCTGATCTGAATTCTTCTTAGAGAACTTTGCAAACCATTTCAAAGTCATTACTGCGTTTTGGTGAATACTTTGATTTTATGCGTATGTCTGATGCTATTCCAACACAATTAATTTAATTCTTTATTGTGTCTTGCTTTAATACCTCCTAAAAGTAAGGAGAAATTAACTCACTCAAAGGAAGATAAAACTCAGAGCTGATTCCCAATATTTGGAAATAGTACCAAATACTATATAATGTTTTATTAGCTTGCCTATTGTCTTCAATTTATTGCAACCTTTAAATCGATACATTCAGCATTTTTAGGTAATTTGCTGGAGAGAAGATAGGAAAGTATCTTTTCATCAGACAATACAAGGTTCAGGACTGATCTGACCTCTATAACATAAGGTGTACTAACAAATTCGTCCTGAAACAATTTAATATTTGTATTACATTGTTTGAAAAACTTTATAAAATATAACTCTCAAAAAACAGTGCTTACTATATTTTATTATCTATATTTTGAATGTCATGTTCTACGAAAGCAACTATTAAATAATATCCCAGTCCAGAATATATATTTTGGTTAATTTTATTCTGTTACAGAAAAAGGCATTGGAGTATCAGATGAAAATGAGCATGACTCAGAGATAAGTTTGCTGTCATTGTTATCTAATTAAATGTCTTCCTACTTATGATATGGTAAAGGGATTAACATTGCATTTGTTATTTCCATAGATAATGTTTAATACAATGACATGGTAGAAAAATTTTATACTATAATTTGTCAAAAGAAGAATTATGATATTTTACTATCTGGAAACTTAAGCAATTAAAATCATAAATGAATTTATAGCACATAAAGAAATACATTCAATATTCAATTGTAAAGCACTTTAGTAAAAAGGGACAGTTCATATTGTCACTATCTTTACATTGGTTAGCATTTATTACAATTGTATAATTTTACACAATTCATGCAATTTTAAGCCCCATTATATGAGGTAAAAATAGTATGGATCACAAACATTTCAATATCAGAAATACATTCAAATGCTAAACTTTGGTTTTCAGAATTCAAGTTGTCAGATGGAAGAGTTTAAAATTAATCTATAAGGTGTTCAAATTTACAATCTTAAACAACAGAGTAAGAAATATGTCATGATTATGTAAAAATGGTGAAACTGTGCTGGGCAAGAGTTCTGTTAGAAGAATTTGCAATGAGGTCTTTCAGACAGTTTAAATTGTCTGAACAGGAACAATCATCTTTAATACAACCCACAGATATACTAAGCAAAATGACCTACATAGAACTAATTTTTTTTTTATATCACTTCATATTGTAACCAACCACATATTAGGAACTGATAGAAATAAAAACAGTTAACACATAAAAGGTTTCAAATGTCTCCAACTTGACCAGAAATAGGTCCATGCTAGGAGTAACTGGGTTCTTATTGTTCATTCTCTTCCTCTTCAGAAAATGAATTTACCATAGCCAGTAAAAGAGTTAATGTTTCATGGAAAAGTAATATTCTATTATTTCTTTAGATGCTAACCTTTGTTTCACATAAAGCGTCATACCCAATAAAATGTGACCTTGAAGTAGCAATGAAAGTAGGAAAATAGCTAAAATAATAACATTGAAAAGAATAAGAATCATAATTATAGTAAAGGCAAAATCCATGACGAAATAACATGAATTATAAAAGCATAAATGAAGGAAGTAGATAAGTATATGAAATTGCATGAATGAAATTGTAACATAAAGTGAGGTCAACTTGTAATATTATTCTGCTTCATAGGTGAAAATTTGTTGCAGCATCACAGAGAACTATTTCTTTTCAGAACTCAGTTGTAGAAATGGAACGCCATGGCTGTCAGTGCAGGAAATGGAACTTGACATTGTTTAAATAACAATGCTTACATCTGTGATTCAGTGAATTTTCCACAGACTTGGAAAAAAAGAAAACACAAAGAAAGTATCGTAGTGAAACAAGGCCAAGGAAATGTTAAAGGGAACTCCAACATTAGAAATATGAGCACCCTTAATTGAAATACTTAAAGTACAGTTCATCTGAATTCTGGTACCAGGTTATTTTTACTTTGCTATCATGAGTCCTTGAAATAACTTTGAAACACAATCACAACTTTCATAAATATATTAGAATAGAACTAGAGAAGAGCTTATTATTGTGTGTATTGAAATGTACCTTGAGTCATATCATATTCCTTAAAACTCAACCTCTAAAATAAGTTGTATGTAATCCATTCCTTGAGAGGTAGAAACAGAAGGATCAGAAGAAGCTCAAGACCATTCTCAGCTTCGGAGGAAGTTTAATTATCAGTCTGGGCTATATAGATTGTCTCAAAAATGAATAAGAAAATAAATAAAGGGTGATGGATAATTCAAAACTCATTTAAAGTCACTTAGAAAACAAATTATATGCCAATGACTCTAATTAACAAAGATACAAAAAAAAATCCTCAACAAAATACTAGTAAGCCAAATCCAACAACACATTGAAATAGTCATATTTTATAACCAAATTAGAATTCAGGATGAAATTCAAGGAGGGTTTTAACATATATTAACAGTGTAGTATATCACATTAACATAATGAAGGATAAATCCCATGAATACTTAAATAGACACAGAAAAAGTATTTGTAAAAATCAAATTTCCCTTCATGACAAAATGCTCACAAATCAGGTATAAAAGCAAATACAAAAATAAAATAGGAGCTATATGTCACAAGCCCACACTGTATTTCACACTTACGGTGATTTGACTAAGAATGCTTATATATTTGAATGCTTATTAGCCAGAGACTGGCACTAGTTGAAAGGATTAGGAGTTGTGGCCTTGATGAAGAAAGTGTGTCACTAGAGATGGTGTTTGAAGGTTCAAAAGCCCAAGCCAGATACAGTGGCTTTCTCTTCCAGCTGCCTGTGGATCCAAATGCAGAACTCTATCCCTGTGTATCCATGTTTCTCACCATTACAACGATCAACTAACCCTCAGAAACTGTAAGGAAGTCCCAATTAAATGCTTTCTTTTATAAGATTTGGTTATGGTATCTTTTCACAGCAATGGAACACTAACTAAGACAATACTCAGCAGCAAAGTATGAAAAGTGTTTTCTCTTTCATCTAGGATTAAAAAAATGAACTCCTATGAATTCTGTATGACTTTGGAAAGGAAATACAGGGATTTCTTTTCCCCTAGGGAAAGTTTTAATTTTAAGATTATTTAAAGCAACACACACACACACTCACACTATATATTTAATTGTAACAGACTGAAATCTGAGGTTGTCAGGAGCCATAATAGGACAAGCTAACAACTAGCAGGTAATCTTTCTGAGATGATCTGCTTCGAATTAATCTGCAACAGATTCACTCTTATTAAGCACGGCTCTAAGATAATTCATTTTAGGAAAGATTCCTGCTATTAATATGCTTTTTCTGTTATTCATATACATTATATATAGATATAGATAGATAGATAGATATAGATAGATAGATAGATAGATAGATAGATAGATAGATAGATAGATAGATAGATAGATGATAGATAGATAGATAGATAGATAGATAGATAGATAGATAGATAGATAGATAGATAAAAACAATCACTAGGTATTAGCCCACCCCTTTTGAGCAGATCTCTGCAGATCTACGAAGATGTACTGTCTTGTAGTGATGCTTTATAGACAAATAGAAGCCTTCTTAAGTCTTAATAATGATTCTATAAATTTTTTCAGTGATTTTAAGATCTTTTATAGTAGGACTGCTATTAGGTCCTTTTCTGATAGTCAAAACTGCAATGAGAACTCTGGCAGTCTCCCATGTAACATTGCCTCTTAGACAATAATGAGACTTTCTCCTACTCAGAACACATTCCAAGAGGTTGTAAAAACAATTAACTTAAGGTCATACAAAGGGAACTAAAGATTTATTATAGGTGCAAGGACAGAAGATAAAATATTGACTGGGTTTATCTAAACAAAACTTCACTAATAACTTATGGGTTTTGACAGTCAATGAACCTGTGGAGCTGTGACAGGTGATGGATATTTAGCCAGATAATCACATCTAATGGAAATGTATGTAAACATTCTCTGTTGTAAACTTCTATTTCAATTTATGATTTGATTTCTTTGTGTGAATTTGTGATGAACTATTTAACATGTGATCATGTATTCTGAAAGATGTATAAGTACTCGGGACAAGGAGATAAGAAGGAAGAGAGAAAAAAAAATTTCCCTTCCCCCACTTAGATGAATCTTTTCTCTTTCTCCACTTAGAATAATTTTTTCCCTTTCTCTGCTTAGAATATTTCTGCTTTTCCCCTTAGATAGTTTTTATAGGAAACCTTTTACAATTTAGCAATAAATGTTATAACCACTTTTCAAAGTGTTTTTTCTTCCTGAGACTTCTTACTAGCAGGCCAAAAGTTAGGGCCTTGCAGTCCCTGCTTAGATAGTACAAAAACTATTTACTTAATCCTTTCCTGTTCTAAGAAGAGGTGCTAAGTGCCAGAAACTTCAGTTTCTGACCTCAGGAATCACAGAAGGCAGTTCAGCTACAGTATCAAGGTAATATAAACTTAGATAAGTAATTTGTTTTATTATTATGCAGCAACCCTAAATATCTAATAAAACAAAATCTTACCCTCCACCAACACTCTTCCCCCTCTGCTGTTTTAAGAAGAACCCACAAGAAAGAAGACTCTACAGGTGCTGGCCCCTGGCACTGGGCAAAATAATTTTCCAATAAAAATATAACACTTTTTTAGAAGTTCCTACCTTCAATGAGAAACAGGACTACAAATGATAGAGGAGAAATACAAGTCCCGTCCTTCTATGATCAGATTGTTACTGTTACATTGGCCCTTAATCTAAAGGGTTTTGATTAGTTACTTTTCCTGCGATGTGATTTATCTGACAAATCTCATGATAAAATACCTAACAAAATTGAAGTAAGGAAAAAAAGTATGTGTGTGGGAGGGGAAGGGCACAAGAAGAGAAATACAGTCTATCATAGTGGGAAGTCTGGGCAACAGTAGTTTGAGACCGCCTTCCACGTTACGTCTACAAACAAAAAGGTATTCATGTTCCTCTTTCTCCAGATCCTCTCCAGTATCTGTTGTTGCCTGTATTTTTGATCTTAGCCATTCTGACTGCTATGAGGTAGAATCTCAGGGTTGTTTTGATTTCCATTTCCCTGATGATTAAGGAGGTTGAACATTTCTTTAGGTGCTTTACAGATTCGATATTCCTCAATTTAGAATTTTTTGTTTAGTTCTGCACCCCATTTTTAGTAGGGTTATTTGATTCTCTGGAGTCTAACTTCTTGAGTTTTTTTATATGTTAGATATTAATTCTCTATCAAATGAAAGATTAGCAAAGATCTTTTCCCAATCTGTTGGTTGCCATCTTGTCCTATTGACAGTGTCCTTTGCCTTACAGAAGCTTTGCAATTTAATGAGATCCTATGTGTCTATTGTTGATCTAGGAGCATAAGCCATTGGTTTTCTGGTTAGGAAAATTTCCCCTGTGCCCATGTGTTTGAGCCTCTTCCCCACTTTCTCTTCTATTAAAAGAGAAAAGATACATTCTTTCAATATATCTGGAATTAAGTAGAGGTCCTTGATGCACTTGGACTTGAACTTTGTAAAAGGAGATAAGAATGGATCAATTTGCAGTCTTCTACCTGCTGACCACCAGTTGAACAAGCACCATTTGTTGAAAATCCTGCCTTTTTTTTTCACTAGATCTATTTAGCTCTTTGTGAAAGATCAAGTGACCATAGGTGTGTCAGTTTATTTCTGGGTCTTCAATTCTATTCCATTGATCTACCTGCCTGTCTCTGTACCAATACCATGCAGTTTATGTCACTATTGCTCTGTATATTTGGTAGATTGCAAACTGGTACAACCACTCTGGAAACCAGTCTGGTTGTTCCTCAGAAAATTGGATATAGTACTACTTGAGGACCCAAATGCATACACCCAAAAGATGCTTCAACATATAACAAGGACATATGCTCCATTATGTTCATAGCAGGCTTATTTATAATAGCCAGAAGCTAGAAAGAACCCAGGTGTCCATCAACCAAGGAATAGATACTGCAAAAGTGGTACTTTTACACAATGATAAAAAATGAGTACTTTTACTCAGCTATTAATAAATGATGAATTCATGAAATTCTTAGGTAAATGGATGGAACTAGAAAATATCATCCTTAGTGAGTTAACCCATTCACAAAAGAACACACATGCTATGCACTCACTGATAAGTGGATATTAGCCCAAAAGCTCGGAATACCCAAGATACCATTCACAGACCACATGAAGCTCGAGAAGAAGGAAGACCAAAATGTGGATGCTTTAGTCCTTCTTAGAAAGGGTAACAAAATACTCATGAGAGGAAATATGGAGGCAAAGTGTGAAGTAGAGACTGAAGGAAAGCCCATCAAGAGACTGTCCCACCTGGGTATCCATCCCATATATAGTCGCCAAACCCAGACACTATTTCAGATGTGAAGAAGTGTTTGCTGATAGGAGCCTGATATAGCTGTCTCTGAGAGGCTTTGCCAGAGCCTAACAAATACAGAGCCAAAGGTCCACAGTCAACCATTGGACTGATCATGAGGTCCCCAATGGAGGAGTTAGAGAAAGGACTGAAGGAGACTAAAGGGTTTGCAACCCTATAGGAGGACCAACAATATCAACCAATCAGACCTCCTCCCCAGAGCTCCCAGGGACTAAACAACCTACCAAATAGTACACATGGAGTGACCGATGCCTCCAGCTGCATATGTAGCAGAGGATGGCCTTGCCAGGCATCAATGGAAGGAGAGGCCCTTGGTCCTCTAAAAGCTTGATGCCCCAGTGTAGGGGAATGCCAGGGCTGGGAGGTGGGAATAGGTGGGTGGGTAGGTGAATAACCTCAAAGAGGAAGAGGAGGTGAGATAGGTTAGGGGCTTTCCTGAGGGGAAACCAGAAAAAGTGATTACCTTTCATCCCTCCACCTAAAAATGACCCTTCTTCACACACATCAACAGTAACAGGATTGTACTCAGTTAACCTCCATAGGACATCAAGACCACCCCACCTTTTCCCCAATCCCAGAAAAAGAGACTCCACTGCTGCAGCCAAGTTTGACCTCACTGGATTAGACATGGGTTTCTCATCTTCCCCCCGCTGTTTGTTTTCATCCAGGGCAGTCCTTACATCGTGAGATCCGAGGTTCAAGAAACCCCCAGAGAAAACAATCAGTCTTTCTAAATAGGGTCACAAAACTGCTCCATAGCTGGATGCCCGAAATTGATCCAAATTGCTATCATCCCTGTATCTGTTATTCCATCTAAATATTATTATCTCTATACTTGTTTTCTCTTTGACCAGACAAAAGAGTATTATAGAAAATGGCCAGATGAGTATGGGGCCTACTCATTTTGGTCTTGCCAGATGCATATGCTAGGATCACGGACCAATCATTTCTTCTATCAAAACTGCAAGAAACTCTTCTTCTATATACAAGACCCATGGGATGGAGGTTGGAGACAGGAGTTGTTGAAACAGATCAATTCTTTGGCAACCAAGGTGCTTCAGGACCGATGGGGCCTAGATGTTGACAGCTAAAGAACGTGGTCTTTGCCTGATATTCAAGAAGAATGCTGTTTCTGCGACCGTGAGAGATAAATAAGAATTTCAGGGATCATGAGACCTTCAGTTCTGGGATTTTCAAAAACCTTGAATGCAAGTGGATACTTCCATTTGTAATGCCTTTTCTAATCATTCTGGTGTTATTATTTGCTCCCTGCCTCACTAATCTTGTTTCTACATTCCACTAATGACAAATACAATTTTTTCTAACCAAACTATTAATCAGTTCCTATTACAGGATTACCAGCCACTGCCCACAGAAGAGCCGCTGTCCACAGAGGAACCTGATGTGAATGTTTACCAAGTGGATCCAGACAGTGAAAGTCAGCTACACCCCAAAACTGACTTTGCCCCTTGACAGCAGGAAGCAGTTTAGGAAACATAGCGCCTTCATTCCCTTTCACCATCGGCTTCCCCCTCCTCCCTTTCCTTCTCTTTATAATAATAAGGGAGGAAAGTTGGTACCAGGACCTCCAAAACCTGTGACACCACATAGGCAACAGTGCAACCTGTATACCTGTTGCCAAGGCAACAGCCACCATATTCCCAGAATTCATTTAGCTCACCTCCCACCTTTTCCTGGGACCACACCACATCACCATCTATACATACGAGGAATGAACCTCCTTTTCTCTCTCTTCCTTCTCTTTTCTTTCTGCAGCCTACTTGCCCTTTCCACCCTCAATAAACCACATGTGGAACTGTTTGGCTTGGTGTGGTCCTTCTGAAATCGATCGACGTTCAAGATCCTAATACTGTCTCACTGAGCATCAGTGCAAACCATCACCAATGTTTTTTGGTCTTGCTTGCTCTAGTCTAACTCTGGTCTGCTTGCTTTCCTGCTCTGTTCCATGTGAATTCTCTTCTTCTGGGGGCACTAGAGCCATAATTTCTGTTGGAGTGGGGGAGATCAGAAGAAACCCTACACTTCCTAACAAAAGCACACTGAGAAAGCAGTTGTTCCATAAACCAAAGAAAAGCTCTCAGTAACTCAGGCACTACCTTGATCTGAATTGTAGAACTAGAATCTTGAGGGAACAGGTTTTCTGTGTTTTCCTCATCAGAGAAATTTCCTTAAGGCATGGAATTTTAGTCCATTTTGTTCTACACACACACACACACACACACACACACACACACACACACACAATTCTATGGGTTAATAGTTACCACAATTGTTTTATATTTCATTTTTATGTGTGGAACATCTAAAATCAGGGCTCTGGTAGTTCTCCCAAGGATCTGCTCTCTCTCCCTTTCCAAGATGGTGCCTTGCACCACTCATGGAGGGGAACTTTGTTACCTTTGGGTTGGCAGAAGAGTGGAAAGGAAATACGGTTGGGAATTTTCCCTCCTAGATCATACCATTGATCCAGGAGGTATGGATCATGGCTTCAACCCCAATAGCTCCTCTTTTGGTTGAGCATCCCTGAGGATTAGGGTCTCATATTATTTCTAGGATGACACACTGCTGGCACTAATTTCCCAGGTCTTATTATGCTGACTGAAAGACATACTGTCTCACACAGTTTTGTTTTAAGAACTGAGTAAAAAAGCATGATCATAATTCTTAACAGTCGTGGAAAAGGCAATTTTTTTTTCATTCAAACTGATAACACTGTGCTGGGAGCTGCTGTTGTATGTAAATTACTCTCTTAGATCCTTGCATGACATTTATTCCGAGTCTCTGTTCAGCTATAAGTTTTCTTTTTCTTAATGTTGTTTCAATAATAAGGTAATTCAGAACAATTGCCTTAAAAATAAGATTAATTATCCTCATACCTAGAATGACAAAAGTACTCATATTCTTTTTATACAGAGATTGTAGAAGAATAGCAATGATATGATACTCCAGAATGAGAAAGAACTACCTCACTTTTACAGAAATCATTAGTATTAAAAAAAATTCTTTCATCAGGCATTACTCAGGTCCTCAGCTCTTAGATATTGATTTTTTTCTTTTCTTTTTTTCATTAATCTAGTCTTTAACAGCTCTAAGCACATCCTCTCCCACTGAGACCAGACAAGGCAGGCCAGCTAGGGGAAAGAGATTCAAAGGGAGGCAACAGAATCAGAGACATCCCCTCTCCTGCTCCAATTGTTAAAGGATTCACATATTGACCAAGCTGAACCCCCATTACATATGTGTGTGTGTGCTGGTGGTGGGGTAAGTCCAGTCCATGCCTGCTCTTTGGTCGGTGGTTCAGTCTCCATGAGCCCCCATGGACCCAGGTTACTTGACTCTGTGGGCCTTTTTGTGGTGATCTTGACCCCTCTTGCCCCCTCATTCCTTGCCCCTTCAGTACTACTCTTGCACAGGACTCCCCAAGCTCTGTCTACTGATTAGCTGTTGATCTCTGCTCTGTTTCAATCAGCTACTGAAGGATCCCTCTCAATAGACAATTATGCTAGGATCCTGTCTGCAAGCCTAGCCGAGTATCATTAGCAGTGTCAAGGGTTGGCTCTCTTATGTGGGATGATTCCTAATTTGAGCCAGTCATTGATTGGCCATTCCGTCAATCTCTGTTTCATCTTTATCCCTATACATCTTGTAGGCAGAAAAAAAAAATAGGTCAAAGATTTTGTGGGTGGGTTGGGTTGCCATTTCACTTCTATTATTTCCTGCAGGGATGGATTTGCAGGTAGACATTGTTTAAATTCAGTTTTTTCATGAAATATTTTGTTTTCTCCATCTATAATGATGAAAAGTTTTGCTTGGTATAGTAGTCTGAGCTGACATCTGTTGTCTCGTAGGGTCTGCAAAGTATAAACCTAGGTCTTTCTGACTTTTAGAGTCTCCAATGCAAAGACAGATGAAATTCTGATATTTCTGCCTTTATATGTTACTTTGCCGTTTCCCCGTTCAGTGTTTAACATACTTTCTTTGTTTTGCACATTTAGTGTTTTCATTATTATGTGGCAGGGGAATTTTCTTCTCTGGTTCAATCTATTTGGAGTTCTTTAAGGATCTTATATGTTCATTAGCACCTATATATTTAAGGTGGGGAAATTTTCTTCTATGATTTTGTTGAAAATATTTTCTGGAGCTCCAGTGTCCAGGTAGTTGGGACCGCCAGGCTCAGAGACAGACAGGCATATAATCGCTTGGGTCTCAGGCAGCTTGTGTGTAACCTGCTCCAAGAGCTGGGCAGATCTGCAGTAACCAGCACGCCAGCTCTGCTGTGGGACTTCTGCCTTGCAGAGGGACCCCCCACACACACACCACACTGGGAGGGAGCCTACCAGCTTCCCTTTGGCGACCTCTGTTCCAGGATGGCACTGAGGAGATAGGTACCCAGGTTCTCCCCAATATAACATTGCTTGGGACACGGCCTGTTGGGGCTTCCATCTGCTCCCAAGAACCGGACAGCGCTGTGGTCGTCTGGGCGCCAGCTATGCTGTGGGCCATCACACCGGCAGGATGACCTGTGCTGCCAAGAGAGTGCAGAGTGCACTCTGCCATCTTTGCTTCAGTGTCCAGGTAGTTGGGACCGCCAGGCTCAGAGACAGACAGGCATAATATCGCTTGGGTCTCAGGCAGCTTGTGTGTAACCTGCTCCAAGAACTGGGCAGGTCTACAGTAATCGATGCGCCAGACCTGCTGTGGGACTTCTGCCCTGCAGAGGGACGCCCCCTACCCACCCCCTCTGGGAGAGATCACACACCCCTGTACAGGGCGGGAGCCTACCAGCCTCCCTTTGGCGACCTCTGCTCCGGGAATCCACTACGCTGAGCCTTAGGATGTGCAGGGACTCCCCAGTATAACATCACTTGGGGCAAGGCACATCAGGGCTCCAAAGTCACTCAGGAGCAGGGCAGGCCCCAGAAATAGCCAGGGGAATTCCCCAGGTGCCAGGGGAATCCCGGTAATCCAAGGGGCAAGAAATAGCTTTGCAGGCTCACAGGAGGTCCAACCAACAGTCAGTGACAGCAGGACCAACGAACACCAGAGGTAACCAGATGGCAAAAGGCAAACGTAGGAACATTACTAACAGAAATCAAAGTAATATGACATCATCCGAACCCAACTCTCCAACAGCAGCAAGTCCTGGATACCCCACCACACCCGAAAGACAAGATCTGGATTTAAAATCACATCTCATGATCCTATTAGAGGATCACAAGAAGGACACAAATCAATCTAATAAAGAATTACAGGAGACCATGAATCAACGGTTAGAAGCACTTACAAAGGAAACACAAAAATCGCTTAGAGAAATGCGGGAGAACATGGATCAACAGATGGAGGCCCACAAGGAGACAACACAAAAATCGCTTAAAGAAATGAATCAACGGGTAGATGATGCACTTTCAAAGGAATCACAAAAATTGCATAAAGAAATACAGAAGAATATGGGTCAACAAATGGATGCCCATAGGGAGGCAACACAAAAATTGCTTAAAGAAATGGATCAACGGATAGATGCCCTTACAAAGGAAACACGAGAACTGCTTAAAGAAATGCATGAGACGATGGATCAACAGATAGAAGCCCAAGAGGAGGAAACACAAAAATCGCTTAGAGAAATACAGGAGAATTTGGGTCAACAGGCAGAAATCCTGAAAGAGGAAATGCAAAAATACCTTTAAAAAATACAGGAAAATACAAACAAACAAGTGAAGGATCTTAGCAAATCCATCCAGGAACTAAAAAAGGAAGTAGAAACAACTAAGAAATCACAAAGGGAGACAACTTTGGAGATAGAAAACCTTAGGAAGACATCAGGAGTCATAGATGCAAACATCAACAATAGAATACAAGAGATGGAAGAAAGAATCTCAGGTGCTGAAGATACCATAGAAAGCATCTACTCAACAGTCAAAGAAAATGCAAAATGCAAAAAATGTGTAACCCAAAACATCCAGGAAATCCAGAACACAATGAGAAGACCAAACCTAAGGATTATAGGTATAGATGAGAGTGAAGATTTGCAACTTAAAGGGCCAGTAAACATCTTCAACAAAATTATGGAGGAAAACTTCCCTAACCTAAAGAGAGAGATGCCAATGAATGCACAAGATGCCTACAGAACTCCAAACAGACTAGACCAGAACAGGAATACCTCCCGTCACATAATAAACAAAATACCAAATGTACTAAACAAAGAAAGAATATTAAAAGCAGTAAGAGAAAAGGGCCAAGTAACATACAAAGGAAGACCTATCCAAATCACATCAGACTTCTCACCAGAGATTATGAAAGCCAGAAGATCATAGGCAGGTATCATGCAGAAACAAAGAGAGCACAAATGCCAGCCTAGACTACTATACCCAGCAAAACTCTCAATCACCATAGATGGAGAGACCAAGATATTCTATGAAAAAACCAAATTTTCACAATATCTTTCGACAAACCCAGCCCTGCAAAGGATAATAGGTGGAAACCTCCAATACAGGGAGAGAAACAACACCCTGGAAAAAATGAGATAGTAACCTTCTTGCTTCAAACCCAAAAGTAGATAATCACTCAAATATAAAGAGAGCATCAAGAATGGCAGGTGGCAAGAATCACTATGCCTTAATCTCTCTTAATATCAATGGTCTCAATTCCCCAATAAAAAGACATAGACTAACAGACTGGATATGTAAACAGGACCCAGCCTTTTGCTGCATGCAGGAAACGCACCTCAGTGTCAAAGACAAACACTACCTCCAAGTAAAAGACTGGAAAACAATTTTACAAGCAACTGATCCCAAGAAACAAGCCGGAGTAGCCATCCTAATATCGGATAAAAATGGCTTTCAACCTAAAGTCATTAAAAAAGACACAGAAGGACACTACATACTGATCAAGGGAAAAATCCACCAAGAAGAACTCTCAATTCTGAATATCTATGCTCCAAATGCAAGGGCACCCTCATTCGTAAAAGAAACTTTACTAAAGCTCAAAGCACACATCGCACCTCACAAAATAATAGTGGGTGACTTCAACACCCTGCTCTCTGAAATGGATCGTTCAGGAAAGCAGAAACTAAACAGGGACACAGTGAATCTAATTGAAGCCTTGGACCAAATGGAACTAACAGATATATATATATATATATATATATATATAAAACATTTCAACCTAGAGCAAAAGAATACACCTTTTTCTCAGCACCTCATGGACCATATAATTGGCCACAAATCACACCTCAACAGATATAAGAAGATAGAACTAATCCCATGCCTCCTATCAGATCACTATGGAATAAGTGTTGTCTTCAATAGCAACAAAAACAACAGAAAGCCCACATACACATGGAGGCTGAACACTGCTCTACTCAATGATAACTTGGTCAAGGTGGAAATAAAGAAAGAAATCAAAGACTTCTTGAAATTTAATGAAAATGAAGGCACAACATACCCTAATTTATGGGACACAATGAAAGCAGTGCTAAGAGGAAAATTCATAGCCCTGAGTGTCGCCAAAAAGAAATGGGAGACAGCATACACTAGCAGCTTAATGGCACACCTGAAAGCCCTGGAAAAAAAGAAGCAAATACACCAAAGAGGAGTACAAGGCAGGAGATCATCAAATTCAGGGCTGAAATCAATCAAGTAGAAACAAATAAAACCATACAAAGAATCAACAAAATGAGGAGTTGGTTCTTTGAGAAAGTCAACAAGATAGATAAGCCCTTAGCCAGACTAACCAGAGGGCACAGAGACAGTATCCCAATTAATAAAATCAGAAACGAAAAGGGAGAGATAACAACAGAAACTGAGGAAATTCAAAATATTATCATATCCTACTAAAAATGCTGTATTCAACACAACTAGAAAATCTTGAGGAAATGGACAATTTCCTTGACAGATACCAAATACCAAAATTAAATCAGGATGAAATATACCATCTAAACCGTCCTATACCCGCTGAAGAAATAGAAGTTGTCATTGGAAGACTTCCAACCAAAAAAAGCACAGGTCCAGATGGTTTTAGTGCAGAATTCTATCAGACCTTCAAAGAAAACCTAACACCAATACTCTTCAAACTGTTCCACAAAATAGAAACAGAAGGAACACTACCCAACTCGTTCTATGAAGCCACAATTACACTAATACCAAAAGCACACAAAGATCCGACAAAGAAAGAGAATCTCAGGCCAATCTCTCTTATGAATATCGATGCAAAAATACTCAATAAAATTCTTGCCAACCTAATCCAAGAACAAATCAAAATGATCATTGACCATGATCAAGTAAGCTTCATCCCAGGGATGCAGGGATGTTTCAATATAAGGAATTCCATCAATGTAATCCACTACATAAACAATCTCAAAGAAAAAAACCACATGGTCATCTCATTAGATGCTGAGAAAGCATTTGACAAAATTCAGCATCCTTTCATGCTAAAGGTCTTGGAAAGATCAGGAATTCGAGGCCCATATCTAAACATAGTAAAAGCAATTTATAGCAAACCCGTAGCCAACATCAATCTAAATGGAGAGAAACTTGAAGCAATCCCACTAAAATCAGGGATTAGACAAGGCTGCCCTCTCTTTCCATATCTTTTCAATATAGTAACTGAAGTTCTAGCTAGAGCAATTAGACAACAAAAGGAGGTCAAATGGATACAAATTGGAAAGGAAGAAATCAAACTATCACTATTTGCAGACGATATGATAGTATACTTAAGTGACTCAAAGAACTCCACCAGAGAACTCCTATAGTTGATAAACAACTTCAGCAAAGTGGCCGGATATAAAATCAACTCAAGCAAGTCAGTAGCCTTCCTATACTCAAAGGATAAACAGGCTGAGAAAGAAGTAAGAGAAATGATACCCTTCACGTTAGCCACAAACAGTATAAAGTATCTTGGTGTGACTCTAACCAAACAAGTGAAAGATCTGTATGACAAGAACTTCAAGTCTCTGAAGAAAGAAATTGAAGAAGACCACAGAAGATGGAAAAATCTGCCATGCTCATGGATTGGCAGGATTAATATAGTAAAAATGATCATCTTGCCAAAAGCAATATACAGATTCAATGCAATCCCCAACTCAATTCTTCATAGAGTTAGAAAGAGCAATTCAAAATTCATCTGGAGTAACAGAAAACCCAGGATAGCTAAAACTATTCTCAAGAGTAAAAGAACCTCTGGGGGAATCAGTATCCTGGACCTCAAGCTGTACTACAGATCAATAGTGCTAAAAACTGCATGGTATTGGTACAGTGACAGGCATGTAGATCAATGGAACAGAATTGAAGACCCAGAAATGAATCCACACTCCTATGGTCACTTGATCTTTGACAAAGGAGCTAAAACCATCCAGTGGAAAAAAGATAGCCTTTTCAACAAATGGTGCTGACTCAACTGGAGGTCAACATGCAGAAGAATGTAAATTGACCCATTCTTATCTCCTTGCACTAAGCTCAATTCCAAGTAAATCAAGGACCTCTACTTAAAACCAGACACACTGAAACTAATAGAAAGTAAACTAGGGAAGAACCTTGAACATATGGGCACAGGGGAGAATTTCCTGAATAGAACTCCAATAGTTTATGCTCTAAGATCAAGAATTGACAAATGGGACTTCATTAAATTACAAAGTTTTTGTAAGGCAAAAGACACTGTCAAAAAGACAAAGCGGCAACCAACTAACTGGAAAATGATCTTTACCAACCCTACATCCGACAGAGGGCTAATATCCAATATATACAAAAACTCAAGAAGTTAAACTCCAGAGAGGCAAGTAACCCTATTAAAAAATGGGGTACAGAGCTGAACAAAGAGTTATCACCTGAAGAATATCTAATGGCTGAGAAGCACCTAAGGAGATGTTCATCATCCTTAGTCATTAGGGAAATGCAAATCAAAACAACCCTGAGATTCCATCTCACACCAGTCAGAATGGCTAAGATGAAAACCACAGGAGACAGCAGTTGTTGGCGAGGATGTGGAGAAAGAGGAACACTCCTCCACTGCCGTTGGGATTACAAGCTCGTACAACCACTCTGGAGAGCAGTCTGGCGGTTCCTCAGAAAACTGGGCATGACTCTCCTGGAGGATCCAGCTATACCACTCCTGGGCATATACCCAGAGGCTTTACCTGCATGCAATAAGGACACATGCTCCACTATGTTCATAGCAGCCTTATTTATAATAGCCAGAACCTGGAGAGAACACAGATGTCCCTCAACGGAGGAATGGATTCAGAAGATGTGGTATATTTACACAATGGAATACTACTCTGCAATTAAAAACAATGAATTCACAAAATTCCTAGGAAAATGGTCAGAACTTGAAAATATCATCCTTAGTGAGACAACCCAATCACAAAAGAACACACATGGTATGCAGTCACTGATAAGGGGATATAACCCAGAATCTCGGAATACCCTAGACACAATTCACATATCAATAGATTTCCAAGAAGATGGAAGGAGAGACCCCTAGTCCTGGAAAGACTGAATGTAGGGTAATGCCAGGACAGAGAAGTGAGAGGGGGTTGAATAGGGAAAAGAGGGAGGGAAGGGGTCTTATGGGACTTCTGGGGAGGGAGGAAACGGGAAAGGGGAAATGATTTTGAATGTAAATAAAAAAAAACTTAGAAAGAAAAAGAAAATATTTTCTGGTCCTTTGAACTGGGAGTCTTCTCTGTCTTCTATTCTTATTATTCGTACGTTTGGTCTTTTCAAGGTGTCCCGGGATTTCTTGGATATTTTGTGGAGGGAACATTGTAGATTTAACATTCTCTTTGACGAATGTATCAATTTCTTCACTAGCATTTTCTGCTTTGGGGATTCTCTTTTCTACGTCTTATATTCTGTTGATGATGCTTGCATCTGTAGTTTCTGTTCTCTACCCTAGGATTTCCATCCCCAGCATTCCCTCATTTTGTGTTTTCTTTATTGCTTCTATTTGCATTTTCAGTCTTTAGACAGTTAAAATTAATTTCCTTCACCTGTTTAATTGTATTTTCCTGTATTTCTTTAAGAGATTTGTTAATTTACTCTTTAATGGTCTCAATCATTCTTATAAGATTGAATTTAAGGCCACCTTCTTGGGTTTCAGCATTATTAGGATATTCAGGAATTGCTGTGATAGGATAGCTGGGCTCTGGTCATGCCATATTGCCCTGGCTCTTGTCATTTGTATCCTTACTCTGCCCATTAGCCAGAGTTCCTGGTGTTGGCTAGATATTCCTGATGCTTACAGAACTCCTTACAGCACTTTGGGCCCAGCAGTGGAGATCAGGGACCAGCATACTTCTCACCTCTGCTATCTGTTTTGAACTGAATGTTACTGTGGTCTCATGGGCCTCCTAGGGAACAGAGGCAGAGCTATGAGCTTAACAGTGGAGCTTAGGAGCTGTGTCCCAGGTGGACCTGGCAGTTAGGGTATAACATAGATACTTCTAGGACTCCACAGGCTTGCCTGGATATTCCTGGGGCCTACTAGGCCTCCAATGGAGAAAAGCCAATAGAGATGACGGTGGGCGACAACAACATGTAATTCCCCTAATTTGGCTGTGCCACAGAGGGACATAACAGCTAAATACTGATTTTTTTAAAGGGTACATAATGGTTCGCACCTTTGATGTTAGAGGGAGAGGCACAGGCATGAGGATCTCTGTGAGTTAGAGTTCTTCATGTTCTACATGGTGACATCTGAAATAACCAGAGCTACATTGTGAGACTGTGTCTTAAAGCAAGTAAGCAAATAAACAAAAAAGAAGAGATGAAGTTGGGAAAGGTTGAGGGTATAAACATGGGTTAGAAAGAATTAGGGTGACCCGCACCTGGAGGGAGTGCAGCAGCCTCCACCATCTTTGCTTCGGCAACAGAGCAGACAGGGACTCCAGGTTCAGAGACATCTCGAGTACAACATTGCTTGGGACACAGCCAGCCAAGGTGCTTCCTGCACCCAAGAGCTGGACAGCTCTGTGGTGATCTGTGTGCTAGCTCTGCTGTGGGACATTTGCCCTGCAGAGTGATCAGCACCTGGAGGGAGAGCCGCAGCCTCTGCCATCTTTGCTCTGCTGATAGACCAGACAGGGACTCCAGTGCACCCTCTCCAACTGGCACAGGAAGTCAGCCATCTACCCAGCTGTGGAGATGAATCAGGTAGCACAGGAGAGACCTGCATTGCAGAGCAGAGGAGTCATCTTCTGCCACTGGGTACCATATCCAAGGGATACAAGGAGGTAACTAACCACTCAGGAATGCAGAGAGGCACAGTGGTACAATAGGACTACCCCTGCTGCTAAGAGGAATCAGCCTCAAATCCTGAGGGCACAAGAGCCTAGGAACAGCCTGGGACAGGAGTCTTCTGATTACCACCTGCACCCAGAGTTGATCTGGGCCACAGAGGTACATACCTAAATACAACGATAAGAGAGTGTATCTTGCAGAAGTACTTACATATCAGTGTACACAGAGAGAACAGGTCTCCCAGGAGCACAGAGAAACCACAGTCAGAGACAGCAACACCAGCTAACACCAGAGATAACCAGATGGCAAAAGGCAAACGCGAGAACACCATAAATACAAACCAAGGTAACATGGCTCCACCGGAGCCAAGTTCTCCAACAACAGCAAGTCCTGGATACCCCAAAACACCAGAAAAGCAAGAATTGGATTTAAAAGCACCACTCATGATGTGGATGGAGGGCTTCAAGAAAAAAATAAATAACTCCCTTAAAGAAATACAGGAGACCACAAGTAAACAGGGAGAAGCCCTTGAAGAACTAAGGGAAAACACAACAAAACAGGTGAAGGAATTGAACAAAGCCAACCAAGATCTAAAGATGGAGGTAGAAACAATAAAGAAATCACAAAGGGAAACAACTCTAGACATAGAAAACCTAGGAAAGAACTCAGGAGTCATGGATTCAAGCATCAACAACAGAATACAAGAGATAGAAGAGAGAATCTCAGATGCAGAAGATACCATGGAAAGCATTGATACAACAGTCAAAGAAAATGAAAAATGCAAAAATCTCCTGACCCAAAACATCCAGGAAATCCAGGACAAAATGAGAAGACCAAACCTAAGGATTATGGGTATAGAAGAGAGTGAAGATTTCCAACTTAAGGGACCAGTAAATGTCTTCAACAAAATTATAGAAGAAAACTTCCCTAACCTAAAGAAAGAGATGCCCATGAACATACAGGAAGCCTACAGAACTCCAAATAGATTTGACCAGAAAAGAAATTCTTCCCGTCACATAATAAAACATCAAATGTACTAAAGAAAGAAAGAATATTAAAAGCAGTAAGGGAAAAAGATCAAATAACATATAAAGGTAGACCTATCAGAATTATACCAGACTTCTCACCAGAGACTATGAAAGTCAGAAGAGCCTGGACAGATGTCATACAGACCTTAAGAGAACACAAATGCCAACCCAGACTGCTATATCCAGCAAATCTCTCAATTACCATAGATGGAGAAACCAAGGTATTTCATGACAAAAACAAATTTACTTAGTATCTTTCCACAAACCCAGCCCTTCAAAGGATAATGAATGGAAAACACTAACAAAGGGAGAGAAACTATACACTAGAGAAAGCAAGAAATTAATCCTATTCCAACAAAGTCAAAAAAAGATAACCACACAAACATACAAATTATATCAAAAATAGCAGGAAGTAACAATCATTTTTCCTTAATATCTCTTACCATCAATGGGCCCAATTCCCCAATAAAAAGACATAGACTAACAGACTGAATACGTAAACAAGACCCAACATTTTGCTGCTTATAGGAAGCGCATCTCAGTGTCAAAGACAAACATTACCTCAGAGTAAAAGGCTGGAAAACAGTTTTGCAAGCAAATGATTCCAGGAAACAAGCTGGAGTAGCCATTCTAATATCTGATAAAATAGACTTTCAACCAAAAGTCATCAAAAAAGACATGGAAGGACACTTTATACACATCAAAGGAAAAATTTACCAGGAAGAACTCTCAATTCTGGACATCTATGCTCCAAATACAAGGGCACCATCATTCATAAAAGAAACCTTACTAAAGCTGAAAGCACACATCGCACCCCACACAATAATTGTGGGTGACTTCAACACCCCACTCTTCTTAATGGACAAATCAGTGAAACCCAAACTAAACAGAGACATGGAAAAATTAACAGAAGTTTTGTACCAAATGGATTTAATAGATATCTATAGAACATTTCATCCTAAATCAAAAGACTACACCTTCTTCTCAGCAACTCATGGTACCTTCTCCAAAATTGACCATATAATTGGTCACAAATCAGACCTCAACAGATACAAAATAATCGAACTAATTCCATGCCTCCTATCAGATCACTATGGAGTAAGGGTGATCTTCAATAGCAACAAAAACAACAGAAAGCCCACATACACATGGAAGCTGAACAATGCTCTACTCAACGATACCTTGGTCAAGGAAGAAATAAGGAAAGCAATCAAAACCTTTTTAGAGTTTAATGAAAATGAAGGCACAACATACCCAAATTTATGGGACACATTGAAAGCAGTGCTAAGAGGAAAATTCATAGCTCTGAGTGCAGCCAAAAAGAAGCTGAAGAGAGCATACACTAGCAGCTTAACAACA
Organism: Tokudaia tokunoshimensis; assembly: GCA_036184795.1. NCBI lineage: Eukaryota > Metazoa > Chordata > Mammalia > Rodentia > Muridae > Tokudaia > Tokudaia tokunoshimensis. The sequence goes on from BTHU01000014.1 coordinate 24,807,754, forward strand.
CACCTGAAAGCTTTAGAACCGAAAGAATCTAATATACCCAAGAGGAGCAGAAGGCAGGAAATCATCAAACTCAGGGCTGAAATTAACCAAGTAGAAACAAAAAGAACTATTCAAAGAATAAACAAACCAGGAGTTGGTTCTTTTGAGAAAATCAACAAGATAGATAAACCTTTACCCAGACTAACCAGAGGGCACAGAGTCAATATCCAAATTAACAAAATCAGAAATGAAAAGGGAGAAATAACAACAGAAACTGAGGAAATTCAAAAAATCATCAGATCCTACTACAAAAGCCTATACTGGAAAATCTGGAGGAAATGGACAATTTCCTAGACAGATACCAACTACCAAAGTTTAATCAGGATCAGATAGACTATCTAAATGGTCCCATAACCTCTGAAGAACTATAAGTGGTCATTGAAAGTCTTCTAACCAAAAAAGCACAAGTCCAGATGGTTTTAGTGCAGAATTCTATCAGATCTTCAAAGAAGACCTAACAGCAGTACTCTTCAAACTATTCCACAAAATAGAAACAGAAGGAACACTACCCAACTCGTTCAATGAAGCCACAATTTCGCTGATACCAAAACCACACAAAGGTCAAACAAAGAGAACTTCAGACTAATTTCCCTTATGAATATAGATGCAAAAATACTCAATAAAATTTTTGCCAACAGAATCTAGGAACACATCAAAACGATCATACATCATGATCAAGTAGGCTTCATCCCAGGAATGCAGGGATGGTTCAATATAAGGAAATCCATCAATGTAATCCACTACATAAACAATCTCAAAGAAAAAAACCACATGGTCATTTCATTAAATGCTGAAAAAGCGTTTGACAAAATTCAGCATCCTTTCATGTTAAAGGTCTTGGAAAGAACAGGAATGCAAGGCCCATACTTAAACATAGTAAAAGTAATATACAGCAAACCAGTAGCCAACATCAAACTAAATGGAGAGAAACTTGAAGCAGTTCCACTAAAATCAGGGACTAGACAAGGCTGCCCTCTCTCTCCATATCTTTTCAATATAGTACTTGAAGTTCTAACTAGAGCAATTAGACAACAAAAGGAGGTCAAAGGGATATAAATTGGAAAGGAAGAAGTCAAGCTATCACTATTTGCAGATGATATGATAGTATACTTAAGTGACCCAAAGAACTCCACCAGAGAATTCCTACAGCTGATAAACAAGGATAAACAGGCTGAGAAAGAAATTAGGGAAATGACACCCTTCACAATAGCCACAAACAATATAAAGTATCTTGGTGTGACTCTAACCAAACAAGTGAAAGATCTGAATGACAAGAACTTCAAGTCTCTGAAGAAAGAAATCAAAGGAGACCTCAGAAGATGGAAAGATCTTCCATGCTCATGGATTGGCAGGATTAATATTGTAAAAATGGCTATCCTGCCAAAAGCAAAATACAGATTCAGTGCAATCCCAATCAAAATCCCAACTCCATTCTTCATAGAGTTAGAAAGAGCAATTATCAAATTCATCTGGAATAACGAAAAAAAAAAAAAAAAACCTGGATAGCTAAAACTATTCTCAACAGTAAAAGAACTTCTGGGGGAATCAGTATCCCTGACTTCAAGCTGTACTACAGAGCAATAGTGTTAAAAACTGCATGGTATTGGTACAGTGACTGGCAGGTAGATCAATGGAACAGAACTGAAGACCCAGAAATGAACCTACACACCTATGATCACTTGATCTTTGACAAGGGAGCTACAACCACCCAGTGGAAAAAAGATAGCCTTTTCAACAAATGGTGCTGGTTCAACTGGAGGTCAACATGCAGAAGAATGCAAATTGATCCATTCTTATTTCCTTGCACTAAGCTCAATTCCAAGTGGATCAAGGACCTCCACATAAAACCAGACACACTGAAACTAATAGAAAGGAAACTAGGGAAGAACCTTGAACATATGGGCACAAGTGAAAATTTCCTGAACAGAACACCAATAGCTTATGCTCTAAGATCAAGAATTGACAAATGGGACCTCATAAAATTACAAAGATTCTGTAAGGCAAAGAAAGGATACTGTCAAAAGGTCAAAATGGCAACCAACTAATTGGGAAAAGATCTTTACCAACCCTACATCCAACAGATAGCTAATATCCAAGATATACAACGAACTCAAGAAGGTAGATTCCAGAGAGCCAAATAACCCTATTAAAAATGGGGTACAGAGCTAAACAAAGAATTTTCACCTGAGGAATATTGAATGGCTGAGAAACACCTAAAGACCTTAGTCATCAGGGAAATGTAAATCAAAACAACCCTGAGATTTCACCTCACACCAGCCAGAATGGCTAAGATCAAAAACTCAGGAGACAGCTGGTGCTGGCGAGGATGTGGAGAAAGAGGAACACTCCTTCACTGCTGGTGGGATTGCAAGCTGGTAAAACTACTCTGGAAATCAGTTTGGCCTTTCCTCAGAAAACTTGGCATAATACTACCGGAGGACCCGGCTATACCACTACTGGACATATACCCCGAGGACTCTCCAACATACAATAAGGACATATGCTCCACTATGTTTATAGCAGCCTTATTTATAATAGCCAGAAGCTGGAAAGAAGATGTCCCTCAACGGAGGAATGGATACAGAAAATGTGGTATATTTACACTATGGAGTACTACTCAGCTCTTAAAAACCATGAATTCATGAAAATCTTAGGCAAGTGGGTGAAACTGGAGAATGTCATCCTGAGTGAGGTGACCTGTTCACAAAAAATCACACATAATACGCACTCACTGATAAGCAGATATTAGCCCAGAAGCTTGGAATACCCAAGGAACAATTCACATATCAAAGGATACCAAGAAGGAAGGAGAAGCACCTGGTCCTGGAAGGGCTCAATGTGGCAGTGTAGGGGAATACCAGGAAGGGAGGCGGGAGTGGGTAGGTTGGGGAGCAGGGGGAGGGAAGAGGGCATATGGGACTTTTGGGGAGGGGGGAACCAGTAAGAGAGAAATCATTTGGAATATAAATAAAGAATATACCTAATTAAAAAAAAAAAAGAAAGAATTAGGGCAGTAGTAGGGAGTTTAATTTCGATCAAAATACATTCCATAGTGGCTGTAGAGATGCCTCAGTGGTTAAGAGAACTGACTGCTCTTCCAGAGGTCCTAAATTCAGTTCCCAGTAATCACATGTTAGTTCACAACCATCTGTTATGGGGTCCCATGTCCTCTTCTGGTGTGTCTGAAGAGAGCAACAGTATACTCACATACATATAATAGAAACAACAACAACAAATCCAAAACAATAACAAAATTTATTCCACAAGATTACTAAAAAACTGAACAAATCATATCAAAAAAGTACTATATATTATTCATAAATTACTTGATTTATAGCAAAGATATATGCCCAATTATGATTGATCCATACATTTTCATGCATCTTAAATTATATGCATTTGTATCTTCTTATAACACCCAACAAATCATCTCCTCATATATGACACTTTTCTTTTTATGAAATTAATGGCATCCATTTTCACTAATGTATTTGAATTTTATAATCTTACTGTGTGATTCATTTAATCAACAAAAGCTATAGATAATAGATTGTATATTAACATGCAAATTTTTAAATATTTGTTAAAACCCTTTGTAAACATGGGTTTCAAATAAAATTATATAGATGTACAGGTAATAACTAGGCAACACAGAAAACCTTGTTTTCTGTATCTTAAGCAATATTGGTTTTCTGCAATTGTTCCTGTCTTTTGTAAAGAGAGGTTAACTTAATAAGGAGTCAAAACTATACTTATATTTGTCAATAGATATAGTATAAATATTTAGAATGCAGTTAGGGATTATTATTGTTTAGTGAAGTAGCTATTATAGTTTTTTCCTCCAATATCCATGACTTTACCTGGCCTACATGATTAGTTATGCTTCCTATAGCAGTGATGGTTTAATTCTTGTATGATTAGAGAGCTGTTGATTACTAAGGTATGCATGTCATTAATGATCCTTTAGGGCTGTCATGTTATATTTGTCATAGGTGTTATGACAAAGAAGCACTATCAATTCCTTCTTTCCCTTAGAAGCTTGCATAACACTTTGTGGTACCACAAAAGCTAGTCCTCAGGATGGTTTTAAGGTTAGATCTAGTTTGTGTCTTATAGGTACTCTGTGAGAAGTACATGGTATCTTCAACAATTGGTGTTCACTGTTAAATCTGAGAGGAAACCAAAGGCAAGAACAATAGATTATAATACATTTGGAGTATTTTGGTAACCCTGACGAACATCACAAAAGGGGCTTTTCACGCCTGGCATTGGATTATTATCAGATTAGACTATGGCTTTTTGAGAGAACAGTGGTAATCATACAATGGAAGATTATATTTGAATGACTTAGAAGATAAGATAGTTTGTTTTAACAAAGTACATATGATGAGTAAAATTTAACATGTTGAAGACATCCTATCAAACAAAACAATTTATTTTGAAAGGGGTAGAAATGTAAGAACCAGAGGAGCAAGGGAATTCATTAGATTTTCTGGGTTTAGCATCTGACATCCTTAGAAGACACAATCTCACAGCTAATTAACTCCCTATTCCTCTGGTTCTTACAATATTTCCATCTCTATCTTGTGCTGGTGATAAAATATAGACATAATAAAATTTATCAACTTAACTGTTGTTAAGTACACAATTTCCTTGTAGGAAATGTACAGTATAAGGCCATTACCACTATCTATTCTTATGTTGAAAAATATACTCCGCCCTGATAATTTGTGATTGTTTTCCCCTTAATTGTTGTTTATATGTATAGATATGAATTTACTAATATATCCCTAAATATAGCTTGACCAGTTTGTATATTGTTACTCTTATGTATCTTTTCAGGGCTGATGATTTGCTATTGGGTAACCTATTGATATATTCTTCACTGAGGGGACACTTTTTCTGGTCACTTCATTTCATAATTTTCTGATGATCTTTGTGTAGAGTTGATGTTCCGTGGGCTCTACATCATTGATTTTGATATGTCTATTGTTGGTTTCCTTGATCATCTCATATTTAAATGGTCGTATTGAAACTGGGTATAGTGTCTGATATCTCTCAAGTTAATTAACTCCTCTTTCCTCTGGTTCTTACAGTATTTCCACCTCTCTCATACAAAATGACTCCTAAGCCCTCAACCTATCTGCCATTTATTGTTCAACAACCACTTCAGGGTTTGTCTGTTTGTTTTTGTTTATTGTTTTGGTATAGATAATATATAATGTCAAAAATTACATAAAATCTAGATTCATTTTAAGATTTAGAGACAAAACATAGCGGAAGAAAATTTTTCCTATTTTCTTTACAAATGTATCTTATTTTTATTCCCAGCTAAATGGACAACAATTCTAGTGCTATCATAAGATACACTTTTCCACATTATCTTCAGAGGTATGCACACAACCCTGCAACTTTTAAAAGGAGAATATTCTGACTGGGATTGCTCTACATAGTAAATAAAAGCAATAAGCCTATAATATGAGAGCTGTGTGACTGAAAATAATAATTTCTTTGCTAATAAGACTTTTCATTATGTAACTTTTATTTTATTATGACCAAATTCAGATGAATTAATGATGTTTATAATAATTTTAAGCAAAATAGTTATCCAAATTACAAAGCTAAATTATTTTACAGTTTGTATAAGTTGATTTCCTCCATATTTTCACTGCAAAGTCAAATTATCCTAGGTATTGAATTGAAAGGAGAATGCAGACACAATAGGTATTTTCCCCTTTTTTCTAATTTTTGAGATTATGATTAAAGTGCAACATTTTCTTTTCCCTTGCCTTCCTTCAATCCCTCATATATACAGTCCACATTCTCTTTCAAATCTATGTTTCCTTTATTTTATGTGTATATACACATACATTTCTAAATATAGCAGAGTCAGTCTGTACAATGTTACACATATGTGTGATTTCAGAGCTGACTGTTTCTCACTGGACAATTAAATGGTGTGCTTTTCCCTTAGGTAGATCATCTCTCCCATTTTCAACCACCCATGGGTGACTGTAGTTCTTTTGTGTATAATTCTTTAAGGCTTTCTCTGCTTTCCCCTGTCTTATTGGACATGTTTACAGTTGTCCATCTTGTTTAGCTCTCATTTGGGCTTTGTGTTGGTGAGTCTTGGTGTATCTCCTGATATTACTAGGAAACTCAAGCTCACAGAGTTCTTTCTGGTCTTCTGACTCTTACAATCTTTGCATCCACTACTGCTCAATGCTCACTGAGTCTTGGGTGTGGGACTGGTTTTCAGATGTATGCTTTTGGATAGCAATCAAATGCTCTGCCACTTTATTGGTGATGGTTTTATGTAGTGGTCTCCATTTAGTGCAGAGTTTCATTTGATGTGTGTCTTTTTTTAAAGGATTTTATTTATTATTTTTCAATTATTTTTCTTTTTATTAGATATATTCTTTACTTACATTTCAGATGATTTCCCCTTTCCTGGTCCCCCTCCCCCCAAAAATCACATAAGCCATCTCCCCTCCCCCTGTTCCCCAATCAACCCCCTCCAGCTTCCCGGTCCTGGTATTCCCCTATACTGCTGCATTGAGTCTTTCCATGACCAGAGGCCTCTCCTCTCTTTGATGTCCAACAAGGCCATCCTCTGCTGCCTATGCATCTGAAGCCATGGGTAACAGCATGTGTACTATCTGGTGGATGTTTTTGTCCCTGGGAGCTCTGGGAGTACTGGGTGGCTCATATTGTTGTTCTTCCTATGGTGCTGCAAACCCCTTCAGCTCCTTGGATCCTTTCTCTAGCTTCCCCATTAAGGAACCTGTACTCAGTTCAATGGCTGGCTGAGAGTGTCCCCTCTGTATTTGTCATGCCAGATATAGCTGTCACCTGGGAGGCTCTGCTAGTGTATGATGTGTGTCTTAATTAAAGTTTCTATCACTGTGAAGAGACATCATGACCATGGTAAAAGAAAAGAAAACATTTAATTGGGCCTAGCTTATGGCTTCAGAGGTTAATTAATTATCATCATGGTAGGAAGCATGGTGAAATGAAGGCAGACATGGTGCTAGAAAAGGAACAGAAAGTTCTAAATATAGATTCATTGACAGCTGGAAGACAGAGAGAGACACTGGGTCTGACTTAAGCTTCTAATCTCCAAAGTCCACCTCCTGTAACACATTTCCTCCAATAAAACCACATATACTCCAAGAAGGCCACAATATTTTCAAATAATGCCACTCCCTATAATACTATGGGGGGCATTTTCATTCAAACTGCCACAAGGTGAAATTTACACTTATCTGTGAGTGTAATGACAGATAGTTGTTAGTACTATCTAATATATACTTTAAATATAAATACTTTCTGATATCATCCCTTTTGTGTTTTAGTAAGACATATGGTTACCATTATGATTTATTTTAGTAAGTACAAACATATTTATATAACAATGTTACAATATATAATATATATAAAATATTTTATTTAAATAAAAAATAGTTGTTAATGTAGTGTGCTTAAAAACTGGTTCTCATTTGGATTCACAATAGCTACTGTGCTGGGTCATACATGGCACAATTAATGCTATGTTGCTCATGTTCCCTTTTTAATGCATATGAATTAATTTCAATATTTCCACATGCTTTGCTAATGTATTTCCTTCAGGGTCACTATATAACTTAAGATCCCAATATTGTGTGGGAATACATTCTTTTTGTATTTGGCTACTTTTTCATTATTTTTATCTGTGTTAAATAAATAGAAGATATTTTAAGCACTTTTAAAGAGAGAATTTTACATATTCATGTGATATATGGTGTACATTATCTAATACAAAAGCACACATGTTTGAATAGTAGGGGATAATACTAGCAAGTTTCAGATGGAGAAGCTTAGGCAGAAACATTTCAGCATCAAAGAATTGAAAAAGGAATGACCCCAATTGTAATAAATTTTGGTGGAAGTTTTATCACCCACACTTCACTTATTGAATATAAATTTTAATAAATATTTTTCTAAAATTAAGGCTTTCAGCCAACTATTTTTAATCAACTACAATGACTTGAAATATCGTTTTTGAAAATACCGAAACATTACAATCATTAGCCTAAAACTAGAAATTATTCTAGTGTTTCAAAATATTACATATTTGTATATTTTGTGTCTCTTGTGTGAAATCAGCATACAAGCAACTTTAAGATTACATCATTGTATTATTCAGTGTATGTTTTTTACAGTTATATATTAGTTAATCAAATTTCATAGATGTCAACTTTTCTCCATCTTCTCATAGAATCGTACTAACTGAATAATGAATACTCAGCTCAGAATCATTTTATCCTGAAAGTCTGAGATCTTTGAAAATCATTTTTTCTCATTTAAGTGGTTCTTTTAAACACTGTATTTTCTCAAGTACACCCATACTTTCCTAACTGCATATTTACTACAATGACAAAAATATTTACTAAATTAAGTACCTTTCAACAAGGAGAAAACAGTCTGTCCACTTTAAGTCTGAATGACCACTGGTCATCACAATTCCAATCACAGACTACTCATTGTGCCTTGTCATTGACAGCGTTGAGAGGATTTACAATTCCACTTTGTACGTATTAGCATGATAATGAAAAAGATAATAACCAAAATACTAAAAATCATATCTTTAAAAAGTACTAATTTTATTGTTTAATTGTATCAGTTTAGCTATGTAATATGCTAAACTGATGCAATTGTAATATGTAGTAAGCCTGATATAATATCCTTAGAGAGGAATATGTATTTTGAGATATATTTGGAAAGTAGGTTAAAGTCAGTTCCTAGCAAAGTCACACAGGATTCTTGATTGACTTCCATATCTAATGAGGGGCTGGAGATTTTTAAAACAAGGAGCTATCATTATAAGATAACTAATCAGAGCCTTACATGTGGCCAACCCCTAAAATATGTATCTTATATAAAACTCTTCTTCCTATCAGTGCTCTTATCAGCAAATAAACGTAAGATCATTTAATTTTCATGTTTAGAATTTATTTTTATCCTTTCTTTTCATTGTATTCTCAGGTAAGTACCTAATACAATCTCTTGCTCTTGTTATCATGCACTTATTAATATATGTACTTGGACCTTTCATAAAATATGCATCATATTAAAGGGTTAGAATCTTACATCTGGGATTTTAGGTGAAAATTAGGTAAACCTAAACAGACTAATAATAAACACTTTTAAAAAAATTATTTCTATTTTTCACATATGGAAATAAAGTCACAAATATGTTAAATATAGGAAATATGTGAAAATTACCAAATGTACATTTCTAATCTTAACACTTGTTTTTCAATGCCTGTGAACTTTATCAGAATTTTTATAACAAATTCTTCATTTAGTGTTTGGTTGAATTCAAATGTGCATATTAGAGAGAAGATGTCAAATACAATAAGCTCAAATAATTAAACATTAGATAGACTCTGGCAGTAAGAGTAGACAAAAATCTACTCGAATTGTTGAAATAGGATGAAATCTTTTAATGTGGTTACAGTGATTTCTCTTAAATAGAAATACTGTTTTTAAGCTGTATTTGGCTTTAAAGGCAAAAATCAGTATAGAATGACCAACATTGTTACATTTAGATGTCTCAAAAATCAGAGCTTTGGAAGTTGATATTTTAAGACATGAAAATATAATTAAAACTATCTCTCAGTAGGTATTTATTAAAGAAAATATATTTTAACATTAAGCATTCATGAGCAAAGAGTAATTCTCTTTCATGCTGAGTTATTTTCATGCTCCCAATAGTTACACATCCCGTGATTGCGCTTTCTGTCTTCTATGGAATATTGTAAGATGCTTTTCTTAGTAGGGTGCAAAGCTCCACAAACTTTAAGCTATGGTTTTGTAATGGCACAAATGTTTCCATAGTCTTTAAAATACATTGGGAACTAGTTAAAACTGCATCCTTGACTGATTTAAAAACAAAACTGATGTTAACTGTTAATGTGTTCTTTCACATTACAGCTTAGTATGCTATAGGCTCTAAATAAACTCTCATAGAAAAGTCAAATCAACCTGTTTTGTAAACAGGCTGCATTTTCTCTAAAGCATAAGACATACAAATACAAGAAAGACTACCAATAGTTAAATAATGTGCCCTGTGTTCAAGATGGAAAGATGTTATCTGTAAATAATCTGAATAAGAACTCAACATCATCAGACTAAGTAACCAAGGCAGCAAAGATCAGAGATAAATGCAAGAACCAAACCATGGAAACCAGGTTTACTAGTGGAAGAAGTGGTTACACAGGGCTATTCCAAAATTAAACTCAAGAAATGGAAACTCTTATAAATGATGTGAGATGACAAAAAGAATTTTGATAGCATTGAGTGTATTTTCGGTTCCTGTTGCAAGCTTAACTCATGATAAATAGCAAACATTGGAGCATATGAATGCTGAAGCTTCCAGAGATTAGAGGTCTCAGATTCACTTGTAACTGGAGTTACAGGTATTTATGAACTGTCCCATTTGGGAACTATAAACTTATGCACAAGAACATGCATTCATTCAGTCAGTCAAATCATGTTTATTGAGTTTATTGTATATCAAATGTGTATTAGGAACTAAAACTAATATCCATGAAGAATCATATTGCCTACTATATGTAAACTAAGCAAACATCATGAACTACATTCCTTTCCCCTCTCCACCTTCTTATCATCTTTATTATTCAGTAATTATTCTTGATTTCCAACTGAAATCTGTGATTAAAGACTTTTGGTTTAATATAATAGTGTATATTAGCTATGAATGGCCAGCCGATTCTATTTGAAACAACAGTTTTTGAACTTTCTGTCCAGTGCTTAATTGGCTTTTCCATGTGCTGTCCCTTTTACAAAGTTGTGGTTATTCCCATTTCCATTTGACTGAAACTATAGATTGAGATGTTGTTTTAAATTTTAGCTAATCACCAAAAAGAATTGCTTTGGTTTTTTTTTTCCCAAGAAAAGTAAATTGTTTTGAAGTATGTGAATCAAAAAAAAAAAAAAGATAAACTTTTTTGGCTTATGTTGTTCAAAACATTAGTATTTGATTGCTGTTTTTAAACAAATGAAAATACACTCAGAATCTGTAAAATTGGAAATGATTATATGGTAAGCCCAAGCCCAAGTTATTTCTTTGCTCACTGTATTATTTCCATTTAAATAAGTTGATCATGCCAGAAGAGCTGCTAACTTGGAAAGGACTCTACTGGCCAATCCTAAGAAACTTCATTACAAACACCTGAATAATAATAAATTGTGCCATAGTGAATAATAAAGTTATTTGTAGTTCATAAATTATACTAAAAAATCTGAATAGTCTGATATTACATAATGATATTAGTTGAGTAATCAATTTCCAAACCAAGAAAAGCACAGGAGGAAAAAGTGAAACTCGTTGCCTCAAAACATAAGGAGACCTAAGACGATAACAAAGTTGGTACACATAGGTTCACATACACCACAATCCACAAATGCATGCATAAATTATGGAAAGATTATACCTTAATATAATACATAAAAATATACATGATGACTCCACAACCAATAATATAATGAATGATAAAAACAGGAATATTGTTCTCATTAAATAAGTAGGAATAGCTGTTTAATGTTTCTACCAGGATGAATCAGAAGCAAAGTATATCAGTAGTAAATTAATAAACTCAATAAGTATAGCATAGATACTAATAGCCTTTCTCATTTAATATTGTATTCAGTCTTTTAAATGAAATATGTTTCCTTTCTTTTGATTGGTGTGAAGCTATAGTGACTTGAAATTAAAAAAAAAGAGAGATTTCAAACAATCAGCTTCAGAATTAACAATCATGTTTTTGTTGTAGTTGATGTGAAAAAAGATAGCAGCTCTCATGATCACCTTTACTCAGTGTATAGATTTGGTCCTATGGGATAGTGAATATGTGGATGAACTACTCATGTGTATCCGCTTGTGTATGAGGGTATGGGTTTGCTTTATTGTGTTCCTGCCATTTTCCAACTTACATTCACTGAGAGATTACACAATCTCTCAGTGAATTTACAGTTCACTAATTAATAGATGATCTGTTTAGCAAGCTCTAGAATCTTGCAGGCCTTATTTCTGACCTCTAGTATTACAGCAAAATATTGTCATTTGTGGTTCTTTATGTAGTTACTATGAATCCCAACTAATTTTTTACCAGTTGTGAGTCAAGTACTTTTACTCTTGAAGACCTACCACAGGTTTTCTAGTTGTGTATTGATATATTTATAACATATTTTAAATAGAAACACTTGTCCTTGAATGAAAGGGTAATATGTACATTTTCTCTAGAGTGCTTATCATAAAGCCACAATAACCCATGCAGCCATTTGCTGTACAGTAAACTATAAGATGAAGACTGAATTAGTTTAAAAACTAATTTACATCATATATGTATTCATGTACAGAACAGATACATATATAAGTTTCTAACATATAACTATAACATACTCAGTCAATATAATGTTACTTGTATAGATCTAAAACAGGAGTTTTGAAAAAGTATTGTCATCTTGTATCAAAGATTATGAATATTGATAATATTATGATGGCAAAATGATTAGATAATTTCCGAGCAAATAAGCAGTAGATTATGAATTTCATGGTTACCTACGATCATGGTTGTTTTCTATGTAAATTAAGGGGACAATAAGGACACAAAAACAATGATCTCTTAAACAAATACAACTTATCACATAGATCAGAAGATCTCAAGTATAGATGGGATTAATGTTTGTTAAGAAAGAAGTAGATCAGGAAATTAAATGAACCAAATAATTATAGATATTAAATGATTATATCATGTCAGTTTATTATCTAAGAACACTACAGATACTATATATGAGCTTTAAAATAATAATTATTGATACAAAGTTAATTCCTACTTGTAGATAAATGTAATAGGCCTATACAGACAGACAACATTCTCAAATACAATCACAAAGCCATAATTTAAACTTACATCTGACTGATTTGATAAATATCAGCTTCTTCAATTAACATACATATGTATATGTATTGTTAAGTTTGCAATTATTTTCCTGTGTGATTCTTTTATTAACATAATATATGCCAAAATAATATCAATGATTAGAAATCTCTGATTTTCACAGGACAGAAAAAAATGTTTCTCAGATTCGTGATATATGTTCAGGAGCAATGTCAATCAATAGTTGAACAAGAACAATTATTGTGCCTTAGAACCAAAAAACAATTAAAATTTTTAGATGCCTATTTACTTATTGGGTATGTATGTGGTGTGCTCAGTATGACATATGATGATGTAAGAGATGTCAGAGGATATATATGAGTTGGATCCATCTTTCTATCATGTAGGTTTCAGGGATGGTACTCAGATTGGCAGGCTTAGACATAGGCAGTTTTACTCCCCATACCATATTTTTGGGCCAAAAAATATTTTTTAATTAAAAGGAAGAAAGAAGACATAAGAATAAAACTGAACAGATTATCTTGATTCTAAGAGTCTAATTATGAGATGAGAGCAATCAGTACAATATATTATCTCATTACACATTTATTTACTAATAAACAGTGTAGGTATCTGTTAAGCACTGTTAATAAAGATCAGTGGGATACATTTTTTTTATTATGAGATCTTCATATAATTAAAAACAATGAGATTAGTGGTTAAATAGAAATTAGTTAATAAAATATTTTGGATTAACTGTGGGATGATGGTATCTGCACAGTAATTGAAGGGCTTGTACATAAGTGTCACATCAGAGGATCCTAAAGCCTACATGGCATGAAAGTGGGGGTTGTACTTTAAATACAAAAATAAATACCATCAACTAGCACATATCAATTGACTGTTGTACACATTTTCATGTTTACATCGAAAACAAAATGATCTGCCAAGAAACTGTAGATTCTATAAGTTTATTTTACCAAATCAGACTAGGAAATTTGAATCAGCTCTCTGGCTGAAAGTAGCCAGAAATACAAACAAGAGAAAAATATATATTCTTGAAAACTTTAATAAACCTAAAAATGAGGGAAGAAATTCTAGGGACAAACAAGATTCAGAAGAATAAAGAATGTGCATAAGTTTCAGTATTTTTAAGTACTTACCCACTACTTTCTCACTAGCGAAAGGAGATAATTCAAGAATCTGAACACCATATTGATGCTCACAATAAAGTGAGCCAAGTATTAACCAATGGGTGTGAGCATCCAAACTGCAACCACTTAATAAAAGTCACTCTAATAGATTTATGTCTAAGTGAGGAGAAGGACCCATAAGGAGTCCCTTTGAAGAATTAAAGTTTGAAATAATCTCAATGGATATAATTAAAAAAAAAAAACCATTTAGATAATTTCCAGGCACAGCGTAGACATTTCCTCAAAGAATCTACTAATATCCACACCTTCAAAGATTCAAAATACTGTTACATATAATTATTGACTATCAATGAAAAATAAGCTCCCAATAGACAAAATTTTAAGTAATAAAGCAATAGACAGTAGGCTTACAACAAACTGATATGAACAATGACTTCTTAGAAAAAGTTCTGAAATTAGTTATGCTGAACATATCTACTATGTTGGAAAACACAATTAAGAATTTAAATACGAAGTTTGAAATTGCAAGTAAGTTAAAAATTGCTGAAAAGCAAAACAGCTGGGTTGAAATGTTAGTTCAGCAAACCATATTAAAATTACATTAAAAATAGTCAACAAGGGTAAGTAAACTAGAAGGTCAGGCTGAATAACAAATTCACAGAAAAGGTGGAAGAAAAGGAGAGTCAAAAGGATATGGCAGTGTTGGACACACACCATATTCCTCTAATTATAAAGAAGTAATTCCCAACAGAGATGCAAAAGAGTAAAATTCAAGAAAGAATCAATTCAAGAAAGAAAAAGAAAGAAGGGTCTGTATGTATATTAGCCTTTGATAATCTTAAAAGCATTTATCTTATTATCCTTGCTAAGTACTAAATAAATAATGCATCTCCTTCCTCTTCAATATTTTCTGCTTTTTATGCCTATCTATTCTTAAATTTTTGATCACTGTGAAAGTACTTCTTGAAAGCTATATATGGTTGTTTTTCATTCAACAAAATTTTATTTTTTTTTTATTTTGATCATTCAGATGTTGCTTTTGGATTCAAGACCCTGTAGGCCTGTGTTACCCCTCCCTCACCAATGAAAGACTTTAGCATAGATAAAACAATTCAATTTTTTGGTTTTTTGGCTATATTTCTAACAAAAACATAGTTCCATGTAAGATTTTAAGTAAATGCACAATAGTAATATGTAAATTATAACCAAAGAAATGGCACTGGGTTCTGGGAATATGAGAGTAATATGGATTAAAATATGTGGTTTTTTTGGACAAATCCACAAGAAATACTGAAATATTCTAAATTTAACCATATCGATTAGCACAGCCTCAGATTATGCAGACCTGCTGAAAATGTCGTTCCATGACACAGAATACCTACACAATAAATGCAACATTTTGGGTTTTACATCCAACACTAAATAAACATATCAAATAACACACACACACAAGTGCATGCACACATGCAAAGTAAGTGCCTACTATATTAATAGAATAATAAAAACAATGAACTAACCATCATATATAGGAAGATATTATAGGTATCCACGCCTTCATGAGGAAGCTAGTGAACACATATGAATAATGTAAGCAGGGATTTGACATTTTCCACGCACAAATACAGGAATGTACATCCATTTAGGCTGCTGATATCCTTGTGTTTTTTTTTTTTTTTCTGTAAAATTATTTCCAGTTGACGAGGAATCTGAGAAAATATACTCTTGCCTCCTGGGGACAACTGATATTCAACAAAGCTCTTGCATGCATAGAGATAATATGTATGACTCCAGTAACATTTATTCCTCCTCATGACACTTCAACTGTCCAGGTACGTTTGCAGAATTGATTTTTTTTTCCTGGCTACCCAGGCTCACACTATTACCTTTGTGCTACTGTTTATATTCAGAGCCTACAGTTATTACTCCAGTTTTGCTACTTAACTTTTATCATTCATATTTGTTTTAAATTAAGTTTGAAATACCCCAGGCTCATCCTCTTAGAATAGGAGGCTCTCTATTGTGTGTCCCATAATGAATTATACTATTCCTACTGCCATTTTTAATAAGCCTTTGTTCAGAGCCTGAGGCTAACAGTGGAAAAATAGGAATGGGATCTACTTTTGTTGAAATTCTGTTAGACTGACCTTTTCCTACAGAGCAAAGATAAGTTTGTCTATTTTTAGTTCATTGGTATTCTTACAGAGGTGAGATTGTGAGATGAAAGTTGGCAACTCTCCTTGATGAGGGTGAGAGTTTGTATACTTAGTATCAGCCCTCTGCGAAGGGCTTGTCAAGTACTATTCAGTTAGCAGAGGAAGTTGGGTAAAGTATGTCTATTTGGGTCAGGTTAAAATCACAAACACTGACCTATATCCTCCTCTGGCCATCAAATTCTCTATTTACAGATGCAGCTTTGAAACACAGACATTTCCTGCCAGTTTCTTTGCTTAATTCATTTTAATGGTAAGTTTAACACAAATACATTATTCAATATACTTATAAATACACCAAGCTTTATGCTTTCCTCTGAATCATGAAGATATCACTTTTGTATCTATCTAAAATATTTTAGTAATACTACAAAAAGAAATTGCTTTGGTTTATAGTTTATACAATTTTTCTCTTTTGATATTTCTCCGTTTTATATGCATCTTCTTAGTTGCCTGTAGTTTTTAGCAATTTTGTTTGAAGGACACATTTTTAACCCCAACCACTTAGGGAACAAGGAATAAACAGAGTCTAGGATTCTGAATTCTTATATATTTTTTCTTCTGTCAAAAAAATGATTTAACATGTATTTACTAAGAGAGTAAGAAGCAGAGAAAGGTAAAAAATCCAAACATGGAATTTTACTATTCATGGACTGATATCTCCAAAAACTAAGGTAATTTAAGAAACTAGCATGTGCAATTAAGGTAAGAGTAGCTTATGGTATATAATCTTTTACATATATAATAATGAAACTGTCTAGTTATAGATTTGTGCTTTACCAACATCTTTTTGGCAGAATTGCCTAAGGAGTCATGTTTTCTTTCTCTGGTCTCTGGCTCTTCTTTGTCTCTCTCTGTCTTCTCTCTCTCTCTCTCTCTCTCTCTCTCTCTCTCTCTCTCTCTCTCTCTCTCTCTCTCTCTCTCTCTCTCTCTCTATCTATCTCTCTTCCCCTCCCTTCCTACCTAACCTTCCCTGTTCTGTCTCCCCCACTTCTTGTGACTTTATTCACTTTCTCATTTCTCTTTTGTTGCTCTCTTATATTTTTTTCTAATCTCTAATTTAATTCTTTCAAAATGCAAATCTATGTATTAGGGTTCTCTAGAGTCACAGTACTTATGGGTAGTCTCTGTATAGTAAGGGAATTTGTTAATGACTTACAGTATGTAGTCCAACTCCCAACAATGGTCAGCAGCAGCTGTGAATAGAAAACCAAGGATCTAGCAGTTGCTCAGTACCACAATGCAAGCAGTCAAAGAAAGAGTGAATCTTCCTTCTTCCAATGTCCTTATGTAGGTCTCCAGCAGAAGGTGTGGCCCAGATTAAAAGTGTGTGCCACCATTCCTGGATCTGGGACTTGCTTTGTCCCAGATGAGCTTGAACCCAGAGATCTCCCTGTCTTAATCTTCTGGGATTCATAGCCACTAGGCCTCCAGATCTCCAAGCCAAGATTCAAATCAGAGTTCATTCCAAATGTAGTCAAGTTGACAACCAGGAATAGCCACTACAATGTACATACTTTTAAAAGTCTATTATGTAACAATATGAACACAGAAATCATTTCAATAAGAAGTAGAAAGCATTAAACCAGCAAATATGATAAAGTTGCCATTTGTTTCCATCCTCTTCATCCTCAGTGAACGGATAAATGAATGGATGAAACTGGAGTTCTTACCTCTTTCCTCCTACTAGCTACCTCTGTTCATGGCAAATTACCTAGACTATTTTCATTCCATGTGTGACAAAAATTACATATGTTGTCCTTTCCCACTTTTCCAGATTTTTTAAAATCAATGAAGGGCTGCAGTGGAAGTTTTGTGTCAATCACTGGTCATTATTTCCTCAAAGTACATGCATTGAATATATGGGGAGAAACTTCACAGATAGAAATGCTTTAAATCATCCTTAACCAACAACTGGTATGCAGGAAGCAAAATATTAATATGCATTTCTCAACAAGACATATTTGCCAATTTTCTCCCTCTCAAACTTGACATTTCAGTTATAAGTACTGTTAAATATATGCTGAAGATAGGAAAAACAAACATGAAAAATGTAGTTTGAGTAACTGTCATTCAGTATTAATTTATTGTGAGCATTTATCTATGAAGCTTCGCAGGCACTTTTGGAGGTCTGAATGGGTTTTACAAAACAAAACTAAGTGACAGTATGATAACATTATGCTACATTTAAGGACTCATTTATGTCAGTACTTCCTGCCTTGTTACAGGATATCGCTTCAAACTATGATCTGTTGGGGACACACTCCTCTGAATCAAATTTTCTAAGGGAGATATTAGTACTACATCCTGTTGTTTATAAAGAACTTTAAAATGTATCATGACATTGAAAATTAAAATTTAAACACTAGGTTCTAATTTGTTCCTTGTGAAAACAGGTTGGGATAATATAAATGTAGAAGTTATATTTAAAGCAAAACAGGATAAAAAAAAAACCAAGAATAGTTGAAAATTCAGTCAATGAGTACTCAAAAAAAAAAGTGCCACATGACAGCTATCTGCACTAAAGGTCTGACAACTCCTGAAGAGGGAGAGAGGCAAACAGGTCTTAGAATGTTTTCCTTCGTGCATCATATAGTACATGTAACAATCCGTCACCACCAAACTCAACTAGAATTTGTCAGAAAATTGCTATAATGTAAATGGCAACATTTCCCCTCAGTTTTTGACTCTTTGATCTTTTGCCCCAAAGCTTGCTGCTTCCACTACTGATAGCTTACTGCATTTAGGGTTATAAACATTGTGGCTTAAACATACCCCATCACTTTACAGGCTATTTTGCATACAAGATGTCTTATTTAACCCATTATTGTTAATCTTCAATTCATTCCATTCTTTTTTGCAAGACTGAGATTGTTTCATAATTTTTTTTCTGAGCAACACCACAGAAACAGTAACTCCACTATTCTTCCATCATGGAAAATCCATTGATTATTCCAGTGTATGTTATTTCAAAGGCCAGCCTCAATGGAATACCACAGCAGTGTGGCTTAATACTTAAGTGATATTATCTCATAGTTCTTGACATTAGAAGTCCAAATGCAACTCATTCTAAGTGTAGTGTTCTTTTCACTAAAACACACAGAGGAGAATCCTTCACAGTATCTGGAGCTTCAAAATAGTCTTTGCTGTTCTCAGATACACTTAGGCATGCATTTAGGCTTTGACTCTAGCCACGGGGTATTCTGACTGCATTTTGGTCATTACCTGCTATTCCCTGCTGTTTTTATTTTATAAGAACACCTATTTTAATGAGGACATCTTACTTTCCTACACATTTAAAGCCCCTATTTCCAGATAAGATTTCATGCACATGCAAGTGTCTGGGATTAAGAAATAAACATATGAGCCGGGCGGCGGTGGCGCACGCCTTTAATCCCAGCACTTGGGAGGCAGAGGCAGGAGGATTTCTGAGTTCGAGGCCAGCCTGGTCTACAAAGTGAGTTCCAGGACAGCCAGGGCTACACAGAGAAACCCTGTCTTGAAAAACCAAAAAAAAAAAAAAGAAAAAAAAAGAAATAAACATATGTTCTTGAATATACAATTCAACCCATTACCAAAGGCCACCAACAGTCTAACATGCCCTTGATGCCTTCTTTCTGAACTCACAGAACAAAATTCACATGAGGTAATCAAAGAACTATACTCATCCTTTCTCCTTATTGGGGATCAAGGAGGACATGTTGGCATAACCTTTCATTTCACATGAAATTATGTTTGTTCATGATAAGTGAATGAGTCGATAATGTATAGGGAAAAGAGAAAATTGCACCAGCTTCATATATGACTTGCTTTTCAGAATCCTGATTCTGATACGTAGTCAAGGACTAATGAAAAATAAGTCTTTACCCAGTGTTCAACCTATAAACAGGGCAAAAAGATTCATGGATTAGGAAGGATGTGACTCTCAGCCCCACAAAACTCTGAGAAGTAGGTCATCAAAATGTTATGGTAATTCAAAGTAATAAACACTTCTTTTTGCTTTAAATTTACACTAATTGATTTTGTAAGATTGTTCACTTAGAAATTTTGCATGATTTAATTTATGAAGAGGAATGTATATTTTATGTGACATGGATTTGAAAATTGATAATTCAAAATTTATTTCATATTCTCTTTTTTTTAATTTTACTCCAGATTTTATTCTTCTCCTGATCCACTCTCCAACATTTGCACATTCCATACCTTCTCCCCACCCCACTATCTCCATGAGTATGTCCCCACCACACTGCCAAACCCCATCCCACCAGAACTCTAAACTCACTAGGCCCTCTAGTCTCTGTAGGTTAGGTGCATCTTCTCTGACTAAACCCAGACCCAGCAGTCCTCTGCTGTATATGTGTTTGAAGCCTCATATCAGCTGGTGTATGCTGCCTGGTTGGTGTGCCACAATGAGAAATCTCCAGAGTCCAGGTTCGTTGAGACTGCTGCTCCTCCTACAGAGTCACCCTCCTCCACACCTTCTTACAACTTTCCCCTAATTTCATAATTTTTTCACACAGGGGTCAGCAGCTTCTGTCTATTGTTTGGGTGCAAATATCTGCATCTGACACTTTCAGCTGCTTATTGGGTCTTTCAGAGGGCAGTCATGACAGGTCCCTTAATGTGAGCACTCCATAGCCTCAGTAATATTTTCAGCCCTTGGGACCTCCCACTTTGGGCCTATCACTGGATCTCCTTTTCCTCAGGCTCCTCTCCATTTCCATCCCTGAAATTCTTTCAGATAGGAAAAATTATGGGTCACAGATTGACTGTCAGGTGGAAACCCCATCCCTCACTTGATCCTGTCTTTCTGTTGGAGGTGGGCTCTAAAAGATCCCATATCCCAGTGTAGGGCATTTCATCTAAGTTCCCTCTCTTTGATTCCTGAGAGTCTCTCACTTCCCAGGCCTCTGATACATTCTGCAGGGTCCCTCAAACCTCCTACCTCATAAGGTTGCATGTTTTTGAATATTTTTTATTAGATATTTTCTTTATTGACATTTCAAATGTTATTCCCTTTTCTATTTCCCTCCCAAAGATCCCCTTATCCATCCCTCCTCCCCCTGCTTCTATGAGGATGTTCCCCCACCCACCCACCCACTCCTCTTTCCTGGTCTGGCATTCCCCTACACTGGAGCATCAAGCCTTCATAGGAACAAAGGCCTCTCCTCGCTTTGATGTCCTACAAGGCCATCTTCTGCTGCATATGCAGCTGGAGCCATGGGTCACTCCATGTGTACTCTTTGGTTGGTGATTTTGTCCCTGGTTGGTGATTTTGTCCCTAGGGTGTCTGGTTGGTTGATATTGTTGTTCCTCCTATAGATCTGCAAACCCCTTCATCTCCTTCAGTCCCCTCTCTAATTCCTCTGTTGGGGACCCTATGCTCAGTCCAATGTATGGCTGCGAGCATCCACCTCTGTATTTGTCAGGTTCTGGCAGAAACTCTCAGGAGACAGCTATTTCAGGCTCCTGTCTGCATGCACTTCTTGGCATCTACAATAGTACCTGGGTTTGATAACTGTATATGGGTAGATCCCCAAATGTGTGCATAAACTAACAGCTTGACAGCACATCTGAAAGCTCTAGAACAAAAAGAAGCATATATACCCAAGAGGAGTAGACGACAGGAAATAATCAAACTCAGGGATGAAATCAACCAAATAGAAACAAAAAGAACTATTCAAAGTATCAACAAAACCAGGAGGTGCTTCTTTGAGAAAATCAACAAGATAAAACTTTAGCCAGTCTAACCAGAGTGCACAGAGACAGTATTCATATTAACAAATCAGAAATGAAAAAGGAAACATAACAATAGAAATCAAGAAAATCTAAAAAATCAGATCATACTGCAAAAGCCTATACTCAACAAAACTGGAAAATCTGGATGAATGACCAATTTTTTAGACAGATACCAGGTACCAAAGTTAAATCAGGATCAGATAAAACATCTAAACAGTCCCATACCCCCTAAAGAAATAGAAGCAATCATTAATAATCTC
This sequence comes from Tokudaia tokunoshimensis, assembly GCA_036184795.1. Lineage (NCBI taxonomy): Eukaryota > Metazoa > Chordata > Mammalia > Rodentia > Muridae > Tokudaia > Tokudaia tokunoshimensis. The sequence continues at coordinate 24,830,100 of BTHU01000014.1, forward strand.
CCAACCAAAAAGAGCCCAGGACAAAATGAATTTAGTGCAGAATTCTATCAGACCTTCAAAGAAGACCTACTTCTAATATTCTTCAAACTATTCCACAAAATAGAATCAGAGAGAACATGACCCAATTCATTCTATAAAGTCATAATTACGGTTATTTCTAAATCACACAAAGACCCAACAAAGAAAGAGGACTTCAGACCAATATCCCTTATGAAGATTGAGACAAAAATACACAATGAAATTCTTGCAAACCAAATCCAAGAACACAACAAAATGATCATCCATCATGATCAAGAAGGCTTCATCCCAGGGAGGCAGAGATGGTTCAATATATGGAAATCCATCAACATAATTCGCTATATAAACAAACTCAAAAACTCAAAGAAAAACAACCACATGATCATTTCATTAGATGCTGAGAAAGCATTTAACAAAATCCAACACCCCTTCATGATAAAAGTCTTGGAAATGTCAGGAATTTAAGGCCCATACCTAAACATAGTAAAAAAAAAATATAGCAAACCAGTAACCCACACCAAACTGAATGGATAGAAATTTGAAGCAATCCCACTAAAATCGGGGGCTAGACAAGGCTTCCCATTCTCTCCCTTCCTATACTTGGGGTATCAAGGGTTTACAAAAGACAGACTTATATAATGGTCCAAAACCAAAAGATTGTCATTAATGTTTTAATACAGACTAGCTGGGTCTGACTCAATTTAGAGATGGTCATTCATATGGAAGATGACTCATAAAGATAACTCTCAAGGGGAATCAGGTTTTACCAGAAGCTGGTTCGTTTTTTTGTTGATATTTTCAATTTGCAGTGTTAGGTAGATTTACTCTCTTCACTGCTTAAAAAGAGAGCAAATCCAATCACATACCTACTAGCCTTATTGATCCCAACTGTTCTCAAAGCATTTGATGATTTTTAGAATGAAAATGTAATTAAGCTAGCCATTTCGTTTTCTCATCTACTCCATAATTTCCAAAATGCATTTAGGATATACACAGATATCTAAGTATTGATTTAAGATACAAAAAAAATGGACAAGACAATTTTACCAAAACACCAAGATATTTTTTTCTTCTTAATATAGTTTCATTGCAATGACAATTCATTAATTTTATGCATAGAAATGTGAGTTACTTACATAAAAATTTCTACTGTGCAGCAGAGTCCAATGGTTGTCTCATACAGAAATACTTTATGGAAATTCATGTGCTTATGTGGCTATCTGTGCAGGATGAGAGCATTGTTTTTCACAGAACACTGCTGCTCCTTCACAGAATGACTGACATATAAACTATTGTTATTCAGACTTCAGTTGCCAGAGATTTCCTTGAAAATGAACAAAACGAGCTTGCTGTGTCAAAAAGAGATAGTGACAGGTGTATTGCCATGATTTTAAGCAAAAACAAACAATAAAAATGCACTCAGGAGCAGAACAATTACTAAAGAATTTTCTGGTAAAGATCAGGGGAATGTTAATACGTTAATATAGGTAATATTTGACTTATATAACAAAACTCATCTACATTTGAAAAACACTCACAATAGAGTTAACTCAGTAACAAGTGCTTTTCAAATGTCTATTGCATGATTTAACAATATAACACTCTAGCAAAGATGGAAGCAGCATCTAAGACTAGCAAAATAGTATAGAGAAACAGTGACCTGAATGTTCATTGAAAATCTTCAGTATCTCACGTAGCAACTGACAATCAAGGGTCACTAATTATTGTATTTTATATAGAATTAAAGAAAAATATTCTAAAACATGTGAAAAGCTTTATCAATACTGTTCCTATTTTCAAATGCATATGGTAAAGTCATGTTTCTATTCCTCAATCAAAATAATATATGATATTAGCTTGATTCAAGAGTTAAAAAAAAGCCTTTGCCTTCTTATCAATACATGCTACTTTAACAAAATGACATTCTGAGCAGCTTTAAATTACAAATATTTTCGGTCTGTTCTGAAGGTTGGGAAGTCAAGATTCTGTGCCTAAGCTGGACTTTTTCTGGTCAGGTGTTCATACAGATTTGGTCTTGTGGGGTTCGGGAAAGAGTGGTTTTCTGCAGTCCTTCTCTAACAAGTTTGTTGATCTCCTTGAGGTCTCATCCCAGAGCTGCCACTGACTAGCATACTGGGGATTTGATTTTGATACACGAACTTTTGGGAAGAATATTCTGATCACAGTACAATGACTCTTTTACTATGCCAGGCATATATATATTTGCAAAAAGATTTTAGAAACCATTTTCCCGGTTTTGAAATTTGTTTGAAATTGATTTTGAAAGTCATTTTTGAAATGATATAAAAAGCATAATAATTTTTAAATAAGTGAATATTTTTAAATGGCAGCTTTCAATGTGATAAGTATTAACACAAATAAGCCATATGAATAGAAGTTTGAGGGGATAATAAACAGTTTTTAATACTATAGAGCTGTCTTAAGTTTGCAGTGACTGCTATACTGAACTCAATGTGTATTTCTCTGGGTATACATTCCTTTTTATTTTGTCATTAAAGACACAATGGAAAAATGATTCCATATGCTTCCTGCTGTACATAATCTCAATTCTATTCAATTCCAATTTAATTCTCAGTTTAAGAAAAATTGCAAAAAAAAAAATCTGTACCCTAAAGTTATCTTCTTGAAACCCCACTTTGATGGTAGAAAATCAATTTGTTGAGGTTTATGTAAAATATAGGGCACAGCGGGGTGGGCGGTGATATGATTAAGGCTCTCCTGTTGTGTCACTTCCATAAAGTTAGATTTGGAATGAGCAGAGTTACACTGTGGACTTTTTCTCTGGATGAGATTACCCACTCTTTCCTATCTCCTTATCTGTTTGAGTGGTTTTCAAATAGCTAAAGTAGTGGGCGGCATAGCTAATGTAGTTCTTCATAAGGAACAGGAATTGATTCTGACATACATCAGGAGAAATAGTTCCTGTGTTTTCATAAAATTAAATTTACCTTTTGTTCTCTTTTGTGAAATGACTGGGTTTTGTTGTTTTGCTTTAACATCGGTGTATTTAGAGGTGGTGGATTAATTTCCTAGGCATTTCAAAGTTATGCCATTGCACAAGTTTATGTGGATTCAGTGAGCTGTAAAATAATTCCCAGTTTCTTTATATTTTGATTTAAATTTTGAGGATTTCACTGAGGAATTTACTATTCCCCAGTGGCTTATGGAAAGGTCAGGTTCAGGGGAAATAAAATAGCATTAGTTCCTTAACTGTAAACATATTGAACACAATGTAGTCCTCACACTGTACTTTAATATATTTTATCTTTTCACTTTTTAAAGAAAAATGAGATGGTTTATTTGAGAGTCAAATTGGAGTCACTTTGATCCAGGTACTCAGATTCAGGTTTCTTAAAAATGTACATTACAACCTAGTAAAAACTGCATAAATTTTATTGTTGTTGTTCATTTCTTTTGTCTTTTATGGAAAATAGATTTTTTAATAGAATATATTCTGATGATGTTTTTACTTCGGTACTTAAAAACAAAACACAAAACACTTCAAATAAAATGAGAGTATCATAAAATGCATTTTCTGATTTTAAAACAATGATAATCTGATATAGAAAACCCAAAAACAACTTTTTTTGGCCAACAAGAATATCTTTCAACATGTTGAAAGTCTAAAAAAATCTGAAAAAATATTTATAATGGAAAAATTCTGATTCATGGGACAAGAGATAGCTGGAGATTAAAAAAAGACCAAAGGAGTCTAATCAGGATGTTATTAAAGGATATTTGTTTGTTTGTAAGTCTCATGCCTCCAATCTCTATCAAAGATTAATATGTATACGTGAATTCAGATTCCTCTTACCTCTGTCTCCTAAGTATCTATTAGTGGTAGAGGCATACAGTATACCATATATATATTTGCTGCATGGCAATATAGATATCAGTTCATATTGCTTTTATGTGGTTAATCGTGTAAAAGTAATTAACATGATAATAATACTCTACTATTCTACCAAGAAGGGATTGTCTGCTAGCTGTTCCAGTTTCCATCTCGAATCTGAGTTCTCAGAAGAGGGCAGCAAGAGAATTGCAATGAGTTCTGGACTACAGTGTGGGGCCTTGTCTCAAAACAACAGCACCAAAAATGCTATGCAATAAAACCTGAATAGTCAAGCCTCTGGCTTGTGTTGCTCTCTGAAAACACCTTGAATATTTATAGATATATATTGCTTTTTTTAAAGTCATGTTATCTGGCTCACAAACTAATGTAAATTCAGCTGGGATCTTTAAATAGAACAGGGAGCTTTGCTTCTTCAAAGTATCAGATTATTTAATAAGGTTAATATCACAAAGGAAAGAACAGATGTCTATCTCCCTCTTAGTATAGGCATGTGGAAGGGAATGGTTAGAAATAAATGTGTGCTGGGGTCTTAAAGAATTAAATAACCATAGCTCCAGATGTACAATAAAAGTTACTTAGGGAAAGAGATGTGTATTTCCTCTGAAGTATTGAAATTTTGTCTTTTAAATCCCACGTGTGATCTTTGCCTATCAAAATGGCAAAAGATATACCACTGGAGAAAAGAAAAATGAAACAGTTGTAGTTTGCACCTACAACTCATGAGGCTTTCAGAACTTTGGATAATGAGTGAAGCTCATGGCAGTATAGGATAAATTGCGTTTGCTGTGAGGTTTTCACACTCACAGGCCTGACCAGGGGTAAATACAGATATCATAGCAGTGTTGTTGATATTATGTATCTATAAATAGATATGTAGCTATATGTAATACAGACACACTCATTCAAGATCACATTGAGCAATAATCTATGATGCTGTACTTTTACAGTTTCATGACTTCCTGCCATAAAATAAAAATAGCTTATCATTGATTTCATCCATTTGGGAACCGAGAGCAGCCATTTTCATATCATCATACCAAAGGATCTTCTTCCCTACGGGCCTGGGAATGAAATTTCAGTTTAGAATCTACTCAACAGTGGTAAGCAAGGAAGACATCATTGACTCTTGGGTGTCTAGACTAGGAAATATTTATGTAAAAAAATGGGAATATTCAGAAACGAAAGTTACCTGTAGAAAAATAAACATTAAAATCCAAAACTCAAAATTTATTTTGCAATTATGCCATGGTATTCATGTCCTACTGGAAAGGCTGGGCAATGAGGATCACACATTTAAGACCAGCCTCAATAATAATTAATTTGCTGTTTACAACAACAACCGAACAACCAAACAACAACAAACAAACAAAACACAAGAATGTAGCTTAGTGGACTAGTCCTTACTTTATACAAACAAATTTAATCCACACAAATATTTTATAATTTTACCCAAGGAAGAAGGGGCAGAAAGATTGTAGGAGTTAGAGGAGATGGAGGACATCAGGAAAACATGACTTACTGAATCAACTAAGCAGAACTCAAATCATATGGGCTCACAGAGATTGAGGTGGGGCTCTCATGGGTCTGTATGAAGTCCTCTGTGAATATTTTAGCTTGTGTGTGTGTGTGTGTGTGTGTGTGTGTGTGTGTGTGTGTGTGTGTGTTAGCTTGGTGTTTTTGTGGAATTCCTAACAGTGGAAGATGTGCCTCTCACTCTTTGGCCTACTCTTAGGAATCTTTACCTCTTATTTGGTTGCTTTGTCCAGTCTTGATATGAGGACTTCTGCTTTGTCTTATTGTGTCTTGTTTTGTCTTCTGTGATTGTCTTCTCTTGAAGGCCTGCTTCTTTTTGAAGGAAAATGGAAAGATGGTAGATCTAGTCCAAGAGGGGGGGTGAAAGGTAGCTAGGAGGTCTAGAGGGAGGGTAAAGTTTATTTGGAATATATTTTATGAATGAAAATTCTAATTTTAAAATTAATAATAATAATAATAATAATAATAATAATAATAATAATAATAACAATTCCTCAAAGTATATGAAGCTGTTTGCTTTTCATTGTTTATGTTTAATACCACCTATATTTTACTCTCCTGATTTCCTTTTGGTTGACCTGTGTAATGAGAAACAGCATTTCCTTCACATTTTATGGGCTGCCAGTCAAATCATGTTGTAAATGACGGTCACATTGCAATAAATTTAGGTGAAAACATTTTTATGTTTCTTTACAAATGAAAACTTAGAAATGTACTTAATTATAACTAAGTCGTTCTGCCCAACAGTTTACAGGCATAAGGGAAGTGGCTTTACTTAAATCAGGTATAAGTAAACAAAATTGTATTTAAGTGGCTCTTTTAAGAGCTCAATACGTTTTTTTTTAATGGAAAGATGGTAGATCTAGTCTGAGAGGGGAGGAGAAAAGTAGCTAGGAGGACTAGAGGGAGAGTAAAGTGGATTTGGACTGTATTTTATGAAAGAAAATTCTAATTTCAAAATAATAATATTTTTGAAATATTGTATATGTATATTTTTGTATATTGTACATATATATATATTGTACATATATATATATATATATATATATATAATCTTGTCTATCTGATCTCTAAACTTTAGTTTGTGCTAGTAAATCTGCTTATGATGTGCATGCAACTCATTACAATCATTAAAATGAAAGAGATTTAAAATGATGCAGTCTTTACTAGACTTACTGTTGTGTGGATAACAAGCATGACTCTTAGATAAAGCATAAAAATCATTACAGAAAGATTGTTATTAGAAGAAAATTTTAAAAGTTTAGTTCAGAAGAAGAGACACTGTATCAGATCCATGTTTATTCAGAATTTTCCTAAAGGGTGTTTCCAAATCTGATTTGTTTAGAGTAGCTCAGAAAAATTAGCTGAGTCTTATTAATTTTATGTGTTAAGTCTCATGATACCCTTAAGGTTCTCTGAATACTGGGGAAAAAAAATCACAAAAGATAGACAATGAGAAGCTCCAAAGACCCCACTCAAGGAAGAAGGAATGCATGTCTGACTGAAGGACAGTGCTTGGAACCCCAAAGAAAACAATATACTTCTATCCAAGAGAAGACATTGAAGTTGATATATATTAAATATTTGGTAAATGTCTTGGGACTTACTAGGGTTCAAAGTTCTGAAATAACATGATTCTTTTTTTTTAATTATTTATTTTATTTTTTTTAATTTACATTCCAAATCATTTCCCCTTTCCCGTTTCCTCCCTCCCCGAAAGTCCCATAAGCCCCCTTCCCTCCCTCTTTTCTCCATTCAACCCCCTCTCGTTACTCTGTCCTGGCGTTCCCCTACATCCAGTCTTTCCAGGACCAGGGGTCTCTCCTTCCATCTTCTTAGAAATCTATTGATATGCGGATTGTGTCTAGGGTATTCCGAGATTCTGGGTCAATATCCCCTTATCAGTGACTGCATACCAAGTGTGTTCTTTTGTGATTGGGTTACCTCACTAAGGATGATATTTTCAAGATCTGACCATTTGCCTAGGAATTTCGTGAATTCATTGTTTTTAATTGCAGAGTAGTATTCCATTGTGTAAATATACCACATCTTCTGAATCCATTCCTCCGCTTAGGGACATCTGGGTTCTTTCCAGCTTCTGGCTATTATAAATAAGGCTGCTATGAACATAGTGGAGCATGTGTCCTTATTGCATGCAGGTAAACAAATAGAAACTATATATCACCTCCTATCTCTTATCTCCCACATTCCCCTGGCTGAAGTTGAGGGAACAAAATAAAGAAAAGGGTGAGAAGAAAGAAAGAGCAAGGGAAAGAGGGGAGTTCTGGGGAATCCGTATTCTGGGCATAAACTGGCTATTACACACATGAACTCACAGCAACTGAGGTCATCTATGCAAAACCTGCATAACTCAAGTCACTTAAACATTCTAGCATTGATTCAAAGGGTCCCTGATGAGTTCCTGGTCCAAAAATTTGTAGTTGATGCCTTTGTGGGAGAGGAATGTCATATTTCCTTCAGGCCAGTAGCTAGAGGTAGTTTTTTTCAAGACTCAGTGCCCCCATACCATATGGACAGCATTAATAGGACTTAGTGGATTAAAAAGAAACAAACAAACATAGACAATATGTAAAGAAGATGCATGGAGGATAGGGTGCCCTAAGGGTTGCTGTCTGGAAGTGAGAGGGGAGGATATGATGAAGATATATTTTATATATGTGTGAGACTTTCAGAGAATAAATTTAAAATATTATTTGAAAAGAATCTTGAGTCTTCCATTGAAATTAAGAACAAAGTGCATTATTTGCTTACTTCTAAAAATATAAATTCACCCTTCCACATGCACAAAATAGCCCTGCTTAAAGAGTGTTCAGAATGGGGAGGAGGGATAGGTCACTGCCATGCTCAGCACATTCATGAAGCCTGCAAAGAAAAGAAGGGAAGGAAGGTATTAAGGTTGGAGAGAAGCACAATCTTTTTTTTTTAAATTCTTACTCCCACACATTCACACACACACACACATACACACACAAACACACACATACACACATACATATATACACATACTATATAGACACAGGAAGACAAAAAATGAAAATATGGGAGCTGGAGAGATGTCTGAGCATTTAATAGTCCTTATTACTCTTGCTCGGAATAAAAATATGGTCCCTGGCACCCACATGTCTATTACTCCTGTCCCAGGAATTCCAGCATTCCAGTGACTTCTTCAGCCTCTGCCTTCACTGAACATACATAGTGCCCATGTATCTATGGAAGTAAAACACTTATGCACAAATAAATAAGAAGATTTTATGCTAATATTTAATATGTTTCTTTAGCATAAGATTTACAAGTTAACTTGACATCTATAGAATGCGATGAAATATAAAAGTAAAAAGACAATACATAATTTAGCATACATATGTAGTTTTTTGTTGTTTAAAAATTGTTTATTACAGTAGTTCTCCTCTACCCACATGATAAACAGATTGAGAAAGAGGTTATGGAAACAGTACCCTTCAAAATAGCCACAAATAATATAAAATACATTGGTATGACTCTAACCAAGCAAGTGAAAGAGCTGTGTGACAAGAACTTCAAGTCTCTGAAGAAAGAAATTGGGGAAAATATCAGAAGGTAGAAAGATCTCTCTTGCCCGTGGATCAGTAGGGTTAGTGAAGTGAAGATGGTCATCTTACCAAAATCAATCTACAGACTCAATGCAGTTTCCATCAAGATTCTAACAAAATTTTTCACAAATTTTCTAAGAACAATTCTCAGCTTCACATGGGAAAACAAAAAAAACCCACAATCCTGAACAATAAAAGAACTTATGAAGGTATCATCATCCCTGACTTCAAGCTGTACTATAAAGCAATAGTAATAAAAATCTATATGGTATTGGCATAGAAGCAGGCGAATCAATGGAATAGAATTTAAGACTCAGAAATAAACCCACACACTCACAGACATGGGATGTTTGTCAAAGAAGCCCGAATCAAACAACAGATAAAAGCAAACATTTTCAGAAAATGGTGCTGCTCTAACTGCATGTCTGCATGTAGAAGAATGCAAAAGATCAATATTTATCACCCTACATAAAACTCAAATCCAAATGGGTCAAAGATTTCAACCTAAAACCAGACACAATTTATCTAATAGAACAAAAAGTGGGAATAACCTTGAACTTGGGGGGGGGGTTGAGCAGGGGGAAGGGAGATGGGATATGGGGTTTTCAGAGGGGTAATGTGGAAAAGGGATACCATTTGAAATGTAAACAAAGCAATTATCTAATAAAAATTTCTGAGAGAGAGAGAGAGAGAGAGAGAGAGAGAGAGAGAGAGAGAGAGAGAGAGAGAGAGAGAGAAGTTCCTGAACAGAACACCAGTGGTTCAGGCACTAAGGTCAAGAATTAACAATTGGGACTTCAGGAAATGAAAATCTTCTGTAAGCCAAAGGAGACTGTCTTCAGGACAAAACAACAGCCTAGACTGGAAAAAGATCTTCACTAACCCTACTTCTGACAGAGGGCTAACATCCAAAATTTACAAAGATGTTAGATACCAACAACCCAAATAATCCAATTAAAAAATGGGGCACAGAGCTAAACAGAGAATTCTCAATAGAGGAATCTCAAATGGCTAAGAAGCACATAAAGAAATGTTCAATGTCCTTAGTCATCATGGAAATGAAAATCCAAATGATTATGAGATTCTACTTTACACCCTCAGAATGGCTAAGATCAAAAACTCAAAGGACAGAACATGCTGGTGAAGATGTAGAGCAAGAGAAGTACTCCTCCACTGCTGGTGGGAGTGCAAATTTGTACAATCACTCTGGAAATCAATGTGACAGTTTCATAGATTTGGAATAGCTCTACATCAAGACCCAGCTACATCACTCCAGGACATATACTCAAAAGATGCTCCACCATCCCACAAGAACAGTTGCTCAACTATATTCACAGAAGTTTCATTCCTAATAACCAGAAACTAGAAACAACCTATATGTCTCTCAACTGAAAAATGGATACAGAAAATGTGACCATATCTACACAACAGAACACTCCTCAGCCATTAAAAATAAGGGCATCGTGGATTTTGCAGGCTAATGGATGGAACTTGAGAATATCATCCTGAGTTAGGTAATTTAGACCCAAAAGGACATGAGTGGTATGTACTCACTTACAAATGATATTAGCTATAAAGTATAGGATACCCATGGTATAATCAACAGACCCAAAGAAATGAAATATTGAGAGCAGAAGGCAGGATGTTCAAATCTTTCACAGAAGGGGAAACAATAAATATCAGGGATATCTGGAAGGAGCAAATTGAGTGGAAGATGGGAGTGAGTAGGAGAGCTTGGAGGAAAGATCATATATAGGTAGAGCAGGGGAGAAAGCAAGCTGGGGATGGGAAGATCTCTCAGATATGTCAGAGGCCTGGGATGAAGAGATGCCCCAGAGGATCTAAGGTGGAGGGACACTAGCTAAGATTCCTAGCAGTGGGGGATTTTGATCCTGAAGTGGCTACTTCCTCTATCCAGGCAGGAGCCCTAGTAGAAGTTTAATGACAGCAACTCACCTTCAAAGTCTTTGACCTAAATAATGCCCTGCCTACAAGATCTGCAGGGACAAAGATAGAGCAGAGACAAGGGGAATGGCCAACCAATGACTATCCTAAATTGAGATCCATATGGGCAAGAACCAATCCCTGACACTATTGGTATTACCTTTTGCTTGAATACATGAATTTAGCATAACTGTTCTCTGAGAGCCTCCTTCCAGCAACCAATAGAAAGAGATGCAGAGACTCACACCCAAACATTAGATGGAGCTCAGAGAGTAACATGGAAGAGTTGGGAGAAGAATTGAGGAACCTGAAGAGGAGAGGGACTCCACAGAAAGAACAACAGAGTTAGCTAACCTGGAACCTTACAGGTTCTCATTCTGAATCACCAACCAAAGAGTAAATACAGGATGGACCTAGTCTTGCCCCCTACATATGTAGCGGATGAGTAGCTTGGTCTTGGTGAGGGTCCTCCAAACAGCTCAGAGTGGGGACTGTCCCTGAGTCTGTTGACTGCCTACTTGCCTGTGGATCTCATGCCCCTAAATGGACACTTTTTCTGGTCTCAATGGGAGATGATGTGCCTAATCCCACAGAGACTTGGTATTTGTGTGTGTGTGTGTGTGTGTGTGTGTGTGCATGTGTCTGTGTGTGTGTGTGTGTGTGTGTGTGAGAGAGAGAGAGAGAGAGAGAGAGAGAGAGAGAGAGAGAGAGAGAGAGAGAGATGAGGTTTGACACCCAGAGGGGGGATTTCATTTCCCAAAAGAGAAGGAGAAAGGGGGATGGGGAAAGACTTGAGATAGGGGGTACTGGGAAGAGAGGAAGGGCTGATATTGTGTTGTATATGGAATAAATAAATAAATATAATAAAAATTTAAAAACAGTTCATTACAGACATTATTTTACCTAAAGTTTGTATAGTTATTGCTCTTTGAAAGTCATGAGATTAAGAGGAGTATTCACCTTACTTGAAGAGGTCAGCTGGCCACCAGAACTCCAGACCTGTGTGTCTAGTCCAATAATCACCAAAATAGCTTCCTCCTTCCCATAGTTGATTAATGCAGATGTGGAGACCCAGAGACAGACATTAGGTAAAGCTTGGAGTACCACACAGAAGAGGGGAAGGAAGGATTGTAGGAGCCTTAGGGGACTAAGATAATATAAGAGCATGTCCCACAGAATCAACTAACCTGGACTCCCGGGAGCTCAGAGAGACTGAGAGGCATGCATGGGTCTCAGTTAGGTCTCTGTGTACATGCTGTGAATGTTTAGCTTGGGATGTTTGTGAGACTTCTAACAATGGGAGTCTCTGACTCTTTTGTCTGCACTTGGGACCCTTTTCTTCCTATTGAGTTATGGATCTAGCCTTGATATGAGGATTTGTGGCCATTCTTATTGTGTCTCCATATGCCATTGGTATCCCTTGGAGGCCTGCTCTTTCTTGGAGGGAAATAGAGGAGCATTGGCTCTGGGGTAAAATGGAAGTGGGAAGGGGTTACCAGGAGTGGAGAGACAGGGATGCAGTTAGGATGTATTGCATGGGATAATATATATAAAAAGGGGAGAGAGAGAGAGAGAGAGAGAGAGAGAGAGAGAGAGAGAGAGAGAGAGAGAGAGAGAGAGAGAGAGAGAGATGCTATGCTCTATTTGTAGCAGGCATCATTAAATTGAATTAAGTTCAGGTAACATGATAATTTCATTGAATCTGCTTCCTATTTTACCTAGCAATTTGGTCTACTTTACTTGAGGAAAAAAATCATTATATAATGATTATCAGACAGATGTGTTTTAATAAATATTTGAGAATAAAAAGCACTGCTCAATTTTAATGGGTATGTAATTGTAATTCCCAAGTATCTTTCCTTCCTCGACTAATTGGGTAATGACATTGCTAGAATTAATCCAAGGTCATCAGCTGCCACATAGTACAGATGGTTTCACTCTTTTACGAGAAGAGAGGGAATTCAGGATTACTATTGCCTGCTGCTTTTCAAGCTCATTTTTATTCTTAAAAATCTACATTTTCTGTGCAGCTGAACTGCTAAGCCATATGTTTCACTCTGAATATATTAAATGTCTGCTGCACATAATCATTACACTAAACGTAGTAAGCATTAGAACTTTTCAATACAGAGAAGAAACACACAATAGTGTGTGTGTGTGTGTGTGTGTGTGTGTGTTTTCCTTTAACTTACTAAAAATTATGAGATAAGAAGTCAACCTAAAAGAAGTGAGTAAACTTTTTTTCTGGTATTTAATTTGCTTTCATATACTTCAAAATTTTCCTAACTCCACTTTAAATAGCATGGTATCTTTCAGCTAGAAGGTAGCTCTTTGAAATGTATTTCCATCCTGCTCCTGGTGGTAATTGTAAGAAATAAATAAAAATGAGATATTTTTTATTCTTATCTTCCAAATTCTGATATGGCATTGACACAAACAACAACTTACAGGCTTGACAAGTACTTCTCTATACCATTACAGCTAAAATATTCTATTAAAAATAGAAATACTATTGACAATTTAGAGTTGCAAATATTTAGCAGTTAGTATTTTTATATAAATTATTTTCAGAAAAAAAACTAATCTCAGAAGGCTTAGGTTATTATTTTGCAAAGGTCTAAATACTTGAACCCAGAAACTATAACTGACTTACTCATGGCCTTGAAACCAGAACATGAAAATCTGAATGCTCACAGGATTTCTGCCTAAGTTCTCTGCCTGAGAAACTCCAGTCAAAGTCCTGTTCTTTTCACTTTTAATTTTTGTTTCTGTTCTTGCTGTTGCTGTTTTGTTTTGGTTTGGGTTTTGTTTTGTTGTATTATTTTTTTAAAATAGGTTGGTAATTTTACACAGACAAAATAATGTTCTATTAGTTAGAGTCTATAAAAATAGAATCAGTAGATTTATTCTGATGGGAAGAGTCCTATAATAAAGTGTGCCTTAACAGTAATGTGAAATCTAATAATTTCCCGGATGTACAAAATGAGAGGTCAAGTCAGGGGTCTAAGGATTTCGTTCCTTCAAATGGAGATGTTACCAGTGGCAATAAGATCTGGGGCTCAATTAACTAACTTAGTGCCAGTCTCTATCCAAAGACAGACAAATCTGAAACCCAGGAAGAGTCCATGTTTTGTTCTATGTTTGAAAGCAGGAAAAAACTCTTATTACTTGGAGGGGATGAGTCGCTGTTTCTTATTCAAGCTTTTAGTTACCAGGTGTCTCACCTGTAATACTTAGCCCATCACATACTAACAAAAACTTATAGAATATCTGGGTATATGAAAGTCCCTTCCTCCAAATCTAAAATCAAATTATTATAGGTTTTGATGAGTTTGTACTTTCTTACACCACTTTTGTGTCATTTACAGACTTTGATAAGCACCCATAAATCAATTTTGTAAATAAATAGAGCAAATCATAAACCAAATAAAAGTTACATACACACACACAACACACACACACATACACACACACACACACACAAAATCAATCAATCAATCAATCAATCAATATAGCAAAGCATGGAACATAAACATGACACATAATAACAAACTTCAAACAGCATTTGAACACTAGAATTCCAATAACCAAACATTTATCTTCCCATGGGTTTGCATGTTAGGACTTTGTTGTAGAGATACCATGACCTAAGGTAGACTTTCAAAAATAAGCTGATATGCGAATTGTGTCTAGGGTATTACGAGATTCTGGGTTAATATCCCCTTATCAGTGACTGCATACCATGTGTGTTCTTTTGTGATTGGGTTACCTCACTAAGGATGATATTTTCCAGTTCTGACCATTTGCCTAGGAATTTTGTGAATTCATTGTTTTTTAATTGCAGAGTACTATTCCATTGTGTAAGACTGGATGTAGGGGAATGCCAGGACAGAGAAGCGAGCAGGGATTGAATGGGGAACAGATGAAGGGAAGGGGGCTTATGGGACTTTCGGGGAGGGAGGAAACGGGAAAGGGGAAATCATTTGGAATGTAAATAAAAAAACTTAGAAAAAAAACATAAGCTGTAGTTGCTGAAGCTAAACTTACATGAAAGAGCAGGCTTCCCTCCAAACCTAGGAGAAATCTGAATGAAGGAATTAAAAGGGAACAAATAACAACTGTGCAATTTTTTTTTTAGATTTATTTATTTATTACATATTCAGCAGTCTGCTTGCCAGAAGAGGGCATCAGATCTCATTACAGATGGCTATGAGCTATCATGTGGTTGCTGGGAATTGAACTCAGGACCTCTGAAAGAGAGCAGACACTACTCTTTTCTTTTCTTTTCTTTTTTTTTTTAAACCAGAGCTGGGGATATAGCTCCATTTGTAGATTTTTTTTAAAGGTTTATTTATTATATGTAAGTACACTGTAGCTGTCTTCAGACACACCAGAAGAGGGCATCAGATCTCTTTAAGGATGGTTGTGAGTCACCATGTGGGTGCTGGGATTTGAACTCAGGACCTTTGGAAGAGCAGTCTGTGCTCTTACCCGCTGAGCCATCTCTCTAGCCCCCAACTGTGCAATTTGTAAACAGTTTGTCGAGGACTAGCTAGGAAAAAGAAAGACACAAGTATAAGAGTTTAAATATTAATATGAACAAATCTATGAAGCAGGTTGTATTTGAATATAAGAACAACTTATGGTTTTTCGTGGCCAACTGATGATTTTAAGAACAAAGATGACAAAATAAAAGTAGTAAATTTTTTTTAAAAAAATCTGCTTGTATCATAAAATGAATGGACTTAAATGAAGACAGAATAAAATAATCAAGAACTGATTTCAGACAAACAAGTTTGTGAGTGTGTATAATGGGTAGTTTCACAGGATAAAAATGAAAGGAATGAAACTAATAAAGCAAAAAATGAAGTATTTGAAAAAGAAAAGAAGAGAGTTCATGGATTCAGTGGTAACATCTCCATGTGAAGGAAAGTGTCTCAGAGAAGGGCGCTACTTGTGATGACAATAGAAAGCTGTGAAGCTTGGATGTGAAATGAACTGAGAACTGGGAATGTGCTTGAAAGCTGGTGACAAATACCTGGATCTAACAGTAACCAGGTTGTTAAGCTCCAGATCTTACTGCCAAGATTGAGCAAAAAGAGATTGATTTCCTTAGGACAAATCTTAAAGAATTAAAGTCAGGGACTGAATCTCTAGCACTAACCTCAGTGAATAATTTCAAGGAAAAAAACGGGGTTCTTATCAGTACGGCCAATCTGGAAATCAAGCTTGGCGATGTAACCAAGAAACTTTATCAAAATAAAAGATATTCAAGATAAAAGATAAGTACAGACATGTACACAGAAAACAGACATGATAATCAGAGTCTCGGAAAGAAATGTAATGGGTGGAACTGTTTATAGCCTGTCTACTAGAGGAACATTGCTCTCACTAATCGATTGTGGAGGAAAACATTGTCACTGGAATCTAATTGCTGACTTTCACCACTTAATCTCTCTGTGGAGCTAAGAATTAGTTATGGAGAGTCTATGTAGATGACACTCATCTTGCTTGCCACAAACTCATTTGCATGGAGCAGAGTTAGACTCATGTCGGAATAATTAGGTAAGCATGAAGTAAGAACGTTGCTGATTTTAGAATGTTGCAAGCATTGTCCCTTTATATATCAAACCATTGAAGATATTTTACAGGATTAATGCATAACTTACACAATTTTTATCATGTTGTTTTGGCTTCTTTCATTTATCTAAAAATGAAAGTAATCTAGTTAGACAAGATATTAACTACTGGGATTTACTGATATTGTGAAAAATGTAATTTCTTCTCAACTGCCCCTTCTCTTTCATTTTATGTTAGGAATTATGAAAGAGATAATATATGTCTCAGTAAAAAAGGTCTGTTTTTTTTTAACTGTGGGACTTGATAAACAGCACCAATGATTTCAAGTCAATTGTAAAGTGAATTCACAATCAGTGATGATGTATCCAACATCTACGAAAATTTACAAGGTTATATGGCTCCCTGCTCCTGAAGGAGCTGGGAACCCAAGGCAGAAGCTCAGTGTGTTCAAAAGCAACTCGCACTAAAGTCATATTCCATAAATTTCATCTACATAAGTATAGGAAAAGAGAGTAGGTGTCAGAGCCTGTATCTCTAGAATATGCTAAATGGCATGCAAATAATGAAAATAACTTCATGAACTATTGGTCTGATAATGTCAGGGAACTAATCGTACCTGTTGAGGAGTTTAAAAATGTGAAGTTGACATTAATTTCTTTAATTATTTCCCTTCTAGATCAATTAATTTAATAGTGCTATAGCCATTTCACTAAAGGAACTCTCTGTGCTTTCTATATCCTCATGCTATAATAAAATTCAAGGAAATGCTTAATCTGTGCTTACTATTCTAAAGACAATGGAATGAAGAGTAATGAAAGCCATTGCTGTCTTCAAATATGTTCTGCAGGGTCGAAAACATTTTTTTATTACTGTATTAACTAGAAATTAATATGATTTGGGGGTTACTTCACACATAAGTAATTCTCTTTTCACATATACTGCATAAATTAAAAACAGTTCTGAGCACAACCACAGTTAACATAAAGTTGCCTCAATATCAACAGCATTGATGCTTCGGACCAGAGAGTGTTTCTGGTCAGAAGCCATTCTGTGCACTGTAGGATATTTAGAAGCACCGAATTAGACACTGCTCACACATCCGAAGTGAAGAAAGGCAAGAAAATATATATCCAGACACCAAAAGCCTGACTCCTGCTAGGAACTCTTGCTTTAATTATAGGGGAAGATGCCAATGTTAATTCAAAAAGTAGGTACATGTTTCCATATGACTTTCCGGAGGAAAGAGAAAAAAGAAAAAAGAAAAAAAAAAAAACCGAGGCCATCGCGTCTGCAGGGTGAGAGGCACCACGGAGAGTGTGCAGATTGCACTCCGCCATCTTTGCTCCAGTGACTGGGAAGTTGGGACAGCCAGGTTCTGAGACAGACAGGCTTAATATCGCTTGGGTGTCGGGCGGCTTGTGTGTGTGCGGCTCCCAAGTGCTGGACTGATCTGCAGTGACCAGCGCGCCAGCTCTGCTGTGGGACTTCTGCCTGGCAGAGGGGCCCCGCACTGGGCAGGAGCCTACCAGCTTTCCTTCCGCGACCTCTGTTCCCTCAGACTGCACTGAAGAGACAGGTACCCCAAGCTCTCTCTCACCAATATAACATCACTTGGGACACGGCCTATTGGGGCTTCCGTCGGCGCCCGAGAACGGGTCAGCGCTGTGGTCATTTGGGTGCCAGATCTGCAGGCCATCGCATCTGCAGGGTGAGCTGCGCCACAGAGAGTGTGCAGAGTGCACTCCGCCATCTTTGCTCCAGTGACTGGGAAGTTGGGACAGCCAGGTTCTGAGACAGACAGGCTTAATATCGCTTGGGTCTCTGGCAGCTTGCGTGTGCGGCTCCAAAGTGCTGGGCAGATCTGCAGTAACCAGCGTGCCAGATCTGCTGTGGGACTTCTGCCTGGCAGAGGGACGCCCCCTCCCCCCCCAGGAGAGATCACACACCCCTGGACAGGGCAGGAGCCTACCAGCCTCCCTTTGGCGACCTCTGCTCCAGGAATCCACTAGGCTGAGCCTTTGGATGTGCAAGGCCTCCCCAATATAAGATCACTTGGGGCAAGGCACATTAGGGCTCCAAAGTCACTCAGGAGCAGGCAGGCCCCAGAAATCGGTGCCAGGGGAATCCTGGCAATCCAGGGGGGGCAGAAATACCTTTGCAGGCTCACAGGAGGTCCAACCAACAGCCAGCGGCAGCAGGACCAACTAACACCAGAGGTATCCAGATGGCAAAAGGCAAACGTAGGAATGTTACTAACAGAAATCAAAGTAATGTGGGACCATCCGAACCCAACTCGCCAACAGCAGCAAATCCTGGATACCCTACCACACCCGAAAGACAAGATCTGGATTTAAAATCACTTCTCATGATGCTATTAGAGGATCACAAGAAGGACACAAATAAATCTCATAAAGAGTTACAGGAGACCATGAATCAACGGTTAGAAGCCCTTACAAAGGAAACACAAAAATCTCTTAGAGAAATGCAGGAGAACATGGATCAAAAGATGGAGGCGCACAAGGAGACAACACAAAAATCGCTTAACGAGATGAATCAACGGGTAGATGCACTCACAAAGGAATCACAAAATTTGCATAAAGAAATGCAGAAGAATATGGGTCAACAGATGGATGCCCATAAGGAGGCAACACAAAAATTGCTTAAAGAAATGAATCAACGATTAGATGCCCTTACAAAGGAAACACGAGAACTGCTTAAAGAAATGCAGGAGATGATGGATCAACAGATGGAATCCCATGAGGAGGAAA
The DNA here is from genome assembly GCA_036184795.1 of Tokudaia tokunoshimensis. Lineage (NCBI taxonomy): Eukaryota > Metazoa > Chordata > Mammalia > Rodentia > Muridae > Tokudaia > Tokudaia tokunoshimensis. The sequence goes on from BTHU01000014.1 coordinate 24,849,407, forward strand.
CACAAAAATCGCTCAGAGAAATGCAGGAGAACGTGGGTCATCAGGAAGAAATCCTGAAAGAGGTAATGCAAAAATACCTTAAAGAAATACAGGAAAATACAAACAAACAAGTGATGGATCTCAGCAAATCCATCCAGGAACTAAAAAAGGAAGTAGAAACAACTAAGAAATCACAAAGGGAGACAACTTTGGAGATAGAAAACCTTGGGAAGAAATCAGGAGTCATAGATGCAAACATCAACAATAGAATACAAGAGATGGAAGAAAGAATCTCAGGTGCTGAAGATTCCATAGAAAGCATTGACTCAACAGTCAAAGAAAATGCAAAATGCAAAAAACGTGTAACCCAAAACATCCAGGAAATCCAGGACACAATGAGAAGACCAAACCTAAGGATTATAGGTATAGATGAGAGTGAAGATTTGCAACTTAAAGGGCCAGTAAACATCTTCAACAAAATTATGGAGGAAAACTTCCCTAACTTAAAGAGAGAGATGCCGATGAACGTACAAGAAGCCTACAGAACTCCAAACAGACTGGACCAGAACAGAAATACCTCCTGTCACATAATAATCAAAACACCGAATGTCCTAAACAAAGAAAGAATACTAAAAGCAGTAAGAGAAAAGGGCAAAGTAACATACAAAGGAAGACCTATCCGAATCACATCAGACTTCTCACCAGAGACTATGAAAGCCAGAAGATCCTGGGCAGATCTCATGAAGACACTAAGAGAACACAAATGCCAGCCTAGACTACTATACCCAGCAAAACTCTCAATCACCATAGATGGAGAGACCAAGATATTCCATGATAAAACCAAATTTTCACAATATCTTTCCACAAATCCAGCCCTGCAACGGATAATAGGTGGAAACCTCCAATACAGGGAGAGAAACAACACCCAGGAAAAAATGAGATAATAACCTTCTTGAATCAAACCCAAAAGTAGATAACCACTCAAACATAAAGATAGCGTCAAGAATGGCAGATGGCAATAATCACTATGCCTTAATCTCTCTTAATATCAATGGTCTCAATTCCCCAATTAAAAGACATAGACTAGCAGACTGGATACGTAAACAGGACCCAGCATTTTGCTGCATGCAGGAAACGCACCTCAGTGTCAAAGACAAACACTACCTCAGAGTAAAAGGCTGGAAAACAATTTTATAATCAAATGGCCCCAAGAAACGAGGTGGAGTAGCCATCCTAATATCAGATAAAATTGATTTTCAACCTAAAGTCATCAAAAAAGACACAAAAGGACACTACATACTGATCAAGGGAAAAATCCACCATCAAGGACTCTCAGAATATCTATGCTCCAAATGCAAGGGCACCCTCATTCGTAAAAGAAACTTTACTAAAACTCAAAGCACACATCACACCGCACACAATAATAGTGGGTGACTTCAACACCCTACTCTCTGAAATGGATCGTTCAGGAAAGCAGAAACTAAACAGGGACACAGTGAATCTAATTGAAGCCTTGGACCAAATGGAACTAACTGATATATATAGAACATTTCATCCTAGAGCTAAAGAATACACATTCTTCTGAGTTCCTCATGGTACCTTCTCCAAAATTGACCATATAATTGGTCACAAATCAGACCTCAACAGATACAAGAAGATAGAAATAATCCCATGCCTCCTATCAGATCACTATGGAATAAGGGTGGTCTTCAATGGCAACAAAAACAAAAGAAAACCCACGTACACATGGAGGCTGAACAATGCTCTACTCAATGATAACTTGGTCAAGGTGGAAATAAAGAAAGAAATCAAAGACTTTTTGAAAGTTAATGAAAATGAAGGCACAACATACCCTAATTTATGGGACACAATGAAAGCAGTGCTAAGAGGAAAATTCATAGCCCTGAGTGCCGCCAAAAAGAAACGGGAGACAGCATACACTAACAGCTTAATGGCACACCTGAAAGCCCTGGAACAAAAAGAAGCAAATACACCAAAGAGGAGTAGAAGGCAGGAAATCATCAAACTCAGGGCTGAAATCAATCAAGTAGAAACAAATAAAACCATACAAAGAATCAACAAAACGAGGAGTTGGTTCTTTGAGAAAATCAACAAGATAGATAAGCCCTTAGCCAGACTAACCAGAGGGCACAGAGATAGTATCCAAATTAATAAAATCAGAAATGAAAAGGGAGAGATAACTACAGAAACTGAGGAAATTCAAAAAATCATCAGATCCTACTACAAAAACTTGTATTCAACACAACTAGAAAATCTTGAGGAAATGGACAATTTCCTTGACAGATACCAAGTACCAAAATTAAATCAGGATCAAATAGACCATCTAAACCGTCCTATAAGCCCTGAAGAAATAGAAGTTGTCATTGGAAGTCTTCCAACCAAAAAAAGCACAGGTCCAGATGGTTTTACTGCAGAATTCTATCAGACCTTCAAAGAAGACCTAACACCAATACTCTTCAAACTGTTCCACAAAATAGAAACAGAAGGAACACTACCCAACTCGTTCTATGAAGCCACAATTACACTAATACCAAAAGCACACAAAGATCCGACAAAGAAAGAGAATCTCAAGCCAATCTCTCTTATGAATATCGATGCAAAAATACTCAATAAAATTCTTGCCAACCGAATCCAAGAACACATCAAAACGATCATTCACCACGATCAAGTAGGCTTCATCCCAGGGATGCAGGGATGGTTCAATATAAGGAAATCCATCAATGTAATCCACTACATAAACAATCTCAAAGAAAAAAAACCACATGGTCATCTCATTAGATGCTGAGAAAGCATTTGACAAAATTCAGCATCCTTTCATGTTAAAGGTCTTGGAAAGATCAGGAATTCAAGGCCCATACCGAAACATAGTAAAAGCAATTTACAGCAAACCAGTAGCCAGCATCAATCTAAATGGAGAGAAACTTGAAGCAATCCCACTAAAATCAGGGACTAGACAAGGCTGCCCTCTCTCTCCATATCTTTTCAATATAGTACTTGAAGTTCTAGCTAGAGTAATTAGGCAACAAAAAGAGGTCAAAGGAATACAAATTGGAAAGGAAGAAGTCAAACTATCACTATTTGCAGACGATATGATAATATACATAAGCGACCCAAAGAACTCCACCAGAGAACTCCTACAGCTGATAAACGACTTCAGCAAAGTGGCCGGATATAAAATCCACTCAAGCAAGTCAGAAGCCTTCCTATACTCAAAGGATAAGCAGGCTGAGAAAGAAGTAAGAGAAATAATACCCTTCACAATAGTCACAAACCATATTAAGTATCTTGGCGTGACTCTAACCAAACAAGTGAAAGATCTGTATGACAAGAACTTCAAGTCTCTGAAGAAAGAAATTGAAGAAGACCTCAGAAGATGGAAAAATCTGCCATGTTCATGGATTGGCAGGATTAATATAGTAAAATTGAGCATCTTACCAAAAGTAATACACAGATTCAATGCAATTCCCATCAAAATCCCAACTCAATTCTTCATAGAGTTAGAAAGAGCAATTCAAAAATTCATCTGGAATAACAGAAAACCCAGAATAGCTAAAACTATTCTCAAGAGTAAAAGAACCTCTGGGGGATTCAGTATCCCGGACCTCAAGCTGTACTACAGAGCAATAGTGTTAAAAACCGCATGGTATTGGTACAGTAACAGACATGTAGATCAATGGAACAGAAGTGAAGACCCAGAAATGAATCCACACTCCTATGGTCACTTGATCTTTGACAAAGGAGCTAAAACCATCCAGTGGAAAAAAGATAGCCTTTTCAACAAATGGTGCTGGCTCAACTGGAGGTCAACATGCAGAAGAATGCAAATTGACCCATCCTTATCTCCTTGCACTAAGCTCAATTCTAAGTGGATCAAAGATCTCCACATAAAACCAGACACACTGAAACTAATAGAAGGGAAACTAGGGAAGAACCTTGAACATATGGGCACAGGTGAGAATTTCCTGAACAAAACTCCAATAGCTTATGCTCTAAGATCAAGAATAGACAAATGGGACCTCATTAAATTACAAAGTTTTTGCAAGGCAAAAAACACTGTCAAAAAGACAAAGTGGCAACCAACTAACTGGGAAATGATCTTTACCAACCTTACATCCGACAGAGGGCTAATATCCAATATATACAAAGAACTCAAGAAGTTAAACTCCAGAGAGGCAAGTAACCCTATTAAAAATGGGGTACAGAGCTAAACAAAGTGTTCTCACCTGAAGAATATCTAATGGCTGAGAAGCACCTAAAGAGATGTTCATCATCCTTAGTCATTAGGGAAATGCAAATCAAAACCACCCTGAGATTCCATCTCACACCAGTTAGGATGGCTAAGATCAAAAACACAGGAGACAGCAGTTGTTGGCGAGGATGTGGAGAAAGAGGAACACTCCTCCACTGCTGGTGGAATTGCAGGCTGGTACAACCACTCTGGAAAGCAGTCTGGCGGTTCCTCAGAAAACTTGGCATGACACTCCCGGAGGATCCGGCTATACCACTCCTGGGCATATACCCAGAGACTTTACCTGCATGCAATAAGGACACATGCTCCACTATGTTCATAGCAGCCTTATTTATAATAGCCAGAAGCTGGAAAGAACCCAGATGTCCCTCAACAGAGGAATGGATTCAGAAGATGTGGTCTATCTACACAATGGAATACTACTCTGCAATTAAAAACAATGAATTCACGAAATTCCTAGGCAAATGGTCAGATCTTGAAAATATCATCCTTAGTGAGGTAACCCAATCACAAAAGAACACACATGGTATGCAGTCACTGATAAGGGGATATTGACCCAGAATCTCGGAATACCCTAAACACAATCCGCATATCAATAGATTTCTAAGAAGATGGAAGGAGAGACCCCTGGTCCTGGAAAGACTGGATGTAGGGGAACGCCAAGACAGAGTAAGGAGAGGGGGTTGAATGGAGAAAAGTGGGAGGGAAGGGGGCTTATGGGACTTTCGGGGAGGGAGGAAACGGGAAAGGGGAAGTGATTTGGAATGTAAATTAAAAAAATAAAATAAAATAAATAATAAAAAAAAACTTTGCGAATCCAAGTCCATCAATAATTTCTTTTTTCAAGATTTATATTTTATTCTGTGTCTCTGTGAGGATACATGCACGTACCTTCAGGTGCCTGGGAAGGGAAGAAGAAAGTAGCAGCTTCCCTGGAGCCTGAATTACTGTCTGTGAGCAGGTGGAAAGGAAAGGTGGGTCCTCTGAAAGAATACGCTCTTGGCTGCTGAACCATCTCTGTCCCCCGCCACCAAAAAACAAAACAAAACTAAACAAAAACCAAAAAAAAGTTTTCTTCATTTTGATTAGAAACATTGATAAAAGAGATCAAAGGGTGGGGTGCGACCAGAGCATCTCAGATTGAACTAAAACATAGTCTCCATAGTCTCTTTCTTCATCCCCCAAATTCTCAAGTGTTCATGACACATTCACAAGTCAAGATTCAAGATTTGAAAGTTCGAAATCAGCTGTTCTGGGTGCCTCTGACTATATACATAAGTAAACACACAGATACACAGACACACAGACACACACAGACAAACACACACATTCATTTGCTGTGATTATGTGAATGATCCCAGCATACATACATCCGTGACTTAATACCACTTTCTGTAATAACATTTCCTGTTTCATTTTTTTCCCTCTTTAATTTTTCTCCTTGTCTTCAGTATTGCGGGCAGTAGAGAGCATATTGAGCTATGGTCTTTTGGTCATAGCTTCTAGTTCTCAATTTGACAGTAAATAAATGGATCCATTCAAACTTTCAACTTCTTTTTAATCACCTGTAAAATTGGACTGGGAAGTCCTTTGTACACTAATCTTCAAAATACTATCTGATAAAAGAACCATAGTAAACAGTGTTGTAAAGAAGCCATTACCTTATATGTTATTATCAAATATAAATATGTGTGAACAAAGGAGAAAATACAAATAGCTCTAAAATATGATATAATCATATAAGCATGTAATAAACTCTCAAATAATGACATATTGTAGAAACAGATAAAGAAGCACCCAATATGTAAGACACTGTAGATCTAAATTTTAATTTAAGCAATTCTCCTACTTCTTATTTATTCCCACATTGAAAAGAGTATAGTCTTGTGTATTTCCAGATACTAAAGAACTTTACTACACATGAGGTCACTCTGCACCGTTGATATATAACCGGTTTCTTATGTGTGCTTCCTGCACTTGTTTGGTCATCATGGAGATAATCACTGCCAAGGTAGCCATGGGAGATATCTAAGAAACAGAGAACCTTCCCTCCCATTAACACTATCCCCATTTAACACAAGAGGCAGGAGAACCAACCTTGAAACCTGAAGTCTGTGAACTCAGAAATCACCAAGCATGTGCCGTAGTCACATTTCCTTAGCAACCAAGAAAGGACAACAAAGAAGCAGGGATTCATACACCTGATGCACACTTTCAAATTTTGTTCCTGAGAACAGGCTGTCAGAAAATGTCTCCTTCATGGTCATCCCCTAGAACTTTGATTGTAACATCTTACTGTGGAATCTAATTCATATCCAAATGAAAGACATCTTACAGATTTTAAAAACTTTCAAAAGGACAGTATAATGGCATTTGGAAAATCTAAAGTCTCTTCCACAATGTACTTCTATATTTCTTTTTACAAATGGAGCTTTTAATAAAATATTTATCTCTGCCAGGTATTGCTTTTCATCATTGGCCATGATTCTAAGTCAGGAATGAATGAGTGCTATTTTAAAAATAGCATTATTCAAATATAGTTCATATATAAAACTGTGTGTGTGCAATGTATACAGCTTAGTAATTCTGGCATATTCAAAAACATGCAAAGTTTGAGCTATCATAATGGCTTATTAGATACCTATTAATTTATCCATTAATAAAAATAGATAGCATGAAAACAACAGCTTACAGGTTTAGCTTTTTTCTGTACAGAATCCAAAGAAAATATCTACCTGATGCACACCTTGGAATGGAGAAAGAAATTTGTAAATAATTCCCCAAATATACTAAACGTTCTTGGCTGCCACATATTTTTTCCCTTTTGATGAAACGGGGGACCTGTAAATCTCAGAACATACTTTTTTAAGTTGAAATTTTTGTCCATGTTAAATAAACAGATAGAAAGTCTGGGTCTCTACTCAAAAGAGTAAGTTATGGGATCAATACAGAAAAACAACTTGTATATTAGTCATGTCTTTTCATATATTAAAAGTTAAGTGCTCGCTTTGCCAGCATATATACTAAAAGTCAAACCAGGGAACTAAGTTCTTCTGTTCTTTTCTATTTATTGTTTTGTTTTGCTAACTATCATGGGAACTTATTCTTCTATTCAAGATAAATCTAATGCCAAATTAAAAGGGGTAGAGTTTGGAAGAATAAGATGTCATTAATTTGTGCAACTAATCTCTTAACAAATCTGTTGCCACAGGCACTGAATTTATTTTTCTTTTTCTCAAAGTTATACTCCAAAGAAAATATTCTAAGTGCCTTACCCAAAATGTTATTATCCTGCAAATCCATCATTTTGTAACAATCTTTAAGTCAGAAATTTTTCCCTCTGTGGTTTTTAATATTTCATAAAATGCAGAATGTCTAGTACTCAGCACTACTGACTTTTCTAAATGTCCAGAATCTTCCTATGCAAGTCTTTATGTTCTTTCTCTTCATGCAATCATCCTAAACCCCAGATCTGTCCCAGGTCCTCCATGTTGTGCCCTTTTCCTGTGCTACAATAAACTTCTTGACTGCATGAAACACTCAGTCTGTCCTGATACACAGGCCCCTCATGCCACCTCCAGTCCCCCATACTAGATCCTGTGCATCCTTCTTCAGAATCTAGACAAGTGAATCATGTACATGCACTCATCCAACACTCCTGGTATAGATCAGGACTCACACACCCTCAACATAAGCCCTGTCCCTTCTCTTCTTCTGAATTCATTTCACCTAAATAATATCTAGCATTCTGGCTCAGACTGGTGCCCCAACCTGTTCCACAATAGGTAAAGAACTCACAAAAATGTCCACATGCCAATACTATCACTATAAATATGCAAACACTATGAAATATCAAGGCAGTCTTTTTTTTTCTCCAAGCCTTCCCTTCAAAAATCCTATAGGTATTTGGCAATGAGCATTACCAAGATTTGCACCAAGACACATAGTGTAAACAAACAGTTACAATCTTCTTTAAGGAATTTAAAGAAGATACAAATACACAGTTCAGTGAACTTAAAGAGAATAAATGCTTGAGAGATATATTCAAAAACCCCAAGGAAAGGGCAAAGGAATTGCTGAAAACAATCTACAGTTGGGAAATGGAATTCAATGAGGACATAAAGTCATTTAAGCAGACTCAATCTGATATAACAGTGGAATGAAAATCTCCACATAGAAACCTGAAAGGGAAGCTTTAAAAGTAGAATGAATTAAGCAGAAGATAGACTATCAAGACTTTGAGACAAAGTAGAATATCTAGGAAAATAAGAAAAAATATGGAAAACAAATTAAGAACACAGGAAAGTAACATACAAGAAATGTGGTACACAATGAAAAGGCTAAATCTTTGAATTAGAAGAATAGATGAGGAAGAACAATCCCAAGTCAATGGAATAGACCAGAACTCCAACAAGATTATAGAAGACACAGCCAAACTTAGGAAAGATATGCCTAGACATGTAGAAGAAATGCTTATAATACCAAACACAAAGAACCAGACAAGAAAATCTTGTGGTATCTGATTAAAATACCGAGTATACAGAATAAATAAAGTGCATTGAAAGAGAAGAGAGAAAAAACCATAAGTCACATATAAAGGAAAATCCATCTCAAAACCAGACAGCTTCTCAAATTAAACCTTCAAAACCAGAAGAAGATGCAGAATATAAACCTAAAATACCATGATAAGCAGCATAGACTATATCAAGCAAAACTATCCACAATACCGAAAGAGAAGAAAAAAATTCTATGATAAAAAAAACAACATTTAAAAATTATATTCAACAAAAAGCTAAATAAAAAACACAAATCAGTATTTCATGTGGAAGAAAGTAATGAAATACAACGTAAAGCTTACTAAAACACAAAGCACCGCAGAGGTTCCTAAAAACAACACCAACAATCAAAATGAGTTTATTGGCTCAGATTAATAACCCATTAATTGTATGTAACTTCAATACCCCACTACATCAAATAAACAGATCATCTGGAGATAAAGAAATATCAGTATTAATTGATACCATACATGGAATAGATAGATATGTGAAGACTATTCTACTCATACACTTATAGATTATACTCAGTAGCACAAGAAAATTTCTATAACATGGACTTCATCTGGAATACAAAACAAAACTTTAAAATTTAGCAGTCTCAATTAACCTGGACCCCTGATATCTCTCAAATACTAGATCACCAATCAGGCAGCATACACCAGCTGATATGAGGCCCCCAACACATTTAGAACAGAAGACTGCTAGGCCTGGGTTCAGAGAAGATGCACCTAACCCTCAAGAGACTGGAGGCCCCAGGGAGTTTAGAGGTCTGGTTGGGTAGGAGGTAGAGGATGGGGACCTCTTTGTGAAGACAAGGATGTGTGGAGGAAGTATGGGATGTGGGACAATTGGAAGGTGAACCAGGGAGCGGGGCAATAAAATTTAGAGTGTAAAAAAAAAATAAATACATAAAAGACAAAAAATTCAGAAATACTGAAATAAGCCTGTGTATAATATCTGATCATAATGTAGTAAAAGAAAATTAATAGTGAACAAATATCTACTAAATATACAAACACAGGGGAGTAAACAGTGAGTTAGTCATTGGTTAAAAAAGATATAAAGATACAATTCAGTTTTTATCACTATTGATCTGTAATACAGCTTGAGGTCAGGGATGGTGATTACCCCCAAAGTCCTTCATTGTTGAGAATAGTTTTTGCTATTGTGGATTTTTTGTTATTCCAAATGAATTTGCAGATTACTCTTTCTAACTCTATGAAGAATTGAGTTGGAATTTTGAGGGGGATTGCACTGAATCTGTAGATCGCTTTCAGCAAGATGGCCATGTTTACTATATTAATCCTGCCAATCCATGAGCATGGGAGCTCTTTCCATCTTGTGAGATCTTCTTCAATTTCTTTCTTCAGAGACTTGAAGTTCTTATCGTACAGATCTTTCACTTGCTTGGTTAGAGTCACACCAAGGTATGTAACATTATTTTTGACTATTGTGAAGGGTGTCGCTTCCCTAATTTCTTTCTCAGCCTGTTTATCCTTTGAGTAGAGGAAGGCTACTGATTTGTTTGAGTTAATTTTATATCCAGCCACTTTGCTGGAGGCTGATATGGCTGTCTCCTGAGAGGCCCTGCTATAGCCTTACAGATACAGAGACAGATGATCATAGTCAACTATTGGACTGAGCACGGAGTTCCCAGTGGAGGAGTTAGAGAAAGGACTAAAGGAGCTGAAGAGGTTTGAAGAGGCATCAAGAGAAGGAGAGGTCCTTGGTCCTATGAAGGCTCAATAGATGCCCCATTGTAGGGGAACTGAGGGTGGGGAGGTGGGAGGGGGTGGATGGAGGAACACCCTCATAGAAGTAGGGAGAGGGAGGATGGGATAAGGACTACCCAGGAAGCGGGAAAACTGGGAAAGGGTGTAATATTTGAAATGTAAATAAAGAATATATCCAATAAAAAACAAAAAAATATAAAGAAATTTAAAAAATTCTTGAAGCTGAATGAACATGAAAACAGGATAAAACAAAATCCCTGGAGCACATTGAAAGCTATCCTGTGAGGGAGTTTTAAAGCTTTAAATACCATTATTAAAAATGATAAAGGATTGCTGCAAAGATGGTGCAATGGTAAGAGCACTGGTTGCCTTTCCTGAGAATGTGAGTTCTGTCCACAGCATCCTCATAGTGGCTCACAATTCTCTGCTGTGCCAATCTGAAGGGATCTGACACCCTCTTCTGACCTCTACCAGCATTGCATATACATGGTGTTCAGATATACATGGAAACAAAATACCCATATACATAAAAATAAATATTGAAGATTAAAAAATTTATATGAGGCACAAAATAATGACCTTTGATGTTTTTCTATTATTCCAGTCAGAATCCAAAGATGAATAGAACTGACAATAAATACTGAAGGTTGTGTAGGGGAATAAGAACCCTCATTTACTGTTGGGCAGATTGCAAATGGGTCTTTCCACTTTGGAAATCAATGTGGAGAATCCCCAAGAGGCTAAAAACAAATCTACCACATGCCCCCATAATACTACTCCTTAGCTTGTGACAAAAGGACTTGTCATCCTGTTTCATAGATACTTGCTCAGCTCTGTTCTCTGATGCTCTGTTTTCAATGGCCAAAAAATGGAAATGGCTTTCAACATTGAATGGTTAGTGAAAATGGAGTTCCATTGTACTACAGAATATTATTTTGTCATAAAGAAATGGTTGGAACTAGAGAAGATTATACTGAGGAGGTAACACAGACTTGAAAAGATAAATGTTGGATATTCTCTCATGAGGGATCCTAGATCCAAATCTTTAGAAAAGAACATATCTTGGACAAACTACAGAAGCCCAGGAAAATAGGGAGGGAGTTTTGTACACGAGTGGGAGAGCAATAAAGAGAGCTCAAAATAGTGGTGCGATATTAGATACAGAAGGATGAAGGAGGGTAAAAGAGAAATAAGAATTCCAAAAAGTTATAAGGAATCATACTATTACATATTATATTATGTCTATAGTAAAGATAACTTGGTACATAGATACACATGTATAGTTTATAGTCTACCTAACACCCCCCCCCCCCGCAAAGGAGGAGAAACCTTCTTGTGAGTTGTTGTTCATGGTTGAGGAAGAGCCATCCAAAACATTATAGGATAATGCTATTGCCCAAAAGCCCTACCTGGTTATGATGGCTATGAACCATTACAACAATCATGATGGAAAAAACCCCAAGCAGTAGTGGTGGCAAGCATACATTAGTGGTAAAGAGTTCTCTGATTAACCTTAAGACTAGATCAACAAGAATCAAACCATGCCTGGTTCTGGAAACCATCCAGCTACTCATGACTAGTGAAGCCACAGATCTTGGACATACAACCTGCAATTGTCACTTTACTAAACCAGTGTATCTCTTAACTACATTCTCAAAATTTGTCCTTATATTCACACAAGAGGGCAGCCCTGACTCGTTATAAAGGAAACCTCTGTTTGCACCAGGTGGAGAGCATTACAGTAAAGCACAACAGATCATGAAGCAGAGTGACGGACCCTCCACCCCCTACCCCCCACCCCAGGTACCACATCTCCGATGCCACTCCTGCACCTAAGGCTCAGGGATCTTTGAAGAGGTGGCGTTAGCAAGATTATAAGAGTCAGTGGAACAGGAGTTTTCCCATGAGACTGTGGGGATTCATTAAGGCAGCAGCAGACTAAGACACTTTGTGACACAACTTTCCTTTTAACTAGTTCCACTGGCAGCACGTAAAAAGAATGTTCGTAGCCTTTCCTTCTAATAAAAAAACTGGGATCCAGAACCCATTTTACATATTGAACAAGCACATGTCTTTAAATAGAAATCACTTGAAAAAATACAAAGCTGTTGAAAATTTTCTGGTTATTTTTTCACAGATTTAATGCTAGTCACTTAGAAATTTTATAAAATTATTTTTGTGACATGATTTTTCTCCTTAGATCACCTGCATTTTTTATTATGGTGCTATTCAATCCCTCCTCCTCCTCCCCCTCCCCCCCCCTCCTCCTCCTCCTCCTCCTCCTCCTTCTTTTTATTTCCTGGGTGATTCTGCTCAAGTGAAGAGACTTGCCAGAAGCTGTATAACAAGTAGACATGATACAACATCTGCTCAGGACTGTTGGCAGAATGTGGTCTGATATGTTTTAGAAAAAATACATTTTCTTTTAAAGTGTGTTTTAAGGACTATACCCATGATTTGGTCTTTGACCTAAGAATGTATCTTTTGATGCTTTTTCTTTCAAAACACTACTCAGTTTATTTTTCCTGTTTAGATATGATAACCTACTATATTTTCTGACATGTAAGTACAAGACATGGAAAACTACAGTTCCCCTTTCTATCCTTTCCTGAAATCAAAAGAGAATTTTTTTAAAACTCCTCATAGCATTTTATACAATCAACTTTTTACCCACTAAAACCATTTTATATCTGAACCTGATTGATAATAGACAGAATTTCATTACATAAATGATGTACCTTCCAAATTACTAGATTTGAGGATTTTAATATTTTCTTTCAGAGACATAATATAGGTAATCATTTTTCTAATGTGTGTGTGTGTGTGTGTGTGTATGTATGTGTTTGAGAATTACAACATGCCTAGCTGTCTATTTGATATTAGCCAGCTTTTCATAGCTGATGTTGTGGCAAGTGGCCCTTAAACCTTAACAGATAACAAGAGCATAGCTTCATTTCTACCTCCATGTCCATTTATTATATGGCTTGGTTTTTGACAGTTCTCTAGTCTATGGGGACACATATGTTTCTTTTTAATTCCATAGGCTAGAATGGAGGGACAATGTCAGTGTAGAATGTGACAATTCTCATAGCACAGGGGAGGGACAATAAGCTATGAGAAATCACTCTACTGTATTTGCAGCTCCTGCTAAGATTCAGAATCTTGCAGGTCTGTGTACATCGATTTATACACTACAAACCAAGTAGACTAAAATAGCTTAATGTTGCATTAGGAGGTTTGTAGAGATGCAGACAAAAAAATATTTAGGCCTGAAAATAATGGCTTATCTCAAGAGGAGTGCTCAGCCAGACATGAGAACCAAGGTTGTGGGAGCTGCAGTAAATACAATTTCAGTAAATAAAAAAAAAAAAAACAAAGAATAAAATGTACCAAGGACATGGCAGGAGTTTCAGTGGAATATGAAGTCAAATAAAATAGAAGACTATAGTTACAGAAGTGTGGATAGCTGTGAGAAACTACTAAAGTCACTGTCTATAAATTAAATGTGTGATGTGTACAGGCAAGAAGGACAATGAAAGGTAGCCATGAACTTGAAAGGATAAGCTAGTGAAACATGGTTGCTGCAGATAGGCAAAGATGCTAACCTGAGTAATGAATAAGAGAAACTGATGACTATCACCCTTTACCTCTCTACTGCATTTAGACTCCTGGTGTTCATAGCTACCGAGATCAAAACAGTGCATCTTATCCCAGGAAACCTACTGCTACTAGTCTCAAGCTCACCTGTGCTTTCCCTTGTTCCCTTTTTATGACACAACAGGGAAGCCTATAAGGATAGACTAGGACCACAAAATAGACTTTTACCCAGCTATTTGCATGAAAAAAAGAATACTTCAACCACAACAATACCTCAGCATTAAGTGAAGAAACTGATTTAAGCACTAATTAAAAAGAAATATACACCTCAATTCAAGCATAATTTGTGTCCAGAATATACGAACAGTACAGAAATGCACAAAAATTCTGGTAAATGGGTCAGGACTATTGACGCTTTCTCATTTCTTCTCACTTTCAGTACTACACTTCTTCCAGAGGCTTTTATCGGGACAACTAGATGCGTCATTGCTGGAGGCCTAGCTACACTTGATCTTGTGATAATATAGGTACTATGAGAGTCAGAGTGATTCAAACATGCTCCAGGCTCAGAGACTCTTCAGGCAAATATACATATAATCTACTTTCTCAGTTTTTAATGATCTAGTCGCCTATTAGATTAGGTCTATACATCACATCTTATACAAGTCATATAAGTACCTTGGGGCAACACATACTATTGGACTTACATGAAAAACATATTTTCTCTCATTTGCCCAAAATCTTGATTCTAAAAAAAATATTATACAGATAATTATAATACAATTTAGAGATTAGCAATATTAAATTGCCACAATAAATATTCTCAAAAAAAGCATTATCATCTCTGAAGTGTCATAAAAAGTAAAGATATAAACTTTTTGCTTTAGAAATCTACTAATGCTTTTAATGTCATAAAATATTTGACAAGTCAGATTCAGTAGTGAGGATGTGTACATTTCAACTGTGTGAGCTCTTCTGTTTCACTCCCGTAGACAAGGAGCAGACACAGAATTCCAACTCCAGTTTCATTGTTTAAAAATCTAAGTAGTCTTTTATGAGCAAGAGTGGTTGCACTATTACAAGAGAATTGAAGAAATTTCAATGAGTCAGTCATTTGTATCAGAACTATGTATAGCATAATGGTAGATTTTGAAATCTTGAGATATACTGCAGATAGTACATTTGTTTTGTTGTCTTAAACTTTTGAAACATTTCAAAGGGGAAATTATATCAAAATTTTGTTTTAAAATAAAATGTGAGTTTAAACACAAGAAATAGTGCTTGTGACCGTTAGTATTAATTGTCAAGTTAACAGAATCTCAAACTGCTTGAGAGCTCACCCTCTGTGCAGTCCTATGAGGAGGTTTGCTGAGTTTGATAATCAAGGGGGAAAGACCATTCCAATGTCTATGATATCACTCTCTGGCAGAGATCCCAGACATACATGAAGAATGGGAGTAGGAAAGTTCACTTACCCACATATCTTTCTGATTGTAGATATTATATGAGCAGCTACTTCAAGTTCCTTCCTGCTTAACTTCACCATGGTAGACTACATCTTTGGACCATAATACACAATATGCTTTCTCTATTAGGTTATTTTTGCCAGGGTATTTTACACAGCAAAAGGAAACATATTACTAAGGCAACATTATGTTCAAGACTACAGATAGTATATTCTTAAAGGATAGAAACAGGAAAACACAGGTTGCATCAGTAAAGAAGATAAAGTACGAAGACTAGAAACATTTGCACATGTGGAAAAAGTTAGATTTGAAGAAATGAGACACTCTCCCTTTTTAGCAAAATAAAGAAAATATGGTAGCAGCTGCCCACAGATATACAAAGTTGTTAGTGGGAGAGAGAATGACTGTGTCTCTTTTTATAGTGTACTGCATGATTCATTCCTTAGGGAAGTGTGATGTGACAACATTATCTTAAATTAATAAAAAATAGAAAACATTAGTGCACTAAAAAAAAAGAGGAAAACGATGCACTGTGAAAAGTAAGATAGCAAAAATTCCTTTTTTGTTGTTTTCAATTTTTGACAATTTCCTACATTGCTGCAATATATTGGGAACATATTCATTCCATTAGCCTCACTTTTCTCATGTTCAATTCCTATAGACCGCTTCTTTACAAGTAGTCTTCCTCCTAAATTATGTTGTGGGGGGGGCATGCATGCACACAGATCTCATTTATGCAGCCATAGTGCTTTTCTGTTATTTATTTCATTAGCTATTGGACAACCAGAAGAAAGCATTTAATAGAACTCCTCCTTATCCATCAACCATATTAATATTTCCATTTTCTATGATACTCTCTGGGTCTTGGAGGGGATGATAGGAGTGTCCCATTATTGAGATGAACACAGGAACCATTTATTATCCATATTTCAAAAAATTTTTCCTTGAAACTCAAATAGTTCTGTTTCTTCTATATATTATGTGAGCAGTTTGCATTTATGTATTTAAAATAAAATTATGTAACTTTAGGCCATGGTACTGTCCACAGTCTTTAGTACAGGAATGCAACTATACATAATGTAGTTTCTTGGATTAAACTAATTCTTGTGTCCTACCAGCACATGGGCAGAAGCATAACGCATCTAGAATGGTGAAATCACTTTGCCAGATTAGAACATCATACTGTAGATGCAGAAAGGAAATAAAGTAAATAAGGTTTGATAGATGGTATGGAAAATGGCAGAATCAGTGGAATAAAGATGTTATTGGTGTCGAAAAATGTGCTGTTGTATGGAATAGTAGCTACTGAGGCCTTGGGTGGAAATACAAATCCTCCACTATGATTCTCACCTCTAATATCTCCATTCATATTTATCTGAGAAAAAAAATTGCAGCCAAGTGAAAAGATCACCAACTTCCCATCTGTCATGTTATCTCCCCATCTGCTAGCTGACCTGGCTCTGTAAACTTTCTGTGAACTCTCTCCTCGCTCACGAATTTAAGGATAAAGCACTCACAGTCCACACCCTCTACATCATCCTCAACCTGGAACAAATTCATCAGCTCCAAATGCATGTTGGTATTTTTCATTTCAAATGAACCTAACTCCACCCAGCAGCATATTTCTCTTAATTACTTGTAAACACCAGTTACTAACACAACATTCTATCCTCCTTCTACAACAGAATTCCTTAAAAGCAGTATATCTAGCCATCAGATAGATGATCTATTTTCCTTTCTTTTCTGAATCCCTACTCAGTTGCTCTTGGTAACTCACTCATTTAGAGTCACCTTCCTTGTAACCAATGATCCCTAAGATTGTCAGACCAATGGAAAATTCTTTATCTTCTCTCCAGTGGATCAGCTCCCAGTATTACCTAAATTGCTTACTTATATATGATTGTGGTTCTGTTTTAGCTTCTCTCTTTGGTGTGTCTAGGAGCTACTGCACACTAAGCAGGGAAGGTTGGAGTGGAGCATAGTTCCATAGTCACTGGACTGGAAAGGATCAAGCAAAGTCCTAAATTTTATGTTGGGTTAGCAAGATCCCAATATGGCAGTGAGTGAGGGTGGGGGGAAGATTTTCTCTGAAGTTTTCAGTGTTACAGCTCTTTTGTGTTAGAGCCCTTTCCCACAACATTCAATGAAACAGTTTTCTTTGACGATATTCAATGCAACAGCTTGTGCACTTTATTGGGGCAAACAAGGACTATACAAACCTTGAAAAGTGGGAGGAGGTTCTTCTTAGTGTGGTTTCATTAGCTGAGCTTTAATGGTCTCTGAGTACCTCATTTGTATGAAAAGGCTTTCCAGCAAGTTGAACCTGTAATTTTACCAAGGATGACATGACATTCCTCAGGTAGAGTGGAGATTGTGCCTCCCCAGATAAAGTAGACAAGATGAAGCCCTGCTGGGAAAGAGTCCTCCATTTTGTATGAAGCACAGAAGACATGGTAGATTTCTACCTTAATCCGCAGGGTTTCCCAACACATGTTAATATTTTTGACACATTCAATTCTTCTACCTTCTCTGGTTGTTGTTGGTTTTTTTTTTTTTTTGTTTTGTTTTGTTTTCTTTTTCCTTATCACAAGTCACTTTTGTCTCTTCCACTTACAGATTTCTTATTTATAAAACATTTTTCATACTACAAAATAATAATTTGAGACTCACTTGCCTTACATACACACCTGCCTTCTATAATCTTCCTCAGTTCTATGAAATAAATGGAATAGAATGTGTGTTAGACGTAAGAAACATTAACAAACTGAGGGTGCACCAAGCTCAGGTCTCGTACTTCTTTTAGGACATTTCCATTCAGATGTTGATTAAAACTTTTAACCTTAATATGTTCTGAGGCGATCTCAGAAGTTTCTACCCCAAGTTGTATTTAGAATTGTTTATGGTAATTGAAAATATATGTTGGAGCTACTTCGAATGTATCTATTCCTCTAAAAACCATTCTTATCAACATATGATCTGAATTACTTTGAAAGAAGCCTCTTATCCAATTTCTTATTATACATCCCTCATCTCAGTACCTCTAGTCTAGCCTAAGTTTATCTTTCCTAGAATTACAGCAGTAGATGTATGATTTCGTTCCTTCTGTCCTTATCCTTGTATAATCATTTTGCCCTATATGAGGATAACCATTTAAAAATATTATTTATAGTGAATAATTCCTACGAAATCCTTAGTGGTTTCTAATCTTAAAGACTTAAATATCTACCCTGTACTACAAAGAATTATATAAATGAACCCTCTGTTGCCTCACTGATTTCTGAGATTCTCAGAAGTATAGGAATTTCATTCTGAGTTATTTAAGTCCTTTGTGGCATAGCCCTGTGTTTCATACACTAGGGATTTGGAGGCTGAAAAGTTTTTATCCCAGCATAGAGCCTTTTCTCGCTCTCAGCAGTACAGTTAATGCACTCCATTGAGAAGAATAGCATCATTAAGCTGATCTACGACAAGCATGAGCTCCAGCGACAGACATGATCCTAGTGACTCAGCATTCTGTCGTATAGCACAAGTGTCCCAAAATGCACGCTGCAGTTTCCCATGTGAAAGCAACTACTTATGTAAATCTCGACCTCACATCACATTTAAAATGAAACGAGTTTCCTTGTTTTCCCTTTACCAACACCACTTCATTGTCATCCAGCTCTTTACTCTCATTTCACCTCTTTACTTCCATTTCTGGAGAAGCTAAAAATACTTATTTGAGTGCTTTATTTCCACTGAAGGAAGAAATCTCTCAATAACATTATTTTGTTTTACCATTTTCTTTACTGTGCATAAGGTATCGTTCATTCTATCAGCTGCTGTTTGTAAATTCTAGACTTCAAGACTATTTTGATCAGAAAAACAAAATTTCTTTCTTTTTTCTTTCTTTCTTTCTTTCTTTCTTTCTTTCTTTCTTTCTTTCTTTCTTTCTTTCTTTCTTTCTTTCTTTCTTTCTTTTGAGACAGGGTTCCTTTAGGTAACACAAAACTGTGTTTTAATGAGTGATAGCTGTGCCTCAACTTCCAAGTTTCGGCTTAGAGAAACCACCTCTCCTGCTCCACGTTTACATTTTCAGGTTGCTACCAGAGCTTTTAAGACACGTCTTCTTTTAATTGGAATGCATCCATACCTCTATCAACTGTCAGATCTCACTGGTTAACTAAACTGCCATTGGAAGGTCGTTACCAATGACAGACTAAAGGACAAGCAGCTGCAAAATATTTTCCATTTTCATTCTTTCTTGCTTTTCTTTTGTCCTTTTACATTATGTTCTGCAGCCTTACTTCTCTCCTTGGCCTTGAAATCTCCCCTACTCTAGATATCCCTGACACTTGCTTTCTCAAGGGACACAGGAACATAGACACAGCTCCACTCTGCTTTCCACAGCAGGCTGGGGTCTCTCTCTCTCTCTCGACCTTGGGAACCTTGGCTTAGGCAATATATAATTTGTAGCTTTGAGACAGAACAGAATATCAAGGCAAGCCAGAATGAAGCAGAGTTGGGGACTAGTAAAGACACTTTAATATAGACTGAAGCTTAAATGTTAACAGAAGAAAATCATTGCATGAGAGAGAAAGATGTATTTATAGTATGGACATAGTATTGTCTAAGTAAGAGTCAGAGTTTAATAAAAAAATTTTTTTTGCTTAAATTTTAAGGATATGTAGTAGACATTCAGAAGAAATACAACATAGAATATGTAAGTGGGATTCCTTAAGATATAGAGTATTAAAAGAAATTTCTAATAAATTTTACATGGGGCTAAGAGCTGATGGCACTTAGAATAAAAATAAGGTGTGCCCCAAAACAAGAGTGTGGGCTTCTTTAGGATGGTAATACCTAGATGCTAGCACATAGGCTATTTACTGAAAATGAAAGGTTTTGAGAATTCCTAAAAATTTCTAGTGAAAGGAACAAGGCCTTAACTAAAAATCGTATTAACTTTATGTTTACAACCTTCAAAGATATGTGATTAAGTATGATTTGTGGGGGGTGAGAGCCTTAGTCTCCTTTCCATCTTTCCCTAAAGTTTCCATTTCTGTCCTGTCTCACTCTCTCCTTTCTCTTCCGCTGTCTCTCCTTTTCTGTTCCCTAGGTCTCTTAGCCCTAGGAATTGATCTCTCTAAAATGGTTCATTCTTTAAGAAGCCATTCCCATGGCATTCCCTTATCTAACAATACACTGGTTAGAGAATAGCATATCTGATTTTGCAGCACCTCCAGGGCAAATTCACAGGCTCTGCGAGGGTGTTTTCAGATTGTATTTTATCTAGGCAGAAAGTCCCCATGATATTTAGCAAAAAATCAGTGGCTCTGAAGTTGGAGATTCTTCTGAGTCGCAGATAATATTTCAATAAACTTCATGACCATTTAATCCTATTGCCCGTAGACCAAAGTGATTTGCCCTGATAGAAAATGCTTACACACACAGTGGTACTTCGGAGACCTCCAGGGGTCTTGATAGTGTGGCTTTGTGAGGGGTCTTGGAAGGTGAGAAGTTGGTTGTCATGGAAACACTTTAGATCCTGGGGACAGGGAACTATTTTCTCTTAGGAAGAAGGGTTAAGAACTGCTTTCTTACATGTACCACACTGAGGGACAGAAAACTGGAGCCTCACCATTTTCTGGGTCCATGTTATAAATTGTAGTCACAGTCCAAATTGCTTAGAGGCATTTTTAGAGAAATAAGGCCTCACACACAAATCATTTAAAAAAAAAAGTATTGATGAACTTTCCTCATAAACCTAAATAAATTAACTTTAAAACAAAATATTAGCAACAAGAACAGCAAGAATGGAAACAAACAAAAGTAGAATTTCATGCAGCACCATATGATGATATTCATGATACAGGGCAGCTAAGAATGTTACCATCAGCCACCACGGTAGAGAAAGTCTACAGATTTATGACTCCAGCCCACTCTTCCCATCTTCTCATTGGCTGTTCACCACACACCTCTTGGTGTTTGTTGTCCAGGAAAGGCAGCCCAGTTTTGCAGTGCACTTTGGACCTTTTCCCAGTTTATGGATATTCTTCTTCTTCTTTAAGCATCAAGTCAGGTTATACATATCTTTAAAATATTCCAAATGCAAAGGCACCTACATTCATAAAAGAATCTTTACTAAAGCTCAAAGCACACATTGTACCTCACACAGTAATAGTGAGAGACTTCAACACCACTCTCTCATCAATGGACAGATCACAGAAACAGAAACTAAACAGAGACACAGTAAAACTAGCAGAAGGTATGGACCAAATGGATTTAACAGATATCTATAGAACATTTCATCCTAAAACAAAAGAATATACCTTGTTGGCACTTTCTAATTGGAAAAATCTTTGGTTATGTTTTGGGGTGATGTTGGATTTTGGTTTGCTTCCATAGAAATTTAATACACCACAGCTAAGCAGATTGATAACCTCTCTAGGAAACGTTTTTAACATGTTAAACAGAGTATAGAATTTTCTTCCCAAAGTGATATTTCAACAGTAATTTAATAGAAACTTGCTGGGCCTCAAAGGGGAAAATGAGTATTGTATTTATCTTTAGATAACAATAATTTTCAGGCTCTTAGGATGGTAGATTACAAAAAAGAAAAAAGGGGGAGGGAAGAGTATGAATATGAGCAATCAATACAGATAATTTAAATTTTTATGAAAATCCTACTTATGGCTATTTGAAATAAAGTCAATTGGATAGAGAAGATTCTTTTTTTTTTTTATCTATTAGCTGAACTATATTATTGCTGATAATAAGGGCCTATTTAGAGAAAAGTAGCAAAAAGTAGCCAATTTTCTCTGTTGAAACTGATGATTCAAAATTCCAATAGTAGGTACTCAACAGCCAACGGCATCTAGTTTCTCCTAAATATCAGAACAGAAAGAGCCAAAATGTCACTCTGTTACTTACAGATACCTTCATTAGCCAGAAAGAAGGACCCCAGCTTCAGGAAGACACAGTTTCTATTGATCTTTGGATACAAGCACATAAAAAAGTTCTGAGTGTATAGCACTGGTAATAAAAGAACTCACACTAGAGAAGAGAAAGTCATCTTATTTAGAAAGTAGGGAAAATATATGGTAAGTTAACAAGTTTTAAAAGGTCAATGAAATGATTCCTAATTATATTCTGTTATAGACTGAAGCCTAGTCCAACTGGTTTGAGAGAGGATTCATACAGTAACTGATGGCAGCAGACAGGTGGAGGTCACCACAAGAACATGGCATACAGAATCAACTAACCTGAACTCATAAAGGCTCCCAGAGACTGAAGCACAAATACAGCACTTGTGTGGGTCTGCGTTTGTTCTTCTACATGTATACGTTATGGTTGTGAGGTTTGGTGTGCTTGTTAGACTCCTAAGAGTATTATTGGGAGTTGTCTCTGATGAGTTTACCTGTTCTTGGGATCATTTTCCTCCTACTGGGTTGATTCATCCACCCTTGATGTTTGGTTGGTATCCCTAGGAAGCCTTTTCTTTCCTGCAGAGAAAAGAGTGAGGAGTGGATCTGGAAGAGGAGAAATGGAATGGAGAAACTGGGAGGAGAGGAGGGAGGGGAATATGTGGTCCTGGGATAATATCTGAGGGAAGATAACTTTTAAAAAGAGAGAGAAAAAAGAAACATGCATTTGCATCATTAGGGTTTTTCACAAAGTCAAGAGGAACTCATGGAAGTAAATCTATTATATTTCCTTATTTGTAAATAGGAAGAGGATGAACCACAGAAACAGTTCTAGTATAAAGAAGAACTGAGTTTCCCATAACACTAAGAGCACTACCATCTGTCCTCGGTGAGTTAGCATCTTTTTTTTTCCCATCATAAGGAAATTATTAGGAGTGGTATTGAATTCAAATTAATTGTTTTTCTTATGAAGATTGGATATAGCTACTTTTTGAAAAGTTTGTCAAGACAAAAATGATTTTACAACACATCTTTAATACCATGGGATACACGGAAAGTATATGTTCGTGTGTGTGTCTGTGTCTGTGTCTGTGTCTGTGTGTGTGTCTCTGTGTGTGAATTGCCTAGTGCTCTGATTTAAATTTACCCATTCCAAAAATCACAAGGTGAAAACCTAATCCCCAGTATAAAAGTAATGGCTAGTGAGGCCTTTTGAGAGAGATAAAATTGTGAAGACCTTTCTTCAAAAATGAATCAATGCACCTATATACTCTATCACAACTGCCTGTGTGTAACTCCAGTTCCACAGAATTAGACACCTCTTCTAGCCTCTGCAGGTGATCACTGGATGCTGTGAACAGATCTGCAATGAAGACAAAATACCCATACACATTGAAAAATGAATCTTTTTTAAAAATTTTGTCTATTT
Source organism: Tokudaia tokunoshimensis (assembly GCA_036184795.1). Lineage (NCBI taxonomy): Eukaryota > Metazoa > Chordata > Mammalia > Rodentia > Muridae > Tokudaia > Tokudaia tokunoshimensis. The sequence goes on from BTHU01000014.1 coordinate 24,873,342, forward strand.
ATTTGTGACTTCATTTCATTATGAATCCCCCTACAACTCATAAGACCCACACTGTAAAAACATACAAATTTGTCTTCTCAATTTTTTTATTTCTGGACCCTGAGCCACTAACATATTGGTCAGTATATCAAAGATAACTTTTTCCTCCTACATGCATGAAGGTGTTGACCCTTAACCAGATGAAAGAAATATTGTTTTATATTCTGTAATTAACTTTGGCAGGAAAAAGGTGGGGACTGTGATATAATAATTGTCATGTTGGAAAGACTAAAATAAAAAACTAAGCATTTTTATACACAAATAATATAAGATATTTTTGTTTTAATTTTGTGACACTTTATATTCCCAGCTGACAGTTTCCTTCTATTAATATTTAGTTCTGTGACCTTCTACATTAAAATGGGGAAAATAAATATTTCCCAATGATTGCTTCTATTAAAAACAACACACAGATGAGAATGTCTATAGGTTACCTAATGAGTCATATAGATTGAGAATGACATATATAAATATATGACATTAAACACATACACACATCTATCTATCTATCTACCTATCTATCTATCTATCTATCTATCTATCTATCTATCTATCTATCTATTTATCTATCAATATAACAAGCTTTCCACCAAGAAACATAATGTTCTCATTTTCTCTTGTGTTCACCAATCAGTCAGCAGTGTGCCTAGAGTTTAGAGGGATCTCAGCCAGAAAAGCACTGGTGTGTGGTGTAAACTGGCACTGATACAACACATGTGCAAGGGAGCGTGGTGATATAATAAACCACAGTGAGCACATCAAGGGCTGGTCCTACTTGGGAATAAAAGGGAAAAAAATAAGGTGAAGAACAGCAGAAGAAAGATCACTACACTAAATTCTAAAACAATACAACAAATTGTCTTAAGAACTAACATTCAACATTAATCGCAAAGAAGTAAAATCCTAAGGAGTTACTAATCTTCCACTTTCAATTACAAATACAAATAGCTTTGAATCTTATTATTACTATCCACAGACATATCACCAAGAGTAACCATCTATTGCAATTTCTTCCTCTGAAAAAAAAAATAAAAACTACATTCTAAATCAAAAAATTGACAATAAATTAATTTATATAAACTATAATCAATATTTTAATGTTTACGTGATAACTATCTAACTATCTGCTTCTTTTCTAAAACACCATATACATCATTCATAGCCAGAATGAAATTAAGATTATGGTATTTCTAAATATATATATGTGTGTGTGTGTGTGTGTGTGTGTGTGTGTGTGTGTGTGTGTTTCACAGACAAGAAAGAATACTTATTTATTTATTTATTTAGACTTTAATTTTTAAATGTATTTGTATCATTTCTAAAATAATTCTTAACACAAAATTAATTTTAGCATCTTAAGAATTTTAAAACAATTATTGTTTGTTAACATCAAAAAAAGTAATTTATTAACTTTGTGTAGGTTTTCAGTCTCCTTGCAAAACCAGCCACATTTTTAAAGCAATGTTAACTTATTCATGTCATCGTTTGTTTTACAAAAGTCATAATTTAGAACTTTTTAATTATTTTGAATATATATCTTTCAACTGCCTAATATATGCCTTTCTGCCTAAGGTAATTACCAATGATTAGCTCATATGGTACTCCTCATTAACACTGAAAATTTTAACAAAACAATAATCCAATGTTGTAAAACCAGATCTTTTATATATAAAAATATCTAATGCATGAACAATATTTACTGTAACAGACAATATAAATTTTATTTCAGCTTTCCTTATATTTTGGAACAATGAAAGGTTGAAATATTATTGAGTTTTCAACTTTGAAAAACTTTCTTCCGCCCCTATAATTCTTCAAATTTATTCCTTAAATGAGCAACACAGTTTTTGTAAGGTTTTAAGAGATTATGACTAAAGGTTAAAGCGTGAACCAAAACAGTAATGAAATCTAATTAATTTGAGTCCTAATACCTTATTATTATTTTAAACTCACTAAAGTTTCAGCATTTAAAGTCACATGGATAATATTACTTATCTTGGAGGAAGTCTGTATTTGTTTTGGCTCTATACAATTCTGGAACTTTGTAGATTCCTCTGGGTCCTTTGTTATTTATACTTCCAAGTAGATATTCTTAATAGAATTTACTTGTGTTATAATGAATTTATAGTTTAATCATTTAATGTTGCCAACATCTGACTGAACAGTATCTGATTTAGTGAGTACATGAATGTGAGTGTATTATCAAAATAAAACGTAAATTCATTTTAACAGAGTGCATTTAGATAAGAACAGTAGAGGCGTATGTCTCCCACAAGAAACAGTGTTTGGAAAGATATATGCATGGCCCTGAGTCTTTCATCATTGGAAACTGAGTTTCAAAAATCCAAAAGAGGCACATCAAAAAGGAGACACCATTTATATACTGCTGCTCCACTAAGCGTGTCCCATCACACTCAGCACTGCTGATGATTTTGACTTTGGAATGTAAGGCAATGAAATCTTTTATAATCCCCTTATAACATGACCCCTTTTGGATGCCATTCCTTAACATGGCTGCTTATTATGTTTTCTTAAATTAAAATTCGTAGTTTTTCTAGAAAGTTTTGAATTTTTAATTTAGGGTTATATGCACTGTGATACTTAAGACCTACTCAGTATCTTTCACACATTAAAAACGCCTTTCTTGGTAAAGTAGTATTTGTTACAATGCTCACATTAAAAATAATTTGATGTTATGTAACATGAAGTATGCCCAAATAACTCAATTAGAATATGTGAACATACTAATTAACATTTAATTGATAAACAACAGTGGTCTAATTAACTTGGTTGTATAGTAGGAAATAACATATTAAAAATAAAAATGTAACAAAAGTTGAAGAAAATGCAGTATCTACGGAATATAAATGCAACAACGATCATATAAAAGAAAAGGAGTTCCGTTACGGAGTCCAAAGAAGAGAAAGATATTATTAGTAGAAAATAAATACAGTGTGAGTCAAAGTAGTAAAATGACAGCATTGCTCTTATCAATAAGAGCATTGTCTACAAGCTACAATAGAGAAAGGAAAGTAACAGATTGGAGTTGGATGGGTGGTAGACTTCATCTGGGAGATGGCCAGCCTGATGAGAATATTTTATATGAAAAGAATCTATTTAAAATTTAAAAATAAAAGAATATTTAAAAAGGAAAAGATTAGAAAGAAGCATTCTTCTCTTGCTTATGAAACAAAGGAACAGGAATATATGCATTGTGAAGAGCACTCAGATGACAAAAAGTATAGGCGGTTTATTTGAAGGTACTTAGGATGCAAGGAATTCATAGGTTGCATTTGGCTGAGACTGAAAAGCAAACAGCAAAGTGTGAAAGCTTCATAGCGATAAAAGACAAGGCTCAGAATAGAAGTTGTTGGCATGAGGCAGCCAGAGGTAAGTTGATGACAAGTAGTAGGGCACACCGTGTGATTGGTAAGGACAAGCGATTTGTCCTTCTCTGGTTGGTGTTCAGTTGGAAGCAGAAGCACACTCGGGAAGCCTTGCATTTCTTGATCAAAGAACACTGCATCTTACCGACGTTTTAGCACAGATTTCTGGAGTAGGAGCTGCACACCCTGCATTTTAGATTCCTGTTTCTTTTGTTTTTAACATAATGAAATAAAAAGTAATAGGACAAAACAAAAACCAAGAGATGGAAATTGGACAAAATGAACAGCAGAGGAAAGGGGTTCAAAAGCACAGGAAGCGGAGAACCTACCCCCTCATTCCCACATTCAGGAGAGATTCCTACTTATTAATAATACTCTGAGACCCTAACTTATGTTTTCAGTTCCCAACATGTTTCTGAGAAATGGACAAGGACAGACATCTAACTTTCAGTCCCACAAATTCAGTTTTCTGATAACAAGGATACCTCCCACCCAACTTTCTCACTTCCTTTTATGCTTCTAATAAAGTTATCCAAAATTTCAGTGTTTCTTTACTATCTTATAGAGGGTCCCAACAATGATAAGGTAAATATACATATGGAAATCTATATCTGTATATCTGTATTTATATCAATATCCATAATCATACACATACAAATGTGATACTTATATTGTGTGTATGAGATACAGTGACAGAGAGAGAGAGAGAGAGAGAGAGAGAGAGAGAGAGAGATTTCTCAACAGAAAAAGTGATTATTTTTCAGTGGCATTAATCTTAACTTGTTTACCTCCCTATAAAACCATGCTTTTGAATGGAGCAGCATGCTATCTCTTTTAAATTAAAAAAAGATCAATGTCTAAATAAACATATAAATTTGACAATAGAAGTCATTTTTAATTTTGAAGAAAATTCTACTGTAAATATAACCATGTAAAATAACTAAATAACTTATTTTTACTCATTTAGTCTCTCAACAAATACAGAATATATAGGAAAGTGTGGATATGGATGGGTTCCAACCGAGTCATTGGATGTGCTATAATTTCAATGCCTTATGGTCTAAAACACTGAAACAACATTTCAAATGGAGAATTGATGTACATGGTGCCTTGTCAGCCTTCCTTTCAATAACCAGAGCCCGACTTGCAGAGGCAAACTACAGCAGCAGACAAGAGGCAGAGAAGGGCAGGCAATGTTCACCTCGGCTGACTATTGCCCAGTGAAACCCGACCTCTCATAATCATCCTTTATCAGAAACCCATCACTGTTTGTGCCATTAGAGAAATACTTCTTTCTTCTTACATCCTATACATATTGGAAATCAAAATATAGTTCAACAAAGCATCACATCTTAAGAAAAAGATAAATAACATTTCTTATTTATATTCAAATTTCTCTTTTGAACTTATATATGCAAACAAAATTTCTATAACAACAACAACAACAGACAGTACTTGACCCACTTCAACGGTTTATAATCTTATGCTGGGTCCAATAAATTTTTCCAGTTCATCTCTTTCAATTGCGTTACAAGACAGGTGGTTAGTTCCTGAGATGTATTGTCAACATTGATGAATGATTGATTCCTTGATTTCTATAATTTAGCAGGTATAAAATAAATCTAAGAATTCTAATAAGGTAATGTTAAGTGACTTACGAAGACGCACGATAATCCCCCACCCCTGAAAGCAGCAAAGCGGAAACTCCAATAGCTGCTTTTCAATAAATAATTAATAATGTTTCCGGTTTTATGCTTTATTGCCATAGAACATCTTTCCTTCCTTGATAAGCTCCCATATAGGAGCCTTGGTGACTCAATTCAGTGAAAGTCGGCTTGTGTCATTTTCCTCTGCAGGTCCTTCAGGAGGAAGTATCATCTTCAAGCCATTGCTGATCCTAGAATGTTATCTTAATATTAGACCATAGGAAGCTCAAGAAGAAGGAGAATTGAAGTGGGGATGCTTTGGTTCCTCTTGAGAAAGGGAACAAAATACCCACAGGAGCAATAAAGGAGACAAAGTGTGGAGCAGAGACTGAAGTAAAGGCCACCCAGAAACTGCCCTGCCTGGGGATTCACCCTATACACAGTCACCAAACCCCGACACTATTATGGACGACAAGAAGTGAATACCAAAAGGAGCATGTCATGGTTGTTCCGGGGGGGAGGGGCAAGGGGGCCCTGCCCCGCTAGAGCCTTACACATACAGAGGCAGTTGCTAGCAACCAACCAATGGACTGTGCGTGGGGTCCCCAATGGAGGAGTTGGAGGGCAGGCCGTAGGAGCTGAAGGGATTTACAGCCCCATGACAAGAACAATGATGGTAGCCACCCAGATGCCCCAGGACTCCCAGGGACTAAACCATCAACCAAGAGGTACACATGGTTCCAGCCAAAAGTGTGGCAGAGGAATGCCTTGTCGGGCATCAGTGGGAGGATTGGTCCTTGGTCTGGTGAAGACTCAATAGATGCCCCAACAAAGGGAAATTGAGGGAGGGGTAGGGGGGAGTGGGTGGGGTGGAGGGTCATATACTTGGAAGCAGGGGGTGGGAGGTGGGCTTGGGGGTTTTCGGGGAGGGGGGAAATCGGGAAAGGTTTTAGCATTTGAAATGTAAATAGAAAAAATTTAAAAATAAAAAAATTAAAAAAAATTGGTCCTTTATTAGTTTCTGTTACTTGGCCAGGTATATTTTATTTCTCTCTCTACTGAACTACCTGGCATGGATTGTCTTCCCAATTTTACTTGATTATCCTCATCACCACTAAAATGAATCAATAAGTAAAAGCAATTAAAGGCAGTAGCAAGTGCCCCAAGTCAGAAGGAAAGATTATAAATGGCAAATGGAAATGTCTTCGTATCGAAGTAGGAGAAAAGAAAATGTATATGTAGAAGCAAGTAAATTTCAGCACGATTTATATTATCTTACTTTTCGTTGCTTTTTTGTAAGCCATTCTTTCCACACACATTGGAGGCAACTGAGACCATGATGTAGGTGAATTCCATTTCCAAGTATATCTTAGCAAAGTAGTGAGTCTCCAGAGAAATGCAGCTGAGTTCAGTTATGCAAAGAAAGCCTTAGAAAATGCCAGAGAGATCTGGAAGTTCTTAGTGCAGAACAGTGTACATGCGACACAAAATAGACCTGAAATCAAAACAATTGCAGAAAATTTCTAGACAGGTGGGGAATGAATGCAGCTTGAAACAATCTCTAAGGCATGGCCCCTGAGGGAAGAACTGTTCTCTACCTATGAGTAGTCTGGCGGAAGACAATTGCTAGCCACAAAGCCACAATACTTAAAAATCAGTTACAAATGTAGTAGGAAATTGAAAAACAAGCAGGAAAATGACTGAACAGACGAAGTTAATGATGAAAGATCAAATATAGGGCTTCCAAATCGATTCTTATTGTCCAATTCCTCAGAATATATAAGACCACAGAACCACAAGGGAGCCCTTCAAAGAGGACTGGGAAGACTCTGCAACTGGCATTATGTGTTTATTACAGTTTTATGGAGTAGCTTTCAAAATAGGCAGCAAATAACATTTCAAAAAATAAGTTGTTTTACACATCTAATTCAGTAAACTGAATTTTTCTGTGAGGTTAGAAAATTTTACTGAGAAATCTATAACTATCATTAAGACAATAATAGTATTTAAAAGTTGTTGCAGAATATATTATATATATATTACATACATATATATATTTATATACATATATTAAATTATAATGAGGAACTCAAGTTGACCAAGAGTGCAGTGCCAGAATCCTATAAATAAACTAACGATTTTAACGTTTTCTGGTGTATCTTATCTCCTACTTCTTTAAAGGAATCTTGTGTGCATACACATGTGTGTTTTCAAAAAGGAAAATTATATGTGCTAAATTTATAACCAGTACAAATTTAATGTTGGGGCACAAAATATTCCTATTTTATAGCTTGAATTCAATATTAACTAAATGTCTTCCACTAAGATTCCTAAGTTTAAAATGACCTGAATGGTGGTTTTCTGAGCATTTTTGATTTGGTACTGAAATGGTAAATTTAATAGTAAAAACTTTTACAATATTTATAGTGAAGTGAAACATTTTTATACATACAGAGATAATTCTGCAACTCAGCCTGTACCACACACTGGTCAAAATATGTTTTCTGGATTTCTTTAAAGTGCAAAATAATTATATCCTTGAAAAGGGTAAACAGTGAAATAAAGTGAAAGAATTCATTGTTTATATAACAGGTCGCTCACAAATTTAAATTATTTAGCAGCTATCTTTCAAGGGTGAACATTCACATTCGACAACTGTAAACCAAACTGTGAATTATTGTACTGTACTTGACAATACCCCTGTAACAGAATTTAAGTTAAAGTGTTAGAAGAGTAAATTTGATCAAAGTTATATAAGAAGTATTTCTGCTTTTTCATATGTGGCAGAAATTTTACTGTTACTTTTTATTTTAATGAAATAATAATTAATGAGAAAAGAGGTCATAATTTGAAAGAGCACAAGGAATCCTATATGGGAGGCTTTGGAGGGGGGGAGTGTCAAGCAAGTAGTGGAACAATTATATTATAATTTCAAAAATAAAAAATAAAAATGCATGAGTTCATTTTCATATGAACACATTCACATGAAATATTTTTTTTAAAAAAACAGTGATGTTAGTAAATCTTTTACAAATATATGATGCAATGGACTAAATTTCCCAGTAATAATATCCAGTTACCAAAAAATATTCACCTTTGTGTAACTCCTTTAGAAGCATCTCCCTATGGCTTCTTGATAGAGATTACTCTGACATAGGTCATAAATCTGAAAAATGTTATTTTATACCTAAAGACATATGCTTATGTGATTCCAAGTAATTTTTTCACAATATTCCCTGTACAAGAAAACTTCTCCATTAAACCCACTTCATCAATATGTAGAGACATATTTTAGCAAAAGGGAAACAAAATTCCTATAATTTAAAGATCACAGATTTTTGACAAGACTGATGTCTGTAAATTTCTACCTATCATGAAAATTTCAGAATTGTTAGGCATGATGTTGTGTAAGTGATTTTTAAGCAAGCACATCTGATAAGTTCACATGTATGACTCTGTTTTTTCCATCAAATAAAGTCCACTACCCCAGGGTTTACAGTGCTCTTCACCTCTTCTTTCAAATGATCCCAGAGAATTTGGAGTAAATTTAATAGCATAGGCCCCCCTTTTATAGCTGAGCATTTTACAATCTCATTCTCTGCACATGAATTGCTGTTGGTCTCTCTATTAATTGCTCTTCACTATAAAAAGAAGCTTCTCTGTAGGGTTAAGGGATACATTCATCAATAGGTATAAAGATGAGGACTTAGGGACAGTTTATGACTCTGTCCATTTAAAAGAATAGTTGCACGAAGTTCTCCCCCAGGGCCTCTGAAATAGCTAGCCACAGATTTATTACCCAGGCAACAGTAACAACCATGAGTTCCACCTTGTAATGTGGGATGTGAATTCATTCAGGAACTGCGGTGTTATTTCCATAATATTCATACTACTATTGCACCACGTGATGTATCTTGCCAGACCAGTTAAAGGATGCAGGTTTCACAATGGGGTAAGATTGTTTATTCTCCGTGAGTTGCATGTATAGTACTTTGTAAGACTGTGAAAGCTAGAAGGAATTGATCAAGGTCCATACAAACTTAATTCCTCCATGTCCTATGACTCAAGTGTGTGGTGTCCTCATCAATAGGGTCTATTAGCAAGCTCTGGAGAATGACCAAATACAGTGGCCATAACCTGTAATTACTAGGGTGCTCTATGGAAACCCACAATCCAACAATTCAGAAAAGGTTAAAACACTTGGAGAGGGTTTTTTTCTTAAATATTATATTTGTCATGTCTTCATTATTTAAAACATTTTTTAATTTAAATGTATTTTGATTAGATCTTTTTCTTCTTCTGTGTCTTTCCAGATCTTTTCCTCCTTCATAGACATCCACATTTAAATTATTTCTCAAGAATCAAACATGTACTCACTAAGTGCACTCAGTGAGTTAAAAAAAAAAAAGAAAGCACATAAAGTTGGGAAAGCTTAATGTTGGGCAAGATAAGAAAGAAACTGCAGGGCAGGAAAGGTGAATTGATTTGACCAAAATGCATCATAAGTGCACATAAAATTTAAAATATATATATGTACATATATACATACATGCATACATATACATACACTTACACATACATATACATATTTTTTCAAATGTGGTAATGGTACACCAAAAATTCACCAGATGACCCTGTGTTGGCATCTTGTACTGTAAGAGATATTTCAACAAATATAGAAAATCATAGACTTATGCTTACAAGCCATTGAGCACTGATTGTACGTCTTTTATATAGTTCACCATGTTTCTCTTTATCAAAAATTCCATATAGGAAACTCACCAGCTCATGAATTATTTTGTTTTAAAAATGGAAATCTCTGGATAAAACATAAACCTGAAGATATGATCTACAAACTATTCGTCTGACAATTACTAACTAATAAAGGTCTTAGTGCTGGCCCTTTGCAACAGCCTATAAAAAGCATTTAGGTCTTTCCCACATCTATAACATGGTTATCAGAGAAAATATTTCCTGTCTCTTGTGAAACAGAAACATTGAAGGGTCAGATACAAATCAGTAAGTAGCATTTATTGTTTGAATCTTATTATATTTATATTATTATATCTATATTATTATTATAGATAATTAACTTGTACATTTACCAGTTAATAATTTCATGACTGAAAGAAAACTCAAGACCTGCTATGCATAGCAGTAGCCATCTCTACCTCTGCCTGAGAACTTGGTATTTGTTACCTGCTTCGCATTCATTCCAACTGTATTTTTTTCAAGTCTGTTCGTGGAAGATAGTCATACAGAACATGATATCCTGCGTCTTTCTTTCTCGTTGATTTACTTCTGACTTCCGTAGAATCATGTGTTATCACACTCATTAGTAGTGACCCAGTGAATGTTACCCTCCTACAACTAATGAAAATGTCATCTTAAATATAAAGGTAAACATTTTCTATTTTGACAGACTACATGCTACATAAGGCAGTTTCCTATTTTCTAGAATTCTGTACTAGCAATGATTATAAAACTCAGATTATCTTTCAAAGGCTGACTATCACTTGAATGAGAGGATTAATGTAAGAAAGCTCATGTTTTGCAGAGTTCCTTTTATCCTGTTTATCTTCCTGTAGAATTGTTTGAATGAATATTATCAGATCTTGTAATAATATGATGAACATATTCATTGATCCTAATAAATTACATATGCCTTTCAAAGGTGTTTTGTATAAATAGAAATATAAAATATTACTTAAACTAAATGTTCTCAATCCACGCTATGATTATAATAGTATATTAAATGAAAATATTATCTAAAATCAATTTAAATCTCTTCACAGGCAGAGAGAACTAGATTAATACTAACATTTTGTACTTTTTCAACCACTGAAAGAAACACAGTGGTGCTAGAATCTGTGAAGATCATGATATTTTTCTAGTTTGTTGTTTGCTCATTTCCTTTTAGGTTTTGACTTAATATATTTTGATGTGGAAAATATGCTTTTTGATAAGTATTTCCAGATCAGAAAATTTTTAATAGTACACAGTTTATTTTAAAGTATCAATGATATTTTCCCAGAATTATCAGTGTTTATGGAAATGAGTTGTTCACAATCTATCCTTTATCGTTGTTTTATGATTTACATCAATTGTGATATGCGAGCCTTATGTATTTTTCTACTTATCTGGAGAGGGGAATGAGAAATATAGTATATATCTTCACTTAAGAGCCAAACATCCTAAAACAGGCATCTTTATAAGATAGCAGGTCAACAATGTACACAATTCCCATCGCATATACCTGAACATAGCCCCTGGGACAACTTGGACTTTACACATAAATTAGCTCACATAATCATTATACATCTTCAATTATACAGATGTGTTATGTATATTACATAAACATCCAATGCTTTTCCCATTTGTATTCATTTTATCATAAGTTTTGGGTTGGATATTCTAGGCATTTAACCTTTACAAAAATACTTATGTATAATAAAAGAGGTTTATTTCCAAATGTATATACCAATCAGAGTTGATGAGTTTCCCCCTTATTTTTCCTTTATTGATCTTGTTTGCTTATTTTATTGGACAATTACTTTTGGAGAAAAACAAATGAATACGTATATAATAATTTATTAAATGAATCTGTATGAATTATACTTTGTATGGAGAGCATTGATATATATGTATATATAGCATACATAAGTACCAAAGCATGAGAATCTTCTTTTGTTAGAATCTTTCAATGTAAATCTGGCTGGCCTTGACTCGTCATCTTCCCATCTTGACTATCCAAGTACTGAGATCATAGGACTACATTAATGCTACATGTTTTCATTTATATTTTTTGTCTTGTTAACACAAATTACACATAAAAATTACATAACTGGAATATCAATTAAAGTCACTTAACTATCACAAGTTTTAACAGAATTCTCCTTAACTTTATGAATTTTATTTTCTTACAATTTTAATTGCCTGTATTTTTTCAATTATATTAATTAATTTTTACTTGTTCACTTTACAACCACTTACTCTCAGGTCAAGCTGCACATCTGCTACATATGAGGGGGGAGGCCTAGGTCCAGCCTGTAGATGTCCTTTGGTTGGTGGTTCAAACTCTGAGAGCCACAAGGGTCCAGGTTAGTTTACTCTGTTGTTCTTCCTGTGGAGTTCCTATACCCTTTGAGGTCTGAAATCATTCCTTCTATTCTTCAATAATAGTCTGCAAGCTCCCTCCATCGTTTTGCTGTGGGTGTCTGCAACAGTCTAAGTAGGCTGCTGGGTGGAGCCTATCACAGGACAACATGTTCCTGTCTACAAGCATAACAAAATATCATTAATATTGTCAGGGATTAGTGTTTGCCCATGGGTTGGGTCTCAAGTTGGGTCAGTTATTGATTAATTACCTATATTTTTAGATGTCCAAAGTTATACATGATCATTTATTACATACATTGAGCATGTGCTTCTTAATAAAATAGAAATTACAGTAATTACATAATAAAAACCATTCTTCATTCTCTTATCAATAAACACTTAAATTATACCTTCCCCTAAAGTAACTTTCATCTTTAAAAATGTGTTATATAGTATATTAATGATTGATTTAGTCTCTAATAATAATTTATATACTCTTTAGTTTATTTAAAAAATTAAATAATATTGGAGAATAAATCACAACATTTTATATTTTAGTTATGGACTATAAAACATTACTTTGATAAAATGAATAGTAATTTTAAAATAATTTTCAATAAGTATTTTTGGAAAAAACCTATGTGAATTACATTAATAACTTCTAATTTTTAAAATTTTGATTTTAATAATTTGTATTTTGTATATAGACAAGTAACTATCTATAATATTTTCTTATTATAGACTTCAAAATGTTAAATAATTTTAATGCCTAAAAGTTTATCATATCTGTAAATAAGTATACATTTCTGAAAAATACTTGTGATTTTTAATAAAAAAGCCTATCACTGGCTGCTTATTTATATTTAGGTCCTTTGTAGAGGTAAATTAAAAATTGTGATTGAAGAGACAGGAGGATTTCTGAGTTCGAGGCCAGCCTGGTCTACAGAGTGAGTTCCAGGACAGCCAGGGCTACACAGAGAAACCCTGTCTCAAAAAAACCACAAAAAAAAAAAAATTGTGATTGATTTTGCTGAAAGCAACCAGACAACCACTGAGCAAATAATGTATGAAAGAAGAAACAAGCATGAATATTGATTAAAGAAAGATGATTTCATTGAGCATAATTATTTTATTATAACCCCCAAGGTAATTTTAATTTTTTTCTCACCTCATATGTAGTCTCCACAAAGAGATCTCAGCTGCAATTATTATCCAAGACTATATGAAAAGATTAAAGGGTGTAAGGAATATGGCATTTCTGATTATGTATGTTTTCAAATAACTTACAGCAAAACTAGCAAATAAAAAATGGCCAAATAATTGTGTTATGTGATCACAAGTCATTAAATTACAACTGTACTTACCTATCCTTTCTTGCTTGCCTAGAACAGCCAAATGTTTCGTTATCAGCATTTCTAACATTTTTTCTCACTACTGAAAACATTATTTGAACCAAAAGATCAGATATATGTCTAGCATTTAAGGAGTTCAATGAAATGCTGTTAAAAAAAAAAAAAAGAACACAAAACAGAAGGAGAGTTTTGCTTTTGTTCTTTAGGATTGTAGAGAAGAAAAGCAAGCTTTTTATTCATGTCTGGTAGAGTAAACTTCCGACACAAATTCTCCCTGTGGCTAAGTTTCCTCAACAAAGTTAGATTAAGATTTCCTGGCCATTTCGGCTGTGCTTTTTAAAAAGAAAAAAAACTAGACACAATCAGCATATCAATAGATTTCTAAAAAGATGGAAGGAGAGACCCCTGGTCCTGGAAAGACTGGATGTAGGGGAACGCCAGGACAGAGTAATGAGAGGGGGTTGAACGGAGAAAAGAGGGAGGGAAGGGGGCTTATGGGACTTTCGGGGAGGGAGGAAACGGGAAAGGGGAAGTGATTTGGAATGTAAATTAAAAAAATAAAATAAAATTAAATTAAAAAAAAAAAAAGAAAAAAAAATCTATGTTGATATCTTCCTTCAACTTTAAAATGAAAAAGATATTTTCTCTGTGTGCAGCTGAAAGATTTTAACTTTCAGTGAGTTAAATTAGAAAGATGTTGAGGAATTTTGAAGTACAGGTGTACTATTTGGCTGTTTTTTTAACTTTATTAAATGTTTCTTGTTATACAATATTAGATAATGGATAAACATATTAAAGTCATGACAATGACACTGCATCATCTCTGAAGAAAGACAAGGACGCATGCATGAATTTATTGTAGTCAAGAGTAGAACAAATCGGGGTTAAAAATGATCTATAAATTTTAAATCTTGATCGTTGCAGGACAATGAAACAAAGGGGTCATCAAACTATGTCTAAGTACTTTGAAGACTGACAAGTACTTTCTGGTAAGATATAATGGGATAAAGAAAATCAAAACAACCTTGAGATTCCACCTCACACCAGTCAGAATGGATAACATCAAAAACACAGGAGACAGCAGTTGTTGGAGAGGATGTGGAGAAAGAGGAACACTCCACCACGGCTGGTGGGATTGCAAGCTGCTACAACCACTCTGGAAAGCAGTCTGGCCGTTCCTCAGAAAACTGGGCATGACACTCCCGGACGATCCGGCTATACCACTCCTGGGCATATACGCAGAGGCTTTACCTGCATGCAATAAGGACACATGCTCCACTATGTTCATAGCAACCTTATTTATAATAGCCAGAAGCTAGAAAGAACCCAGATGTCTCTCAACGGAGGAATGGATTCAGAAGATGTGGTATATTTACACAATGGAATACTACTCTGCAATTAAAAGCAATGAATTCACGAAATTCTTAGGCAAAGGGTCAGAACCGGAAAATATCATCCTTAGTGAGGTAACCCAATCCCAAAAGAACACACATGGTATGCAGTCACTGATAAGGGAATATTAACCCAGAATCTCGGAATACCCTAGACACAATTCGCATATCAATAGATTTCCAAGAAGATGGAAGGAGAGACCCCTGGTCCTGGGAAGACTGGATGTAGGGGAACGCCAGGACAGAGTATCGAGAGGGGGTTGAATGGGGAACAGCGTTAGGGAAGGGGGCTTATGGGACTTTTGGGGAGGGAGGAAACGGGAAAGGGGAAATCATTCGGAATGTAAATTAAAAAAATATAGAAAATAAAAAAAGAAAGAAAAAAGAAAATGGGTTCTATCAGAGATTAGTTCTTGCTCATGGGATGGGTCTCAATTTGGGCCAGTAATTGGTTAGCCATTCCCTCAGTCTCTGCTCCTTCTTTGTCCCTGCACTTCGTGTAGGCAGTACAAATTTTATACTAAAGATTTTGTGGGTGGGTTGGTATCCTTATCACTCCATGGGAGTTCTGTCTGCATACAGCAGGGGGCTATTTCAAGCTCTATGTATTCCACTGCTGGAGATCTCGGCTGGAGTTACCCTAATTGACTCCCTGGAGCCTCCACTATCCCAGGTGTCTTGCATGACCTAGCGATGCCCCACCCTTTTCCATTCATCCTCCCAACCTTCTTCTCCTACAAGCTCTCCCTAACCTCATTCCCCTCTCCTTCCCCTCTCCCATTGATATCCCTCCACCCACCTCCAATGACTGCTTTTTTTCCTTTTCTGAGATTCAAACGTTCTCCTTTGGGCTCTCCTTGCTACTTAGCTTTCTTCTGGTCTGTGGAATATCATGTGGATATCCTGTACTTTATGGCTAATATTCACTTATAAGGAAGTATGGATCATGCATGTTGTTCTGGGTTTCACATTATCTCACTCAGGATGATATGTTCTATTTCATCCATTTGCCTGTTTCATGATGTCCTTGTTTTTAATAGTTGAGTAGTATTCCACTGTGTAAATGGGCCACATTTCCTGTATTTACTCTTCAATTGTGGGACAACCGGTTTGTTTCCTGTTGGTGGCTATTAAGATTAAAGCTGCTATGAACAGTCTATCAAGTATCTCTGTGTTTTAGTGGAACATCTTTTGTGTATAAGGTCAGGAGTGGTATAGCTGGGTCTTGAGGTAGAACAGTGGTACATGGTGTACTTTACTACATGGTTGTCATTGATTATATCCTATTTGCTATAGTGAAGACTTATGAGTAAAATGCAGGTAAAATAGAAGTAACTGACCGTGTGTTATCCAATAATAAGAGGAAGCTTAGAATTAGATTGACAGCAGAACTTAAAAACTGATAGACTAGATAAAATAAGGTTGCTGATTCTGCAAGGTAAATGGATTTCTTTCAATTAGAATACACCAAAGCATTACTGATGACAATAATCTAGGCAAAAAATAAAATGTGGATTGTGCATGGGAAGCTGAAGAATGCAGTGGTCTTTTTCATACAGTGATAGATAATAGAATAGAAGTTGAAAAAAAATCTGTTCATGTCCCAATGATAAGCCAGGGAATCTGGACTGTTAAAGGTGAAGAAGAAGAAGATGGGCTGGATATAATGCAGGAAGAGCATCATGAGGGCAAACTCAAGTCCCTTCATTTATTCCTAATGCACAGGCACTTACAATTTTAATTAAAGAAATAGCCGCACCATAGTCTTATTTTAGTGTTAGCTTGGTTGTTGTAACTGAATTGGTTAGGAGTGAAAGGAAAGTAGGAGTGTCGGAGAAAATGAAGTAAGATATTACAGACAATAAAAGAGCGTGGTAGAAAAGAACTACAGAAAACTTGTCAAAGTTGATGCATAGTGAGCCAGATAGCATCAGCGTTGCATGATATTTAGAGTATGTGAAGGCTAAGGTGCTTTCTCCCTTCAGGAACTAATGGTGAAACTAGAAAATATTATATTGAATAGAGTACCTGAACCTAGAAAGACAAGCATCTTATATTATCTCTTATTCATGCTTCTTAAATTCAAATATCTAGACATGCGTATATAACCCTAAGTAACCACAGAAACAAAGAAAGTAAAACAAAACCAAGATAGCTAGTCATGGTGAGAACTCTAGACTGAGGAATGTCAGGACACAGATGCTGTGACAGGAGAAACGGGAAAAGTGTGAGGGCTTTAACTGGGGAAAGGAAGGAGGAATATATAGAGTTTATAATTACCAAAAATTATATGTAACCTATATGCGTATGTATAAATAAGAACAATTATCTTTCTGAGCCCAGGTTTCATATATATATTCCTCATTCATATATACAAATATGTGTGTATATGTATATATATGTATATACACATATATATATACATCTCATTCATATATATGTGTGTGTATTTGTGTGTGTATGTGTATATTATATACATTAATATATTGATATATATGTATATACCTCATTAATATGCATATATAATTTTAAGTGGTTACCCCACTTGGAGTTATAATAATGCCCTGCCAAAAGGCCTTAGATTAAACAAAAACCCAGCAGCAGGCATGATAAGCTTGTAGAGTTGTTGGTCAGGTATATGAGTTAAACAGATTTCCAAAAATGATAGGTCATTATCGTTATTCTTGGTGTTCTCCCAGAATTTAAATTTAGAACCCTGGCACTGTTGTTATGCACAGGACATGGAGGAATCAAGCTGGAATCAACCTACCAAAGACTAGCTCCCATCGCTTCAGATGGTGATATGCAAGCTGTCAAAGGAGATGAGCAATCCAACCCAGATGGAAAGCATATGAAATACAGCAAAGATTAGAATGACAAAATATCTGTAATTATGCTACGGTGGCATTTTTTAACTGAGTAATAACCAACAACTGCCTAACGGTTTCCCACTCAACAGGATGAAATTCACACCGCACACTGACTACTAGTGGTTAGAGCAGTCATAGACCTGACAGGAGAACCTACTAGTGCTAGGCCCATAAATCAATAACTTTCTAACCTTTTTCTAAATAATATTTCTTATCCACATACATAAAGGTAGAACTCAAACTTCTTTTTGCACCAAATAGAGACTATCACAGAATTCTACAGCTGGCACAGAGAGTAAGTGACTATCTTATGAACAATCACAATTTAAACATCTGTAATACAACTTTTATACCTATGGATCAGGGGAAGTCATGCAGGGGGATGGGGCAGAAAGATTGTAAGGTACAGAGACAGAGGATATCTGCTGTGAGATAGTGTCTTCTATATGGGACAGGGAAGCTTAATTCATGATTTCAGGACAATACGGCTGTCTAAGCAGACCACAAAAATGATAATACCTGTTGACATGCCAGCATCGACAGGGTAATTCATAATGAACCTACCCTAGATAAACAGCTACAGGTGATCCATGGCTTCTGAGAGAGGGAGAATCAGGAATTAGTTTCCCCTAGGGTTGAACCTCATGTGTGGTTTTTCAATCCCAAGTGGTCAATCTTGGATACATATAAATGTGTGTGTGTGTGTGTGTGTGTGTGTGTGTGTATTTGTGTATGTGTATTTTTGTGAATGTGAGTGTGTTTTGTGTATGTGTTTGTGATTTGTGTGTGTGTGTCTCTGTGTGTGGGATGTGTGTGTATTTATTTGTAATAATAATGAAGAAAAATGACAACTTTGAGAGAAAGCGTAATAGAGGAGTTGGAGAAGATAGAGTGAAGAGCCTGGGTGCTCATATATAAAATTATTTTAAAATATTAAAACTTAGAAAAGAATTCATTTTGATCACCTTAGACTGAGATGCTTATAAACACTTAGGGTGTTTATAAATGCATTGATTACTGCTGAAGAGGCCTAAAACCCAATTGTAGTACTAGTGCTCATTATATACTTTTGAAAGATATCAATACATAAGTGTGTTTAAAGATGCAAGACTAAAAGAAACATTGCATACATAAAATAGATGAGAGGAAAAAATGTTTTGTAAAAGAACACTGAAAACTAAACAAAGACTGTGCAGTGCTATTAGGTACTTTTGTCATGGTTCCGATATATTTGCTACCAGAATGATTTTTTTTTCTTCCCCATACTTGGAATGCACAGTCTGTCATGATGGGGAAAGCACCATATCAGAAGCAGTTCAGTGCCCTAGCTGTGAGAGCCTGTGCTGAATCTTTTTCACAGTGCCATCAATGAGGAAGCAGAGGGATCAAGGGGAGGTAGAAACACAATATATGCTCAGTACCTGTTTTAATTTTTTGATTGCTATGATGATCAGTAGCTGTTTTAGTCAGTGTTTGATTGCTATGATAAGACCATGACCACCATTCTTATTCAAGTAACTGCAGGCAGCAGATTGGGGGGTGGGCCACTGGGGGGGCAGACACAGGGAGTTGGACTGCGTATGCCCCCACGCCACCCCACTGGCTGGGTGTCTGACTGAGAAGCCACAAGACCCCAATCTGCAATGGTGGGGAAGGCGCAGTCTTGGGGTTCACAGTCTTGGACACTGCAGACACCACTGGATGCTGTGGAAGAGCTGATTATCAAGTGGGGCCCCAGGGACTTTGGCCCGAGGGCAAAGGAAAAAGGGGGGGATGGCGCTGGCTGGTTCCTGCATAGGTGAGAGTCCTTGGTCCAGTCTGGTGGCTGGTGGCTTGGCTCAGTGGGTGACCATGGTTGGAACTTGGAACACTGTGAGGTTTCCTGCCAGAGTCCAGATGAGAAGACGCAATTCATGGTTTTCAAGAATTTGTTGTAGAGAAGTAAAAAGAGAGAGAACGTAGAGAAGTAGATGCCAGCCATGGCCACGTGGAGAGATGGGGGAAAGGAATGTGGAAAGAAAGGGAGAAAGGGGACAAGAGACAAGAGAGTAAGAGAAGAGCAATAGAAGAAAGAGGGGAGGGGGCAAACAGCCCCTCTTATAGTGGGTTGGCCCTACCTGGATGTTGCCAGGTAACTGTGGGGAGGAACATTCCTGGCTGTAGCCAGGTGACTGTGGGGGTGGAGACCAGCCAGAATATTAGGGACTTGGAACATTATCCTATGTGACTGATGGCCACAGAATTATGGAGTTCAGGGCTTTGTATTAGAAGCCTGGTGTCTGGGAGCATGGCCAATGGGTCTGTCTCTTATAGAATTAAGCTGTGGGGTCTCCAGAAGTTAAGCCTCACTCAAGCAGAACAGAATGCCTTTCACAGTCCTACAAGCAACCAGATACCACTCCCTGCCTCCCATAGGCTTATAGCCATATCGTAATACAAAATGCATTTAGTCCAACTTCAAAGTCCCCATAGTCTTTCACATCCTCAATACTGTTTAAAAGTTCAAATTTCAAAGTCTCTTCTGTGACTCAAGACAATCTCCTAACTGTAAACCCCTATAAAATCAAAATTCAAAAGCAGATGATAAACTTTCAAGCCATAGTGGCACAGAATATGTATTACCAATCGAAAATGACAGAAAGGGAACATAGTGAGGAAATACTGGACCAAAGTTAAACCAAAAATAGCAGGGCAAACTCCAAAATATGCATTTCCATATCTAAGGTCAAAGAACTCTTTAGATCTCCAACTCCTTTCAGTTTTGTTGACTGAAACAAACTTCTTTCTCTTGTACTGATTTTACACTCAATACTCAAGTGTTCTTAGCAGATATTCCATGACTGTGACAATACCAACATCTTGGAGTCTCCAACACAATCCTGTCTTTCCCCACACAGCTTCTTAAAATGGCTTCTCTGGGCCTCAATGCAGAGATACCCCTCACACACTCCTAACCTCAGCAGCTTTTTATAACTACAGAGGAAGATTCAATATCCCTTTCTTGAATTCTTGAGTCAAAAGTCAGAATCATGTGTGTCCTAACTTGCCAAGTTCTTTTGCTGCCTGCTGGGGCTGGACTATCATGTCTCCCACATTCATTGACATTCATATCAGCTTTCTGCTGTTGATAGTTTCTTTCACGGCTCAAACTTTAATTCCTTTTCACAAGTTGGAGGCTTAGCTGGGTGAGGTCTTGCCCTATGGTCCCCACTCCTTTCGTGCCATTTAGTGTTGGCTTGTCCTTAAACTTTTTATCCTTTTGAACAGTAAATTTAGCTGCATTATATTTCCTGGTTCTCCTTTCCTCCTTGATCTGGACACTTTGTATTTTTTTCTTGCTAAACTTTCTCCTTCTCAATTTAGTTCTGTGTAAGAGTGACCACTAATAACAACGCAATACACTCAATACTGCTAGGCTGCTTTGAAATCTCATCTGTCAGTTTTCTCAATTTAAAACTCCTTGATTTAGTCTCAGGCAGTTTGTTTTGTTGTTGTTGTTGTTGTTGTTTTGGGGTTTTTTGGGGGGTGTTTTTTGGGTTTTTTTATTTTTTTGTTTGTTTGTTTGTTTGTTTGTTTTACAGACAAGGGCCGGGAACAGTCACACTCTTCATCAAAATATCACAAGCATGATTGCTAGGCCACTTAATAATATTGTTCTTCTCTGAAACCTCTTGTGATGTACTGTTATGAAAGCACATTTCTCTTAGCAGCACTGTCCTCTTTGTTCCTACTAGGATGGCCAACTAAGTCTTGCTTAAAGCGTTCAACTGCTCTCCTAATGCAAAACCCAAAATCTACATTCCACCAACAAGCACCATGGTCAGGTCTGTTATAGTACTACCCTGCTTCTGGGTACCAACTTCTGTCTTAATCATTTTCTGTTGTAAAGACATAGCTGGATGATGAGAAACCTTATAAATGAATAAATTTAGTTGGAGCTTCCTATCATTTCAGAAGTTTAGTCCACTATAATCATGCTGGGAGCAGGGTCCAAAACAGACAGACATGTTGCCAGAGAAGTAGCTGAGAGTTCTAAACCCAGGTTTATAGGCATTGAAACTAGGCCAGGCTTGGGCTTTTGAAGTCTCAAAGCCCAGTGACTTCCTCCAACAAGGCCACACCTCCTATTCATTCAAAGTGCTGCCATCCCCTGATGACTAAATCTTCAAATATATAAGAGTCTGGGGCTCTTTCTTATTCAAACCACCACAATAGCCATTCCTTCCTCTCATGATCCATTTATTATACTTGTGACTAAACTTTTGAAGGTTCTTCACCCTTCCCTAATGTGCAAACAGCTCAGGTCTATGTATTTTTCCTTAAAATAAAAAATCCTGCGGGAAGATATTTTATATACAAATCATAACAGTTATGTAAAACAGAAATATCTAACAAAAGAGAATATAACAAAGTGACCAAATTTAAAACATACATCAATTATTAGTGAGAAGAGAAATAAAGAAAGGACTTTCTTTTTTCTTTTTCTTTAATTAGATATATTCTTTATTTACATTTCAAATGATTTCCCCTTTCCTGGATCCCCCCTCCCCGAAAGTCCCATAAACCCTCTTCCATCCCCCTGTTCCCCAATCAACCCCTTCCAGCTTCCGTGTCCTTTTATTCCCCTACACTGCTGCACTGAGCCTTTCCAGGACCAGGGGCCTCTCCTTCCTTCTTCTTGGGCTTCATTTGATATGGGAATTGTTTCTTATTCTCAGTCACAAAAGAACACACATGGTATGCACTCATTAATAAGCAGATATTAGCCCAGAAGTTCGGAATATACAAGAAAGAAAGGACTTTCAAGCATAAGGTTGTTGGTGATAGCAGCAAAAGAAAAGTAGACAAACACAGATGAAGAAAAATCCACTGCTTTTCTATAGAGTGAACACTGTAACATCTAACTCTAGTCACTATAATGTCTCTGAAGTACCTTATAGGGAAAAAATGGCTTAAACATCTTTATTATATAACATACATCAGAGTATTTAATTTCTTACATAAAAACTGAATTTACATGGCACACACTTCTTAGAAGTCATACTTGTTATTATTGTTGTTATAGTATATTATTATTCATGTTTACACTGCCAAGCAAGCATCCTTGAAAATATAACATAATAAATATTCTAGCAATGTTACAGGAAAGAAAATGGGATAATGTGAATTTGACAAATATTGACTATAAAAGGCAAATGGAATGAATGTCAATAAATATTTCAAGGAAATTGATTTTAGACGCTTTGGAGTCCACTCCTCATTTAGCATGTAAGGAAGCTGAACTAATAAAATAACAGTCTCCTCATCCAGGATTTTGTAAAAAAAATTAAATGTCTCTATTATTGTAATGGATGCTATCTTCTGAATTCAATAACTATTATTAGTAATTTTACAATTAGAAATTAGGTACCTATTCTTCCACCAAATATCATAGTACCTAATCTGTCTCAATTCGGACTATTATAACAATACATAGTCAAGTGGATAATTAACAAACAATTGAATATATTACTCCCAATTCTGGAAGATGGGGAGCCAAAGGTGAATTTACAGTCAGGTATTATGTCTCATGAACCTTGCCCTGCATCAAAAATGGTGCTTCTTGCTAGTGTCCTCACGTAAGGAACAGGAAAATAGTGCTCAAGGGTCTTCTTTAATAGAGAATTAATCTTGGTTTCTTCCCACAAATTCTCCTTAGTCAGTAAGCACTTGCAGGTCAGCTTTCAACACAGGATTTTTAGGTGGGCAGAAACATGAAGAACTGGTACCACTTTTAAATACTATTAAATGCTGACTGCAAAACTGGTCTACTACAGAAAACAATTACCACTTTGCCTGTTAGATCATTTGCTTGTCAATTTTAACCATCACCTTGACACAACATAGAATCACCAGGAAAGAGACACTCAATGAAATATCCTCAAGATGGCTTGTGAATATGTCTGTGAAATTTCCTTGATTGACTTACAAGATTCAGCCTGTTGTTGGTGGCTTCATTTCCTAGGCTGAACTATGTATGATAGAAAACACTTAGTGGAAAACATAAATTATTTCATTTCTCTTTATTCTTAGATGTAGATGTTCCTACCATGACTTTCTGTCAAGGGTGAATTGTAATTATAAGCCAAAGAAACACTTTATTCATTTCTTTTTGGTCAATTTGTTTTATCACAGCAACAGAAATGAAACTAAAAATAGACTAAAAATAAAAATAAACACACACACACACATGTTTTGTCACTGCAACAGAAATGAAACTAAAATAAACTAAAAATAAAAAGAAACATATATATGTACATATATACATATACATATATTTGTGTGTGTGTATTATATATTCTGATTGTCACACATCAGAGAAAATTCACAATAAACTGTTGAAATGGCGTTTTCTAGTTCAAAATAGGGAAAGACTTTTCTTGTTTCAAATCATTGGCCACAGAAATGCTAGAAATAAAATTACTTATTACATGTTAATTTTTCTTTTCAGTTTGAAATAATCTCTGCCTTTGGTTGTCTGTTCTCTCTACTAATGACCAGATCTTTGTATTTTTTAATTTTAAAAACTTATCAAGTGAGCTTTCACAGTCAAATGAGCTATTTCTAGAATACTACATGTGTACTTTGTTGAAACATGTTTATATTTTTATGTCTTGTTTCTATTTTAATATTTTAATGTCAAACTTTTATACTTTAACAATGAAATGTTTATTTTCCAATATCCAGTGGTTGCTAAAATGAGACTAACAAATGAATCTGTCAGTGTTAAAAATAGAAAAAATACCACTTGTATAAGAGATTGAAGTTTAATGTATTGAGAAAGATGTTACTCAAATATTTTTCCAAAAGGTGATGAGTAGTCAGACAGTTGGAGAGAGGGAAGAAAGGAAGGAAAAGAGAAATTATTTTTACATATTTTCCTTATTGACCACTTTTTATATTAAAAACTAAAAATAATGTGTAGAGAGTAACCCTAATTCTATGATAGAATAAAAAACTGGCTCTGTTTAAATAGGAGAATAACTTTAAGTTAAAAAAATAAAATAAAATCAACTAGAGTTAGAACATGTTTTTCCCCATCACAATCTTTGGAAGTTTAAGTCCTTACCATGGCAGTACTGAGAAATGAGAAATGAGCTGGAGAGTGGATCTGAATTTACACCTTCGTAAAGCATTTGATGTTGTTTCTGCAAACATGGATTATCATCATTCATGAATGTTGTTTTACAGAATAATGTCAGCTTGTCTCCTGCTGTTGACACACGCTTAATATCCTTAGACTTTTTCCAGGGAGTCAAAGAAGCATAGAGCCTCACTTAAAGATCAGGAGATTCCAGTACCCTGTTTTGGGTTCCAAAATTGTGAGCCAAAATAAATCAATTTCTTGAATTCTATTAAAGTAATAGAAAGACTAAACAAATCTTTCATAAATTCAGTTTCCATGAAGGAAAGATGTAGTTAAAACTTTTTTATTATTTACTTTGGATAAGGGGGATAAACACCTCATTAGTGTGCAGTGTTAAATTTACAGTAGGTATAGATTACCATTTAATTACGAAAGCAGCCATATTAATGTCATTAAGTTGGTGAAAGACAACTTTTAAAGCAAACTAATTGAAACTAAATATGTTGTCACATGAACTGGGGGTATTTTTTTAGACATTCTAAGATTTTTCCAATCAGACTGAACCAATTTTATTACATGAAATAAAGTGAAGTTAGACTTTATATTTACTGTTAATATCTACATCCTAACAGAACTTAATGTTTATGTGTGTGACATTTCCTTGAGTAAAACTTGCTTTGACTAGAACATGACGAAGGTGCTTTGATATCATTTCATTATTTGTATTATTTTGGGAAACTAAAATTTTCCTAGATCTGTTAACTTTCTAATAAAACTTTCCAAATTCATAGCAATATCATATAAGATGAGAGTACGTGTTAACAGGCATTTGTCTAGTTAAATGAGTCAATTCGAATGAACAAAAGCTTTTTTATTAATTATGTTATTGATTTACAACCCAGATGTTGTCCCTCTCCTGGTCTCCCTTCACAGAGTTTTCCCATCTCCCCTCCCCTTTACCTCTGATAGGTACACACTGTACCCTGGGGCATCAGGTCTCTACAGGATTAGGCATATTCTTTATCATTGAGGTCAAGTAAGGCAGTCCTAAGCTATATGTGTGCCAGGGCCTCAGATCAGCACAGGTATTGAACCATCCCTGCATCCCTGGGATGAAGCCTACTTGATCGTGGTGAATGATCATTTTGATGTGTTCTTGGATTCGGTTGGCAAGAATTTTATTGACACTAAGACAACACAAATGCCAGCCTAGACTACTATACCCAGCAAAACTCTCAATCACCATAGATGGACAGACCAAGATATTCCATGATAAAACCAAATTTTCACAATATCTTTCCACAAATCCAGTCCTGCAACGGATAATAGGTGGAAACCTCCAATACAGGGAGAGAAACAACACCCTGGAAAAAATGAGATAATAACCTTCTTGAATCAAACCCAAAAGTAGATAACCACTCAAACATAAAGATAGCGTCAAGAATGGCAGATGGCAATAATCACTATGGCTTAATCTCTCTTAATATCAATGGTCTCAATTCCCCAATTAAAAGACATAGACTAGCAGACTGGATACATAAACAGGACCCAGCATTTTGCTGCATGCAGGAAACGCACCTCAGTGTCAAAGACAAACACTACCTCAGAGTAAAAGGCTGGAAAACAATTTTACAAGCAAATGGCCCCAAGAAACGAGGTGGAGTAGCCATCCTAATATCAGATAAAATTGATTTTCAACCTAAAGTCATCAAAAAAGACACAGAAGGACACTACATACTGATCAAGGGAAAAATCCACCATCAAGAACTCTCAATTCTGAATATCTATGCTCCAAATGCAAGGGCACCCTCATTCATAAAAGAAACTTTACTAAAACTCAAAGCACACATCGCACCGCACACAATAATAGTGGGTGACTTCAACACCCCGCTCTCTGAAATGGATCGTTCAGGAAAGCAGAAACTAAACAGGGACACAGTGAATCTAATTGAAGCCTTGGACCAAATGGAACTAACTGATATATATAGAACATTTCATCCTAGAGCTAAAGAATACACCTTCTTCTCAGCTCCTCATGATACCTTCTCCAAAACTGACCATATAATTGGTCACAAATCAGACCTCAACAGATACAAGAAGACAGAAATAATCCCATGCCTCCTATCAGATCACTATGGAATAAGGGTGGTCTTCAATGGCAACAAAAACAAAAGAAAACCCACGTACACATGGAGGCTGAACAATGCTCTACTCAATGATAACTTGGTCAAGGTGGAAATAAAGAAAGAAATCAAAGACTTTTTGAAAGTTAATGAAAATGAAGGCACAACATACCCTAATTTATGGGACACAATGAAAGCAGTGCTAAGAGGAAAATTCATAGCCCTGAGTGCCGCCAAAAAGAAACGGGAGACAGCATACACTAACAGCTTAATGGCACACCTGAAAGCCCTGGAACAAAAAGAAGCAAATACACCAAAGAGGAGTAGAAGGCAGGAAATCATCAAACTCAGGGCTGAAATCAATCAAGTAGAAACAAATAAAACCATACAAAGAATCAACAAAACGAGGAGTTGGTTCTTTGAGAAAATCAACAAGATAGATAAGCCCTTAGCCAGACTAACCAGAGGGCACAGAGATAGTATCCAAATTAATAAAATCAGAAATGAAAAGGGAGAGATAACTACAGAAACTGAGGAAATTCAAAAAATCATCAGATCCTACTACAAAAACTTGTATTCAACACAACTAGAAAATCTTGAGGAAATGGACAATTTCCTTGACAGATACCAAGTACCAAAATTAAATCAGGATCAAATAGACCATCTAAACCGTCCTATAAGCCCTGAAGAAATAGAAGTTGTCATTGGAAGTCTTCCAACCAAAAAAAGCACAGGTCCAGATGGTTTTAATGCAGAATTCTATCAGACCTTCAAAGAAGACCTAACACCAATATTCTTCAAACTGTTCCACAAAATAGAAACAGAAGGAACACTACCCAACTCGTTCTATGAAGCCACAATTACACTAATACCAAAAGCACACAAAGATCCGACAAAGAAAGAGAATCTCAAGCCAATCTCTCTTATGAATATCGATGCAAAAATACTCAATAAAATTCTTGCCAACCGAATCCAAGAACACATCAAAACGATCATTCACCACGATCAAGTAGGCCACATTTTCTTTATTCATCCTTCAGTAGAGGAACATCTGGGTGCCTTCCAGCTTCTAGCTTACTCTTTGTTATATATCTTACATATTCCTGACCCTCCTGCTTAGGACTGGTGCTACCCACAGTGGGCAGTGTACTCTTATGCCAATCATTAATCGAAACAATTCCTTACAGAAATGGTTGGAGATGAATCTGGCTGGAGAAGATCAAGGCAGTTCTTCAGCTGAGATTCCTTTTATCCAGGTGACTCTAAGTTAGATAATGAAATCCTTTTTATCTGTTTAGGTGACTGTACAGCATGATCCTAGCATTTGTGATTCATAGGCAGAAGAGTCACAAAATTGAGGTCAGCATGACCAACACAGTAACTGTGATGCTAGCTTCGAATACATAGGCTGATAGTTCAAAAACACAAAACAAAACAGAGTCAGACTACTACTTAAATATGTTGTATCCTAGCAAACTGCAAAGACTATCTCTCTAAGGATCTATATTCCAAGAAGAGATGAGATTTAGGCTTGGAGGCTCACGTACACTTTCTGCAACAGTGTTCTGCATCCCAGACAGGTTTTATTTATATCTCAGGTGGCTAAAGTAAGAAGGATGTTCCAACTGAAAAAGAAGATAAAAATGTGTACTGTCTCCTTGCCCTCCATAAACACAAAACAATGTTTGGCTTGATTTCTCTTTAGGGTGGATCATGATCCTTTTCCTTTAAAACAATTAACATACCTTTCATAAATGTAGGGACTATGACAGTTGTATGTACTTTCTAGTACCATTTTAACTGTGAAATACCTAAAATGACACAGCACTAATTCAGAAAATATCATTGTGCATTTAAAATAAATAATAAAATCCAAAACCTTTGGGGCTATTGGCACATTTCAGCAGATAAAATCTTCTTCCCACAAAGCCCGATACTGAGTTCAATTGATGTGAGTTGGGCCCTACATGGACAAATGAAAACACTGACACAATTTTCTACTTTCGTGCTGTATCACATTCATAGCTGCACACACGTGCACACGCACACACACACACAAACACATACTTGTGTACATGCATAAAAAACATAAAGAAAATGTATTTTAAAATCAAAGTAATGCAAAATGTTGATTTCCATCAAGCTGGCATTGTCTACTGAATAATTATGCTGACATTGTATATTTAACAAGACAAATGGACATGCTGGAAATGCCTATATAGCAAGTACTAAAGGAACATTCCCAAATCAAACCAGCTAGTAACTGCAGCCTAAAATCCTACAGACTGTAAGAAATTAAATTTTGTTAAAACTTCAGATTGGAAATAGACCTTAGATTCCCATCTTAAGATGAGATTCCAATCGTAGGCACACATCCAGACTGAAGCCCTCAGTGAGCACTTGCAACAGAGAACCCAGCTGTGTCCACACTAGACTTCTGGATAGAGAGAAAGTTAGTAAAGGCTTTTAACCAAATAATTAAATCCATGAAAGTTTGAAAAAAATAATAAAACTAACTTAAATCTAAATAATTTCAATGAAATTTTTTTCAGGCATATCATCATACGTAAATTGAGCTCTGTAAATTAACATTCTATTTAATAAATGAAGAAGGCCTTCTCTGAGAATTTTATTTTTCCTGTTTTAGAGAGAGTTCCTATGAAATGTAAAATTCTACTAAATTATTTGTGAGTGTAAGCCAGGTTAAGAAAATGATTTCAAATCAAAGTAATGACAAAAGAAATTTGGAAATACACTGACTTGAACCATACCTCACATAAAAGAAATTTTTTTTCTAAGCAGTTCTAAATGTCTTAAAATCACCTCAAAGAATATTTATCAAAACCTTAAATACAAACTTTTGCTAATTAAAGTAAAGTAGTAGACAAAGTCATAAAGTAACTGATGTTTTATTAGAAGAATGGAACTTGAAAGGCCATGGTCTCTCCAGTCACTTTAGCTTTCCTGTTCTGGCTTTGATCAAGGCAGGAGAGCCCACATATGGCTCGCAGGCATGTGTGTATGCCACAGGCATACACAGGACATGCTACTTGAGACTCTAGAAGGAAAACAAAAACTGTCACCAGGAAGAATGCCATTATCAAAAGAAACAAAAGAAAGGTTTTATAAAAAATAAATTATATTATTTCCTAGTGCCTCATGCCAATGTTGTATAAAATACAAAAAGGGTAAAGAAAAGAAAGTGTAACAAGTTAAAAATCATGTCTAGGAATTGTGCATATAAATAAATAAATATAAACTTGAAGTATATTATGGACTTAGTATTGCACATTACGGATGGTATATGGGCAGGTAAACTTTATTGTGCAAATTTACATTGATAGAAAAAACAACCATAACATGGATAAAATATAGAAGATAGAAATATTTTACCATCTTACCCTCAGCTGGTATAAAACTTAATGTGTTTTGTATAGTGAGGAAACAGCACAATAGACTTGGTAAGTAATGTGTAAGTAGTGTATGCCCTTTTAAGATACTTACCAAATGCAAGTATATGCTTAAAGCATTCAATACATTAAAATATATCTCTGGGGTGCAATCCAAGATGATGCTTAGAGAAAAGAAGAAAAATAAAACTTGTGGTCCATATGCATAGTCACAGGAAAAATAATGTAACTTTTAAAAAATAAACAATAAATAAAAATATGATTTCCTAAGTGTTTAAAAAAAAAACAAAACATGCCCAACCTTGCTCTCTTTTATTTCTCTTTAATCTTCTTTTACAGTCTAGTCTTTATCTTTCTCCCAGTCAGTCCTCTGACTGTTCCTCATCCCATGCCACCTCCCTCCCCCCCAAGTCTCCAAGAGGATGTCCCCACCCCACCAGACCTCCCTACTCCCTGGGGTCTCAAGTCTCTCCAGGGTTAAGTGCATCTATTCACTCCTTTAGAAGCTCCAAACAGTGCATATACATTCCTGACTTTTAAAATAATCATAGCTACTTAGGCCATTTTTTTTAATACATGAAAGATATTCTTTTTTTATGTAACAAAATTTAGAAAAATACCCCCTTCTAAGTTTTAAGAAGTGATGCTAGCTAGCATTCTCATAATTTAAATCTGACTGGTATGTATTGAGAGAATGTGTTACACAAATATCTCAAAAAAATAGGGCGATATTGGTATTTACTGGAACTGTCATCACTAGTAAAAACAAACAAACAAACAAAGAAAAAACCAAAAAAGCAAATAAAAAAAAACTGGATCTTATTCATTGCTTCTTGTGGTAGACTATATCCAAACGAAGATCATGGTATTTTGATTCCACACATAACTAGACATTGTCTTCTTTGCTGCCTCAGAATGCTGTTGGGTTGTGGTGAGTGAACTGACAAAAAGAAGCCAACGAAGAGGATGTCACCTAATATCTAAGCCTGTCATCAAACCCTCTTATTCACCAGAGGCTCCCACCTGAAAGTCAGTAGTCAGGGTTGTAGGAAGCTGAGATTACAAAGGAAGAAAGGAACAGTGTAGGTCCAGACTAAAAACCCAGTATCAACCCCTTGATGTGAGACTTAAATGTAGAGAGCCATTTTGGGGTGCCATGCCACCTGGCAGAATCCTGACACAGACCAAGGTGAACTTCCTCCCCCAGCCTTTGAGCAGGGAATTTCAGACTTGGATGCTAGTCACTACTTCCCAACTGGGGTGTCGCTCTAGCCCACTGTTCTCCAGGGACCTGCAGCTTCCTGAGAGGCACTGGCCAGCTGATGCCAGTCACCTGCAGAGCAAGCGAACTGGTTCTGTGAGAGTCTCCAGAATTTGGGGGAAGGGTTTTCCTCCTGCCTATATATATTTGGAGACTTCCATTAAACTTTGAGCCTTGAACAGGAAATCTGGTCTTGGCTTCATGTTTCTCTTACCCGCCTGTCTGCCTGTCCTTTTGTTTCAGCCCCAGCTTTCTTTCTAGGTAACCCGGTAACCTGTTCAATGTACTTGCGGGCAGTTACACTGAAGCAGATTCCAGACCTCAGGCTTTGGCGTATTCCTAGCTGATATTTTCTGATATTAAGAACAGTAGAGATAAGCTATCATTTTCAAGTCCTGATTAAAGTGCAGAATTATGAACAGAATATATGTCACTACCTTCAAAATCATGATATTTGGGAGTTTTGATATTCAGTCATAAAAATTATTCAGCTGTTTTAGATTTTTTTTCAGTATAAGACATGGAAGAGGGATAATATTTGAAATGTAAATAAATAACCAATAAAAAATGAAAAAAAAAAGAGAAGAAAAAAATGACATGTACATCCCTATGCCTCTGTATACTTTGGGAGAAAGCCATGCTATGCAGCTGGTCAGTAGTTCATGATCTTTTACATGAGAAATACATCAATTGATATGTCAATTGTGTGATAAAATATATGGATTCAGAGTTTGAAGTTTTAGTCCAGAAATATAAAACTGATATTTTAGAACAGATTACAAATAAAATCAGTAAATAGAACATGAATAAGCTATTTAAATAGCTTAACAGTTATGTAGATAATTATTGCTATTAAGTATCAAAATAATTGCTATGACTTTCAAACAATGAGGCTTTGTTTTTTTTTTTTCAGACCAATGCAGTAACAGAATAGAGATCATTGATTTAGTTTACTGCCGAATAAGTGGAATATTCTAGAGCTAAGATATACATAGAATAATTGAGATGAGTTTGAGGTAGAACAAAAGGAATAGATACAAATTATTCAATTTTTCATTTGATCAAACCTGGAAAGTAGAATATTTAGCCTGTGGATGTTACGTTGTCCATTTTGTGCTTCTGTAACATCATATAAAAGACAAGGCAATTCATTATCTACAGGCTTTCATGGGTTCACAGTACTACAAGATGGCAAACCCAAGATCAATGTGGATGGCACATGAGAGGGTCAAAGAGAGCACAAAGAAAGTGAAGAGATAAAAATCTGTGTTAAGTGGCAAACATCCTTTTCTTTTTCTTTTTTTTTTTTTTAATTTACATTCCAAATCACTTCCCCTTTCCCGTTTCCTCCCTCCCCGAAAGTCCCATAAGCCCCCTTCCCTCCCTCTTTTCTCCATTCAACCCCCTCTCATTACTCTGTCCTGGTGTTCCCCTACATCCAGTCTTTCCAGGACCAGGGGTCTCTCCTTCCATCTTTTTAGAAATCTATTGATATGCTGATTGTGTCTAGGGTAAATAACTCACTCAATTTATAAAGGACTCTTAATTCTCCATGCCTTCCAAGCTTCATTTATAAACACAGTCACATTTGGGCATTAGTATTTTAATGATTTGGGGGTAGAATATTAAAAATGTAGCGAAGAGAATGAAACTATGCCATAATCATGTAATTAAGAGCTGGGAAAACAGTTTGAATCCATCCCATTGTGCCCCTTTAAAACTTCTCTTAGTAAACTTTCACACCAAGAGATGGATATCCCATCATGTCATGGGCTGCATGATTTTTAAATATGTGATGTTTAATATATATTTAGAAAAAAACCAATGAAAAATTTAAGGTATTTACTACTGTATGATTCAATTGCAAAATAATGATTTTTCACTATCATTCAATGGGGTTCATTTGAAATTGACTCCTCTTAAAGACTGATTATTTCTTATAAATTTGAAACTCTTATACCTTGATATACTGAATTTTCTTTTTTCTTAGGACAAAAAATTAATTTACATCTTTTAAAAATTAATTATTTTGAATGGAAGGAAATGTATGCTCTGAAATAAATCTGACATTAATGATGTCCCATACAGAGATGATGGATGTGATGTTTAGTAGATTGGCTACAATATAAGCAACAGCAACAAAAAAGAACTCACAAAGTAAAACATTAATTTCTCTACATTTTAAACTAATTTAATCAAACCACGTTAAAAAAAATAATACCTCTCTAAACATACTTAAGTTCCGCTCTATTTCCCCTACACATTCATTGCTGTTGCTGAATAATGAAGGAAATATGTAACATCTTTAAGCTGTAATTTTCTTTTTTTATTTATTGCTTTATAAGCTATAACTTAACAATCTAATAAGTTATGAGAACTTTTAGTGTTTAGTATGAGTTATGATAATTTTTAGGGCTTGTTCAATATAATGCTTATTGGCATCTTGATAGTAAATAAAATACTCATCTGTATCAATCTTTTAAAGTGTTTAACCTTACAAGAAGATATAAAGAGTTAATCTAAAGGATCTGGTCCAGTAGGAAAGGATGGGCCTGAAGAACCAAGTTGCAGCATCTTGGTGACTCAAGACAATAGGACATCATCAAGATTTCGGAGATAAGTCTCCTTCAGGATCCAATATTGATGATGCAGCAGAAGCCAGAGGTATGAATCCAGACCAATGACTCATTGCAAAAAGAAAGCTGTTTGCGCAAAAGGGAAAGCTGTGTAACACATGGTGTCACACTGCAGCTTCAAGATGTTTTGGAGGGTTTTGGTTGGTTGGTTGCATTTGGTTTGTTTGTTTTGCTTTTTTATTATATTTTTAACTTTGGGGGGAGAGTTATAAGGGTGGAAAATGGACAGAGAAGTAGTGTGAAATGAGTGATATTTGGGGTTCATGATGTGAAATTAAAAAGGAATGAATAAAAGATTATGATTAAAAAATTGTTACAGAGGTGGGTCTACCATTTAATTCGTAAACAGTAAGAACTTACATGGCTTAACAACAGCTGTGAGCACTAGTGTTTTTACCAAATTAGGAAATCTACATATGGAATATATTTAAGTTTACAAATACACATTCCCAGAGTCCTGCATCTCATTCCTGCAAATCATAACACATTCCATGTGATAGTGGATATATTTTATTACGTTTTGCTTCCAAGGCATGGATAATTGTATTTTTTTTGTCTTTTCCACTTTTCCCCCTTAATAATGGTGGCACCTTTACACAATGGAGTACTACTCAGCTATTAAAAACAATGAATTCTGAAATTCTTAGTCAAATGGATGGAACTTGAAAATATCCTGAGTGAGGTAACCCAATCACAAAAGAACACACATGATATGCACTCACTGATTAGTGGATATTAGCCCAGAAGCTAGAAATACCTAAGATACAATTCACAGACCACATGAAGCTCAAGAAGAAAAAGACCCAAGTGTGGATACTTTTGTCCTTTTTAGAAAGGGAAACAAAATAACCATGGGAGGAGATACAGAGACAAAGTGTGGAGCAGAGACTGAAGGAAAGGCTGTCCAGAGACTGCCCCACCTGGGGATCCATCTCATATACAGTTACCAAACACAGACACTATTGTTGATGCCAACAAGTGCTTGCTGACAACAGCCTGATATAGCTGTCTCCAGACAGGTTCTTCCAGAGCCTGACAAATACAGAGGAGGATGCTCTCAGGCAACCATTGGACTGAGCACAGGGTCCCCAATGGATGAGGTAGAAAAAGGACCCAAGGAGCTGAAGGGGTTTGCAGCCCCATAGGAGGAACAACAATATGGACCAACCAGTACCCCAGAGCTCCCAGGGACTAAACCACCAACCAAAGAGTCCTTTCTTTAGATCCTCCACTGGGGACCCTGTGTTCAGTCAAATGGTTGGCTGAGAGCATCCACCTCTGTATTTGTGAGGCACTGGCAGAGCCTCTCAGGAGACAGCTATCTTAAGTTCTTCCCATCATGTCATGGAAACTATCTTCTGTAATCACACTGATCAACTGTCTTGACTAGTCTAGCTTTGCTGCAATTGGTTCACAGTCTCTGCATAGTGAGTTTGGTCTTTGTTGCCAGAACTTAATTCCTGCGTAAGTCACTGCAGTACCATGTCCGTTTCTCTGCCACATTGCAGTTACATTAGAAGCAAAGGATAGCCCTTCATACTGTTGACGGTGAGCTTGACAATGGAAGTCACATGGGAAGAAGTGAGCATATGGACTTCTGAACTGAAGCTTTGAGTAACAGCAGGTGGTTCTTTCTATGCTCATATCATCCTCCTGAGAAAACTGTGTCTGGGAGGCTCTGTTCTCAGTGAAGGAGATTTATAGTTAGATCAGAGACCAATCTGCAGTCCACAGCAAACCGAGAAGATTTTTAGTTTAAAGACAAGTTGTCTCAGCTGACCTATAAAGTTATAAAAGAGTAACTGAAAATGTTTATTGTTATGAGACACTGATATCTGGGGCTCTATGTTATATAACAAAAACTGAGTTATACTATGCCTTTAGCTCTCTTTCCTATGGGGAAAAAATGTACCCTTTTCAGTTTTAATGACTATAACGTTACTGGAATTCTTCCTTTTACTGGTCAAATACTTTATTGTACCTAATGAAATAGCCAGATATTTTAAGCTCACTGTTCACAATCAAGTCATCCTAGTGTGAATCCAAAGACACCTTAAAATGAATATATTCTTTCCATCACAGTGATACACTGAATGTTACAAAGCTTATGTCTTCTACTTCTTGGTCCACCTTGTAGGTCACTATCTGTTTCTTTAATGTGTCCTTCACAGCCTCCTTTTAGCAATAACTACATTAACTTTTAAATGATGACTATGAAAGCTGGTTTTTTGGGGGAAAATATCAATCATTTAGTAATGTTGAAGTAGGCCTAGACTGCTGAGTTCTCTATGGAGAGAAAACTAATACTGCCCCTTGATTTCTTGAAATGCTATAAGCTGCAAATACTAATGATTACTTTTGGTTTAACTGACTAATATGTGCCTTATAGAAACACACTGTTCTGCATAAACACTGTTGTCTCAACTGTGTTATAGGTTACATAAGTGTTTAAAAGAAAACAATTGCGTAGTTCTTTACCTCAAATAAGACCATTAACAAGACATAAGATGAAAACTGTACCTTGATTATGAGATTCAATTATAGAGATGTCAGTATACCTTGGTCTTCTTTTTAACTTTTACTATTTTAATCAAATTCTCATTATTTTGTTACTATATTTTGATATTTGAATATCCCTAAGGCTGTCAGATTACCTAATACTTGCAGCATTCTTGATTGTTTTTTGGGCAAATCCCAAAGACTGATCTACCCATCCCAGTCAAATGTCATCTGCTATCAAATTTCAACCCTTATTGAAATGGTATTCTGTATTCTACCTAGCATAAACCTCCAATTCGTATTAATGAATGTAAATCTCCCAGCTAAACATTAACACTTTACCAAAAGTCTTGGATTTAGCCACCAAGTCTAAATGATAGTCTATATATGATTGCCGGGACTGTAAGGGAGAAAGTTCGTGAGACCGACTGGGTAGGCAGGCAGGATGTACAGGTGCCACATCTTAAATCACAGCACTCAGGATATAGAGACAGGTGGATCGACGAGACTGAAGGCAGCAAAATCTACATTGTAAACATAACTTTTATCCAATTGACATAATTGTTATATCACGGGCTTACTCTTGAGTAAGTTCACTCTTTCTAGTTCTTTCTGAACTCTGGCTGGCTAGTTCAATGCAACTGTTCTGTCTCAAACTTTTCTCCAAACTGTCACATTCCACCTGGCTTCTCACTGAATTGCTCTGCTTGTCCTCAAACTAACTCTGGCAATCTGTTCTATTCTGGCTCTGTATCATTTATCTCTGTAAGACTCTCCAGGTAAAACTGCTTCCTCCCTCTCTTTCTCTACAGTTTTTTTTTTCAAATACTCTCTCTTTTCTGTGCTGTTCTCATGAGAATTAGGTGTATCCTATCTCTGACTCATTCTGTCAAATCTTTCTCTGATTTGTCATATTGTCTGCCCTCAATTTGATGTCACTTTCAAGCATGGCTGCTTCATTCTCCAAATTAATCATACCTACATTGTTTGGGATTAAAGATATGTACTAAGGGAATGTCTATCTATATTTCAGCTAGAGCAGCCATGCTACTGCGTTCAAATTCCTCTACACTACATAATGAGTTCCTGTAGAGGCAATACTATATGGAGAGACCCTGTCCCACAAAACCAAACCAAACTAAACTAACCAAATGAACAAACAACAAAACAAAGAATACACAAAGAAAATCCTAAGAAAATAGTGTGACCCTATTAATCTCCATGTATGATAGTGCAAGTTCCTCAATGTTTTACATATACTAGATCCTGACAAATTGTTCATGAAATATTCATGGTTCATGGTTACTAATTATCTTCACATTAACATCAAAAATTTTAAAAAATTCTAAACTGTATGAAGTCTCTCTTCAGAGACCTGATTCATTCTGAGAGTTCTAATCCTTACAAAGTTATTTCAAATTTTGATCCAGTCCTATTGGGTTTATCAGTTTTCATCAAAATCCTGTTGACCTATTGCTGCCATTCTGCTAGAATCAACCACCAAGGAACTCAAAGCCAATTGGACTCTTTCTAGCAGTGCAGAATTAATACGACAGTGCCAGAGCACACAGCTATGCTATGTATCTCCCAGGCTTGGAGGGTTGAAATATATGCTAAATGGAAGAAAAATTGAAAAGGAAATGAGCACACCATTTTTTGTTTGATTCTAATTTAGATGTCCTTTCCGAGCATAGATTAAAACTGACAAAAGCTACATTTCATCCAACTAGGTAACAGTCTGAAAGCCAAATTTAAATGCAGCTAGCTGCTTAAGGAATGTCTATCAAATGTGAAAATTCTAAATTCATAGCATGATGCCATCTCAGAGGTTTGATTGTTCAGACTGCCTGCTAGACACTCAATAAATATATGACAATTGATTAAACCCAAGATGCAGTTTAATGATTAAGGACCACATGCCTATTATGCTGTATCTATGACAAACAGCTGTTCACTTTATTAAAAGAAAATCATCAGATTTAGCATTAATATGGTGGCCACAAACTATTTGGCTTTTTCTGAGAACTTAACATAAGGATTTTAATGTAGAAATGGAGTTTGATTTGTACTCAGTAATCTAAATGTTCCGTGTTCCTCTAGATACCCACAAATGATAAGCGCATAGTTTTAAATAATACTAAGCACAAGGTGCTGCACTTAGGGATGACATTAGAGCAAGATAGATTAGTCCAAGTTATGCAGCTTCCTGGAGAAATTTAATAAGTTAAAACAGCTTTATGTGTCTGTCATGTAAAACAAGACAAAATTACTTCAAATTAGGCAGACAAAAAATGATACCAGGACTCAACCAGTTTCATCAAAAACCATGGCAAATCTGAACCCCTCACTGTCCCAGCTTTTGGAGTTGGTTAGAATACTTCCTGCCTCCCAAGTATTATAAGATTCCTACTTTATCTATGTATTTGGAAGTTGTCATTCTCAATCAATATCACACAGAAAATGATAGCTCCCACTCCTGTTAAGGAGAAATGTTCAAGATACAGCACATTAGAACTGAGAATCGAAAGAAAATGAAAGAAATGAAGAAAGAAACTGGAATGAACAGAAAAAATAGGTGAAGAGAAGAAAGAAAATCATAGGGAAGGAAAGAAGAGGAAGCAAGAAGACAGGGGAAAGGGAAAGAAAGCGAAGGTGGGAAAAGGAGGAGGAGGAGATGAAGGAGGGGAAGACAGGGAAGAGGAGGGAAGACAGGAGAAGAAGGGAACGGAAGGAGAAGGAAGGGAAAGAGAGAGGAGGAGAGGGGAGAAAGGGAAGAGAAGGAAATGGAAGGGGAGAGGAGAAGAGGGGAGAGAAGAAAAGGAAAAGGGGGGAGGGGAGGGAAAGGAAGAGAAGGGAAGTGGAGGGGAGGGGAAGAAGGAGAGAGGAGGGGAGTGAAGAGAAGAGAAGGGAAAAGAAAGGAGAAGAAAATATTTTTATTCAACTGGATTAAATCAATTTCTTGAAAAGATGATTGGAAAAGATTGACTTTCATGTATTAATAGCAGCTATAGATTATGTAAGTTTTATGTATGCTAGAAGTTATTCTGGAATGTATTAAATCTATGTCACCTTCCCAATGTTCCCATGATATGATAAATATACTAAAATCAAGGGGTTCTCAGCACAATTATGATTCATACAAATGCAAATGTGTGCTAATGTAAGCTCCAAGCAGAGAATAGCTTAAAAATAAACAGGGATATATACTGCAAAACCGTATACAAACATCTTCTCAGAGTTCAATTAAAACAACTTTTCTTGGAAAGAGACATCCTAGTGTAACTTTAAGAAACGTTAGCAAACTTCATTCTCCACAATGAGCTAGAAAGAGATCATACAGTTATGAGAAGAAGAGCAGGAAGCAGGCAGAGTAATGAGCAAGGGAACGGCAGCCTGAGAAACTCAAAACAGTGTCCTGGACTGAAGAAGAAGTTGTCTTAAAGGACAAAAAGCAAAGTCTTAAAATATGCATTGAGGCAAAAAAAAAAAAATATTGACAGGAAATCATCATCCAAGTCCCAAAAGCACAAAGCACAGAGGAAATCACTAGCAGAATAAACTTATGCCCAAAAGTGTGACAGCTGTGAAAGACACTATAAGTCTTAAATAAAA
This sequence comes from Tokudaia tokunoshimensis, assembly GCA_036184795.1. Classification (NCBI taxonomy): domain Eukaryota; kingdom Metazoa; phylum Chordata; class Mammalia; order Rodentia; family Muridae; genus Tokudaia; species Tokudaia tokunoshimensis. Next base: position 24,913,791 of record BTHU01000014.1, read on the forward strand.
TAGTGATTTATGAAGAATCAAGCTGGATCAAAAAATAACTCAATGTATAATTAGAATAGCATCAGCACTTAAGATTGTAAATCTGAAACAGAATTCTGTTCCAAGTCTACCATGAAATTCAAGATCATCAAGGTATTTTAGCTTATCAGGGACCTGATATTACACAGCAGTAAGGTAACCTGGTTGCCAAGGGTGGCAGACATTTTTCATTCAGTTGCTATGACTGTGTAGAACATAGCAGGTTCTGATAGAGTTTGCCTGCATATTGTAGCTCTTATCTGGAGAAGGATTCATGGAAATAATTCATAGCAGACAAGAGAACCGTCTAAGCACTTTGTGTGGTACAGGCTGACAGTGCCTAAATTTTGAACATGTTTCATCTGTGAAAGCATATTAATGCTCAGACTACAAAATATGAGAAGTGATCCACAGTTCCTGGAACACGGTGCAGGACTATTTCTGAAATAACATGTGAGCAAGCTGCTTCTACAGAAAAAGCAGAACATCCACTCTTCTCCTGGAATCCAATCCTGATGCAGCAAGACACAATGACTGCTCCAGGTGAACCATCAGGTCTCCAGGTCCGAAGAAAACTCAATAGGCCATTGCAATGAATAGAAGAAGGTAAGATATGTGCTGGTAGACATAAACCCCCATTCACTTCAGATTCAGATAAAGATCAGATGCTTCAAGGAGACAAACAGAACATCAATTTTATTGTTTTTCTTCTCCGTGTTCCATTCTCCTGGATCCAAGCAGTCAAACACTGAAACGCAACGACAAGGTGCTCCAATTCCAGGTTATTGTCACTAATGTAACAACGATAAATCTGATATTTAGGTTTTATTTATTTATTTATTTATTTATTATTTTTTTTTATTTTTATTTTTTAGAGTTAAAGACAGATCTTTATTTCAGACTCTGATCTACCAAATTAGCATTTCCCACCAACTCTGGGAGCAGAGACTTCACAGGCTTTACAATCCTTTGTTTAGGTGCTGCCTTTGTGGGGGCCTTGGCAGCAGCCAATGCTGTCCTCTTTGATGCCTGCTTAGCCTTTTTGGCTTCTTTGGGAGCCCTTATAACCTGCTCTCGCTAAGTTTTCCTAACTTCTGGTTTCTGACTCCTCTTGGCCATTATATCAGCAAGAGACGCACCAGGGATGGCTCGCTGGAATTTGACTGCACGGCGGGTTCTTTTCTTTTGAATTTCTTCCGACTGTCCTTTCTTATGTTTTCTTCTGTAGAGGACAGTCCAGTTTATCTGCCGAGGATTCCTTTTGGAAAGGAATGTGGACTCACATTTAGCATTAAGAAACTGGAAAACCTTCCTGTCTGGCGTAGCGCCGCCCGTGTCCCAGGTAGATCTTGCACCCACTTAAACTTCACAGTTCGACCTTCATGGTGATAGATGTCAGCCTGCCTGGGTATTTAGTATTATAAAGATGTAATTTCCACAAACAGTCAGAAATAATTAGATCTCTGAATAAACCACAAGGCACAGATAAACGTAAGAGATTTTGGAAAATATTTTGAACTATATTTCACTCCGTGCAAGTGGAACATAACAAACATGTGAAAAGTAGGAAAGGCATGGGTTTGAGAAATTGACTGTGCTAGAAAATGTGATTCTTTCAAACAACTAAGTTTCAACTGTAGAAATAAATGGAAACCCAACCAATGAACATAAAATAACATCAAACATTAGTAGGAAGGAGAATATAATGATCAAAAATGAAACAGAAAATAGAAGTACACTTAAGAAAACTATAGGTAATTCTCATAATAAATCAAGACTACCTAATCTCTAGTCAAATTATTCAGAAAGAAATACCAACATGGCGAATGAAGAATGATGTATTTCACTACTTATCCAACATAATTTGGACAATGAATGTAATTTTTGTGAATCACTATATACTAATATGTTTAACAGCTTAAATAAAATAATTAAAATCTTTAGTATAAGAAATAAATCACACTAAAATAGAAAGTTTGAACTTAACTGCATTACTAACTTTAGAAACTAAATTATTAGTTTAAAAGTAAAATGTTCATAATCATACAATTGGAACATAATCTAAAATTGCCATAGCCTTATGAGTACATTGATCAGAAGCACTGTCAGACTTCATATTAAATTACATATTGCCTTAGATAGTGTTTTATTGCTGTGAAGAGACTCCACGACCATGGCAACTCCTTTCCGAAGGGAAGCACTAATGTTAAACTGCCTTAGAGTTTCACAGGTTTGTTTCATTATCATACTGAGAAGCAAGGTAACACAGAGGCAGGCATGGTGTTGGAGAAAGGGCTGAGAGTTCTACATCTTGATCTGTAGGCAGCAGAGGAGATTGCCACATTAGGCATAGCTTGAGCAAGTGAGAGCTCAAAGCCCACCTCCACAGTGATACACTTCATTCAACAAGGTCACACCTACTGCAACAAGGCCACACCTTCTAATAGTGCTATTCTCATGGGCCATGCATTCAAACACATGAGTGTATGGGGCCAATTCCTATCTAAACCATCACATATCTATTTCAGTACATCAACAGAGCACTGTATGCAAGTTGCAAGTTTATTACTGAGAAGAGACACCATGACAATGGCAACTCTTATTAACAAAACAAAACAAAACAGAACAGAGCAATGCAATTAACTGGGGCTGGCTTACAGTCTCAGAGGTCTAGTTCCTTATCATCATGGCTGGAAACATGGCACTGTGCATGAATACATGTGCTCGAAAAGTAGCTGGGGGTTCTACATCTTGATTGGCAGGGAGCTGAAGGGGACTGTGTCAGTGAATATAGATTGAAGACAGGAGACCTCAAAACCAACCCCTACAGTGACATACTTCCTCTAATAAGGTCATACTTAACTCCGACATGGCCACATATCCAAATAATGCCACTTTCTATCGACCAAGCATTCAAACAGACGAGTCTATAGGGGACTTAACTATTCAAACTACCACATTTTACTCCCTGGTCTCCATTGGCTTAGAGCCATAACATAATGCAAATACACTTAGTCAAACTTCAATAGTCCCCACAGTCTATAACAGTCTTATACTTGTTTAATCGTAAAGAGTTTAAAGTCTCTTCTGCAATTCATGAAATTGCTTAACTATAATCCACTATAAAAAACAAAAAAACAAAAAGATCACATACTTCCAACACAGGATACCCATTACCATTCCAAACTGTGTGGAAGGGAACGTAGTCTGGCAATAGTGGAGTACAGTGAGAAATATCAGACCAAATCAAGACTGAAAACTAGCTGGACAAACTTCAAACTGCATCTTCATACCTGATGTTAAAATTCCCTTCAGATCTCCAACACCCTTCAGCTATGTTGACTGCAACACATTTCCTTCTCTTAGACTGATTTCATTTCCTGTTAGAAGCTTTTCTTGCAGATATATACCAAGGCTCTAGCATGTCTAACCTCTTGTGGTCTCCATGGCAATCCAGGCTTTACCTCAACAGTTTTACACAATGACCTTTATAGGTTTCCATTCAGGGACACCTCTGTCACATGCCAGGCCTCAATAATTCTTTAAGTTGAGGAAGGAGATTCAATAACCTCTTTCTTCTAACCTTGACTCTAAAGCCAGAACCATGTGACTGAAACTACCAAGTTCTTCTTTTCTAGAGCTGAAACATGGTCCCCTTGTTCAATTATGTCTTCACCAGATTTCTGTTTTCAATTGTTTCCTCCACTGCCTATGTTTCACTGTCCTGGAATTTGATCTGCAGAACAGCTTGGTCTTGAACCCAGGGATTCTCCTGCCTCTGCCTGTGGAAGGCTGGAATTAATGGTATGCACCCCAGCACCTGGACATAACTGTTCTTTAATTTGCTTTCAGAAGTTGCAAGTTTAGCTAGATGAGGTCTTACCCCAAGGTCATCATTCCCTTTATCCCATGTAACATCTGTGGTTTGTTTTTTTTTTTTTCTTCAATCTGTTTATTTCCTGAAACACAGGATTTAGCTCCATTCTTCCTGCAGGCCCTTATTATTATAGATTATTATAACCATGGCCGTTAATAATCACAGGACACAGTCTACACTAGGCTGTTTTCAAATAGCCTCCGCAAATCAATTCAATTGATACAAAACACTTCAGTGTAGCCTCAGGCAGATCTTTCACACAAGGACATAAAGCAGGTACATTCTCTGCCAATGTATCACAAGATCAATTTCTAGGCAACATACTAAATTTCTTTTCCTTTGAAGCCTCTTGAACCAGGCCCCCACAATTCAAGTCACCCTCACTATCTTCCATACTCACACTAGTATGTCCCATTAAGCAGCTCTTAATCACTCTATTGCTACCTTAACACAAAGTTCCAAAGTCCAAATTCCTCCAAACAAAAATATGGTCAGGCCTATCACAGCAATACCCCCAGTCTCTGGTATCCATTTCTCTTTTAGTTGAGGTTCCATTGCTATAAAGAGATACCATAACCATGACAACTTCTATAAAAGAAAACATTTAATTGGGGTGGCTTACAGTTAAGGATGTTTAGTGCATTATCATCATGGCAGGAAACATGGAAATGTACATGCAGACATGGTTCCTGAAAAAAGACTGGGAGTTCTACATCTTGATTGGCAGAGAGCAGAAGGGAAATGTGTCACTGGACATAGCCTGAGCATAGGAGACGTCAAAACCCACACCCACAATGACACACTTCCTCCAACAATGCCACAACTACTGCATCAAGACATACCTCCTAATAGTACCACTCTCTATTGACAATGATTTTAAACACATGAGTCTATGGGGCCCATACCTATTCAAACCACCACACCTAGCTGTAATTCAATATTATTTCATTTTTATATCTCCTATCATATAGGCTATTTTAAAATTAGCTCAACGTATTCACTCATTTTATCTTTACTCTTCACCAGGTAACATTCTGGCATTATGACCACTCTTACCTCTATCTCACTCCTAAGTTTGAGACAACCATATGATGAGATTTAAGGTATTGTCTAAGTAATAAGTCTGTGGTGAATTGAATGAGAATGGACCTCATAGGTTCATATATTTGAATACTTGGTCCCAGCTTTGTAGATCTATTTGAGAAGAATCAATAGTTGTGGGTTTATTGGATAAAGTATATGACTGGAGGCAATCTTTGAGATTTCAAAAAACTTTTGAGTTTTCCCTCTGTCTCATGGTTATGGGTCAAGATGGGAACTTTCAACTGATCCTTCCTTTTGCCATTATGAGCTTGAACCCTTTGAAACTGTAAGCCAAATTACATTTTCTTCTATAAATTTATTGGTTGGTGTGTGATCGTAGCAATAGAAAGTAACCAAGACAAAATTCAAAGTTCCCTTTTTAATTCAGAACGCCTTGGTTACATCAATCCCATGGGAATCATCCAGAATAAATATACAATTTCAATATTCTTGCTATAATAATATCTATAATGTTCAATTTGCCATGTAACATTCACATTTGAAGACTGAATATAATCTTCAAAGAATCATAATTTAGATTATTATATTCTCCTATCATAAATACCAGTAGGTAGTTTCCCTAAAAATGGCTTTTCAGCCTTTACATAATATATATGCATATATATATATATATATACACATGTACATATGTGTGTTATGCCTTATTTAATATTTAGTTTTCTTATATTCTTTATAATGAATTGAAAATACATATGCTTGCCACTTAAAAGATAACAATTTTCACATTTGTATTTTAAGACTTAAAGTATTTTCAAAACACAAAAGAAATGGCTACAGTTCATCAAATCTTTCTTCTAAAGCAAGTCATTTCATTTCAAAACTAGCAAATGTGACTGTACCTTCTGATGCAGCCCTCTAAGAGAGAGAAGGAAGTGTAATCATGTTAGGTGCACAAGTTTTCAGAAGGAACCTTACCATAGAGATGACATTCAGTCATTTATATTAATTGTCCTTCATTACAACAGCAGGAATTATTTTTAAAAATTCACCAAAAGAATGAGTAATAGTAATGCATCTAGAATCATGAAAAAATATTAACTGTTCTAGAATTGTATTTTCCAAGGTATATTTAATTACAAACTAGTTTTGATACTTTTAAATATAGCAGTCATAGAGTACCTTATAAAACATAATAGACAATGTAAAATTAAAATTCATGCATTAATGAAAAAACACAAATGTAGAATAACAATAAACAGATTTCAGGAAACAGACATGGTGTTGACTTAAAATTAGAAATGGTTATGTAGAGAATCACTTCCATTACTAAACTTCTATCATTTTCTATCATTTTCAACTTCACTAATAAAAATTTATAGGTGAAATTTCTTCCATGAAATAATCTAGAATCCTCTTGATGAATGCCATGCATGCTACTATTTAAAATATTTAGCCTGACAAATGAGCTTGCTTCTGCATGATGGGTTATGCAATCTAGGTGAAACAAATGAAATTAGTACCCGCACAGAACAGTCAGTATCTAAATGGCATTCCTGGTTTTTATTAATAGAACAAAGGAAGAAGCTAGTCTCTGAGAGTCTTGTTGAGAAGACAAAAGATAAAATTTACAGTGATTTCAGGAAGCCATGGGAAGCTAATTTTCAACTCTAAGGCTGGATAGAGCTGGTTAGTTCCATTTTCGAGTGTAAAACTTAATCACTTTCAGTTGTAATTTTAACAATTAGTGCTATAAAATTCTAAATTTTATATTTTCTAGATAAGTAGAAGAAAGTTAAAACTTATTGTATTTGTCTATGTATGTATATATGTATGTATGTATGTATCATCTATCTATCTATCTATCTATCTATCTATCTATCTATCTATCTATCTATCACCTAGCTAGCTAGCTTCCCTTCTTCCTTGCTCTTGCTGGCCTACAGCTCATTATGCAAACTAGACAGGCCTCAAACACACAAATATATATCTGATAATCCCCCTGTGATAGTTATATTAAAGGACCCCAACAACACACCTAGTGCCTGTGCCCTGGACTACTTACTACCCGACCCTACCTGTCCTTGGGGATTGAAGGTGAGGTGGTGTGGAGTCAATGGCACAGCCTCTTAGAGCAGGTGAGGAACTCTACAGCACTCAGTTTATGTAATGTTACTTCTGTGTATGTTTTCAGGGCTGACACTTGTTATTGAATAACCAAGTGGCATCCTTTTTTCCTCAGGGAATACTTTCTACTCCTCTTGGCATTCCTGAATTGCCTGATGTTGTTGCATCCCATATTTGCCTGTATATGTTTGTACATGACTAATGCAGTATGACCTTTCCACCACCCATTTTGTGTGTCTATTTTCTGTTGCCTCAGGTAGTCACAGTGAGTCTACACTCTTTGATATTGTGTCATTGAAAACAATGTTGTCTTTCAACTTTGCCAGTTAAACTTTTAAAACACTGATGATGGGTGATAAGTATAAGAATAAGAATTAAAATGTAGTTTAAAATTATGTGGTCTAGTAAAATGGTGGTAGTAGATATCTTCTAAGATCCACATCTTCACTGTTTTGGAACAGTGGACTATGTTTCTAATACCAGGATCAATTTTTCCCCCCAGTTGAGTGTTCCTTAAGTCAACATAGCCAGCTGTTGGTTAACACCAGTATGGGAGTACCACCAATGCATGGTATCATGTCCTGCTGGTCATTCTTGTGATTCACAGGTATCACATCTTGGCAAGCCTGGTCTTCCTTCCTTTGGTAATCTGCATTGTACTTTCTAGTACTATGCAATCTAGATAGAAGGAAGTTCGATCTGACTCAAACAATGCAAGTTGTCCCTCTTCAGTGTGTAGTGTCTTCAGAAATCATGGCTTTTTTTTAGCCTTTGCCAGGCAATCAGAAGCAACATTAACCACCTATGTTCTTTGGGAAACCATTTGGACTACCTTGAAAGAAGTTTCCCTCTGACTTTTGCTGGAGTTTTTAGTAGTCTAGTTCTTTTTGGGAGCATTGTAAGCCCGATTGGCATAATTTTGTTATATATAGCATTACCATAATACAATAATACTATTTTATATTTACTTAACATTCATATATATAAGTATAATAATATGGTTCTTGAGGCTTTATCACACAATCTTGGTGTTATTTGTTCCTGATCACTAATTTTTCTTCTTTCTCCCCCCCCCCTTCTTCCTTGTTAGGACCTTCTTTCCTAGTTCTCCATTTTCTCCTTCATTTCATCTGTGTTGTTATTCCCCTTATCAAGTCTTCACCCCATGGTTCTGCTCTACTTTCTTGCTTCTATAGTTATTCCATGTTGCATAATCACACCTAAAGATTTGGCGTAACTAACCACAAATGAGAGAGAAAATGTTTTGGGGTCTGGGTTACATCACTCAATCTAATCTTTTCTAGGTTCACCCATTGACATGTAATTTTCATGATTTCATTTTTCTTTAAGCCAAATAGTATGTCATTATCTGTATGTACCACAGTTTCATTATGCATTCACCTGTTAAAAGACATTTAAGCCATTTCCATTCTATAGCTATCACTCCTCATCAATAAGCTTCTCTCTACTATAGAGATCATAACAAAAAGCTACAACTGGACACAAATGGAAAAGTCAATGGAGCTGCATCTATGTCTTTGAGAACATCATGGAAAGGGAGACAGAAAGTTTTTATAAGCCAGGAAGTCTGCTGAGTGACTGCCTCTTTTAGAAATTGCTACATAAACAGGACCTGAACATTGACAGTGTTAATAGACATGCAGTACATAGAAGATCTCATGGGGTCCCACCCCTAGATAAATTACTACAAGCAACTAATGACGGGAAAAAGAGGAAGAATAAGCCTCTTTCAGTGTGAGGCCCCTGAATAGCCATCCAATATAATGCTGTCACTCCTGAAACCACACACATACGAACAGCAAACAAGAGCTCAGTAGGTTGTAATTATGTATTTGTGTGTGTGTGTGTGTGTGTGTATGTGTGTGTGTGTGAGTGTATAACATTAACTAAAGAAAAGAATACCAATTTGAGAGTGGGGGAACATGGTGGAAGAAAGTTGGAGAGGAGGTAAAGTGATGAAATTTTTATGTATTTATTATTTATATATTTAATTAAAATATATAAAGAAATTGAAACAACCTTTAAAAATGAAACATGATGAGTGATGAATGTATGAAGACCATCTATTCAATTTGCATCTTGGAAGACTTGAGATCAGTCCTCTTTTAGTGCCCAGAAATACCAAAGACTTATTTGGGAATTAAATTGTTTTGAAAAGAACATTGAGTTTCTTCTGTGTAGTAATAGTTGTTTATTAGCAATTTTCTATATTACTATGCAACAATAAACCCAAGTTAAAACATTTGAGTTTTTCTTTTGATAATAAATCTTAGTATGTTACTATACATATATTTTAACAGTGTCTCCATGAAGGAAGTGATATATTGACATCCATTCTGGTACAAACTCATTTTTAAACATATATAATAACTATAGAAGCTGTTCAGATATTACATGTGGGTTCTCAGAAGAGACTATTGTAAAATCTAAGCACCAAGCCATAATTTCAAACTACATAATCTTTTATATTTTAAGTTTCATGTTATACTTCTGGCAATGAAACCAAAAAATATATTCCCTGTCATTACTCTGTTCAAGACATACATGCTTAAATAACTGCCATGCTAGCTACATCTAGACACTTGCAAGTTGCAATGTAAAATTCACTGGCAGTTTGATTCTCTAAGATGATTTTGCTTATTTCTGGACTGTGCTGGAGTACTGCAAAGGCTAAAAGTATCTTTTCTCCTTGATACATTGAATAAAATAGCTTAGTTGAAAAAAATGTCTCTTTTTCATTTGTCTTTGCCTTAAATTTTTCCCATCATTACCTTGGACAAGGCAAGGCACAGATACTTCTCTAACCCATCTTTTGTCTTGCAATTGACTGTACTGAGAGATCTGGGGAGGATATGCTTGCAAATTTGACAGGATTAAATGTTAGCTAAGCCTCTGTTCTTACCACAGGACTGAGAATTCTGCCATACTTCAACCTGAGGAATTTTGTTTGTTTGTTTGTTTTTTGATGTTTTTGTTTTTGTTGCTGTTTTTGTTTTACCTGTAGTGAGAAGTTTGATTTGGGGAAAATGTGAGTAGCTCTCCCTCAGAGTGCGGGGGAAATCTAGACATATCATGAAGCAATGTTCACAGAAACTACCAGGGCTGGGGAAGGAGGAGGGAAGTTGTTGGTCTAGGGAAAAGAAAGGGAGCATTCACAGGAGGCCTGGAAGACCTATGTGTTGGGACCCTGAAATCATCAAACTGTGAAAAATTCTTCCAAACCAGCTGATCACTATGAAAAAGATTCCACAGTACACTAAGGATACTCCCTGACCATCCATATCCATATATCTGACTATTTCTGCCTCTCTTCAATTTTCCCAGACTAAAAGACCATTGAACATATAGCTTCCAGCTTTCTTGACTTACATGGATCTTTAGTGTCCTTTGGCCAAAGACCCTCCAGAAAGTTCTCTGTGTCCAGGAGCAACACTCCTCACACTGTTGCACAGAATATCCATTGGGAAGAAGTCTTTCTTTTCCATATACAATTCTTTTTTCTATCAGTGTTACACTTGAAAATTTAAAATGTTTTTGTCTTTTGTTTTTGACAAAGTATATCCAGAGAAGAATGTTTCATTGCCTTTAAAGTAAGACAAAATAAATATTAATAAAAACATCATTTCCCTAGCTGTGTATGATGTTAAATTATAAACTTAAAACTATTCTTAATAAAAATACAAAAGAAAGTACAGAGTGTAATTTGTTTTATTAAACATACCATATAAAATATTGTTCTCCACTGAAGTGGCCACCTCCTGTATCCAGATTGAACATCTAGTAGAGGGAGGGAGACTTCAATTTACCCACAAAATCTTCAACCCAATATTTGTCCTGCCTACAAGATACACAGGGATAAAGATGGGGCAGAGACTGAGGGAATAGCCAACCAGTGGCTGCCCCCAGATTAAGACGTATCCCATGGGAGGGAGCCAGCTTCTCACACTATTAATGATACTCTGCTATGCTTTAAGACAGAACTGTCTCCTTAGAGGCTTCATCGAGCAATGATGGAGACAGATGCAGAGACCCACAGTCAGACATCAGGTGTAACTTTCAGAGTCTTGTAGAAGAGTGGAGAACAGGATTGAGTGAGCTGGAGAGGTCAAGGACACCACAGGCAAACCTACAGAGTCAAATAATGAGAGCCCACGGGGGCTTACAGAGACAGAGTCACCAACCAAAGAGCATTCAGGGGCTGGACCAAGAGCCCCTGTATATTTATAACAGATTTTTCAGCTTGGTCTTCATGTGGACCCCCTAACAATTAGAGTGAGGTTGTCTCTGACTCTGTTGTCAGTCGTCAATGGATCCCTTTCCCCTAGCTTGACTGCTGATATGGCCTCAGTGGGAGAAAATGCTTACTGCTACTATGACTTGATATCCCATGGCACGGTGGTACCCAAGGGAATCATCCTCTCTGTGGAAAAAGGAAGGGGTTAATGAGGAGAAGGGATAATGAGGGGGGAACTTGAAGGAGGGGAGTCTGTGATTGAGATGTAATATAATAAATTAATTAATTAATAAAAATATTACTCTCTAAGGTTACATATTGTATTGCACAAGATAAACATAAAAACTTAAGCAAATCAGTAATAAAATCAACTCACCAATGTCAACCTCATATATAGTATCTGTCCATCTTTGCAGGCTCTGATTATACAGCACTGTCAATGAGTTCAGAAGCCCTGGGGTGTGTCTGGCTTTATGGTCCTTCTCACATAGAGATTCTTTGGTCACCTGCTCCAATGATGGCTGAAATTGGAAGGCATTCTACCATTCCTTTCTACTAAGTGTAGAAGATTTAGTAAGACAAGAAGCTCATAGATAAGATAGCTTTAAAATCTGTTCCAATAATGGCTAAATGAAATTAACTAAGGACTTATTCAGTTTAAAAAATATTTATTTTCTAAATTAATTTTCCATCTGAGACAACAAGTGGTTGTGGACCTTGCTTCCTTAAAGAGTTACAAATGAAGTCCAAGTGTACTTTGTGTCACATTCATTCCCATCATTTCCTCTACTATTATACAGTGTACTTTTCATTTGACATTACCTCACTAAGAAACAGATCCAATTGCCAAGAATTTAATGAAAATGTTGAAGACAAACTATTTGCTACAGAATTTTTAAAAGATTTGATATCAAATCTTCCTCCATATTAAACATTTGGTTATTTTTCAATTTATATTGAGACAGGATCTTTCTATGCATCTGAAACCTGACACACTCTTAAGCTGTTCCTGCCTCACAAAACTGGGGAGAACTGCTTCCCAAAATTGAGGAGTACAGACATATGACATTGCTTCAGCCTGTTGTCTCTGTCCTGGACTATTTGTTCAAGTAATAAAACATCCATACACAGTTTGTTCAGTTATAGTAGAATATTACCAAGGAAATTAATAAAATAAACAAATATTTTTGGAACAACATTGGTATATGTGTAGAACATATTTTTTTAATATCAACAGGAACTTCCAAAAGTCAGTACCTTTAAAAAAAAAGCATGCATTTACTTGGCAAAACAAGAGTTTTGAACTTACTTAAAACACATTTTTTCTTCTTGAAATTGACATTTTGTATATAACGAGACTTCATTTTCATTTATTATTCCATGATGCAAGAAGTCAACAAGCATGGTGAATTATACTCAATTGACAGTAGGAGTCAAAAACAATGTAGGTCAACATTACGTTTGAGTCAAGCACCTATGCCTCCTGCTTCATGATGCCCCTGTCAAAGCAACAGTACAAAGTAAATGGTAACCAAGCAAAACAAATCCCCATTCTGATTCCAAGCATCTATTTCACTGATGAAAAGATTAAAGTCACCCAGTCCAATTCCCTCACACCTGCACTGCACCTTAGCCAAGAGTTTATTTATAGTTTGTACTTCGTTGGTCTCACTCAACTGTAAAGTAAATTATCTGCAGGGACCTTCAACATAATAGTTTTGTTGGAGTATCTTCTGCTTTTAATAAATAACTTTATTCTGTTCATAAAAATATCACTGGATAATTCTGACCACAGTTTCTTCTGTCTTTGCTTTGTTTATAGTATTTATCAATGTGACAACTGTCTTTATGCTTATAGATTTTTTTTTGTACTGGAAAGGCTTCTAGTTTTGAGCTTTTCTCTCTATTTGGTAACAAACTCACAACCCCTGACTACCTCACCGGGATATCTAAGCTCTTCCTAGTGGAGAAGCACTGGGGCCATCCATTAAGCTGTGTGAGTCACAAATAGACCATTTAGGGATCAGCAAAACCAAGGCAGAATCTCTAGGGCATTATTATGCAACCAAGGTTCATGATACAGAGCTGCAATCTATTTATTGATAGATATCAACACGGAGTTGGGATGGGGTGTCCAACACTTTAGAAGTTAATGAAGCTACTCATAGCCTTCTCACTCCTAAAATGAAATTATTTTCAACTCAAGCTTCAGACAGGATAGGTTTACCCATTAAGCCCGTCCTATCTTGCTTTCCTCTCTTTCTCTGTCATTCTTTGCTTCCCCTCATTGTTTCTTCCTTTCCATCTTTTTCTTCTATCACCTCAGGATTATTGTACAAGATTACAAACCAAAAGTGTTGGCTAAGTCATGTTGTTATCTGGGGAAGGAAAACTCAGAGCAAGAACCAGAAGAAACTTTTCCAGGAAGCTGAGAACATGTCCAGAAGTCATTCCTCGAGGCATGTATGATACTGTTTGGCAAGATGATATGGCTGAAGAAAAACTAAGGAATGGCAGTAGATGAATCTTTAATCAAATGATCCAATGTTTTAGTGATTCTTGAGTGTCCTCCCTATTTCCACTAACCCCTGATTCATATATAAAATAACGCAGATCACGTCAGCAATTTGCACTCCCCACTGGAGACAAGCCCTTCCCTGGTTCTGATGTTATTTTGAGTTGTACTATTTGTGCAACTCTTTGCATCACTTTTTGTGCTTCACTGATCCATATTTTAATCGAGAATCTATTTTTGAGAACCGGGGATGGGATGGAGCAAAGACATAAAAACAAAATTATAAATTTAATAATGTTAACAGCAGCATGAAAACGGCGTGAAAATATATTAGGTGAGACAAACTGGGTCCTATTAGTGAAATCTTTGCCGACAAACAAACCAAAGTGGCCCCTAAAAGGACATGCAGAATTTTAGAGGGTAAAAATAGACATTAATTATATGAGTAATGAGATTTGTATGCAAATAAAAATTAATCTTACATTTCAGATTCATTTAGGGCTCTAAACAAATTAGTTTCATGGATTTCTTTGTGTGTTCCTATTCAAACTGACAAACTCTCTGTGACATGGCCAAAAAGAACCCCATACTTTAATTCTGCTATGGATGTCAAATTAAATCATGTTTTCTCTCACATTTCTAGTCCCTAAATTCATTGCACACTGCTTTTTTTCTTTGTTTTTTTTTTTCTGAGACAATATATATGTACACGCCTATGCACCCAAATGCAATAATTGGGAAATAAATGAGAAGAGCCCCGGCGTTTTGACCTATTATCATAATTTAAAGGGGTTGACAGAGAGCAGAAGAGCATAAAAACTCGTGTTGACCTTACAGTCTTATCTCTAAGAAGCCAGATGAAACAGCAGTAGTTTCCATTTGCCCACTGCTGACATCTTCTCTACTGAATGTGCAGCCAGTTGACCCTTCCTCAGAAAGGATGCTGCCTTAGCTTTCAAGCCCAAAGAACTGAGAGGAGACTGATGATAGAATAAATAAACAGTAAGTAAATAAACCATTGCTCATTACAATACCGATTGTATGTGTCGACCTAGTAGGGAGTCTTTGGTGGCAAAATCCAAAAATCACCTTTCTGTCACACACAATTCTGCATTGAACATATATAGTTTATACAAAAAGTAACCTAACAAATTTAATAAAAATAAGAATTTGTCAAAAAAAAACGTGAAAAAATATATCCCATGCTTTAGCATCAATAGGAAGATCTTTTCATAATTGCCTGATTTTCTGCTTCTTGTTGTAAAGAAAGAATGCTGATCCCTATGTTTTGTCTCTAAAAATAAATTTCAAATAAAATGCGATGTTCTTGCAGTTCCATAAATATATAACTTTGATATAAATAGAACTGTATTCAAAGACATGAATAAATTATAAACTTTCATTTGTTGTTTCTTGCAAGCTTAAGTATCTTAAAATATTAAAAGTACTTTCAGTTTCATTGGCATATGAGCATATTTTATATATATGTATATATACATATATGATAAAATAGATTGATCTATGTGTTAATATATTATTTGATTTGGTTCACATGAATTGAACATATGAGCGAGACTCCATGTCATTTAGGATAACTTATCCTTAAGTCTCTGATTTTCTTCTACAGTGGGCATTTAATACAAGTAGGAATTATACTTCATGGAATCTATAGATGACGTAGGGCTGTATTTATTGGATTCTTCACATTTTGCATATACTTATCAATAATACTAAACACAATGCTGACTAAGATGCCTTTATCTAGTGGAGTTTATGGGAAGATCCATTATGTATCGTGAACCAGACTGGTGGAAAGGAGTTAAGGCTGCTCAAATGGCACCTGACAGCAGGATTGGCGAAGCAAGCCTTGAGCTACTGTATATAAACGTATGAATGCCAGGCCTGAGGACATAGCTCAGTAGTCAATGGCTTATCTACCATGTGCTAAGCTCTAGGTTCTATCTTCAGTCCTAAAAAAAAAAGAAGTTAGCAATGGTAAGTTCATCTAGCTTCAGCAGGAGGCAATTCCTAACCAAAATGAGCTTCCCACACCTTACCAGGCACACTGCTGCAAAGCAGTATCACAATGAGGAGAGGGATTCCCCAACAGTTAGACTTTTCAAGAGATCCTGAGGTCAAGTTTATTGTTCTACTGGTTTTTTTGTTTTTGTTTTTGTTTTTGTTTTTTTGTTTTTTTTTTGCTTTTGTTTTTTTTTTTTGTTTTTGTTTTTTGGTTTTATTCATTTGCTCCTCCCATACTTTTGAAATGGCTAGCAGTTTTAAAAATATTGTCAGGGGCTGTGGTCGTCTGGGTGCCAGATCGGCAGGCCATCTCGTCTGCAGGGTGAGCTGCGCCACGGAGAGTACCCTCCGCCATCTTTGCTCCAGTGACTGGGAGGTTGGGACAGCCAGGATCTGAGACAGACAGGCATAATATCGCTTGGGTCCCAGGCGGCTTGTGTGTATGCGGCTCCCAAGTGCTGGGCTGATCTGCAGTAACCAGAGCGCCAGCTCTGCTGTGGGACTTCTCCCTGGCAGAGGGACGCCCCCTCCCCCCCCCCAGGAGAGATCACACACCCCTGCACAGGGCAGGAGCCTACCAGCCTCCCTTTGGCGACCTCTGCTCCAGGAATCCACTAGGCTGAGCCTTTGGATGTGCAAGGCCTCCCCAATATAAGATCACTTGGGGCAAGGCACATTAGGGCTCCAAAGTCACTCAGGAGCAGGCAGGCCCCAGAAATCGGTGCCAGGGGAATCCTGGTAATCCAGGGGGGCAGAAACAGCTTTGCAGGCTCACAGGAGGTCCAACCAACAGCCAGTGGCAGCAGGACCAACTAACACCAGAGGTATCCAGATGGCAAAAGGCAAACGTAGGAATGTTACTAACAGAAATCAAAGTAATGTGGGACCATCCGAACCAACTCTCCAACAGCAGCAAGTCCGGGATACCCCACCACACCCGAAAGACAAGATCTGGATTTAAAATCACTTCTCATGATGCTATTAGAGGATCACAAGAAGGACACAAATAAATCTCATAAAGAGTTACAGGAGACCATGAATCAATGGTTAGAAGCCCTTACAAAGGAAACACAAAAATCGCTTAGAGAAATGCCGGAGAACATGGATCAAAAGATGGAGGCGCACAAGGAGACAACACAAAAATCGCTTAACGAGATGAATCAACGGGTAGATGCACTCACAAAGGAATCACAAAATTTGCATAAAGAAATGCAGAAGAATATGGGTTAACAGATGGATGTCCATAAGGAGGCAACACAAAAATTGCTTAAAGAAATGAATCAACGGTTAGATGCCCTTACAAAGGAAACATGAAAACTGCTTAAAGAAATGCAGGAGAAGATGGATCAACAGATGGAATCCCATGAGGAGGAAACACAAAAATCGCTCAGAGAAATGCAGGAGAACGTGGGTCATCAGGAAGAAATCCTGAAAGAGGTAATGCAAAAATACCTTAAAGAAATACAGGAAAATACAAACAAGTGAAGGATCTCAGCAAATCCATCCAGGAACTAAAAAAGGAAGTAGAAACAACTAAGAAATCACAAAGGGAGACAACTTTGGAGATAGAAAACCTTGGGAAGAAATCAGGAGTCATAGATGCAAACATCAACAATAGAATACAAGAGATGGAAGAAAGAATCTCAGGTGCTGAAGATTCCATAGAAAGCATCGACTCAACAGTCAAAGAAAATGCAAAATGCAAAAAACGTGTAACCCAAAACATCCAGGAAATCCAGGACACAATGAGAAGACCAAACCTAAGGATTATAGGTATAGATGAGAGTGAAGATTTGCAACTTAAAGGGCCAGTAAACATCTTCAACAAAATTATGGAGGAAAACTTCCCTAACCTAAAGAGAGAGATGCCAATGAACGTACAAGAAGCCTACAGAACTCCAAACAGACTGGACCAGAACAGAAATACCTCCCGTCACATAATAATCAAAACACCGAATGTTCTAAACAAAGAAAGAATACTAAAAGCAGTAAGAGAAAAGGGCCAAGTAACATACAAAGGAAGACCTATCCGAATCACATCAGACTTCTCACCAGAGACTATGAAAGCCAGAAGATCCTGGGCAGATCTCATGCAGACACTAAGACAGCACAAATGCCAGCCTAGACTAATATACCCAGCAAAACTCTCAATTACCATAGATGGAGAGACCAAGATATTCCATGATAAAACCAAATTTTCACAATATCTTTCCACAAATCCAGCCCTGCAACGGATAATAGGTGGAAACCTCCAATACAGGGAGAGAAACAACACCCAGGAAAAAAATGAGATAATAACCTTCTTGAATCAAACCCAAAAGTAGATAACCACTAAAACATAAAGATAGCGTCAAGAATGGCAGATGGCAATAATCACTATGCCTTAATCTCTCTTAATATCAATGGTCTTAATTCCCCAATTAAAAGACATAGACTAGCAGACTGGATACGTAAACAGGACCCAGCATTTTGCTGCATGCAGGAAACGCACCTCAGTGTCAAAGACAAACACTACCTCAGAGTAAAAGGCTGGAAAACAATTTTACAAGCAAATGGCCCCAAGAAACGAGGTGGAGTAGCCATCCTAATATCAGATAAAATAGATTTTCAACCTAAAGTCATCAAAAAAGACACAGAAGGACACTACATACTGATCAAGGGAAAAATCCACCATCAAGAACTCTCAATTCTGAATATCTATGCTCCAAATGCAAGGGCACCCTCATTCATAAAAGAAACTTTACTAAAACTCAAAGCACACATCGCACCGCACACAATAATAGTGGGTGACTTCAACACCCCGCTCTCTGAAATGGATCATTCAGGAAAGCAGAAACTAAACAGTGACACAGTGAATCTAATTGAAGCCTTGGACCAACTGGAACTAACAGATATATATAGAACATTTCATCCTAGAGCTAAAGAATACACCTTCTTCTCAGCTCCTCATGGTACCTTCTCCAAAATTGAACATATAATTGGTCACAAATCAGACCTCAACAGATATAAGAAGATAGAAATAATCCCATGTCTCCTATCAAATCACTATGAAATAAGGGTGGTCTTCAATGGCAACAAAAACAAAAGAAAACCCACGTACACATGGAGGCTGAGCAATGCTCTACTCAATGATAACTTGGTCAAGGTGGAAATAAAGAAAGAAATCAAAGACTTTTTGAAAGTTAATGAAAATGAAGGCACAAGATACCCTAATTTATGGGACACAATGAAAGAAGTGTTAAGAGGAAAATTCATAGCCCTGAGTGCCGCCAAAAAGAAATGGGAGACAGCATACAATAACAGCTTAATGGCACACCTGAAAGCCCTGGAACAAAAAGAAGCAAATACACCAAAGAGGAGTAGAAGGCAGGAAATCATCAAACTCAGGGCTGAAATCAATCAAGTAGAAACAAATAAAACCATACAAAGAATCAACAAAACGAGGAGTTGGTTCTTTGAGAAAATCAACAAGATAGATAAGCCCTTAGCCAGACTAAACAGAGGGCACAGAGATAGTATCCAAATTAATAAAATCAGAAACGAAAAGGGAGAGTTAACAACAGAAACTGAGGAAATTCAAAAAATCATCAGATCCTACTACAAAAACCTGTATTCAACACAACTAGAAAATCGTGAGGAAATGGACAATTTCCTTGACAGATACCAAGTACCAAAATTAAATCAGGATCAAATAGACCATCTAAACTGTACTATAAGCCCTGAAGAAATAGAAGTTGTCATTGGAAGTCTTCCAACCAAAAAAAGCACAGGTCCAGATGGTTTTAGTGCAGAATTCTATCAGACCTTCAAAGAATACCTAACACCAATACTCTTCAAACTGTTCCACAAAATAGAAACAGAAGGAACACTACCCAACTCGTTCTATGAAGCCACAATTACACTAATACCAAAAGCACACAAAGATCCGACAAAGAAAGAGAATCTCAGGCCAATCTCTCTTATGAATATTGATGCAAAAATACTCAATAAAATTCTTGCCAACCGAATCCAAGAACACATCAAAACGATCATTCACCAGGATCAAGTAGGCTTCATCCTAGGGATGCAGGGATGGTTCAATATAAGGAAATCCATCAATGTAATCCACTACATAAACAATCTCAAAGAAAAAAACCACATGGTCATCTCATTAGATGCTAAGAAAGCATTTGACAAAATTCAGCATCCTTTCATGCTAAAGGTCTTGGAAAGATCAGGAATTCAAGGCCCATATCTAAACATAGTAAAAGCAATTTACAGCAAACCAGTAGCCAGCATCAATCTAAATGGAGAGAAACTTGAAGCAATCCCACTAAAATCAGGGACTAGACAAGGCTTCCCTCTCTCTCCATATCTTTTAAATATAGTACTTGAAGTTCTAGCTAGAGCAATTAGACAACAAAAAGAGGTCAAAGGGATACAAATTGGAAAGGAAGAAGTCAAACTATCACTAT
This sequence comes from Tokudaia tokunoshimensis, assembly GCA_036184795.1. Lineage (NCBI taxonomy): Eukaryota > Metazoa > Chordata > Mammalia > Rodentia > Muridae > Tokudaia > Tokudaia tokunoshimensis. The sequence continues at coordinate 24,934,100 of BTHU01000014.1, forward strand.
TTGCAGACGATATGATAGTATACTTAAGCGACCCAAAGAACTCCACCAGAGAACTCCTACAGCTGATAAACGACTTCAGCAAAGTGGCCGGATATAAAATCAACTCAAGCAAGTCAGAAGCCTTCCTATACTCAAAGGATAAGCAGGCTGAGAAAGAAGTAAGAGAAATAATACCCTTCACAACAGCCACAAACCATATTAAGTATCTTGGCGTGACTCTAACCAAACAAGTGAAAGATCTGTATGACAAGAACTTCAAGTCTCTGAAGAAAGAAATTGAAGAAGACCTCAGAAGATGGAAAAATCTGCCATGCTCATGGATTGGCAGGATTAATATAGTAAAAATGAGCATCTTACCAAAAGTAATACACAGATTCAATGCAATCCCCATCAAAATCCCAACTCAATTCTTCATAGAGTTAGAAAGAGCAATTCAAAAATTCATCTGGAATAAAAGAAAACCCAGAATAGCTAAAACTATTTTCAAGAGTAAAAGAACCTCTGGGGGAATCAGTATCCCGGACCTCAAGCTGTACTACAGAGCAATAGTGTTAAAAACTGCATGGTATTGGTACAGTGACAGGCATGTAGATCAATGGAACAGAATTGAAGACCCAGAAATGAATCCACACTCCTATGGTCACTTGATCTTTGACAAAGGAGCTAAAACCATCCAGTGGAAAAAAGATAGCCTTTTCAACAAATGGTGCTGGCTCAACTGGAGGTCAACATGCAGAAGAATGCAAATTGACCCATTCTTATCTCCTTGCACTAAGCTCAATTCTAAGTGGATCAAAGATCTCCACATAAAACCAGACACACTGAAACTAATAGAAGGGAAACTAGGGAATAACCTTGAACATATGGGCACAGGGGAGAATTTCCTGAACAGAACTCCAATAGCTTATGCTCTAAGATCAAGAATAGACAAATGGGACCTCATTAAATTACAAAGTTTTTGCAAGGCAAAAGACACTGTCAAAAAGACAAAGAGGCAACCAACTAACTGGGAAATGATCTTTACCACCCTACATCCGACAGAGGGCTAATATCCAATATATACAAAGAACTCAAGAAGTTAAACTCCAGAGAGGCAAGTAACCCTATTAAAAAATGGGGTACAAAGCTAAACAAAGTGTTCTCACCTGAAGAATATCTAATGGCTGAGAAGCACCTAAAGAGATGTTCATCATCCTTAGTCATTAGGGAAATGCAAATCAAAACAACCCTGAGATTCCATCTCACACCAGTCAGGATGGCTAAGATCAAAAACACAGGAGACAGCAGTTGTTGGCGAGGATGTGGAGAAAGAGGAACACTCCTCCACTGCTGGTGGAATTGCAGGCTGGTACAACCACTCTGGAAAGCAGTCTGGCGGTTCCTCAGAAAACTGGGCATGACACTCCCGGAGGATCCGGCTATACCACTCCTGGGCATATACCCAGAGGCTTTACCTGCATGCAATAAGGACACATGCTCCACTATGTTCATAGCAGCCTTATTTATAATAGCCAGAAGCTGGAAAGAACCCAGATGTCCCTCAACAGAGGAATGGATTCAGAAGATGTGGTATATCTACACAATGGAATACTACTCTGCAATTAAAAACAATGAATTCACGAAATTCCTAGGCAAATGGTCAGATCTTGAAAATATCATCCTTAGTGAGGTAACCCAATCACAAAAGAACACACATGGTATGCAGTCACTGATAAGGGGATATTGACCCAGAATCTCGGAATAGCCTAGACACAATCCGCATATCAATAGATTTCTAAGAAGATGGAAGAAGAGACCCCTGGTCCTGGAAAGACTGGATGTAGGGGAACACCAGGACAGAGTAACGAGAGGGGGTTGAATGGAGAAAAGAGGGAGGGAAGGGGGCTTATGGGACTTTCGGGGAGGGAGGAAACGGGAAAGGGGAAATGATTTGGAATGTAAATTAAAAAAAATAAATAAAATAAATAATTAAAAAAAATATTGTCAGGACCAAGAATTCTCAGGTCTATTGTGATGTTAAAATGATGTCATCTGTATTAAAAGTCAGGTATTGTCACAAGTATATCCCCATGTCTGCGGAGAGGATCATCTCTGAAAGAGTTTGTCTATTATTTTGAAGAACTGCAGGATTTCTAAGACAATTGGTGTCAGTATTAGAGAGTCTGAAAAGATGTTTTTTTTCTTTTTAATAGAATTTCAAATGTATCATTCATGGACAAAAGGATTTTTTAACTTGGGCAACGAAAATATAGGCTCTCTGAACAATACAAATTCTCTGATAAATAGATTTTAAATAAGCATCTCAGTTCTTTAAATGACACACATGAATTAGCCTAAATGATACTATTAAGAGCACACTATTGGGCACCTACAGTTGTGACCAATTTTGTTAATGAATACTTGACAGAGTACCTGAAAGTTATTCATTAATACACTTCACAGTATAATGCAACAGAAGATGAGGAGGCTAATATGCGGCTCAAAAAAAGTAGTAGGAATGTCAACATGTTCTGTGTGTATATTTATATATCTACCTCTCCTCCCTTGTACTGTGATTGCCATACAAGAACGTAAAGCTATGCCTGTAACTAGTAGCAAAAGTCCTTTGTAATGTCATGCTTTCCTTATTTCTACTGACACATATTATTTTGGCTCTCTCAAGGATCTGTATGTTTTTCGAGGTCAGGAAAGACAATTCGAAAGAGTCTCCTATTGATGTAAAAAATTATGCAGATGTTTAGTCATTTTATCAGTAATGACAAATAGGCTGGGGAAATATACAAGGATGTTTACCAATTCAATCTGCAAAACACAAAAGTATATTGAATAAAAGCAAAGATGGCTATTGCATATATTTGAAAAAGGAATAATATTTTTTATTTAACAAAACTGTTGCAAAAGTATAGAGCTTTGCACATCAATTGAATAGTCACAAGAGAAAGGAATGTAGATTATGAGAGGTGAATAAGGGTGTTAGCATTATCTGCTACTATTTATTATTGTGAGGATTTGGGTTTCTCACTCTTATGTGATGAACACTACTTGACACATAACAGTTGAAAGCATGATAGATTTTATAATTAAATTGTAAAATGCAAGTCAGAGAGAAAAAATCATTAGTTAAGAACAAGGTCAATCATCAGAGAATCTTTGTTTTGGAGTTTTAAGGAAACAATGATTATTTGCTGGGGCATGGACAAGTGAACAATAGGGAGAAAATGACTCCTCCTCTCCCAGTAATCATAGGTGCTCTACATTGGCTCCTGGAGAAGAGTGTAAATGATTATTTCTAATGGACACTTGTGTGTGTGCTCTGGGAAATATCATGATAACACACTGGCCACTCTGTAAAGCCAGAACTTGACTAAGCACTTTCGTGTTCACTTTCCATTTGGATGAGCATTCTGTGCATGTTTGGAGTTGAATGTAATGTGCAACTAGCTCAGGTCTGACCTGGCTTACAAAATTAAAATAAGGATCTTTAAAACACTTAAACCATGCTGAGCCTGGAGGCACACACTTTTTGTCCCTGCACTGAGATGGCAGAGGTTTGCAGATATCTGTGAGTTTGAGACTGGTCACAGCTATGTGGTGACTTCCATGCCAACCAAGGTAAGCAATGGGACTTTACTTCTCAAAAACTGAAAAATAAAAACAAATATAAAAATGTCTAGATCACAGTTTGGATAAAAATATATTAATACAAGAAAAGTCCTGTAAACTTCAACAGTATGAAAAAATATATTTACACACACACACACACACACACACACACATACGTGCATGTGCACATTACTCTCCAAAATCTTCAAACCTGGACTGAGGTAAACTCAAATGATGAAAATAAGAAGCATTCATGATATCCTTACTTAGGTGTAATAAGTAGATACTTTCAGTTGATAGGTTTTAAATCACATGATGAAGGCAATACCCTTTCTGTATGCCTTAAAATTTATTTATTTCCCATTTTTATTTATTCTTCTCTCATATAAAACATCCTGAACAGATCCCATCTCTAAACACATCCCAGCACCCCCAGACACACACCTCCTGTCTTCCCCAGATCACCTGCTCTTCCATTTTATGCAGAAAGGAGCAAGGCTCCGAGCAATATGAAACAAAAAAATGGCATAACACAATGCAATGAGACTCAACACAAACCCTCATATCAAGGCTGAATGAAGCAATGCAGGAGGAGGAAATGGGTCAAAAGAGCAGATGAAAGGGTCTGAGGTACCCCCACTTTCACTCTTAGGAGTCCCACAAAAAGTGCCTTCAATTTCATATTAAACTGAAATCACAGGGACATGGAGATCTTAATTTACCCCAAAATATTTTAATATTTTGTTCTTTAATCTCAAACCACAAGGTGCAAAGACTTTATTGCTATACAAAGATTTTCCAGGTAATGTTTGTTCTTCCTACTGATGCTGGTTGTCTTCCTCGTCCCCATTTCAGACGAAAGCCTGAAACCCAGTGAGTTCTGGTTGACTCCATCCTCCCTAGTCCTCCTTGTAGATATTGATATCTCTTGCCCTTGATTACTTAACATATCCACAATAAAATTAATGAAAAATGATTTTCTTCATTGTAACCAAAGTAGGCATATGGTATATGAGGTAACTATTATTATTTTTGTTGGACAGGTTATTAAAATAGAGGAATATTTGCTTCATGCCTTGTTATCAAATGATTAATTAGTATTTTTGATAGGTTGCATACATGTGTGAGCATGTAAAGCACATATTATAAACGTGCTTATTTGAGCACATATACATCTGTGATTGTTGTGAGCAATTACATACACATTTAACATTAATCCTGTTCTTTTCCTATCCCTGTGTTCATTTTTCTATGTCATAGTAAATACAAAAGTCACTCAGTTACCTGTGTAAATTTATGTGAACACATAAACTCAGAGCAATTTTAATTAAATATATAGAAAGCTTTGTGTGTGGTGTGTCAAGACAAGACAAGTAAGGTAAGGCTTCAATCTGAGATTTGTGATACTGTCTCAAAAAAAAAAAAAAAAGCCCAGCCCTAAGTTACCATGGTTTCCTGCAGAAAGTCACAAACCCTCAAAATCATCAGAGTGAGTGCTCATCACAAAAAATTGCTTGCATTTCCTATGTAATTTTATAATAGCATTTTATACTGTGATACATATATGTTATTTATGATTATAACTGCTTTCACTAAATGATTGCATATATCATATTTCAAATCATATTTCATGTTGTCATTATGTATCTTTTCTTCCCAGTTTTTCAATTTGTTTTCTTCCTATTTTTAAAAAGAGCGAAGCAGAAATCTGGTGAATAGAGTAATGACCCACTGTAAAGTGCATTGTTACTATGGCAATAAGAAGGAGAGCAAATGTCCAAATTCCTTTGGATAAAATTCCTTTCTTTGTGTGAATATTTAGCTCTCTATACTTAACATAAGCAAACATTCATATGAATACTTCAATGCAATAAAACACTTTGTTTAACTTATATTTATTTAAACAAACTCCTACTATATCCCACATAATTAGATATGCTAACATAATCAAAATACCACTTTTGATATCTATAATATTGTCTGTTTGAGAAAATGGGAAAACCCATGAGCATAATGTGCTGTAATAAAAGAGATGTACATAGGAAACAGCATCTAGCAATCTTCCTCCTCCTCCCCCTCCTCCTCCCCCTCCTCTTCCCCCTCCTCCTCCCCTCCTCCTCTCCCTCCTTCTCCTACTCCTTTCTCACCTTTTCTTCTCTTGTTCCTCCTCTCCTATTTCCATTCCTTTGCCCTCCTCCTTCTCTCCTCTGCCATCCCCTTCATAACTCTACCCTCCTTTCCCTGAGCTCCTACTATTTTTTCTTCACTTCTGCTCAATTATCTTCCTTCTCATTTTATTTTTGTTGAATAATAGGGAGTTAGATACAGTTGTAAAAGGAGCTAAAGAAAAGACAATGAGAAGTATAGAGAGTTAATATTATATTGAATTAAACAATTTATATTACACATATTACACATTTTCTGCATCATTATAAGTAAATCCTGGGTCTTATCCCATGTTTAAAAACAAAACATCTGACAAAATTGTGGATACAATTTTTTTTAAGATGATCGGTACCAATGCAGAACTAATCTGTCACATTTATTAATATATTATTAAAATATAAATTCAGGACAATAGCTTCAGCCATAGTACCAACCTGTGAAAATTGTGACATTGTGCTGGCTTTCTTAATGCTAATTCTTGTGTTGTCAACTAAATCAGCTTTATTAGAAAAACAATGAAAAGGTGTGGAATTATTGTAATCAGAGACACAGAAACAGGCACATACTGTAATAGAGCACATATTTCTTCTATGTTCTGCTGTATATACAAATATACACAGATATACCACATGTGGAAAACTTCTTTTAAGGACTTGGTTTAAAGGATTGTGGAGATTGGTAAGACCAAAGAAGATGGTAGGGCCCCTCTGGTTGTCAACATAAATCAGAGCCTGTGTTGGAGAAAATGTCTCAAGATTGTCCACTGGTACTTACTCCTTTTTCTTGACCTCAAGTCAATCTTCTACTGATTACGTTAATTCTATTCACATTATGACACTCTGTCTTATCAAAAGCACTGGTTTAAGTGAAAATACTGAATTCAATCCAAGAAGAAGAAAAGAAGAAAGGAAGAAAAGAAGAAAAAAGAAGAAGAAGAAGAAGAAGAAGAAGAAGAAGAAGAAGAAGAAGAAGAAGAAGAAGAAGAAGAAGAAGAAGAAGAAGAGAACAAGAAGAACAAGAAGGAGGAGGAGAAAAGAAAAGAGAAGAGAAAAGGAGAAGGGAGGAGAGGGGATGACAGGAGGAGAGGGAGGGAAGGGAGAGAAGGGAGGGAAGAGGAGAAGGAAGAGAAGAGAAGGAAAAGGGGAAGGGGAGAAGAAGGAGAAAAAGGAGAAGGAGAAGGAGTTGTGTTCAAACTCCCACTCCTAGCTGAGGAACAGGTGATAATTATCAGCTGCTGGGAGACGGAGACAGTGAATCAATTGATAAATTGATCATACCAAAATGGAAGTCCATACATCCACAAATATTCAAATGATTTTTCAGTTAACTGGGGTGTGGATCTAGAAAGAGTAAACATGGATCAAACACTGTATAACAATTTGAAAAAATGTTAATAGAAATATTTTTTAAACTTTAGAATAACCTTTGAAGAAATATCTTCCTTGGCTAAGTTGGCATATGACATTATTCAACATGTTTTAAAAGATATAACATTTTCATCATATTGTATTTACTATTCTTTGTTTTTTTATTTTATTTTATTTTATTTTTAATTTATATTCCAAATCATTTCCCCTTTCCCGTTTCCTCCCTCCCCGAAAGTCCCATAAGCCCCCTTCCCTCCCTCTTTTCTCCATTCAACCCGCTCGCATTTCTCTGTCCTGGCGTTCCCCTACATCCAGTCTTTCCAGGACCAGGGGTTTCTCCTTCCATCTTCTTAGAAATCTATTGATATGAGGAATGTGTCTAGGGTATTCCGAGATTCTGGGTCAATATCCCCTTATCAGTGACTGCATACCATGTGTGTTCTTTTGTGATTGGGTTACCTCACTAAGGATGATATTTTCAAGATCTGACCATTTGCCTAGGAATTTCGTGAATTCATTGTTTTTAATTGCAGAGTAGTATTCCATTGTGTAGATAGACCACATCTTCTGAATCCATTCCTCCGTTGAGGGACATCTGGGTTCTTTCCAGCTTCTGGCTATTATAAATAAGGCTGCTATGAACATAGTGGAGCATGTGTCCTTATTGCATGCAGGTAAAGCCTCTGGGTATATGCCCAGGAGTGGTATAGCCGGATCCTCCGGGAGTGTCATGCCCAGTTTTCTGAGGAACCACCAGACTGCTTTCCAGAGTGGTTGTACCAGCTTGCAATTCCACCAGCAGTGGAGGAGTGTTCCTCTTTCTCCACATCCTCGCCAACAACTGCTGTCTCCTGTGTTATTGATCTTAGCCATCCTGACTGGTGTGAGATGGAATCTCAGGGTTGTTTTGATTTGCATTTCCCTAATGACTAAGGATGATGAACATCTCTTTAGGTGCTTCTCAGCCATTAGATATTCTTCAGGTGAGAACTCTTAGTTTAGCTCTGTACCCCATTTTTTAATAGGGTTACTTGCCTCTCTGGAGTTTAACTTCTTGAGTTCTTTGTATATATTGGATATTAGCCCTCTGTCGGATGTAAGGTTGGTAAAGATCATTTCCCAGTTAGGTGGCTGCCGCTTTGTCTATTTGACAGTGTCTTTTGCCTTGCAAAAACTTTGTAATTTAATGAGGTCCCATTTGTCAATTCTTGATCTTAGAGCATAAGCTATTGGAGTTCTATTCAGGAAATTCTCCCCAGTGCCCATATGTTCAATGTTCTTCCCTACTTTCCTTTCTATTAGTTTCAGTGTGTCTGGTTTTATGTGGAGATCCTTGATCCACTTGGAATTGAGCTTAGTGCAAGGAGATAAGAATGGGTCAATTTGCATTCTTCTGCATGTTGACCTCCAGTTGAACCATCACCATTTGTTGAAAAGGCTATCTTTTTTCCACTGGATGGTTTTAGCTCCTTTGTCAAAGATCAAGTGACTATAGGAGTGTGGATTCATTTCTGGGTCTTCAATTCTCTTCCATTGATCTACATGCCTGTCAATGTACCAATACCATGCGGTTTTTAACACTATTGCTCTGTAGTACAGCTTGAGGTCCGGGATACTGATTCCCCCAGAGGTTCTTTTACTCTTGAGAATAGTTTTAGCTATTCTGGGTTTTCTGTTATTCCAGATGAATTTTTGAATTGCTCTTTCTAACTCTATGAAGAATTGAGTTGAGATTTTGATGGGGATTGCATTGAATCTGTATATTACTTTTGGTACGATGCTCATTTTTACTATATTAATCCTGCCAATCCATGAGCATGGCAGATTTTTCCATCTCCTGAGGTCTTCTTCAAAAATTCATAGCCCTGAGTGCCGCCAAAAAGAAACGGGAGACAGCATACACTAACAGCTTAATGGCACACCTGAAAGCCCCGGAACAAAAAGAAGCAAATACACCAAAGAGGAGTAGAAGGCAGGAAATCATCGAACTCAGGGCCGAAACCAATCAAGTAGAAACAAATAAAACCATACAAAGAATCAACAAAATGAGGAGTTGGTTCTTTGAGAAAATCAACAAGATAGATAAGCCCTTAGCGAGACTAACTAGAGGGCACAGAGATAGTATCCAAATTAATAAAATCAGAAACGAAAAGGGAGTGATAACAACAGAAACTGAGGAAATTCAAAAAATCATCAGATCCTACTACAAAAACCTGTATTCAACACAACTAGAAAATCTTGAGGAAATGGACAATTTCCTTGACAGATACCAAATACCAAAATTAAATCAGGATCAAATAGACCATCTAAACCGTCCTAGAACCCGTGAAGAAATAGAAGTTGTCATTGGAAGTCTTCCAACCAAAAAAATCACAGGTCCAGATGGTTTTAGTGCAGAATTCTATCAGACCTTCAAAAAAGACCTAACACCAATACTCTTCAAACTGTTCCACAAAATAGAAACAGAAGGAACAGTATCCATCTCGTTCTATGAAGCCACAATTACAGTAATACCAAAAGCACACAAAGATCCGACAAAGAAAGAGAATCTCAGGCCAATCTCTCTTATGAATATCGATGCAAAAATACTCAATAAAATTCTTGCCAACCGAATCCAAGAACACATCAAAACGATCATTCACTAAGATCGAGTAGGCTTCATCCCAGGGATGCAGGGATGGTTCAATATAAGGAAGTCCATCAATGTAATCCACTCTATAAACAATCTCGAAGAAAAAAACCACATGGTCATCTCATTAGATGCTGAGAAAGCATTTGACAAAATTCAGCATCCTTTCATGCTAAAGGTCTTAGAAAGATCAGGAATTCAAGGCCCATATCTAAACATAGTAAAAGCAATTTACAGCAAACCGGTAGCCAGCATCAATCTAAATGGAGAGAAACTTGAAGCAATACCACTAAAATCAGGGACTAGACAAGGCTGTCCTCTCTCTCCATATCTTTTCAATATAGTACTTGAAGTTCTAGCTAGAGCAATTAGACAACAAAAAGAGGTCAAAGGGATACAAATTGGAAAGGAAGAAATCAAACTATCACTATTTGCAGACGATATGATAGTATACTTAAGCGACCCAAAGAACTCCACCAGAGAACTCCTACAGCTGATAAAAGACAGTTTTATTTATACCTATTTAACTAAACAATAATAGTAAATTCCTCCTAGGGCATATACATTTCCCACCCTGGATTTTTGATGAAGTTTACAGTACCAGACATATATTTCCTTTTGGAGTGGGCTACAAATCCAGTCTGAGAGCAGAGAATTTTCCCCATGATAGATAGTTATTGCGTAGTTTCATGGCAATCCATCTGTAGATTACAGACATACTAATGCCTGTCTCATTTGATAACATGCATTGACAACTTATATATGAAGTATTTCCCCCATAGGTTCAAATACCTGTTAAAAGATTATAACTACATATGTAAAGTATATTTAAGAGATACAATGATCATTCTAAAATAAGAGATACTCATACACATTTCAGAAAGCAATCAGCTACTCAAAAACGTTACTATTCTCATAATTTGAAACCATCTCTTAGGAATGCATACTGTGAAGGTTGAATTATCTCATATTTGACACATTTCAGATTTATTGTTGTAAAACTCTTCATTTATGTATAGCTATCTGATCAATATTGTAGTAACCTGTGGCCACGGAGAACCTAGTACCTGGACTGAAAGTTCAGGCTTGGTAGATCAGGTGGGTGAGAGAAATACGGAGTCAAGACAAAAGTTCTGATCAAGGCTCAAAGTTAAATTTTCAGTTCTGCATTTGTATAGGTAAAGACCCATCCTTAGTTTCAACTGAGTTCTTGTTTCAAAACAAGCTTCAGCAGGCAGTCTTGTTTTTGCAGGATACTGTGGAAGTGGTAAACCAGAGACTTCCACCTGATCTGAAGACTCCACCCCAGGTGGGCTGGGCAAGTGTGGCAAACAAGGTCTGATTAGCCCGCTCAAGGCTGGGGGAAGAGTACACAATGCATGAGTACTAACTAGAAACTTTTATAATCTCATAAAATGATAAAAATGTACACATTTCCAGTTTATATCTCAAATCCATCATTTAAATATTCCTTAATCACCTTTAAGAATATCCCTGCCATGCTGGTCATTGTTGTGGTTCATGGGTGTCATATGATTTCCATTGCTGTGAAGAGACACTATGACCAAGCCTGTTCTTATAAGGAAAACATTTCATTGTGGATGCCTTTCAGTTTCAGAGGTTTAGTCCATTATCTTCATGACGGGAACTATTGCAGCATGAAGGCAGAGATGATGCTAGAGAAGGGGCTGAGAATTCTACATCTTGATCTGAAGGCAGCCAAGAGACTTTCTCATACTGGGCAGAGCTTGAACACTAAGGAGACCTCAAAGCTCACATGCACAGTGACATACCTCCTCCAACAAGGGCACATCTACAAATAGGAATAATGAACATCTGTCTAATTGTGCCTAAGGCTAGCTCAATAAGATGGTATAAAACCTTCCTGCATTCTGAATGTTTTTTCTACCCACAAATGAGGATAGCTCTCTCCTCTCATTAAAGAAGCTTCTTTTTACAACAGAAGGAGACCACTACAAAATATCACAACTGATCAAGATACAAAGGACTGTTGACTGTGGGGTATCCAAATACAAAGAATGTATTTACAGTAAAACTTCTGTACCTAAGGCTCAAGGAACATCACCAAAAATGAAACAAAGTCTGTTTGGGACAAAGGATGGGGAAGTTTGCTGTGAGATGTAAAACCCTGTCTGCTAGAAAAGATAAAAAATAAACCCTATATCTCAACAATAATGCTGCCTAAATAATATCTGAACAATGACAATACAAATAGATGGACTGTCATGGAAAGGGGATAACTCACTGGGTTCCACTTCTACACAACAAACTGCAGGCTCAAAATAACCAAAAGAAAAAATTAGTCACCCCAGGAATGAGCCTCATAATAATTCAATTCCAATAAAAACTCCTAATTATTCATTCCAAGAGTTATGTTTCCTGAAATCATATAAATACAAGAACAGTAAATGGACTCAGCATGTTGTTTTGATTTGTCTAAACATTTATTCATATAAGTAATAATATCTACATAAAAGGGGCTATGTAATGAAAGTACAGAGAAGCTGTTCCAGCAAAGGAGGGAGCAAATGATATAATTATCTTTTAGTTAAAAACAAAAGTACTCACATTAAAAAAAAGAACAATGAAGCAGCAACCACAGAATTAGGAAAAGACGATCCAATAATAGATAAGATGGGGGGAGTGGCTAATAAATTCAGGATTCCTCTTAAATGTGTGTGTGTGTGTGTGTGCATGTACGTGTTTCTGTGTGTGTCTGTGTCTGAGGCAGGGTAGCATTGCTCTGGTTGTCCTGGAACTCGCTTTGTAGACTAGCTGGACTTGAACTCAGAGATCTGCCTGCCTCTGCTTCCCAACTGATAGCATTAAAGATGTCTATCACAACATCCAGATAGAATCTTTAAGGGAAAAAAGAAACTATTTACTACAGGTTTTTGAAGCTATGGAGGAAAATACCCTCAATTTGATAAAGAATATATATATATATATATATATATATATATATATATATATATATAATGCAAAATAGAAAAACAGCTCAAAGTTAACCTCATATCTAATAATAGGAGACAATATAATTGACCCCTAAAATTAGCAATAAGGGTGTTTCTCATATAGCTTTTGAATATCACAAACTGTAAATGATAACTTATGTAATAAGGTAAGAAAAGGATATAGAAATACGGTGAAATGTAACAAATCTGTTTCAGATATAGACAACTAACTCCTGGAATAGCACTAGGAACTTCTAAAGATGGCATGAGCAAAATATCTGGATGACCAAGTTAAATAGAGTTTTTAGATACAAAATCAAAAGCATGATCAATGAAGAATAATTTTGAGGAATTAGATTTCATTAAGATTGAAAGCTTTAACTATGGGAAGATTAGTTTCTAAAAAATAGAAATCACAGATGGGAGAAAATACTTGAAAAATGCATATCTAATAACTTAGTTATTACCCATATAAGCAAGAATTCCTAACAAAATAAATAAAACAACATTGAGAAAACAAGCTAATTAAACAGAGGTCAGTGTGTTTGAATATTCAAGTTACCAGAGAAAATCTACAGAAGAAAAATAAGCAAATGAACTATGAAAATGCCAACATCCATATGTCATTAGGAAAACTGTAACACTGTGAGATTCCAGTTTGTACCAATTTGAATACTCAAATTCAAAGTACTGTGAATATTACATATAAATATGCACAAATGGTGTGAATATTAAATTGTACTTGAAGACAGCAGGACGGTTTTAAAAAGTAAAACTAATTTTACAGTGTCATCTAAGAATTACAACCCATGGTATTTTCAAATTATTTGAAGACATCTAAATAAAGTGTTCACATTTTTTTGTACCAATTTCATTCGTTATACTTGGCTACTATCAAGGTCACTTGTTAAATGTGAATGATAAATTGTGATACGTGAAATTGTATCCTAAGATAAAAGCAACTGACCTGCCAAATCACAGAAAAGCATGAGGAGAGATTACATTTGAAATGATCAGTGAAAGACTAGTTTAAAGTCTATATCATACTTGATTATATTTAATTGCCATTACCACTAGGAAAAGATAGAAACAACAATCTTTAATTGGTCAGGTTTGTGGCGAGAAGAGAGAATGAAAGAATCTCTGTGAAGCAGAAGATGATTTAACCTTTCCATTATGCTTGCAGGTACATGGTATTGTGCACCTACTAAAAGGTACTTCACTATAAATATGAAGAGTTAGCCCTAATTTAAAGAACTGGCTTTATTTAATTGTAATGTATCAATATTAGTTTATCAATTCTATCAAGAATATCATACAAATATAATATATTAATAACAGAAACAACCACTGTGGAGTTAAGCCCTGAGTTCTAAAACAGTAAATAGGAAGTTAGTACATATTGCTTTTCTTCCTTAAATTTCTAAACTCTTTCAAGAATTAAATATATGAAAATAAGAAAAAAAGAGATTTAGCGAAACTGCTTGAGAGAAACAAATCTGTTGTCTATTTTTTATGGTTATTAAAATGAAGACTGTTCTGCTTTTATTTTATTTGTATTTATATTCAGGCCTGTTTATCCAATTGAAAGTATTCTCTAAAAGAATGTATTTTAGAACATTTCTCAACTTATTAATAGAGGCAGCACTTGTGACATCAAGTGAGAATCGGTTCTATATTTCAACAGCAGAGCACAAGCTTTGAATTCCTTCAGGAATTCACAAAGTGCGTATTATACTTTCACCCACTACTTCTAAAAGCAAAGGCAGTAACCAGGCCTTAGAAAAAAATGACTTAAGAAAAGAAAAAAAAAATAACACACAAAAGGCAACTGCTATTTTATTCTACACACAAACAAAGCTTCTGTAGAAGAAAATGTTATTTTATTCAATGGCAGATCTCAGGCATTCTGTAAAGAAAGAAATCTCATCTAAAAGTCTGTATCACATGTTTTCCTAAGGGAAAGATCAGTGTGAAGGTGAAGTTGACCCCTACCATGTTAAGACATGTAAGCACCAGCAAGTTCTTTCCGTTAGATACTTAGAAACATGACTTAAGGGTTTTCTAAGAGACAACTATAAATGAGTCTAGTTTCAAGTTCTATTAGAACTCAGTGCCTACAACAACTGCTTTATTTTAGTTAGACATAAGTGCCTATGGTTGACGCTGATGAGGATTGTCAATATTTTGGCATTTGAAACTTGTAGTATCTCTATGTGATTAGAAGAACATGCTATCAGTATTCACGTGTAGGCAAAGGTACTTCCAGTGTTTCCTCAAATCTAGATGTATCCTATAAAATCTAGTCCAAATATTGAAACTGTACTCAATAAAACCCAAAGCCTTATGAATAACTGTATAACTAAATCAGCATATCGAAAGGGACTTAAAACATAAATAGCATTGTATACCATTTCCACATTATAAAAAATGCAATTAATTTCAAATAAGAATGAAAACAGAGTTGGTATTTTTGACCATCACGACTCTCTTAATAGCTATAATATTTTCAAATAAAAATGTATAAAATTAATAGATGTTCCAGAGGAAGTCTAGGAGAATGAGCTATGACATTTTGATTAAATTTATGCATTAAACTTTGCCTTAAAATACTGGAGGAAATTATTCCAGATATTAAATTACTTTTGAATATTAAACTTATTTTAAAAGCGAAAATTGTATGAAAGGAAGATATTTTTAATGAGAGGTAGGATAGGGACTAGATAGGAGAGAAAGAATATTTTTTTGCTATTGCAAAGAACTAGGTTTAGTTTCTAGAATCCATATTAGGTAAATGTGAGCTGCGGATGACTCCAGATGCAGAGATTCCAATACCCCGTCCTTTCATCCAGGGTGCCCACACATGCATAGCTTAACACATATTACATCAACTGGGCATATACCCAGAGGCTTTACCTGCATGCAATAAGGACACATGCTCCACTATGTTCATAGCAGCCTTATTTATAATAGCCAGAAGATGGAAAGAACCCAGATGTCCCTCAACGGAGGAATGGATTCAGAAGATGTGGTATATCTACACAATGGAATACTACTCTGCAATTAAAAACAATGAATTCACGAAATTCCTAGACAAATGGTTAGATCTTGAAAATATCATCCTTAGTGAGGTAACCCAATCACAAAAGAACACACATGGTATGCAGTCACTGATAAGGGGATATTGACCCAGAATCTCGGAATACCCTAGACACAATCCGCATATCAATAGATTTCTAAGAAGGAGAGACCCCTGGTCCTGGAAAGACTGGATGTAGGGGAACACCAGGACAGAGTAACGAGAGGGGGTTGAATGGAGAAAAGAGGGAGGGAAGGGGGCTTATGGGACTTTCGGGGAGGGAGGAAACGGGAAAGGGGAAGTGATTTGGAATGTAAATTAAAAAAATAAAATAAGAGCCGGGCGGTGGTGGCGCACGCCTTTAATCCCAGCACTTGGGAGGCGGAGGCAGGAGGATTTCTGAGTTCGAGGCCAGCCTGGTCTACAAAGTGAGTTCCAGGACAGCCAAGGCTACGCAGAGAAACCCTGTCTCGAAAAACCAAAAAAAAAAAAATAAAAAAATAAAAATAAAAAAAAAATAAAATAAATAATAAAAAAAAATATAAAAAAAACCCTAAAAACAGTAGTAGCAGTCTAGAATTATGTATTCTGATTAGTTGGGAAGATAATAAACTATCCTGTTGCCTTCCAAGAGGATTTTTCTTCTTTTCATTCTAACAGTTAAAGAGAACAGTTAGAACATGTTTTCCTCCAAATAGACTTTCTTACAGTGTGGTAAACTCAGTGGTACAGCATTTTCATAGTGTACAGTCTAGTTGGACTCAGTCCTCTATTGTGTAGCAACTTCCTCTATTTAAAAATAAATCAAAGCAAGCAATTCATCCTGGGGAAAAGATCTTTAAAAAATATTG
Organism: Tokudaia tokunoshimensis; assembly: GCA_036184795.1. Classification (NCBI taxonomy): domain Eukaryota; kingdom Metazoa; phylum Chordata; class Mammalia; order Rodentia; family Muridae; genus Tokudaia; species Tokudaia tokunoshimensis. The sequence continues at coordinate 24,950,770 of BTHU01000014.1, forward strand.
TTCTAAAAGGAGGTGAAACATTCCTTCTTTCAGATAATTATTCAACGACAGGAATTAAACAATTCAAATGCTTCAGGAATTCCCTGAAACTGATCAGATTCATGAAGTCTCAGTATCCACAAGTGAACTGAAACAGTTAGGACTGTCAAGAAGTAAGTTGCCAGGAGAGGCTCAGGGCAGCTGAGGTCCACACACTACAATGTTTGTTGCATTGGTTCCACTTTTGGTTTTCAGAGGTACTCTGCGTTTTCTGTAAAGAGAGGCATATTTGATAAGGAATGTGAGCTATACTTATCATTCGCTATAGAGTTAGCATTAAGAATGTAATCAATAGTATTCGTATCTGACAAAGTGGAGGGAGTAGACTCTAAGGCCCAGGACCTCACATCCCCCTGGTGCCTGGAGTTTTTTCAGTATGAGGTTTAATTCCCTTCTTGTTGAGTCAGCTTTCAGTCAATTTTGAGAGATGTTGGTTGCCACTGACATGTGAGTGCCACTTACTGCACTTGGTTGCATATATCTTGCAATGCTGGTAATTGCAGCGGATCATTTATGTTTCAGCTGGCTAGGATTGTTTAATTGTTCTCCCCCTCCCACCTTGGCCATATGCATAGTATTTTCTGGAACCATAAAAGCTACAGTTCAGGAAAAAGGATCTCAGAAAAAGATCCATCATGAATTATTTAGGTTCTCTGTCCTAAGTGTGTGGTACCTACTGCAATAGGGAATACCCTCAACTGCTAAGAGGCAATGAAAGATTATACCTATAATCTTTATGGTTTTGCAAGTCATTTTGGCTATACTGGCCAACCATTGAAAAGTCTCATACCTAGTACTAGAGTTTTCAACAGTTCATAGTTTTATATAGAGCACTCTCAGTTCAGATGGCTAAAACTACATGTATTATATACACATACATAGACACATACACACATGCACATACATATACACAAACATACACATATACACATACATATACACATATACATATATAAATACATATATAGCATATTCATATAACATGTAATTTATGTATGCATATGTGGACTACATGAAATTTATGTATATGTAAACACATATAAGTATACAGTATTATTTTGGTAGTACAAAATAATATTCCTTGAGATTTTATTAAACAATCTTGCTGTTATTTGTCCCTCATCCCTGCCTTTCTTTCTGTGTTGACCCTTCTCCCCCTTCCATAGTATTTTCAATTAAGGACTATTTTTAAAAATCATTACTTCTTGTTATCTCACTAGCTATATTATGAAGAGTTTAAAATAAGTATTGCATAAACATACCAGAAATTTTGTTTAAATTTACATGCTTCTAAATTCTGAGACTAGTTATAGCAGTCAAAGCAAAGAAAAAAAGCATAAGTTCAAATTTTCAATTTCCAACTGTAAATAGCAGTTGAAAAAAATTAATTTACCACAATTATATGAAATTGTACCATCATTCAAAATGATTTCAATATAATTAATTATACCACATCATAGTCAATACTTATTTGCCAAGAATGCCTTGAAGCTATTGAGCAAGCTAGACAGTCCTATAAAGACATTTGCTAACTACAAGGAAAGGCTGGGTTACATCTGTCTGTCAGAAAGATTAATGAATAACTGCAAAAAGTTGTCTGGGCTCTTAAACAAATAGTAGTAATTTACCGTTTTGATTACTTTATCCGAATAGTTGTGTGAGAAAATGTGCTGTTTATGGGAAATATACAGTTTAAGTACTCAGAAATGATGTATCGATGCAAGCAAGTTAGTGCCAATGTATTCAGGAATGTTATACCTAAAAAGAAAATAAGTGAGGAGAAAAGGGGGTTAAATAGAAAATCCAGGGAGAGGGGGAGGAAAAATGTAAGAAATAAAGGAAAGGGGGAAGAAGGGAAAAGAGACTGAAGAGATGGGAGGTTGAGGAAGATATATGGTTGGTTTTCATTGCAGATATTAGAATTTATATTATTTTACAAGGCTGTGTATTGGCAGCCTAGTGAATTCTAGATCCTTCTGTCTCCATTGCTCTATCCCTGGGGTCAGTCAGTCTCAGGCTGTCACACAGGATGCCTTACTCCCAAGCATGCAGTGATTATTTTAGAACATTTCTCTCACCCAAGAAAATCATGGTTCTTGTATTTCATGCTGTTCCTCAGCCTCTCAAGTCTGCCTATCTTACCCTGACTCTGTTACCTGGGTCATTATGATGTCTTTTCATACTTGTCAATACAAGACTTTTTCCTACCATGCAACTTTGATCATATATCCTTTTACTATCTTCTGCACATCTCTCCTTCTATCCAATCCCCTAAGCCTTTGGTACCCCATTCCACTCTGTTCTTTAATGTGATCATCTCCTATACAATCCACATATTCCTAAGTTTACCAATTATTTCTGTTACTGAGTTATCTTTAACACAATATTCTCCCATTATATTCACGTCACACAGGTTTTTTTTATTTGTAAGTGGTATTCCATTGTATATAAATACCATATTTCTTTTATTAGTCATCCATTTTATAGAAGTTTTGTTTCAATTTTGTTCCCTAAACATGATAGTGGAGATAAATCTTCAAACTATTGATTTCATTTCTTCCAGATTTATCACAGTAGGATGTTAGTTCAACGTTTAGAAATGAGAAACTTCTAGGCTGTTTTTATAATTATGCAAATTCAGATTATCACCAACAATTAATTTATAGACTGTTTTTAACATCTTTACTACTTACCTTTCTATTATCATTTCTATAGCAGTCATTCTATAACATTAGGGAATATTTCGTTGTGGTCTTGATTGCTTGTCCTTAATGACAATTTATTTGGGAAATACATTCATATACCTGTTGGCATTTTCTACCACTGGTAGTGATGTGTATTTGTTTAAATATTCTGCCTAATTTTAATAGGAGTCTTTCTTCCTTGATATGTATTTGGATTATATAGATTTATACATTAAAACCCCTTATCATGTGTGTAATTTGTGATTTTTATTTTGTTTCATGGGCTCTCTTTATTCTGTTGATTATTTCTACTGTTTACAAACTGAATAAAAACATTAATTTTGATGTAATTATCTTTACCCATTTTGGGTCATATCACTGTTGTATGTATTTTCTTATGTTTTCCTCTAGTAGTTTAGTGATGGATCTTACACTAAATCTTTGCTTTTGTTTGTATCCATTTCCTTATAATGAATAGAGTTGGCATCATTATTTTTCACATAGATGTTCAGTTGTTATACACTTATGATAAATTGCTCCCTTAATCTTTTTTTCTAAGTTTTTTTATTTACATTCCAAATGATTTCCCCTTTCCCGTTTCCTCTCTCCCCAAAAGTCCCATAATCTTACATGACAATCTTGTCTCTTTTCACAAGTCTTGATTTTACAATCTCTTGTTGTTATGAGTACAGCTTCTCCTTCTCTCTTAATTTCCATTCTAATGGAATTCATATTTTAAAAAATTCACTTTCAATCTACATGGACCCTTGCAGGTAAAATATATTTTCAAATAAAACACGAACTCTAAGAAAAACAAAAACAAGATTTCACCTAGACAATGGAGAATCATTTACAGATGACATGGCACTTTTCTATTGTTGTGATATACTTTTTTGTCTTTGCCTTGTAATAATATGATTATATTCTGCATACAGAGTATTTTCTTTGAATCTATTTGGACAATATTGAGCAGTGTCTAGATTATGAATCCATTCTAGAAATGCTGAGCTATCATTTACAATGATATGAATGGATTGACAACAGCACCTTAGACATGCGGAGATCGACTGGCTGCTGAACTCTAAAGCAGTCCTCATTGTAGAAGCGCCAACTTAGATTTAACGGCATGGAGGAATTGCACAGTACCGACTTCTGCCCTGTAATAATACAATTGTGGACATTCCAGGTAGATCTCTGAAATGGGTTCAGCATATTTTTAAGAATGCAGGATTGTGGGCTACATGGGCTACATAAGACTACATATTATCATGGCAAAAACTGGGCTGTTTGAGGCCTCTTCTTTACCTTTCATCATAACAAGAAATCCCAGCTGGTTCTAAACTGATCCCAGCTGGGGAGACAGAGTAGCCAAAGTAAGGCCTTTAGATCCATTCTCTATGTGGAATTTCTGAGTTTCTGAAATTAGTAGGAATTCTAAGACTTTCCTGCCATAGTCCAGTGATCTATAGAAATTATAGTTGTTCAGCTGTATTGTATTATAGTTGTTATAGTTGGTTTGTGTTCTTTTGTAAGAATAAAACGTTTAGAAGAATCTTAGACATCTTTAGCCAATAAGTTTTTTTAATTGGGTGGAATTTTTTGTGTTGCCACTCAAAGCTATGATTAATTATTATAGTAATTATTATAGTTTTGTTACTCAAAAACGAAAGGTCTCATCAATATACAAGTATAAAATTAAAATTGCAAGAATACAAATCAACTAAAAGCCACACTGAAAATGAACCCATAATACCTTTCATATTTTAAAAATGAATACTTGCACCTTGATTTTCATTACAAGCATTTTCCTTGGTGAGAAAATAATTTGGGGACATAGTTCATATATGGACTAATTACATGGTTTGCAAAGCCAACTACCTGTTATCAGTGATAATAATTAACAAAAGGACATAAAATGAAAATTTGGTCACAGTTTAAATCTTCTTCTCTATGCATCAGTTACGCTATTTAACAAAACTTTTAAACTATTTGAGATTCAACAACTTCATGACCAAAACATGACGGAGAAATTTTTCCTCATAGATTTTTTTCAAGGTTAATTTGATAGAGCAGTACAACAGAAAATGTGTTGATAGATACTAGAAGATAAACAGTGGAATATGCTGGTTACATAGGGATATTGGTATATTACATTTCTGGTGGCAGCAAGAAAGTTCTCGGCAAAAGCCAGTCAAAGGTATTAATGATTTATAATCATTATATGTCACAGTGTGAAGTTAGTCAGTCTCAGCAAAGAAGTCATGATGGCAAGAGCTTAAAGCAGCTGTATATATTGACTCTACAGTCAAGAAGCTATTTTAAGGCAAGTAGCTTATACTAGCATGGTCAGGTTGGATTTTCTTGACTGACATTTCCTAAACAGTCACTGTATAATGCAATGCTTCATAGCTCTTAATATTCATATGAAAAAATACAGTATTTTGTAATTTAATGTTTTCAGAAATGAAGACTGGGAAATCATTTTTGGGAAAAGCTATCCCAAAAACACATTGAAAAGAAGTGCATTCAGAGACTGTTTGTCATCTCAATTAACCTGGATCCCTGAGATCCCTCAAACACTGGACCACCAACCAGGCAGCATACCCAAGCTGATATGAGGTCCCCAACACATATACAGCTGAAAACTGCCAGGCCTGGATTCAGTCAGAGAAGATGCATCTAACCCTCAAGAGAGTGAAGGACCCAGGGAGTTTAGAGGTCTGGTGGGGTGGGGGTGGTGAGAGTAGGGACATCTTTGTGGAGACAAGGGTGTGGGGAGTAGGTATGGGATGTGGAACAGTCAGAGGGTGGACCAGAAGGGGAATAAAATCTGGAGAGTTACAAAAAAGGAAAAATAATGTTGTAAGTAAAAAGAAAGAAGTACATTCAGAGTCAGCCCTTTCTAAGTCTATGTTGTCTGCTTTGATACATTATAAAATTATATTTTCATTTCAATTATGAACATGATTAATCATGTTTTCCTCTTTTGAAAATAAATTACTGAATTCAATATGTTAATTAAAAATAACTTAGATATGACAGTTGTAAGAGAATAAAATTCTTTCTCAGGGTTCTGGATGCTGGAAGGACCAAGATAAAATTGTTTTCATCTTGAGTGATTACTTTCTCAGGGCTACATGGCATAAAGGGAGAATAAAAAAATGAATAAGCCTAGGTCACTTCTTTCCAACCCTTTTGCTCAGCAATTGCCCATTTATGAAAGCAAAGTCATTATGATTATTGTTAGTTAATAAAAACATAAAATTCACCTTACTCTCAGTACCACTACAATGGAAATTGAATTTTAGTACAGTTATTCAAACATTAACTCTCTGAAAAGAAAGGTTTTATCATCTTATTCCACAGGTGATGAGCACAAAAGTCTTTTTCTATAACATAGCATGTGCTTTTCAGACATAGCCATGGACCTGGGCATATGCCCAGAGGCTTCCCCTGCATGCAATAAGGACACATGCTCCACTATGTTCATAGCAGCCTTATTTATAATAACCAGAAGATGGAAAGAACCCAGATCTCCCTCAACGGAGGAATGGATTCAGAAGATGTGGTATATTTACACAATGGAATACTACTCTGCAATTAAAAACAATGAATTCACGAAATTCCTAGGCAAATGGTCAGAACTGGAAAATATCATCCTTTGTGAGGTAACCCAATCACAAAAGAACACACATGGTATGCAGTCACTGATAAGGGGATATTAACCCAGAATCTCGGAATACCCTAGACACAATTCGCATATCAATAGATTTCCAAGAAGATGGAAGGAGAGACCCCTGGTCCTGGAAAGACTGGATGTAGGGGAATGCCAGGACAGAGAAGAGAGAGGAGGTTGAATAGGGAACAGAGGGAGGGAAGGGGGCTTATGGGAATTTCAGTGAGGGAGGAAACGGGAAAGGGGAAATGATTTTGAATGTAAATAAAAAAACTTAGAAAATAAAAAAATAACAAAAAAAGAAAATAATAAAAAAAGAAATTAATATAAAATAAAGTTAAGCCACAATAGATGCATAGAATTTTTTTGCTGATAAATATAAAAAATAAATACAATGAATACAGACTTTCATAGTAGATTCTAAAGTATATTCTAATCTAAACAGAGATTTAGCAGAGTACCTGAAATACTATGATTATATTGATTGTATTATGCATAATTAGAAATGTTGAATTTGTGTGGTGTGTTCTCTTTACTACTATGGATCCATTTATGGTCATCAGCAAGATTCACTCTGTTGTGGTTTGAATATGCTTGGACCAGAGAGAGGCACTATTAAGAGGTATGGCCTTATTGGAGTAGGTGTGGCCTGTTTGAAAATGTGTCATTGTGGGTATGCCATACTTTCCACCATGAAGATAATGGACTAGACCTCTGAACCTGCAAGCCAGGTTGATCTTAAAAGTGTTGATCTTATTAGTGTTGCCTTGGTTATGGTATCCGTTCACAGCAGTAAAACACTAAGACAGTGTTCTTCCCTTAACTCGAATAAGTCTGTCCTAAATTTCTGATTACAGATGTGAAGGTGTAAGTTTTCAAAGACAAGGAAAATATTAGCATCTGGCTGATTTTGGAAAGACAAAGACCATCCCCACATATAATACAGCATACGTTCCTAGCACCAAGGATAACATGTTAAATTTATCACATGAATAGACTAGACATCAGGAAAATATATGTGTCAACAGTTATAAAAAGAGAAAATCTGGTAATCACATCCCAGGAAATTGAATGGGATTCTCTATAGAATGTTTTACTTGGAAGGGATGAACGTCATTAAAATAAACAAGCTTAATAAAGTAAAATTGAAATGAAATGTAACTGTGAAAACTGCATACACATATTTGAGGATTTACTCTGACCCATAATTGTTCCTATCTGAAAGAACTGCAGGAATGGAAATGGAGAGGAGCCTGAGGAAAAGAAGGTCCAGCAATAGGTACAAAGTGGGATCCAGCTCAAGGGGAGGTCTCAAGGCCTGACACTATTACTGAGACTATGAAACAGTCACAAAAAGGGACCTAGCATCACCGCACTCCAGAAGACCCAACAAGCAGCTGAGTCAGATGCAGATATTGGCACCCAACCAATGGACAGAAGCAGTTGACACCTGTGGTTAAAATAGGGAAGGCTGAAAGAAGCTGAGGAGGAGGGCAACCTTGTAGGAGAACCAGCAGTCTCAAATAACCTGGATCCCCAAGATCTCTCAAACACTGGACCATCAACCAGGCAGCATACACCAGCTGATATGAGGCCCGCAACACATATACAGCAGATGACTGCTTGGTCTGGGTTCAATTAGGGGTGATGCATCTAACCCTCAAGAGAAGGGAGGCCCCAGGAAGTTTAGATGTCAGGTGGGGTGGGGGTTGGGGGTAAAGACATCCTCATGGAGACAGGAGGTTGGGGAGGAGGTATGGGATGTGGAACAGTCAGAGGGTGGGACAAGGCATGGGATAAAATCTGGAGTGTAAAATGAATGAATGAATGAATGAAGAATGAATGAATGAATGAGTAAATAAATAAATAAATATAAAATGTATGCACATATTATTTATGAATCTATGGAAATCCACTGTAATAACTACTATTACCCCAAATTATTTTCACTAACAATTCTTAATACTTGTGTCATCGAATTCTAAAAGTTAAATAATATGAACTACCAAGTGAATTCTGTTATAGATCTACTTAAAAACTTAGAACAAAGGAGACATAATTTGGTATTATATTATGCAAATTTTACAAATAATGATTTAGATGAAATACTCTTCAATGCAGAAACAAGCTTTCATAGGTTTTATATTTTCTATGACATCACATTCAATCTGGACTGTGGGTAGAATTGAGCCAAATGTTTTCCATTTAAAGCTGGCCACAGCAAAGATTTCAGTGCTGTCCAATGACCTGGAAGCCCATTATGGGCAAAAACTCAAGGAAAGCTTATAAAAGAGGCACCTGTGGTTTTTAAATTAAGCCCATTTGCTGTAATTAGTTGGCTTTATTTTTAATAAGTCAACCTCCTCCATTGTTTTTTAAATCATCCCTGTGGTGGTCATAAACACCGTGCAGCTTTAATGGGAAGGATTTTCTTTCTTAAAACCCCAGGTGACTTGAAATTAAATCACCATGGTCATTGCAAAAGGGGGTGGGGAGAAAGAAGAAATCATGGACACTGGTTAACTCAACTCTCGCTATGAGCAATTCAATCCAAATGGACTTGACTAGACTTATTTCCGTCTGTCCTCTTTGCTGTCTGTGGATTTGCATTTCCTTTGGGAGCTGATTTGGAGCATTGTTGTCCCTTGTCCTATAGCCTACTATTCTGTATGCTGAACTTCTTAAAACTAACCGCACGCAAAAGATATACATTCTGACATAAAATTTCAGGAAAAGTATGTAGTCATCAAGTTTTTTAAACGTATTATTTAATAGTGGCCAAAAACATGAAATATGGTGTAAAATGATTACACAGTTTACAAACCTATAGTCCTTTCAAGTTAATAATACTTTCATTCTTTCTAGATCGGATTTAATATCACCATTCCTAAAATTCACTCAGAAATACTGTACTGATTTAGATAAACATGTTTCACACCTGCTACTTTGCTTAAAGGTAGCCATAAAACCAGAACTATTCAACCCCTCTTTTACCAGAACAGAACATTCTGGAGTTTTATCATGTGCAACTTGTTTGGAAAAAATACCTTTTTAATAAAACCAAATGACATAAAATAATAACTTGTTCACAGTTTAAATCTTCTTCACTATACATCCGCTATGCTCCATAACAAAACTTTTAAACTATTTGAGATTCAACATCATCATGACCAAAATATGACTGAGAAATTTTTCCTCATAGATTTTTTTCAAGGTTAATTTAATAGAGCAGTACAACAGGAAAGGTTTTGACACTAGAAGATGAACTATGGAATATGCTGGTTACATAGGGATATTGGTATATTACATTTCTGGTGGCAACAAGAAAGTGCTCAACAAAAATCAGTCAAAGGTATTAAAGATTTTTAGTATGTCACAGGACATATCATGTGTAACTTGTTTGGAAAAAATACATTTTTAAAATATGGAATTCCAAGACTCTATTGAAAAGCACTACTACTCTTCACAAAAACTGAGAAAGCGCCTTGTTCTTGAAAAAGCCTGATATATGTAAGAACAGTACCAAAGATGTGTTTGACACCGCCCAGGGGGTTCATTCTGTGACATGGCTATGCAGTTGACTTCCTTTTCTTTCTTTTTTTCTTTTTTTTTTTTTTGTACTAGATATTTTCTTTATTTACATTTCAAATGCTATCCCCTTTCCTTGTTTCCCTCCAAAAACCTACTATCCCATCCCTGCTGTTCCTGCTCACTAACCACACACTCCCATTTCCCTGACCTGGCATTCCCCTACCCTGGGGCCATGAGCTTTAACAGGTCCAAGGGCCTCTCCTCTCATTGATGTTCCACCAGACCATCCTCTGCTGGATGGATGTGACTGGATCCATGGGTCCCTCCGTGTGTACTCTTTGGTTGATGGTTTAGTCCCAGGGAACACTGAGTACTGGCTGGTTCATATTGTTGTTCCTCCTATGGAGCTGTAAACCCCTTCAGCTCCTTGGGTCCTTTCTCTAGCTCCTCAGTTGGAGACCCTGTGTTCAGTGCAATGGTTGATGGAGAGCAGGGCCTCTCTGGAAACAGCTATATCAGGCTCCTGTCAGCAAACTCTTGTTGGCATCCACAGTAGTGTCTGGGTTTGGTAACTGTGTATGGGATGGATCCCCAGGTGGGACAGTTTCTGGATGGACTTTCCTTCAGTCTCTGTTCCAGTTTGCCTCTGTATTTCCTCCCATGGGTGTAACCTATCTAAGAAGAACCAAAGTATCCACACTTTGGTCTTCCTTCATAAGCTTCATGTGGTCTGTGAATTATATTTTGGGTATTCAAAGCTTCTGGGCTAAAATCCACTTATCAGGGAATACATACCATGTATGTTCTTTTGTGACTGGGTTACCTCACTAAGGATGATATTTTCTAGTGCCATCCATTTGCCTAAGAATTTCATGAATTCATTGTTTTTAATAGCTGAGTAGTACTCCACTGTATAAATGTACCACATTTTCTGTATTTATTCCTCTCCTGAGGGACATCTGGCTTCTTTCCAGCTTCTGGCTATTATAAATAAGGCAGGTATGAACATAGTGGAGCATGTGTCCTTATTAAATGTTGAAGCGTCTTCTGGGTATATGCCCAAGAGTGGTATAGCTGGGTCCTCTGGTAATACTATGTCCAATTTTCTGATGTACCACCAAACTGCTTTCCAGAGTGATTGTACCAGCTTGCAATCCCACCAGCAGTGGAGGAGTATTCCTCTTTCTCCACATCCTCTCCAGCATCTGCTGTCCCCTGAGGTTTTGATCTTAGCCATTCTGACTGGTGTGAAGTGGAATCTCAGGGTTGTTTTGATTTGCACTTCCTGAAACAGCAGTGTATTAGTGCTATGAAAACGATGGAAATTGTCACAGCCAATTTGCATTTGACCACTAAAGCTATGTTACTAACCACACAATTGGTCAAACTTTTCCAAATAATTTCAGATCTGACCAATAAACATAAAGAAAGACAAGGGAGGTTTGCCCAAGGACTGCTCCATCCAGAATATTAAAAGTCACATCAAACATAATAGGAAAGAAACGAAACCAACTTAAATTTCTAGATAAATAAGTAGATGTATAATGAAAATTAGGTTTGCTTAACAATTTTCAGGGAACAGTTTGGGATTACTCAAAAAGTTAAAAGCATACTACGTTATGGTGTAACAATTTTGACTCTACTATATGCCCTAAAGAAGCTCATATTCCTAAGCATATATATATATATATATGCATGTGTATATATACATACATATATATACACATATATATTTATAAAGAAGCTGCTGCTGGTGGTGATGGTGGTGGTGGTGGTGGTGGTGCTAGTGATTTGTAGTTTGATATGAATTATCAAAGCAACATGGTTGAAATAGCAATTTATTGAGGCAACACATATGTTATTGACAATAAAATGAATAAAATATTTGTAATATGGTTACAAAATAACATACAACACACCTATAAATATGATTCATTAGAGCTACATACACTGCAATACATCAACTATAAAACATAAAATTTAGGAAACAAAGTAGTGTGTATATAACACAGCTTCTTTATGTAAAATAGATTAGAAGTAGTTATGTCATTTTCATGGAATATATTTACTTGATAAATTGTGTATAACACTGATCGAACATTTTTATGAAGTTAAAAATGAATAACTGTTAATGTTGGAACATTTCTTGATGTACAGAGAGGGTTCTGACTAATAAAGAATATAAAATAGGTTTCTAAAGGGCAGATTTATGCCAGAGCTTAATGTTTTATTGTTATGCTGCATTTTACACTACAAAGAGAGCATTTCTGAATGCATAACTTTATTTTTAGTTCTTACATGGAGAAGCAACAGTACTGCGATGATAGAAGAGGAGGATTTCCTTTGTATCTTTTTGAATGTATATGCACATATTCATATGGTTATAGGAATAGTTATACTTTGATAGTTAAATTTACTCATATTGGGGTTAACATTTTCTAAATAACTGAGTCAAATATCATTTATTTTAAATGCATATTATCAGAAAAAATGTAAATCTTTAAGAACTAACACAATTTTCTTAACTGTATTAACTTTAAAAAATAATCTCCTATGTAGATAAAATAAAATGCTTATAAATAAACATCTTCCAAAATTACCATTTTTTTTGATGTGGGGTCTTACAGTACAGCTCCTCATTCCTGGGCCTCAACCTCCCAGTGCTTGGAATATTAGCAATCACAATCATCCCTAGATGAAATAATCATTTGTAATAAGCCAATGACAGAAATTTTTATTGCCTTCTTTATAAGTTTTGAGAATAATAATAGATTGCCTTTATTGCCAGACTTTTGAAAACAATATTTGGGGCTTAAGAGATGCTTCAGTGGTTTAGAACATTTGCAAAAGAAAGGAGTTTAGGCTCCTGGCTCCATGTGGCAGGTAAAAACTACCTGTAATTCCAAGTACAGGGGTTCTAATTCTCTCTTTTGATGTCCAGTGGGTTCTGGACACATGAGATACACACATGTACATACTTAAAATAAATATTTTAAACCAGCCAATTGTTGTATATAAAAACATAGACCCTAACTTTTTTTGGTTTGATTTTGATTTGAGTGAGGCTCACGTAGCTTTGGCTAGCCTGAAACTTGCTATGAAGACCAAACTAGCCTTGAACTCATAGAGACCATACTGTCTCTACCATTGAATTGCTAAGATTAAAGGCATGCAACACAAGAGCCATAATTTCTTTATCTATTTGGGGCAAAAAGCAGAGTAATTCTCCACCCAGAAACACCCAGTGTCATAGAAAGTAAGAGCTGTGGTTGAGACGATTTTGTTTGTATTGTATTGTATTGTATTGTATTGACAATGAAACAATAAACTGATAAATATTTACATATATATTTTCTCTAATTATGGATACAATCAGTGATCTGAATTCTACAACAAACAAGTGAGAAAATACAAATGTTAAAATGAGAAAATGAGTTTCAAAAGAAACTGATGAACATAATCTAAGTCATCAGAATTTAGCTCAGTCTGACAACCCCAATGGTTCTATTTTCATTTTACATGGAGCTTTTAGCATTGTACTTTCTAAGTTCTCCAGTCTTCTTTTAGAAGTCTGATCACAGAAAGAGGCATCTCACTTCACCCTGCTGAGTCCACATGAGTACAAAACCAAGAATCCCTATTCACTAAAACTAATCTAATCTACAAGGTCAGTGCTAGGAAAAACAACCTCTAAGCTCAGGCTTTCCCGATCATTTTCCTAAATGTTAATGTTTAGTAGTCTCCTTTCATAGAAACTTCACGTTTTCAATAGTGAAAAGTAGCTTCTCCAAAAGTACATTAAATATGTCCATAAATACAGATCTAAACTATATCTGTAAATACAGAGCTAAGCTGATTAATACTCAAAGGAAGACAGGTGAAGTTCATCATTTTCTAGTTAGACAGTTATTTCTACTCCTTGAAAAGAAATTCACCTGAGATCAGGGGACCATGGTATAGCAGAGTAAGAAATGTAAGGCAAATAAATACAAAGAAGAAAAACCAGAAACCTTCTTTTTCCAGGGAGCATAAACCTATTATTTTTGAAGCTATAATTAACTTTTCTAATAATAGAGAGCTGTCTTAAATGGTCTATTTTCATATTATAATATTATAACAAATAAAATGCTTTATTCCTGTAAGTATAAATCAATAAAGGATCTACTCATAGAACTACAGAGTAACTAAACTATTTGTTTCACAATTTTCCTGTTACATTAAGACAAACATACCCCAGTTGAAAGAAAACTCCTCACTAGACTTGGAAATGTAGACCTGAAATCTCAACTACTGAGATAGGCTGAGACAGAAGGAATAGAAATGCAAAGCCAGACTAGGCCTCTTAGCAAACCCCTGTCACACAATCAGAAACAAAAAGACTAAGGGCCCATTAGAGCTTAGTTGTAGAGTCCTTGCCCAGCACACAAAGACCTAGTTCAACCTTTTAAAAGAAAGAACTTAAAAGATGAAGAAAAAAAAGTGACAAAGGAAAGAGAATAGAGGAAGAAGAAAATAGAGAAAAGGTGGAAAAACAAATTATGTAAGACAGGAATATTAAGCACTCAATTTGTCACTTTCAAAATACATGCCAAGAATAATAAAACTTTAAAAGTCTAAGCACATGAAAGGCAAGATATTTATTTGTGATACCAGATTTCTGAATAACATGAGAAAAATGGTTTTGGATTGTCAGTTGAACCGAGGGATAAGAAAAATGAATATTGCACAACTACTTCCTGTCCTTTGCTCCTTTACAATATATGTATAGCTGTCTGTATACAGTGGGCAATCTTTCTCCAATAACGTTTTATCTCCACACATGTGGTGGTTTGCAGAAAAACCAGTTTATCTGGATAAGAAAGGTCAGAGGCTGCTTATGAGACCCCTTTATTGTAATTACGAAAGACATACCTATAGAGTCATTCAGCAGAGATATGTTGAGCCTTTGGATTTAGAACAGGGTCAGATGCTTAATCCTAAACATGGGGATATGTGGGTGATGAATATGGCCACTGTCAGTACGTAGCTCTGCCCTGTGAGAAGCTCATGATATCCCTTTATGGCCAAATGTGACAGTAGCAGCTGTTGAGCTATTCTCTGCTTATTTTGCACACGAAGCATACAGTTATACTTTCTTCAGGCTTCTTAGGCACAAAAACCATTTTTGATAACGTAAGAGCTTATTTGGGCATCAGGAAGCAAATATGTAGGTATGATAACAGTAATTTACACAAGTCCTGCTGATAGAAGAGGATGGAACTACTCATTATCAGCAAGAACCAGCAAAAGAAAAAAAAAATACGTGAGAGAAAGCTGGGTCACAATCTTGTTTCTGTGACGTCAAAATAGAAGTTCTTAAGGCTTACTAAAATGCTACTTGAGGGTTGGTATTTCAAATAACTGAGATGAGTTTCTGTTCCATGTAATTTTCCTTCCTTCCTTTATAACAGTTTTAGTGCTAATTGGGCTGATATAAATTAAAATTAATATCTGTGGGAAGGTTCTGTAAAGTATTGCGTACAATATAAATGTCAAAATATCTAGTGTCTACCTACTTGGATATAACAAGATACAAAGAAAATGTATCAAGATGGATAAGGGTGGAATTTATTATTTGAAAGCCAAAAAGATCTTTAAAGTTCTCTCTCTCTCTCTCTTTCTCTCTCTCTCTCTTTCTCTCTCTCTCTCTCTCTCTCTCTCTCTCTCTCTCTCTCTCTCTCTCTCTCTCTCTCTCACAGACACACACACACATACACACACATGTGCATGCACTCTCTCTCCACACACACATACACACATACACACACACACACACACACACACACACAGAGAGAGAGAGAGAGAGAGAGAGAGACTTGACTTTGATCAACCTTCAGAAAAACTAAACACAATCCAAACTATTATCTTGAACATGAATAAAAATCCATCTCTCCAGGCTACAACTATGAATATCTAAGTGTTATTAATAACTGCAAATGCCTTGAAAATGTCGAATAAAACCGAGGTATCTTTCAATCTATGATAGATTAATTGAACTTAATAAGGTGGGATTGAAAACACCACTGTAACTCATTGCTCCTACAAGCTGTGAGTGCATCTAAGTGTGATGTATAGTATCATACCGTTGTACTTTAGTTAAGGATCTTGTTATTAAATTACCTTGAAACATCAGTGTAGGAGGTTATAGAGCTCATTTGCTATTTATCTGTGTTCTAAAATGAAAGGTCACCTTTTCTTTGAACATTTCATTTTTATATTTACAAGTGCCTGTGGCTAATGATACTAACCTTAAAATAATGGGATGGAGTTATTAATGAAACAATAGCAATCAATCCGTACAAATATATGAAGAAATAAAATGTGCTGAAAAACATTGATTGATTGCCTAAATTACATCTTATCATCCAGGAACTAGTGAGAATAAATTAGCTGGATGAGGAGTACCTGCTGCCATGTCTTTCCTGATGTGCTAGTTAGTACCCTCAGAAGCAACATTGTTTATTTGTTTGCAAAATGTCACTGACACATACATTAGCCCTTAGGGTAGGGGAAGACAACCATCTATCTTCTTCAAACAATGTAAGTTTCACAAAGAGTTAATGTGTCTTATCTTTCCCCTAAGAGAATTTCTGGTATGGAACAACTGGATGGCTCCTGGCACATATTTGTGAGCCTGTACTATTTGTTCCCTTCTTAGTTCATTTCTGAATCAATGTCAAGCATTTATAACTCGACTGCACAAATACTGTTTTGGAATTTCTAGAGGAGAAGGCAGGACAAATAAAAACAAAAATTAAAAAAAGTATAAGCAACATTTCTGCCCTCAGTTTGTACCATTTTTGATGTATATGAAAGTTTTGATTACATGTCTGACGGATATGAAGACAAAAGAGGTTACTAGATCCCCTGTAACTGGAGTTTCAAATGGTTGCCAGTCACTGCGTGATTGCTAGGAACTAAACTTGAGTCTGCTACAAAAGTGTTCTTCAACACTAAGCCATCTCTCCAACCCCCTTCCTTTACCATTTTTCTACACACAAGAACTCTGAGTACAGAGGGGTAGTTGTTTTCATTGAATGGGGAGCAAATAAAAATACTCAGAATAAAATGCAACAGTAATTAGCAAAGTTCTGTCTTGTCACAGCTAAAATGTTATATAATATTTATTATCTAAGTGTGTCTAAGGCAGAACTATACTACATGCTAAATGTTAGATACTTGGTTGGCAATACACACAATTAAATTTTACTCTGCTTTTGTGGAAAATTCTCAATTTTCATATCAGTTATCCAGAAACTATTTTCAAACAAAAAGAAAAATTTACTGTTGCATATCAATACACTCACATAGTTTCATCCCTACATTTCCTAAAAGAACACTTGTGATTGTGTCTACCTGCATAAACCAGGATCATCTAATTTGATGCTCAGTTGATTAGCCACACACATTCATACATATTATATATAGATTAATGGCATTTATTATAAAAATTGTAATCAGTATGAATTTGAGCAGCAATTAGAATATAAACACAGTCATCTTTTACGTTCTCATTTTGTTATTTGTAGTAATTATAATTATTTCAATGTTTTTAGGTATTGTGTGCATAATTTTATATCTGCCCTTATCATCCATTTAACCAGAAGAGACTTGCAGTAATTTTATTGTTAATGACAATGTCAACACTGCCCAAAAGATATATGTCCAAAAGATCACATATATCCATAAATATAACCGAGAATGGGAACATTTCAAAGTAAATTGTACCTATAATTGACATGTTCACACGTTTCACCCATCATTGTCTCCTGAATATGCAGTATAAATCAAGTATGTAAAATTTATACTCTATTTGGGATTGTAAGTAATATAGAAATGCTTAAGATCTACAAGAGGTTATGCTTAGACTACAGTAAGTGTGCCACTTTACTTAAGGGGATTAAATACGCATGGATTTTGTACCCAGAAAGGATTTAGGACCAATTTGAATGATATTGAAGGCAAACTTAATTTCTGTTTATGTTTTACATACATGATTCCATGTAAAATAAATTAATTCATACAAATTCCTTAAGTAATACAAATGGGATATTAGTATGTTTCAGATAATACGCAATTCAGACAAACTTCAGAGTGTAGCACATGTTATGTTTGTATGGGTGTGTTGGTGTGTTTTGGTTCATAGAACCTGACTCAATTTTTTTTAATTTTTAAAAAAATATATACATGTACACAATGTATTTTAATGATTTCCAGGCTCCTATCATTTATGATGTGGGGCCATTGACTGGGACATGAAGAATATCACCAAAAAAATTGTCTCTCTCTCCACCACTATCAACTGACAATGGACTCTCAGCTAAAGAGGATTCAGTCTGGCTTGGTCTTGTTCAAGTAACCATAGCTACAAATTGTTTATGAGACTAATCATTTTTTAATTCATAATGTGCTTGTGTAATATATGATAAGTTTAGCTTTCTATGCCAACAATAAGATAAAGACATACTGTATTATCTTAACTCCCCTTCATATAAGATTTTTGAACCCAAGCCATTTATTTGATTAGTTAGTATAAACTAATCAATTAACTCCATAGTGTGGGATACTAGATTGATTCATTAAGATGTAAGAAATGCCTTTTATTGGAATCTATATCAAATATCTATCAAAACAATCTCAATAAAATCTTGATTTTTTTTCACTTGAGAAGATTTTTGATATAGATAGAGATAGCGAGATATGGATATAGGTGATATAGTAATAGATTCAGAGATTATGCATAAGAAGTAATAGTGAAAATATAAGACAATTCTAGACTGAAACTGTTAAATGTGATCAGATATATAGCTGTTACAACAGTTGTATATCATATAAAATCTCTCAATTACAAGCAAAAGCCAATTTCTTATAACAATATTTAATACCTTTTTTCAGGCTAAAATAAAGCACTCAGATGGTTGTACATCATTTCACTGGGTGCTCGATGGTTGTATCTTGCCCAAGATAATAAAATGACTGTTCAAGAATATATAGTCTTTTGACATTACTTTGTAAAAGTTTTTAATGTATACAATTAATATTCCAGTATTTCTAGTCTTATATAATTTTCTTTTCTCCATAAGTGTCTTTAAAAAACACTGTGTGATTGAGTTGTTACCTTTACAAAAATTTTTAATTTCATGAAGAGCAAACAAGGAAACTCACAACATAATTATAAAGAACCAGCAGTGAGCTCCAGTGTGTTTCTTTGAGAAAGCCATTGCACGGAGAACTCTTTAAAACTAAACAATCTTCAGTTTATAAAAGCAAAGCCAAACTTTGCAACCTTGTTTTGGTGGTACTTGGAATTACAATTACATTAGATTAAATAAAATATAAGAAAGAAGCAACACAGTAACTTTGCTTTTCTTCCCAGTACTTTCCTCAGGCACAAAATCAGTTTTTGGTAATATAAGTAGTATGTAGCCTAGAGAAACACATATTATGCTGTCCAATAGGATTAAGATAGATGAGAACGCATCTTGACTCCTGGGGGTCCACCTTCATCGCTTAGAGTAGCTGGAGGGATAAAGCACAACATTATTACCCAGGACCATTCCAATTTTTATGTTGGTTGGTACTTTCCCCTCATCCCTGTTGCCTCTGATAAGACAAAAGCATCACACTGAGTAGTGGAAGTTTGATACACAAGGAACAAACTATAAATGTCTTGTTTTGGCTGGATTCAGAATCCTTCAAAATTCAATATTTCAAGGGAACACGGATGATACTGAAATTGAAGGCTAGTCTGAAGAGTGAGAGTCTTCACAAAAGGAAACTATTAGCCACAGATGAAGTAGAAGGTACTTTGGCAGGAGAACATAATTACACATGAGTCTAATAATCTGCATTCTATATCTTTTTTTATTAACAGCAATTGATTGAGTCTGTTCTTTCTCAACCCTTTCTCGTCACAACCAGATAGCTGTAAAAAACTACATTTCTCAACAAACAAGAGAATTAAGCTTTTAGCCTGAGGTCAGATCATAATCTCACCATGAATTTCTTCAGCCAGACTGACAAGGATGAAATCTCCTGTGTGATTTTGATTGATCACTTGATTTTCTGAGATGTGAGTTCCTCAGATAGCACTAATCAAAGAATTAAAACACGTATTCTTTCTTCCAGTTGAGTGTTCACATAGAATTAATGTTCTATGTGTGGCATCTGCTTGCCTCATCTACAACATAGTTTGGTGAATGCTGAAATTTGATGAGTACTGTTAGCAATGCCCCATGCTAATCAAGTTGGTTAGAATCTCCTCCCATTCATTTTGCTTTGTAGCAGATATAGTCATGTGTTTCATGGTGATGGAGATTACATCCTGAAAGCTGGGCTGGGACACTTCAGCACTGAGTGACATGAAGTTTAAACTAATAAATTACATATTCATTCAAATAAAAGAGATAATATCTGTGAAATTATCAAGGTAAATGGCAAACACATAGTCATATTTATATATCAAATCAATATTTTAAAAATTCCCCATGAATATTTTTAACTCCCAACACTAATGAACTCTAGAGCCCTCTCCCAGAAAGTGATCACAGAAAATGAGAAACTCTTAACACTAGACATAGTGGCAACATCACTGGTGTCTCATCCAGCCAATCTCATGAATCTATAGCCATGCCTCTGCACACTCTGCAAGGTTTGACACAGCCCACTCTGATGGTTTGTACAGATCTACCACCTCAACATGAGTTGTGCCAATTTGCCTTTGAGTAACTCCAGCTGATCTGAAATTAGGTTCATTCATAGCTCATCTGGTCACCAGCAGTGATGATTCCAGCTCTGTCTCGGGTCAGTAAGGGCTCTGAATTTTGTGGCCTCATTAATCCTTTTATAGTCAGATAGATAGATGGATGGATAGATCAATAGATAGATAGATAGATAGATAGATAGATAGATAGATAGATAGATAGATAGATAGATAGATGGATAGATCAATAGATGATAGATAGATAGATAGATAGATAGATAGATAGATAGATAGATAGATAGATAGATAGATAGATAGATAGATCGATGGATGGATGCATGGATGGATGTATAGATAGATAGATAGATAGATAGATAGATAGATAGATAGATAGATAGATAGATAGATAGATAGATTGATAGATGATAGATAGATAGATAGATAGATAGATAGATAGATAGATAGATAGATAGATAGATAGATGGTAGATAAAGATCAGATATAGATATCTAGTCATTGTGTGTGTGTGTGTGTGTTAAATATATAACCAGACAGTTAGTATTAGTAATGAAGATCAGAATTAAAATATTTTGTGAATAACAACACTTATACTATCAGATGAACCCAGAATGGCAACAAATAACAATCCCTTGTTAAATGAGAATTTATTAAAAAAGAGTATGTGTGGGTAATCAGAATTAAACATATATGACCATATGAAAGAAAATGTGTATTAATTAAAAATGAACTTTAAAAAAGATAAACCTGCATGATACCTATACACATTTGAAAATTTAAAATAAGTAATTTAAAAACATGATTCCTGAGATAATCTCCTTATAAATAGAGAATGTTGAGTAGTTTGGGTCATATTTTGGGGGAAATCCATCCATTTCTAATTGTGTTTATTGATTTGAAGCAGTGGCCTGTCATAGCAAGAGTACATGCTAGGACAAAACCATACACTTCAGGGCCAAGTGATGAAAGAGAAGATGAGAAGGAGAGAGGGTTTCCTTCAAATATACTTCCCAAAAGCTGTCTAGTAAAGGTTATGGCAAACTTTCTGCAGATCAATATGAAGATGAACATTCATGAGTCAATGCTATTCAGATTAATTAATGGCTTTATAGAATTTCTGATTTGTTTTAAATAATTCTAGGAAGAAAGATTAAGTAAATGGTTTTAGTTGTTTTGCCAGAAAAATATAATAAAGATAGAATCAAGAATAGAATGTTCCCCTTCCTCAGAATAGTAAGTAAAGGCTGCATAATAAAGAATAAAATGCACTTTCATAAAATTTCACTAAGAAGAAAAATAAGCTTGGGACATATTTTGATCGTAAAAACATTCATTCTAGGTAAGGTCCAAGGATGAAGCCACAGGTGTGCACTATGGTAAGTTAAGGTCGTGTGAAACAGTTGCTTTGAGTTTATAATGAGCTTAAAGAATGAAACACTGTTTTGAACTTACTATGGAAATCCTTCTGTAACTACTCTCGTCTGTAACATTTTACATATGAGGTAATTTTACAAAGAACTTTTGTCTAGGAAGATATAAAAATGCTGAGAAAAAAATGAAGTGTGGTTTCAATTTTCATTGAATGTATATGCATGTTTGTTCATACTTTAAAGTCTAACCTCCTAACATTTATACAGTTCTTAATAGTGGATACCTAGGAACCAATCTCTATATGTATGCTCACATGTGAATGTATGTGAATGTGTATAAGTATGCATGTGTACTTGTGAAATTGATGGAACATGTGTTTGGGCTTGTCGTGTGTGTGTGTGTGTGTGTGTGTGTGTGTGTGTGTGTGTGTGTGTGTTTGTGTGTGTGTGTTCTCCAAATAAAGTTAAAAAACTCTGAGCCTCTCGCCTGACCAATGAGGGGCCCTTGAGTGAAAGAGAAGAGCCCAAGTAACTAAGGATTTTTCTTAATCCTCTGCTGCTATAAACAGGAGTTAAATTGCCAGAAGCCAGTAGCTTTTGGTCCCAGAATATTAAGAAAGAGATAAACTGCCAAAAGTCAGCAGCTTTTGGCCCCAATCATCAATGCCATACCCACCTCACTGCCTGCCTCAGTTTGCCCTGCAATATCAAAGCTGATATTTCACATATACTCCTGAATGACTAAACAGCTCCTTCAAAATCTCACCTCCTAACATTTAGACAATTCCTAATAGTGCAAACCTTGGAACCAATCTCTTAATACATCGACTTTAGGATCAATAGGAAGCTAATCTAAGGCATCTTGTAAGCATCATTATCCCCTTTGCTTCTAATAATTCAAGTTTTAGCATCCAAGTATAAGTCAGAATGTATGTCTTTAATGTTTGCTGAATTTCATTTAATATATCTCCCAAGTTCATCAAGGTGTTCTGAATAACAGCATTTAATTTTATTTAATGTCTAAATGTTTAACAATATATATTGTTTACATATAAAGAATGTAGACAATAAATATTTTCATGTTTTCTTTAGTCATACTTTAGTGTACATGTAGTATACAACAGTGTGCTGAATATTACTACTCTAAACAAGATACTGTAGATATGTATCTTTGGATGTGTTTATGTCACACATTTTGAGAAATATTTTCCTGCTATTTGCCATTTTAATAGGATTATTATTTCCTAAGATTTTGTTGTTTCTGTCTCTTATATAGTGTATCTGTTAACCAATTACATATATACATTAAAAAGAGAATGAATAATTTCTACAGTTAATACTATGAAAATGATCAATCACATGCAAAATACAATTTTTTTACCCTTATTATACATAATATACAAAAATTAACACAAAATGATTTATTGACTTAAACATAATACTTAAAATTATAAACATCAAGAGGAAAATTTAAGGGAAAACTCTGTAATTTTATTCTTGATAATTATTTTATATGTGTGCCAAAAACTATAGACACAAGAAAATAGATCAATAAGACTGATACTGGATTTCAACACAGCAAAGTGAACAATCAAGTAAGGATGGAAAGAGGAGAATGTTAGAAAAAGTTTGTGAAGCAGCATAATTTTAAGCATGTTCACATATAAAAGGTTTTCTAGCATCTGGATTCTTCAATTTATCCTCTAGTTCTATGAACTACATGCTATGAGACAAGGTTTTGGTTCTCCATTTGTCATGGATTCTGTTTTCCTTGAACTATTTTTCTACTCAGATAGCAGTTCTGGCCAGTGGCCAGTACACAGAAGTGGTGATCTATTATGATCCAGAGAGTTCACTATTGGTTTTCTGCATCTTCCTTGCTGCAAGATAGCTGGCTATCATATTTGTTCCTGCAAAGAAGAAATTCTGTTCTCTTGTGTCAAAACTCACATAAGAAAAAAATAAAATAAGCTACTAAGATTTTTGCTATCCATTTTTGCTTTGGTTAGTCAGAGGGACTTGTATCATGGATACAGGAAGAAAAAAAAAGAATAGTTATGTTGGGTCTAACTCTGAGTATATATCACATTTAACCTATTCAAGTGATAACTTCTGCAAAGAGTGATACAGAATATTCTGTCTGAATATATTGAATGTAATCAAATTAAAGTATGCTCCAAAGAACTTAATAAAATATTAATTTCAATAAAAAATTTAAACTACCATTCTTTCACAAACCAATTCTAATATCACTGCTGTGATAACTGTATTATACAATTTAAAGCTCCTTTAACCTAATGCCTGTATAACAGAAATAATAAACCTGTGGTTTACACTATAATGTAGTTTCTTGTAAACAACATTGAACATTTAAAAAGAAAATGTAGAAAATAAACCCAAAATGTAAACCACAAAAAGCCCTTTGAAACCTCATCTTCAAGTGTATAGGATTTCAAAATAAGTACTTCACTATAAATGCTAAAACCCAATATATTTTCTTATGTTGTATTCAAAAAATCTACATGACAAAATAATTCTTGACTAATAATACTAACTTTTCAAGAGAACATCACTATATAAAGATGAGTCCAAACTTCACATACTCATGAAATGTTAGCAAAAGAATGAAACAGAGTTGACTAAAATATTCCTATTACAGCTTTGCATTCTAGTGAAAAGTTAAGATGAATGTAACAATCTTGCTAATATCTGGTAGTATCGCCATTAAAGCATTGTCTTAGTTACATTTTTCAACTGCTGTCACATAGCACGGTGGCTGTGACAACTTACAAAGGAAAGAGTTTATTGGAGATTACAGTTCCAGAGTGAGTCCATGACCATTGTAGCTGGAGCATGGCAGCAGCAGGGAGGTGTGACACTGGAACAGTAGTTGAAGTCTTACATATGATCCACAAGCCTGAGGTATAAAGAAACAGAGAGAAGACACAGGTGGTGGCATGGACTTTGAAGTCCATCCCATTGACTCGCCACCTCCAAAAATGCCATACCTCCGAATCTTTCCAAAAGAGTCCTACTAATTGGGGACCAAGCACTAAAATATATGAGCCTTTGAGGGTTGCTCTCATTCAAACCACCATAAACATACAACATATTATACTTAAAAATTGATGACACTGACCAAATCATTGATATTCACTGACTGTGCTATCCCATTCCAATTATTAAAATAACCTTATCTCTTTGCACCCTCCCTACCCTGTCCACTGGATGCTGGGAAAGCCCCTTCAAATCAAGCAGACTTCTTTTTATTTTCTCATTAAGCTTCATTTTCCCGTTCTTTTTTTCATTCTATAACCCGGTATGTATACTTCTCTTAAATATGTTTCTTTAAGTGAATCCTGTTTTCTTCCTATGGATTAAGAAATCTTCACTCTGGGCTGGAGAGATGGCTCAGCGGTTAAGAGCAGTGACTGCTCTTCTGAAGGTCCTGAGTTCAAATCCCAGCAACCACATAGTGGCTCACAACCATCTGTAATGGGATCTGATGCCTCTTCTGGTGTGTCTGAAAACAGCTACAGTGTACTCATGTAAATATAATAATCCTTTAAAAAAAGAAATCTTCACTCTTATAATACCAATTATGTCTGAACATGAATGAATGTATGTTTATATACTATATGTGAAAAAAACATAGTCCAAGCCAGAGACCCCCATAACCATAACTTTAACTTATTGCCTGAATCTTGTAGTGATCATGTGCCTAATTCTCATCTTATTTTCAGTCATTCCTCTGATCTCAGTTTAAGTCATTCTGTCTATATTGGAAGGCAGCACAGTTTTCTATTCCTATCCACCCACTGTACTAAGATTAGTTTATTACTCTCAGTCTCGTGTCATTGACTCAGTCTGATGTAGCTTCAGGTCCGTTGTTACTACAGTCCCTGACATCAGACATGACTGTCACTTTGTTCTTCAGGTCCGTTGTTACTACAGTCCCTGACATCAGACATGACTGTCACTTTGTTCTTCAGGTCCGTTGTTACTACAGTCCCTGACATCAGACATGACTGTCACTTTGTTCTTCAGGTCCGTTGTTACTACAGTCCCTGACATCAGACATGACTGTCACTTTGTTCTTCAGGTCCGTTGTTACTACAGTCCCTGACATCAGACATGACTGTCACTTTGTTCTTCAGGTCCGTTGTTACTACAGTCCCTGACATCAGACATGACTGTCACTTTGTTCTTCGGTCTTGACCCATGTTCACACACAATCAGACCTTGAAAGATAATTCTTTTCCATCTGTATCATCTCAAATCCATGAACCATTATGAATCGATATTCTCCATCTAAAGATCAGGTAGGAGTATGGCCTACGTTCAAGAACTAGTCATATTTTATAAAATAAAATTCAAGTATTATTATATGTTTATCAGTTATTTTTGTACTATATTCATTTCCCAACCTTCTTTGGATTCAGTCAGGGAAACCTCTTAAGCTTTAAAGCCTACTGTCTTCAGTATATTTCTTGCACTTGAAATTAATTTAATGAAGATTCTTAACCTTCCAACCTCATCCTTTTAGCTTAACTCCCACATTTTCTTCAAGTCTTCCTTTAGTTCTCTCTCACTGACAAGCATTTTCTGACCCTGAAGCATTGGTTAAGTAATTTTTATGCAGGCTCCCTTAGTTCTGTAACATCCCCAAATTCCCCTGCCTGTAGAGTGCCATATTGCCAGGGACTTCATCGAGATCTCCACTCTTTCCTGGGGATCTGAGTACTTGTCATGTTTACTATCAAAGTGATGAATGAGACAAAAACATTCTTGAGACGATAACAGAACACTATTTATAAAATAAGGAGAAATGTGAAGGTACTTTTCATTCTTCTGCTAAAACAGCTTTTACAATATGACTCTCAATTAAAGTCTCCTTTGCCTTCAATATGGAAGCTTTGATTCAATCTTCTCTCAATTTTCCTTCTAGATATTTAATAAAAGATAGGCATACTGATGTTACCATCATTCTAAGCATGGCTTGCAGAAACATTGTGAAATCCTATATTCTTCTATTAACATTAATTGGCAACATCAGCCATGATGGACAAGCTATTATCTATCTTAGCCCTGGCTTTCTTATTTTGAATGCTTATCTTTATCCAATTGCTAGAACGAAATCTTATCTAGTGTCTCCCTTACAGAGTGATTTGATAGCTCCGTTGCAAACACAATTTCTTCCCAAATTATCCTATCCATTCTATTATTCCTGTTCTATTATCACGAGACTCCCAAAGACTAAGTAAAAAGATGAGATGCCAAATTCACTAAAACTTTTACAAACAGATTGGGGCATCTTTGAAACTTAGGGAACATGTCTCTGCCTATCCAATTAGCTCCATCTGAACTAGACTAATGAAAGATGGTAGTGGGGAATCCAAGAATGAAGTCACATATAAACACACTTGTGACTACTTAAGGTCTGTCTGTCACTGGAAATTCTGAGAAGAGACTCAAAATATTTTAAGTTATTTTCTTTTTCTGCCATTTGTACTTGCACATGAAATGAATCCACAATTCATTCTAGGCCTGAAAGATAATCATGTTGTTCTCATAATCAAAAAACCCAAGGTCAGTTGGTTTGGCTTCAAGAAAACCCAAACATTCAATGATTAAGGAAGTCAAAAATATAAAATAAAATAAAATAAAACAGAAGATGTAAATAAGGTTGATGAGTTGTTTGATGTTAGGTGCTGTGTTTATTCATTTATTTCAGTTTTAAAAGTACAATGTTGCCATCACCCTGGCTTCTTTATTTAATGTGTTAAGAGTACCCAGACTCTGTACTTAGACTCTTCATTAAGTTTTCTGAAGTGTCACTGGCCTTTCCAGAAACTCAACACCACATCAAAATCATCTTTTATTAAATGGTTTTAATAATTTGATTTAAATAATTTTATCTAATCAATCCTCACCATATAGTGGGCCCACTTTCATTTGCAAATAAAAATAACAAACATGAGTTGTAGAATCCTCTCACCATCAAGACTCAAAGAGGAAGAAAGTATAAAAGATTGTCTTTTAAGAGATCCTAGACAAATGACTTGCATAGCTTGTCAAATCTCACCATGGGTGGTTTAAGGCCCATAGTCACTGTTAAATCATTGACACATCAATATCATATTTTAAACCTAAACAAGTATCATAAATTATTTTGTGTTCTGATAAAAATCATATTTCCCAAATCTATTCAAATATCAGAGTTATCGCTTCTCGGCCTTTTGGCTAAGATCAAGTGTAAATATCAGAGTCATTTTGGAGCACAATATATATTGCTACTATCAACCACAAAATACTCTGAATTACTACACTAGAGATATTTTAGGAACAAATATTTTTAAAATGCTTCCATAAAATATGTATTGTTGAAAAGTTTTGTGTAAATTAAACTATACAATGTCTGCTTGTTATTTTTGGATATACAAGTAATTGAAATTTGAATATATGTCTACTTACACTTGCCTCTGGGGACAAGAAAAAGTGATTAAACTAGTGTTGAGAATCCATTTATTCTAATTATGATGGTTTTTGTTTTAAAAGAGTTAAAGGAAACATGATAAAATATTTTAAAAATTCCCACATTTTGAATGTGTGTATTCTAAGAAACTAATTTTCCTAGTTTCTTTCTACATGTCTGAAATATTTTACAATTTAAAATGCTACTCTCTTTAGGTATTTTAGATGAACATCAAAGTTTAGGAAATATGTAAATAACTATTACATAACAAACTTAATGATTTAAGTTGGAACATTGAGGAGAATTAAAATGTGCATTTGGTAACTTTTGCCAGCAAAAGAGGCAAACTATAACATATGGCCAGACTTAAATTAAAGTATTTTAAATCTTAATGCATTAACTTCTTAACAAGAAAATTTATCTTTTATCATTTCCCCTAATCTCCCTCTTCAGAAGTTATTACAGATAGAGGTTATTGATCTAATGGGCTCAATTTATTATCCATCTTTTCACAGAAGCACTTTAGGGTAATACATAATTTTTAAAAGAGTCATATAATAAATAATGAAAGTCATAAAATTAAAACACCCGATTCCCAGGCTTAAGTAAGATACAGCTGTCCATCATCATTTATTTGCATACTCAGTATTTTAAAGCAATACACCAAGTGTCATGATATTAGAAAATAAATGAATACATAATCTTTTACCTCAAAAAATTATGTCATAAAAACTGGATATGATGGTTCAAGTCCATAATCCCAGCACTCCAAAATTTGAAGCAGGAGGATTACTATGTGTTTGAGGTAAGCTTGTACACTCTCTGAAAAAGCAAAAGTGAAATCATCAGGCACAGGAAGCAACAGTGATTTTAGTTCTGTCTATAGGCAAACTACAAAAAAGTACAAACTACAGATTCTGTAACTCTGAGGTCACAATGAAAAGTGAGCTCTGCTTTCCCCTAGGAGGATCAGGATAAAGGGAGAGACAGTCACACAGTTAATCACGTGATCATCTCCAGGTGCTATGTCCCAGCACTCAGTTTCTTGTCTCCTTTTTGTATCTTGCTTTGTACACAGGTTTTGGTTTTATCTGTTTGTTTCAGTTTTCCCTGGCTCTCACTTCTCTGTTTTGCACATTATCTCAGCAGCTCCTAAGAAGAAATTCAGTTCTGCGTCTTTTGGCTAAGATATATGAAGGACAATATCTTTCTACTAGAAAGACTTAGATAACTAATGTAGAAAAAATGCTCCCAAATGTGCTGAATGATTAGGGAAACAAAAGCAGTCCGTTGTCTCAAGCAGATGAACGGTGCAGATACAGCTTAATCCAGGACTCACATGATAGGACCAAGTCCCAAATGGCCCGTTGTGTGGTTGGAACATTTTCAGTGTGGGCTGCATTCTCAATATGTCTTCCCCTCACCATTAGTAAACTGCCAACAAGAACTAAATGGTTTCCTTGGAGGTTTACATCCAGATGAAATGAAGTTAAATGTTTCCCAGTATTTTCAAATAATAACCCTTCAGTTTCACTCAAAAGATCAAGTCATGACTAGCCTAAAAGTGAAATACTGTCCTCTGAGTTCACTGTGGCTGGTTCTCCCCACCACCCCCAGGACCAAGGGCCACTCCTCCCATTGATGCCTGAAAAGGCCACCCTCTGTGGCTGGTTCTCAATTCTGTTTCCCACTGAATCATGCCATAAAAAGAAGACCAGTTCTTACTACAAGTACTTGTTTTTTCCAATCATAGCTATAGAACAAGACAATGAATTCTGAATGGACAAGGAGGAAAGAAAGAGAGGAGAAACAGAAGTAGACAGGGAAGAAGGTAGATCAGGAAGAAGAACTAAATGGAAGGATGAAAAAGAGGCAAGGCAGTTCTGGAAAGTACAATTATGTTAGGTGTTTAGTGACCAGTTCTTCAAACAGAACAAAGCAAGAAAAAAGAAAAAAGGAAGAGAAAAGAAAAGAAGGCAATCTTTTCCGAAGACAATCTTTTCCTATGTTGGGAATTTCTATTATTCAGATTCCTTCATGATGCTGATATTTAAGACACCATAGATGGGTCACTGAATACAATGTTGATATATTTACTGAATACATGGTACATGAACATTCAAATAAAAAGTACTTCAATGTTTAAAAACAAATTAGTACAGATAATTAGGGAAAATTATATTTTTCAATGCATAATCATTCTGTTCTTAAAGTAATTTGTTTTCTTTTAAGTTTATGTAAAAAGTTATTTTAAATTATTAGTTTAGCAACTAGTTTACTATATAACCAAAACTTTTAGAAATTGACTCTTTAATATTAGTACAGGTAGACAATAGAAAATAACAAACAAAGCATTTTTCTCTGTTCTTTTGGGGGATATCAGTCTCATACTGAAAACTAAAGGTGTCCAAAGAAGTTGCCATCATCATCATCATCACCTTCATCACCATCATCATCATTAAAACAAAACTGTAAGGTAGCCTCTATAAATTGCTCTTCTTGGAAATTCTTCATCCTATTAGCTCTGCTCTTCTCAAATTGGTCTCATTTATTCTGGCTTTCTCTACATAAATATTTTTCTACAAGCCTTCATTCACACTATTTCCAGAAACACTCTGGAAATAACCATTTAACTGTATTTAATCCTTACATCCCAAATAACTGTATTCTTATATTTTCAAGCCAAATTTATTAAAGTTTAGAAAACTTTAATCCTAGGGCTTCTCATTTAAGAAATAAAGCATTATATTTGAGATCATGATTTCTCAGTTCTGCTGTAAGCTAATTAAAATGCTTGTGATAACATCTAGATGTACCTTTATTTGTTAAAAGTTGAGTTATTTGTTTCAAATTTTTATTTTACATTGACTTATTGAATTCTTATTTCATCGGGTAAAATATTTCTCACTCTCAAAAAATTCAGAGTTCTAAAATAAACTCCACCGGAGAATTTTATCACTATGTATTCACAAAAATTTCATGTCTGATCATTGTACAAGACTTATAAATGAAGACTCTGACTGACTCCAGGTTGGTTTAGACTACACTGACTGTCATGAAACAAAAAAGCTTACCATTCTTTCCTTTCTTTTCTGTGGAGACACTCACTAAGTCTTTAGAAGAAAACCTGAAGCTATGTCCCTGCTTTTAAAGATTATATTCCCTGTGCATTGTGTATAATTCTCCCAAGAACTCTATGACACACTAAAGAGATAGCCATCAGATATGTAAGCTTTAGATAATTTCAGTTGAATAATTACCTGTATCTGCAATTACTTTTATACTTTACTTTCCTGAGGGTTATTTAGATATTACAGTGAAGTAAATTGAAAACAGGCCAACTTCACATGCAAGTACTGTGATTTATATACAAACAAAAGCCAAATGATACTAGAACATGGCATATTAACAAATGTTTCCATGTATGCAAGCAGGGAAAAATAGCAGAGATTTTTCAGCTACGAAATGTAACCAGCATCTGAGGCATGTCAAAATCAAAGCAACTCTGTTTCAGTAATCAAAGCCAGTCACCATGGGAAGAGGAATTTAGATTCAGCAAAGTAATCTTAAGTGTCATATCAAGTTAATGTTAATATGAACTTTATTAGCTTTGCAGATATATTAGTAGTACATGCATAAATTTTCTTTTAGCCTCAGAGATGAGTACAAATGAAAACTAAAGAGTCTTTTCTCCAGTTCTAGATTTACAATGAAGCTATATGAGCACAGAATATACTTTTAAAACATAGAAAAATATATGTGAACAGAGTTCAGTGCTGATACCATCTGATCAACCAACCAACCAACCAACCAATCAATCAAACAATGAAACAACCAAACAAACTAGTAAAACCAAGTTACCTGTGGGTCACGTAATGAATAATGACCTGTTGATTTTGTTTCCTTGTTTGGCTTGCTAATGCTTATTGTTTTGCCAAGCTTTTGACATCACCCAGCTTTAGAATTATTTTACACTCAGAAACCCTTAGCAGTTAAAAGTATGGGACTCTGTACGTCTTCCTAGGTTCAAAATATTGTTTAGGTCATTCAAGAAATATGACAGAGGTTTTGTCGTATGTTCATCAATTTACCTAGGTCAACACATAACTGACAAGTTTGATGGTTATGAAAGAAGACACATTTGACATTTTCCACAGTGCTCATACCTCCCCCAGTCAACCTCCATTGCTCTAACTGTTCCACATTGGTCTTCAGAGAGATATTCCTCCAAATTGGATCTGACTACAATGTGGAAAAAGCTTGGAAACTCTGAGATTCTAGAAGAAGGGCTCAAGAGGAGGGTAATAGCAAGAAGTAGGACTGACAGTACTTTCTACTGTGGAACTCATGAAATGGTATTTTGTTAAGACAGCACCACTTTCTCTTTGACAGCTGTTAGAGCATTAGCGCTTGGACCATCTTGGGAAAGTCAACGTCAGTTGAAAAATGAGAGTTAATTTCTATCTCACTGTTATATGGCTAAAGTTCTGATGAGTTAATTAGACAAGCCACAAAAAACACTGCCTGAGGCTCAGCATGGTTAAGAGGCTTGGCCACTTCTCAGTAGCTCCTTAAAGTTGACTTCTTTGTGTCAGTCCACTTATTTGTAACACATTTGTGTTGTGGGTCTGTAACACACCAAGTACTAAATAATCAATTACTGTATGTGCAAATTTTTGTTTTGCTTTAAAACATTTTTTCATTAATTAGTCTCTAACAGTTTCATACTAATGTAAAATAAATTCTGGTCAAACTCATCCCCCATCCCCTCTTTAATCAACCTATTTCTACCAGCTCCTACCTCTCACCAAGTCTCCATCCCACTATCCTGTCTCCAAACAAACAGAGTCAAAAAATAAACAACTAAAATAATCCATTCAAAAATAGGGTTGTGATCTGAGCAGAGAGTTCTAAATAAAGAAATGAACCTCATAGTATTCCAACATGAGGTTTTTCTTCCCTAGTAATTAGGGAAATGCAAATCAAAACAGCTTTGATATCTCATCTTACTCCAGTCAAAATAGAAAAGATCAACAAAATAAGAGACAAGAAATGCCAGAGAGGATGTGGAGGATCCCTCATTCACTATAGGTGGTATTGAAAGCTAAAGAGACAATATTCCCCAGCTATGCCATCCTGTGGTGTATGAACAAAAGACTCAGCAGCCTCCTCCAGATATTTGATCAGCCATAGTCATTGCTGCCCTATTGACAACAGTTAAGGTATGGAGACAACCTAAAGGTCTGCAACCAATAAATAATAATGAAATGAGGTGTGTATATACTGTGAAAGGAAAGGCTACTCAGCTATAAAGAAAAAATGAAATTTGAATTAAAGGGGAAGATGAGAAAAAATCAAATTACACAAGGTAACTCAGGCAACTCAGAAAGACAAAGGTCACAGGTTTCTCTTGTTTGTGTTTTCAGGCTTCAAATCTTCAGGTATGAGAACATGGCCTGAAGTAACTGTTGAAATCAGAAAAGTAAAAAGAAAAAAATTGCCAGGGGAGGAAGAAGTGGGGAGTAACACAGAGGGGCATAACAGTATATAACTGATCTCAAGGGGAAAAATGGTGGGGGAGGAATTTATTCAGCAGAGGGAGAGAGACATATACAGAAGAAAGAGCTAGGATGGTTAAAAATAAATAAGCGTGTGGTAATTTGAATACTAATGCCCCCCCCCATAGGCCACATATATTTTGAAAAACAAGGAGTGGAATTCTTTGATAGGATTAGAAGGATTAGGAGGTGTGGCCTTGTTAGAGAAATGGCCATGGGTTTTGAAGTTTCAAAATTTTCTCCCACGTCCAATCTGTGTCAGCAGCCTACAGATCAGGATGTAGCTCTCTCCTGATACTCCAGCATCATGGCTGCCATACCTCCAGCATGATGATAACGAACTAAGCTTCTAAAACTTTTAAACCCCTAGTTCAATGCTTTCTTTTATAAGAGTTGCCTTGGTCATGGTACTGCTTCGCCGCAATAGAACATTGACTAAGACAAACACTAAGGATATCCACAAAAGTCAGAAGAAATTATGCTATAAACTACCTCAAATTACCTATAATTTATGTAAACAAACATACACAGAGAGACTGACATGTGCATGTATCATACACACACACACACACACACACACACACACACACACACACCAGTGGATGAAGGACTGTCAGGCAGGCAGACAGAGAGACAAACAGATAGATAATAGAGAGAGAAAGAGATGGGGAGATGGATTTATTTAAATGAAAATTTTTAACCTGGGCTGATAATGCTCCAAGTGCCATGGACAATCAACAGAAATCTAATTGCAGTGTTTTCTTGTTCTGCTTTGGTTTTGACTTTGTAAATCTTTGGATTTAACCAGAGCTACTGTGTGGAAATGGGTTTGGAGCTGTCCACTGTGGCACAGGTAACTCACCAGGACTATAGCACTGAGTATATTATCTTTCCCAGCAGCCCTTAACTGACATCAGCCAGTTCAGTTCAGTTTAAACTGTCTTGGTAAAACTATTTAAAACTCAATGTTTTGTAGCAAAGATGCAGGTTCAACTTCTTCCAGTTTCTCCTTTTTATCAATCCTTTTTTATTAATGTCTTTACTCTGAAGCATTAAAAACATCTACATGGTTTAAATTTCAATAAGTGAAGATGCCAATTTAAACAAAAACCTTAAAGAAGTTAATAATGTAAGTTAAAGTTTTTCTATTGCCTGCCTTCATATGAAAAGGCCCCTTGGGTCTTCTGTAGCCTTACACTCAGGTTACAGAGAATGATGCGTGTAAAATTTAAATTTCATGGACCTGTAAAATAATCAGTGAGTGTGGACAAAGACAAGCTTGTGAGAGTTCATCTTCCCTTATTTTCATATTCAGAGATCTATTGCATGCTTAGCAGTCCTGTAGTTAAAGTGAATACATCATTATGTATGGATGCATCTACCTGTCTGCTGTTGCTGCTGCTGCTGATGATGATGATGATGATGATGATGATGTCTTTTGAAAACTATCCTTTGGCTTATTTATGCATTAATACTTTGTCCAGGCACTGAAGGACAGATTTAAAGTTAAACTATTAGCCACTTCAGCAAAGAACTTTTTCAAGGTAAAATGTGAGTTTTTGAAAAATATATTCATTCATTTGTGTGTGTATCTCAGTCATCATGTATGCCAACATTCTAGTTTCCATAGCAAGCTGAATAGATGATCTTGAATTATAAGGTGAGCAGTATATTCAAATTAACTAAAAATTTAAGATGTGGCTCTGGTGCTCAGATGAGACTTGGAAATACAGAATGTTCCAAAGGTTAGAGTTGCCTGAGCAAGAAATGAATAGAAAATACAAACACTGTGCTTTGAAAGTGAAGAATTTATAAATAGTCAGCTCATTGAATGGCACCCCAATATCCTTTAAGAACACAGTTCTTAGAAGCATCTGATGCAGAACAATTCACTTAATTTTATATTTCTTTACAGCAGGGCCAAAAGGATAAAATGGATTTAAAAACTAATGTCTAGCTGTCATCATGGTAGTCACTGAGGTGTATAGAAAGTTCAACTTCTTCTGTATTAGAATTTAGCCTATAATTTTAAGTAATTAGCAAATAAATGGGAGAGATGTTGAAAAGTTGTGAAGTCGGATTGTTTTATTTTCCCTGTAAATGTTATCTCATTTTAAAAACATCCTTTCTGTCAAAAAATTCTATTCTGTCAAGGAAAATGTCATAGGCTTCTGTTCTTAGAACAGTTTTGAGCTTGCTACAGCACTGACTGAAAAGACAGTGATTTCCATCCTTCCAGTCCCCACACAGGAGTGGCCTCATTTAGCAATACCCCCAACTAGGAGCCTGCACTTAGCTAATAAATATCTTTTCAAAATACAACATCCAGAGTCCAGGATTTGCAGTAAAGCCTGACAGTTGTTTCATGCATTCTATGAGTCTGAATAAATGCATGATACTCTTCTTGAATCACACAGAGTGCTTTCACTGTGGCTAATTCCCCTCGCACTCTGCCTGTTTATCTCCTCTGTGCTCTCCACAGAGAGCAACACAATGTTTTACCATCTCCAGAGCTTCATCTTTTCCATAATGTCAGAATTTTGGAATCACATGGTATATGGCTATTCTGGGTAGGTTTCTTCAGATTAGTATTGTGCACATAATTCATCTGTGTTTTTATTCATCATAATTATTGTTACACTGAGTAATACTCCAGTGTCTGGATGTTTCACAGTTTAAGAAGTAGAAGACACTTGGTTGCTTTTAAATTATGGCAATTATAAATAAGGTTGCTACAAATATCCCTAGTTTTTATATTACTTTATTCATTCATTCATTCATTCATTCACTTTGGATGAGTTTCTTCACCCCCTCTGTGTGTGTATACCAAAGCTTGTAATCATTCAATTGTACAGTAAGCTGGATACATGTACTATTAGGAAGTACAACGTAATTGAAGGATGCAGGTGATTGCACACGTGCCTTTGAAGAGCACTCCAGGCTCTCCGCATTCTGACATTTCCTTTTCTGTTATGAGGTCTCAGTCACATGACACTCTGTTTCACATCAGCCAAACTGTGAATCAAAATGAGTCTTCTCTTTATTCATTTGATTTCTTTCAGATGATGTGTGAGAGTGATGCAAGGGAAAGAAAACTAATATGGTGACAGAAGGAAGCTTGCCTTGGTTTTATCAAGCAAATATGTGACACACCAACAGTAAGCACTTTTGTGAACAGTACTGCCAGTAGGAAAATTCATCCTTTCCATGCATTCTTGCTGAAGCAGGTATAAACTCACTGATCTATGGACAATCAGGGTCCAATCACTTACTCATAGCAGTGGCATGGAACCACCAACTGTTCAATACGTGATTCTTGAGGAACACAATCTATCCAAACATTCATATCAAGGCATTAAAATGTATTCAGTGATGATAATCATCATGATATGGATTCACATTTAGTTTGATCACAGGAATCCTTCCATCTATATATTCAAAATGCATTAGCCAGCAGTGTGCATAACTCAGTTATTGCTCAAATGCTTTAAACTTCAATAAAAATTAGAACAGTCTAGCATCATCCAAGTTCAGATATATAAAAGACCATGCCAGGTCTTGGGAAAGGAAGTCAGGCTAGGAACCTAAGCTTTTCTAGCTATACTCTTTCATGGCCTACTAGCATTATAGATCTAGGTTAATGCTGAAGGAAGCACAGAAGTCATTGTCAGGGGAGAGAATGCTATGACATGAAAAGTTAAGGCATTTTTAACTTCATTTAGTCATTTTCCTTACATAGATTCAATAAGGTACAAAACTGACACTATCTTTGGATGATGTCCTGGGTCCTTCAGTCTTCCATGTTTGTAGATTCCACCTATGTAATTTTTTTTACTTAGGTACAGGTATTTCTCCTCTTTTTTAATGAACTAAGATCATAATATTATTATTGGAAAAGAAGCAGAATTGTGAAAGTAATGTGATGGTTTTACAATACAATAATATTTGTTTTAGGTATAAATTTGCTTTTAAATTTATTCATAATATATGTGAAATAAATTAAAATGCCATATCTAAATTGTACCATGTCTTTTTTGAGACATGAGCTCACAACATTATCACCCTCATTCTACTAATACTAACCTGCTGAGATTGAGAAATGAGAACAGCTTATTGATAGCATATTCTTAGCTAAGCTACAGAGAAATTCCTGGTTCTGTGGCTCATAATTAAAACATCCCATCTTCTCATTTGTGCCTCCTTAAAAGAACACAGTAGACCCTTGGGACTCTCAGATACTTGAAACACCAACCAAACAACATGCATGGACTGAACCTAGGCACCTCTGAACATAAGTAGCAGATGTGCAGCTTGGTCTTCATGTGGGTCCATGTGGGAGAAACGGCTATCCCAAACTCTGTTGCCTGTCTGAGATACACTCTCCTAGCTGGGCTGCCTTGCCTTGTCTCAGTGGGAGAGGATGCCACTAGCCCTGCAAAGACTTGATGTGCCAAGGTGGGAGGATAGCCACAGGGAGAGATGGACCTTCACCCTCTCTGAGAAAGGGAGGAGGGATGGTGTTAAAGACTGTGGGAGGGAGTGACCAGAAGGGAACAGTGAGATTCTTTTAGCTTCTTTACCAGGTTTGAGATGAGATGAAGGAGATAAAGTAAAGAGGTCAACAATATTTTTCAAAAATAATATTTTCCTATAATTCTGGTTGCCTTGTTTATAATCTGACTTTGTTGTTCTTGAACTTCAGATCTAGACAAAAAGTCCAAGGATATAAACTATCCCCCTTTTAAAAGGTTGACTATGCATATTTATCTTACATTTACTTTGACCTTTGAGCGCAAATACTTAAAATACAAAGAAACGATGATTCTATTACATACTTGACTTTTTCAAATACTGCTTTGTGGGGCAGGGAAGAAGTTAGGGACTGAGCCTAGAGCTTCATTCATTTCCAAGCAAGTTCTCTGACCTTTGGATGTAGCCCAAGTTGGACTCTCCAAAATTCACACTGAATCAAATACTATTTGACTATCTGGAGGACATTCTTTTGCTATCACTATTTCATGAATGAAGACAAAGCTGTTCATATTGCGTGCTAAGAAGAAGGCCGAAATAAAATAAAAATGAATCATTTATGCTAGTGATGCTAACCTCCAAATGAGCAAACAAGCTAACTAGATGAAGAGTCAAACGAGCAAAATGACTTAATGCTCGGCAATGTGCTCTGCTAAAAATAAAGATCGTTGTGTCATAGAGGGCAGTGGACTGCAAATAATAAACAGGGTCTAAAAAGCATCACAGGGGAGGGGCAGAGATGAAAGGGTGAAATGAAAGGTATGGCTTGAAGTTCTAAAACAAACAAGTTCTAAGACAAACAGGCACATTGTATTCCAGACTCAATACAAGAGGAAGTACAAGGTCCTTATGCTGAGAAAACTTTAAAGACCAAGAAGCAGAAGGTCAATGTGGCCAAAGTACATCCAGCAAGAGCAAGAAGAGTTCAGTAGGAGCCCGGATACTAGAAAAACTTGCCAATACTCAATGGTCATGTATGATATAACACCTCTTAATGCAATCTAGTTTGACAGTATCACTCGTGATATTCACATGAATATATACAAAATATTTTAATTAGAATAATAGAGTCAATTAGTGTCCAGCTTGCTTTGTCATGGGTCATTTAAGATTGGTCTTAAAAGCACTAGATCTACTTTCTGAAATGTCATTTAAGTCATTGCTAAACAAAGAAACTCCAAAATATCCTCCAGGTGTCAATCTCCAATGCTGTTGTCTGAAGAAAGACAGCACACTGTGTTAATAGTGAAGTTAGCTGCCAAAACCCTGCAATGATAAAAAAGAAAAAATAAGTTTTGCTTTGCTAAGAAAAGATTCTACTATTAAATTTTCAGATGGAAAAACTGGATAGCTCATGGTCAAAAGCAGCTTGAACCAGGCTTCCAAAACCTCTGCACAATTAATCAAACAAATAGTCATATATAAGCTTTTAAATAAAATTTCTCTGGGGGAAAGTGATTTTTAAAGACAATATCTCAAAATAAGATAGATCCCAGTGAGCATTGCATTTCACCATAAAATTGAATCCTAGCTTAAGTTTGCAAATATTTTGGCCCTGAGCCTAGAATAAGTTCCACATGA
Source organism: Tokudaia tokunoshimensis (assembly GCA_036184795.1). Taxonomy (NCBI): domain Eukaryota; kingdom Metazoa; phylum Chordata; class Mammalia; order Rodentia; family Muridae; genus Tokudaia; species Tokudaia tokunoshimensis. Next base: position 24,990,973 of record BTHU01000014.1, read on the forward strand.
GCCCCAAGGTAGAGCTTCACACATCTCTTTAAATTTCTCTCTGACTAGAGAGATTACTCTTCTGGGCCAAATTTCTGGATGAGAGGAAAGTATCCTGTGCATCGTTGAATCTCCTATGTGACTCAGGCAAAATCATTCACTTCCTGCTCTTGGCTTTCGTGACATCTTGTGAGGATCTATTGCTGAGCTTTTCCTAGCGCAATCTAGTTACTTGACCTTGTATCTCCCCCTTCTCCTCTTACTTCCTCTTTTACTCTTTAGCAGAAGGTTCCCTACTCCAAAGAATCTCAGTGCTAACTGAGGCATCTTACATTTGAACATCAGTGTCACGGTTACATTTATTATCAACATGGGTAGGCCATGTTGCCAGAAGTCCATCATGGGGATAAATTTTACACTTAATTAGCTTTTAATTCCATGGACTTTGAGCTTCTGTGTGAACTAGATTGCCTTTTATAGTGACAGTGAGTTTCACCCAAGCAATTGTGAGGTACTGCAAGGAAAAAGAACATTGTCTCCAATTAACAATGTACTTGGGCTTGCAATAACATTTCCCTGGGTCAGGACTCTGCTTTGACTGCCAGCCTCCTTGTTGTCACATCTGATAAGTAATGTTATTTTTTTAAACTTTCTGTCTGTCTGTCTGTCTGTCCATAGATCCCTCTCTTCACTCTCTAAACATATGTGAGTTATCAATGTTGTATTTTCTTCCTTTTTCTTATGTCAAATATAATTTTAACTAATACATTCAGTAATTTTTTGAAAAATTGACTAAATAAGTCAGTGAGTCATTAGCGATCAGTTTAATAACATATTGAGTATGTGAACTGAGAAATGTTTAACAGAAAGGAATAATCTCTACAATTTTAGATTTCCCAAAACCCAGAACATGAACAAAACTCATATTATTTTGGCCTTGAAGCTGAACCAACATGGCAATACAATTAAAAAATGAGATACAGGTCTAAACAAAATTCTCAACAGAGAAATTCAAATGGCTGAGAAACACTTAAAAAAATATTCAACATCATTAGCTATCAGGGAAATGCAAATCAAAAGAACCTTAAGATTCTGTCTTATATCTGTCATAATGGCTAAGATCAAAAACACAGTTGACAGCTCATTCTGTCAAGGAAGTATAGAAAGGAGAAGACATCCCCATTGCTGATAGAAGTTCAAGGTAGCATAGCTGCTATGTAAATCAATATGGCAGTTCCTCACAAAACTGGGAATTGATCTACCCCAAGACCCTGCTATACTAATTGAGCATATAACCAAATGTTATTCATCCTATCAAAAGGACACTTATTTAACCGTGTATATTGCAGTTTTATTCATAATAGTAAGGAACTAGAAACAACCTTGGCATCTCCCAAACAAAGAATTAATAACGAAAATATGGTACAGTTAAACAATGGAATATGATTCAGCTATTCAAAATGATGACATCATGAAATGTGCAGACAACTGCATAGAACTAGAAAATATCATTCTAAGTGAGCTAACCCAGACCCAGAAACACAAGCATGGTATTTACTTACTTATAAATGGATATTAGCTGTAAAGTAAAGAAAAATTATGGTACAATCCTCAGACCGAGAAAGGCTAACTAACCAGGACAGTTCAAGGTGGGGACACATGGGTCTCCATGGTAAAGGGAAATAGAATAGATATTGTGAGTAGACTGTGGAAAGGTGGAAATGGGAATAGGAGGGATCAGACTAGGGTTAGGAGAGACCAATAGAGAAAGTATTGGGAGAAAGACAACTGGAATTTGGGGGTTGAGGGGTATATGGAGGACAATGTAGAAACAATACTGTGAGCATTCCCTGGAATCTACAAGACTGACCCTAGCAAAGTCACCTCATAATGGGAGCTATGCAGTCTCAACTAGTCATCTTCCATAACCAAGCAAGGTTCCTAACAGTGGGACTGGATACCAACCCAGCCACAAAACTTTTGACAGGCACTCTGTCCTGTCTGTTAAATGTGCTGGGGCAATGGTATAGAACTTGCTGGAGTGGCCAACCCATGACTGCTCCAACATGTGTCTCATGCCCCAGAAAGGAAGCCCACACTTAACAGTGCCTGGATGTCCAGGAACAAGAGTCAGGAGAACCCAGAGACCAGGATAAAACCAAAGATAACTAACAAAAAGAATGTCAACAAAATGATTCCTGATGGCATTCTGCTATACTCCCAGATTGGTGCCTAGCCCAGTTATCAGAGGGATATTACCCAGCAACTGATAGGAACAGATGCATAGACTCATAGCCCAACACCAAGAAGGTCCAGAGGAACCTTGTAGAAAAGAGAGGAAGGATTGTAGGAGCCAGAGGGGCAGAGGACATGAGGAGAACATGGCCCACAGAATCAACTAAGCAGGGCTCATAGTGGCATGAAGAAAAACTGAAGGGACAAACACAGACCCTGTATGAGTCTGAGCTAGGTCCTCTGCATAAACCATATGGTTGTGTAGCTTGGTGCTCTTGAGGGACTCTCAGTAATTGGAGTATGGGGTACATCTGACTCTTTTGCCTGAACATAAGATCCTTTGTGCGTTCATCCAGTTATGATATGAGGGGATGTGTTCAGTCTTATTGTATCTTGCTAGTCTATGTATGTTGGATATTACTGGGAGGCATGCCCTATCTTTTTTGTTCTTTTCTTTCTTTCATTTTTTTTTTTGAAGAGAAGCAGAGGATGAGGAGTTCATGTGGAGAGGGGCCGGGAGGAGTGGAGGGAGGGTTGACTTTGCTCAGGGTGTATAACAAGTTCTTTCTAAGCATAGAAAAGGAAGTAATAGAAATTATCTATAGAAAAGAAAACACAGAAGATGGATATGTATGAAGGAAATTGTCATCTGACTGACGATGAGAAAAGAAAGTGGGAAGAGCTACCACAAGTAAAACACAGAGATGAAAACAAAGGGTCCTTTGGGTGACCTAAATTCCTAGCTCAGATTCTGAAATGTCAGAAGAGCGAGAAGTTTCCTGGTGACATAGTTTTAGTAATAATTTTGATATTACAAATAAGAACCAAGCAAGGGAAACCAAGAAGAGTGTCAAGGATGCATTTTTCAACTCTATGAAGTTACAGAAGAGCCCTGCCAGGCTCGGAAGCATTGTTTCTCTGGTGCTTTCTGCAGATTATGAGACATTTTCCAGAAGTGCTGAATTTCTAATGCCTTTATCTTGACTATTGTAAGCAATGTGGTGCCACCTGCTAAAAGCATCCTATAAATATGGGTCTTTCAGAAATGGTTTTCATTTAGTTGTCAGGCCAAGACTCCTTGAATTTACAATGAGATTAACTCAGTCACCTTGATTCTTCAAAGGAAAGAGACAGGCCTGTGCACATACTCCTAAGTGGGCTTCAAAGAGATTCCGCTGCAAAATGAAAGGTATATAAACACTGACCACTCAGTGGCTGGTACACACAAACGACTCATTTGAGACTTTGAAAACAGAGTCAGCCTTTACAATGGCGACTGGGCTATGAAACATCTATGAGTATAGCAGAATATCACTGAGAATCATTTCAATGAGTTTTTTTCCCTCTGATAGTCATGTTTGGTTTTATCCTGGTCTCTGGGCTATCGGGTCTCTGGTTTCTGGTCCTGCAGTCAGAGTGATGTCTGGGCTCCCTCTCATGGCATGCCTCTCAAGCTGGACCAATTATTGGGCCACTCTCAGAATTTCTGCAGCACCTTTACCCTGGCACGTCTTACAAGCAGGACTAATGAAAACAGATGCAGTGACCCCTAGCCAAATACTAGGCAGAGCTCAGGGAATCCTGCATGTGAGGGGTAGGAAAGATTGCAGGAGACGAAGGGGTTAAGGACACCATAAAAATCCCACAGAATCAACTAATCTGGGTTCATAGCTGATCACAGAGGCTGAACCAACAATCAGGGGGCCTGCATGGGTCTGACCTAGGCCCTCTGCACATATGTTACAGTTGTGTAGTTTGGTGTTTTTGTAGGACTTCTAATAGTGTGAGCAGAGGCTGCCTCTGATTCTTTTGCCCACTTTTGGGACCACTTATCTCCTACTGGGTTGCCCTGTACAGGCTGACTGGGAGGGAATGTGCATAGTCCTTTTGCAACCTGATATGCTATGTATGTTTGGTTGATATCCCTGGGAGACCAGATCTTTTTTAGAAGGAAATGAAGGAGGATTGGATTGGGAGGATAGGAGGGACAGGAAACTGTTATCATGATGTAATATATGAGAGAACAGATAAATAAAGATAAAATATGAAAAAAATAGACATTTGTTATCCAAATTTGTTGATTAGGCCAACATAGGAAAGCATTGTGCAGGTAATGGAGTCAATTACTATTTTAAGCACAAAGAAAGACTCTGATATAAATTTGTTAAAATGTTCTTTAGAATATTTGATGCTTCCAATTTTTAGGGAAATGATACCAACACATTCCGAGAATTGGAATACATAATGTAAGGCTTCAGATTTCATTTTCAGATAGTTATTTTCACAAAAAGAATATGCACATCTCATCTCAAAAAAAAGTTATTCGGGTCCATTATATTCATTTTAATATGAAGCTTTCTATCCATCAAGTGTATAGTATTCTGCTAATATAGTGTGTGTTATTTATCTCACTAATAGGATAGTAATAAAGTATAAACAAATAAAATTGTTCACAAAATACTCATTGGAATTTTGAAAACAATATATACTTTAGTAAATATAGAGGTTTCAGTATCAAAATTAGAATTCTAAGGTGTCAATAAGATTTTGTTACAAAGCAAATGAGTTTCTTCACTATGCCACAGATACATCAGTTTCTTACAGACCAAACTGTCATTTACAAAGTAAGACTACATAACAGAGCCTAGAAAGATGCCTCAGATGTCAAAATGCTTGCCATGAAAGCATAACTAAGCTGGATCCTAAAACCCATGTAAAGAAAGGAAAATGTGGCAGATGTTTGTAATCCTGGTGGTATGGAGTTAGAGACAAGAGTATCCCTGGGGTTCACAAACAATCATGTACAGCCTACTGGGAAGTTCTAGGCCAGTAAGGACTTTGTCTCGAAAAGTTGTATGAAGGGTTAATCAATTGGTGTGTTCTTCTCTAGAGAAGTCTATTTTCTCCACTCTCAGTATTTCTTGGTTTCCTCTGACTCTTTGTATAGAGTTGAGGTTTTCTTGACTTCCCCCAACCTCCACGTCAACATTGGCATCTCTACTGTTCTTGTCCTTGGTCAGCTCAGGCTTGAGCTGTAATGCTGTAGAGACTTCATTGGTATAGTTTCTGACACTCTCCAGAAACACAATCTCCTAGCACATGCTCCTGAAATTACACACCCAGGTAACATTATACAGATGGAGCAGTTGTGTTCAAGTATTTAGGTATGCATACATAAGCACATGCATATGAAAGATAACACGGTAGGGTATAATGGAGTGACTGAAAGGAGGAAAGAGAAGAGATAAGTGATGTTATTATATTCTAATCTCAAAAACATAAAAATTACTAACAAAGTAATGTGAATGCCACAAAAAAACCACATTGCATCCGTACATACTACACATGCACATAAAACAATTGCATATTGCCCATCTTCAATATTTTATTTTATAATCCTCATTTTGTTCCTGTAACAGACTTCAATTGTATGATTAAGTAATATGCCACCATCTTCACTTAATTTTATGAAATAGGATAATGGTGACATTAAATAAAAAGATTTCCTCCTTCAAAAAGACTCTTGATGTCTCATGACAGTTCTCTAGCTTGATATGTTAAATTTAAATATGGGATAATTACTGCATTTCCAATTAGTGAAATATATAGAGACTTTAAATATTTCGACCAAATTGTCATGATTTACACATAATCTATCTAGAAAAAAATGCTGCCTTTCTAAAAAGTGGTGATATATAACAAATTACATTTTAAAATTTGATTGGTGCTTTGAAATTTAACTTAATTGATGATTGCTATTCTAATTAGTAAATGCAATAAAATTCATGAAGTATTTCATGTGGCAAAAGAGAAAATGCAACAATACCAACAGAAGTAAGGAATGATAAAGATTTTACATCGGCTTATCTTTCTACTGATCACTCAAAGTTATACACAGTAAACAATGTCTAAAATAAAATTTAATGCATATGTTCACTCCAAATACATGCATATAGCATAAAGCATAGAAATCAAAAACTTGTTAGATAAAGACAAGTTTTAATGTGATTATTTGTGCTGGACCACAATAAAAATGTTTGAATTATTTTGAATGAAAAATACATGGAAGAGACACATTAAAGTCCAGCTACTCCTTGATAACTGCAGGAAAACACTTTAGTGCACTGTTGATATTGGTCTTAGAATATTTGGATCCTCCATTATCATAGAACATATGACATTAGTTCTCTCAATGTGATTTTAGTTTAAAATAATAGCTTTGTGTTTTTATTATAAGAGGTTTGGGACACACTGACAGTCTGAATGTATTAATAGCTCTTTAAAGTTGGGCTTTGATTACTTGCCTTTTGGCATTAAAGTAATGTTAAAGATTCAAATAATAAATAACCTAAGCCTCGGCGGTTACAGAATTAACAGAAAAGAAAAAAAAAAAAGAAGAAGTCTCCATAATGGAAAAACATTTAGCCTTCATCAATTTAAAGACTCTCTACTATCAATGAGACAGTTAAATGTTCAAGGGCATGTAATATCAAGGAAGATACACAAGGTTTTTGTCTTCATCATCTTCCATCTTGTTGGTAAGAATATAGCAAACAACTCACCATGCAGTAGTAGAGGAGGAATATAATAAATAAATATGTGCAGTTTATAATGTAATGTGAAAACATGACAAGTGCTAATAGATAAATAAAACTGAAAAAGAGCATCTCTACATGGAATGGTCCTGTATACATCTTTGTGAAATTAGCATTTGAATTGTAAGCACTTGGTTCACAGGAGAAAATAAGGTTAAATAAGTTCATCACAAGGGCAAATATTACAAAGAGTTTTTTCTACATGTGGTAGGAAAAAAGTGAAGGGTTCTTACCAGTGTGTTTGCAATTCCCCTTTAAAGGTGCATACATGTATTGTGAGGGGAGCACTGGACGTGAGAAGAGGAATATAAATAGGCTGATAACTGTGCTAATGATGAAAGCATTGAACTCTGGAGACTTTGCTTCAGGAAATGAGAAGTGGTAACATTTGAACTACATTTTTTAAAAGACAGACAACAAATTCTACCATTTATTGGGATTCAAGTTTAAAAGCAAAGCAAAAAAAAAAAAAAGATTTTTTGTAAGTATCATAGGTTATAAGAGAGAGAAATAAAAATAAATACTTCTTGTTTTTATCTTAACAACAACAAAAAGCTGTCATTTATCTTTATAATAAAGATGAGGAAGAGAAGGTCATTTGGTCATTGGTTGACTGGCAAAGACAAGGAGTTTTTAACTCAATTAAACCATTTAGCACAATTTACGTATAATATTAAGTGAGATCACATAGTCTCTAAATGAAAAGAAACTACATGTTTTTCCTCATATACAGAATCTAGGCAATAATATGTGTATATGTACAAGCAAAAATACATAGGGGTACAGTTAAACATGTAGAAAATAGGACAAGAAAGACAAAAATTCCAGGATAAGGACTGTATGTTGGTAAGGGACATGAGTTATGAAAGAGAAAATAAAATTAATTGCTTTTCTACTTCTAATTATATCTTTCGTTTGCTTGGGGTGTGTGTGTGTGTGTGTGTGTGTGTGTGTGTAGTAGGAAATGCTTAAAATATATTTCATATTTAAAGTGTAAATTTCGGCACCCACACAGGGCAAGAGCACATCAGCCTCCCCTTGGCGACCTCGGCTAATGGGATCGACTGCACTGAGCATCCAGGTACCCAGGGACTCCCCAATATAACATTGCTTGGGTCACAGTCTGTTGGGCTTCCATCTACACCCAAGAGCAGGGAAGCTCTGTGGTCATCTGGGCGCCAGCTCTGCTGTCGGCCATCTGCCCTGCAGAGTGAACTGTGCCAAGAGAGTGCAGAGTGCACTCCGCCATCTTTGCTCCAGCAACAGGGCAACTGGGATCTTCAGGCACAGGGACAATCAAGCATAATATCACTTGGGTCTCAGCAAGCTTGTGTGCTCCCTGCTCCCAAGAACTGGGCAGTTGTGCGGTCCCCTACACGCCAGCTCTGCTGTGGGACATCTGCCCTGCAGAGGAATCCCACCCCCTCCCGCACTGGGAGAAAGCACACCCGCACAAGGCAGGAGCTCACCAGCCTCCCCTTGGCGACCTCTGCTCCAGGGATCTACTACGCTGAGCCTTTGGATGTGCAGGGATTCCCCAATATAACATCACTTGGGGAAAGGCACAACAGGGCTCCAAAGTCACTCAGGAGCAGGGCAGGCCCCAGCAATCGGTGCCAGGGGAATCCAGGTGGGGGCAGAAATAGCCTTGCAGGTTCACAGGAGGTCCAACCAGCAGACAGTGACAGCAGGTCCAACTAACACTAGAGGTAACCAGATGGCAAAAGGCAAACATAGGAACGTTACTAACAGAAATCAAGGCAATATGGCACCATCGGAACCCAACTCTCCAACAGCAGCAAGTCCTGGATACCCCATCACACCAGAAAGGCAAGATCTGGATTTAAAATCACTTCTCATATGCTACTAGAGGATTTCAAGAAGACACAAATAAATCTCATAAAGAAATACAGGAGAACATGAATCAAAGGGTAGAAGCCCTTAAAAAGGAAACACAAAAATTGCTTAGAGAAATGCAGGAGAATATGGGTCAACTGATGGAGGCCCATAAGGAGGCAACACAAAAATCGCTTAAAGAAATGAATTAACGGGGAGATGCCCTTACAAAGGAACCACAAAAATCGCATAAAGAAATGCAGGAGAATATGGATCAACAGATGGAAGCCCATGAGGAGGAAACACAAAAATCCCTTAGAGAAATACAGGAGAACTTGGGTCAACAGGCAGAAATCCTGAAAGAGGAAATGCAAAAATATCTTAAAGAAATACAGGAAAATAAAACAAGCCAGTGAAGGATCTGAGCAAATCCATCCAGGATCTAAAAAAGGAAGTAGAAACAACTAAGAAATCACAAAGGGAGGCAACTTTGGAGATAGAAAACCTTGGGAAGAAATCAGGAGTCATAGATGCAAACATCAACAATAGAATACAAGAGATGGAAGAAAGAATCTCAGGTGCTGAAGATACCATAGAAAGCATTGACTCAACAGTCAAAGAAAATGCAAAATGCAAAAAACATGTAACCCAAAACATCCAGGAAATCCAGGACACAATAAGAAGACCAAACCTAAGGATTATAGGTATAGATGAGAGTGAAGATTTGCAACTTAAAGGGCCAGTAAATATCTTCAACAAATTTATGGAGGAAAACTTCCCTAACCTAAAGAAAGAGATGCCGATGAACGTACAGGAAGCCTACAGAACTCCAAACAGACTGGACCAGAACAGAAATACCTCCTGTCACATGATAATCAAAACACCAAATGTACTACACAAAGAAAGAATATTAAAAGCACTAAGAGAAAAAGGCCAAGTAACATATAAAGGAAGACCTATCCGAAGAACTATCACATCAGACTTCTCAACAGAGACTATGAAAGTCAGAAGATCCTGGGCAGATCTCACATAGACTCTAAGAGAACACAAATGCCAGCCTAGACTACTATACCTAGCAAAACTCTCAATCACCATAGATGGAGAGACCAAGATATTCCATGATAAAACCAAATTTTCACAATATCTTTCCACAAATCCAGCCCTGCAAACGATAATAGGTGGAAACCGCCAATACAAGGAAAGAAACTACACCCTGGAAAAAAACGAGATAGTAACCTTCTTGCTTCAAACCAAAAAGTAGATAACCACTCAAACATAAAGATAGCGTCAAGAATAGCAGGTGGCAATAATCACTATTCCTTAATTTCTCTTAATATCAATGGTCTCAATTCCCCAGTAAAAAGACATAGACTAACAGACTGGATACATAAACAGGACCCAGAATTTTGCTGCATGCAGGATACGCACCTCAGTGTCAAGGACAAACACTACCTCAGAGTAAAAGGCTGGAAAACAATTTTACAAGTAAATGGTCCCAGGAAACGAGCCAGATTTGCCACCCTAATATCAGATAAAATTGACTTTCAACCTAAAGTCATCAAAAAAGACAGAGAAGGACATTACATAGTGATCAAAGGAAAAATCCACCAAGAAGAACTCTCAATTCTGAATATCTATGCTCCAAATGCAAGGGCACCCTCATTCATAAAAGAAACTTTACTAAAGCTCAAAGCACACATCGCACCTCACACAATAATAGTGAGTGACTTTAACACCCCGCTCTCTGAAATGGAAAGCAGAAACTAAACAGGGACACAGTGAATCTAATTGAAGCCTTGGATGAAATGGAACTAACAGATATATATATATATATATATATATATATATATATATATATAGAGAGAGAGAGAGAGAGAGAGAGAGAGAGAGAGAGAGAGAGATCATTTCGTCCTAAAGCAAAAGAATATACCTTCTTCTCAACACCTCATGGTACCTTCTCCAAAACTGACCATATAATTGGTCACAAAACAGACCTCAACAGATATAAGAAGATGGAACTAATCCCATGCCTCCTGTGATGGTTTGCATATGCTTGTCCCAGGGAGTGGCACTATTAGAAGGTGTGGCCTTGTTGGAGGAAGTGTGTCACTGTAGGGTTGGGCTTAGAGATCTTCCTCTTAGATGCCTGAAGATGCCCAATCTGTTCCTAGTTTCCTTTGGATAAAGGTGTAGAACCCTCAGCTCCTCCTGCACCATGCCTGCCTGGATGCTGCCATGCTTCTGCCTTGATGACAATGGACTAAACCTCTGAACCTGTAAGCCAGCCCCAAGTAAATGTCTTTTATAAAACTTGCATTGGACATTGGTGTCTGTTCACAGCAGTAAAACCCAAACTAATACAGAAGTTGGTACCAGGAGTGGGGTATTGCTGTGATAGGTCTGACCATGCTTTTGTTTGGAAGAATGTGGGTTTTGGAACTTTGGATTTGGAAAGTCATGGAATGCTTTAAGTGGGGCTTAGTGGGCCAGCCTAGTAGGAATATGGAAGACAGTGGTATTGAGGGTCATTTGAACTGTGTAGGACTGATGACCCAAAAGGTTTCAATGGAGAAGAACTTTCATATGTTCTTGGGAAACTGTTTATGTAATGTTTTGGTGAAGAACATGGCTGTGTTTTGCCATATTCTGAAGAGACTGCCTAAGGCTAAGGAAAAGAGATGTATATTAATTGTATTGACAAAGGAAGTCTCTAAAAAGTCCAGCAGAGACTTTGTTCTTTGGTTAAGTCTAATGAAACGCATTTTGAACAAACATAGCAAGCTGAAAAAGGAAACACAGAAAATATATAGTCTGAGCATTAAAGGAACACCAGGAAGTGAAATGGAGCTGAATTCAAGGATATTAAACTGAATTAAGGAAGTAGTGACTTTGAGGCAAGATTCCTCCCAGCTAAATTTAGGTTCAGGCATGGTATTACAAGCCTTTAATCCCAGGAGACAAAGATAAGCAAATATCTGAGTTCAAGGCCAGCCTAGAACAGAGCAAATTCTAGGTGAAGAAAAACTTAAATCCAGGTTTGGTGGATCACACCTTTAATCCCAGTGCTTAGGAGACAGGCATGCAGATCTCTGAATTCAAAGTCAGTCTATGGAGCAAGATCCAGGACAGCCAAGCTTAGGCAGTGAAAGAGTTGGAATGAAGGAAGCTAGTGATAATGTAATAGAACAAGGGGGCCAATGTTCCAGCTCCTGCAAACAGCAGAACTCAGCAGCTTAGGCCATGTGTCTCTGGCTTTATATTCAAGAGGAGAAGGAGACTATTGGGACAATTGATGCTGGTTAGCTGGAGCTAAGAAATTAGTGGTGATTAAGAAAAGACCAGCATCACTTAGGTGATATTTTCTTGGAAGTGTTTCCTGAGAACACAAAGAAGCTGTGTTCCAGAGATAGCCAAGGTTGTACCTCATGCTGCAGCTGTACTTGGTAATGTGTAAGAATAATCCAGGTGGTACTGGTTTTGAAGGCATGAAGGCATCATGAAGAACAGCTGAGGTTTGGCACTGTGAGAAGCAATGGAAGGCCATGGGTGAAAGTGCAGCCTCAGTTGTAGTTGACAGCGAAGGACTGAAGGGGTCATGCAAAGGAGTTGAGGCTTGATACCATGAAGACAGCCTATGAGAGGCTTTGGTAAAGCATAGTTGCAGTAGAAGACCCTAGCATATTGGAGATGCCAGTACCATGGGATGACCATCAAGAACAGCAGTGGCAACAGAATGGATCAACTTGAACTTAGAGTGCTACAGAGGGCAGAGCTGGAGAAGTGACATCAGCCCTTTGGAGATGCACAGAAGATCATGTGTGGAACTTAGACATTGAAACAAGAAGCTGTGAAGCTGAAGTTGACTTGGGGACCCCAAGATGTTAAAGATGCCAGAGCCACAGGATGCCTGCCAGGAAAGCGGCTAACAGAGAGTGGAACCAACCCAGGAGAAAGAACCTTGTTGCAGTCAACAAAGATGAAAAGGGAGTTGAAGATCTGAAGACTGCTTTGCCATCAGACATGAAGAAGCAGAGTTTGGAGACTGCCCAGCTGATTTCCTCTCTTGCTTTGGGATTACAGTTAAGTGATTGGATGAATCTCAGAAGAGACTTTGAACTTGGACTTTTAACACTGTTGAGAATACTATAGACTGTGGGGACTTTTGAAGTTGGACTAAATGTATTTTGCATTATGCTATGTTTAGGTATGACCCTCATGTTTGAACAAGTCTATGGGGGCCAGGGAGTGGAATGTGATGGTTTGAGTATGCTTGTCCCAGGGAGTGGCACTATTAGAAGGTGTGGCCTTGTTGGAGGAAGTGTGTCACTGTAGGGTTGGGCTTAGAGATCTTCCTCTTAGATGCCTGAAGATGCCCAGTCTGTTCCTGGTTTCCTTTGGATAAAGATGTAGAACCTCCTCCTGCACCATGCCTGCCTGGATGTTGCCATACTTCTGCCTTGATGACAATGGACTTAACCTCTGAACCTGTAAGCCAGCCCCAAGTAAATGTCTTTTATAAAACTTGCATTGGTCATTGGTGTCTGTTCACAGCAGTAAAACCCAAAATAATAAACCTCCTATCAGATCACTATGGAATAATGGTGGTCTTCAATGGCAACAAAAACGACAGAAAGCCCACATATACATGGAAGCTGAACAATGCTCTACTTAATGATAACTTGGTGAAGGAGGAAATAAAGAAAAAAATCAAAGACTTTTTAAAATTTTATGAAAATGAAGGCACAACATACCTTAATTTATGGGACACAATGAGAGCGGTGCTAAGAGGAAAATTCATATCCCTGAGTGCCTCCAAACAGAAACGGGAGAGAGCATACACTAGCAGCTTAATGGCACACCTGAAAGCCCTGGAACAGAAAGAAGCAAGTACACCCAAGAGGAGTAGAAGGCAGGGAATCATCAAAGTCAGGGCTGAAATCAATCAAGTAGAAACAAAACCATACAAAGAATCAACAAAACTAGGAGTTGGTTCTTTGAGAAAATCAACAACATAGATAAGCCCTTAGCCACACTAGCCAGAGGGCACAGAGACAGTATCCAAATTAACAAAATCAGAAACGAAAAGGGAGAGATAACAACAGAAACTGAGGAAATTCAAAAAAATCATCAGATCCTACTGCAAAAGCCTGTATTCAACACAACTAGAAAATCTCAAGGAAATGGACAATTTCCTAGTCAGATACCAAATACCAAAATTAAATCAGGATCAAATAGACCATCTAAACTGTCCTATAAGCCCAGAAATAATAGAAGTTGTCATTGGAAGTCTTCCAACCAAAAAAAGCACAGGTCCAGAAGGTTTTAGTGCAGAATTCTATCAGACCTTCAAAGAAGACCTAACACCAATACTCTTCAAACTGTTCCACAAAATAGAAACAGAAGGAACACTACCCAACTCGTTCTATGAAGCCACAATTACGCTAATACCATAATCACACAAAGATCCGACGAAGAAAGAGAATCTCAGGCCAATCTCTCTTATGAATATCGATGCAAAAATACTCAATAAAATTCTTGCCAACCGAATCCAAGAACACATCAAAATGATCATTCACCACAATCAAGTAGGCTTCATCCCAGGGATGCAGGGATGGTTCAACATAAGGAGGTCCATCAATGTAATCCACTACATAAACAATCTCAAAGAAAAAAACACATGGTCATTTCATTAGATGTGGAGAAAGCATTTGACAAAATTCAGCATCCTTTCATGTTAAAGGTCTTGGAAAGATCAGGAATTAGAGGCCCATATCTAAACATAGTAAAAGCAATTTACAGCAAACCGGTAGCCAACATCAATCTAAATGGAGAGAAACTTGAAGCAATCCCACTAAAATCAGGGACTAGACAAGGCTGCCCTCTCTCTCCATATCTTTTCAATATAGTACTTGAAGATCTAGTTAGAGCAATTAAACAACAAAAGGAGGTCAAATGGATACAAATTGGAAAGGAAGAAGTCAAACTATCACTATTTGCAGACGATAAGCTAGTATACTTAATCGACCCAAAGAACTCTACCAGAGAACTCCTACAGCTCATAAACAACTTCAGCAAAGTGGCCGGATATAAAATCAACTGAAGTAAGTCAATAGCCTTCTTATACTCAAAGGATAAGCGGGCTGAGAAAGAAATAAGAGAAATGATACCCTTCACAATAGCCACAAACAATATAAAGTATCTTGGTTTGATTCTAACCAAACAAGTGAAAGATCTGTATGACAAGAACTTCAAGTCTCTGAAGAAAGAAATTGAAGAAGACCTCAGAAGATGGCAAAATCTTCCATGCTCATGGATTGGCAGGATTAATATAGTAAAAATGACCATCTTGCCAAAAGCAATATACAGATTCAATGCAATCCCCCATCAAAATCCCAATGCAATTCTACATAGAGTTAGAAAGAGCAATTCAAAAATTCATCTGGAATAACAGAAAACCCAGGATAGCTAAAACTATTCTCAAGAGTAAAAGAACTTCTGGGGGAATCAGTATTCCGGACTTCAAGCTGTACTACAGTGCAATAGTGTTAAAAACAGCATGGTATTGGTACAGTGACAGGCATGTAGATCAATGGAACAGAATTGAAGACCCAGAAATGAATCCACACTCCTATGGTCACTTGATCTTTGACAAAGGAGCTAAAACCATCCAGTGGAAAAAGAGATAGACTTTTCAACAAATGGTGCTGGTTCAACTGGAGGTCAACATGCAGAAGAATGCAAATTGACCCATCCTTATCTCCTTGCACTAAGCTCAATTCCAAGTGAATCAAGGACCTCCACATAAAACCAGACACACTGAAACTAATAGAAAGGAAACTAGGGAAGAACCTTGAATGTATGGGCATAGGGGAGAATTTCCTGAACAGGAACTCCAATAGCTTATGCTTATTCCTGAACTCCAATAGCTTATGCTCTAAGATCAAGAATTGACAAATGGGACCTCATAAAATTACAAAGTTTCTGTAAGGCAAAAGACACTGTTGAAAGGACAAAGCAGCAACCAACAAACTGGGAAATGATCTTTACCACCCTACATCCGACAGAGGGCTAGTATCCAATATATACAAAGAACTCAAGAAGTTAATTTCCAGAGAGCCAACTAACCATATTAAAAAATGGGGTACAGGGCTAAACAAAGAGTTCTCACCTGAAGAATATCTAATGGCTAAGAAGCACCTAAAAAGATGTTCATCATCCTTAGTCATTAGGGAAATGCAAATCAAAGCAACCCTGAGATTCCATCTCACACCAGTCAGAATGGCTAAGATCAAAAACACAGGAGACAGCAGTTGTTGGCGAGGATGTGGAGAAAGAGGAACACTCCTGCACTGCTGGTGGGATTGCAAGCTGGTACAACCACTCTGGAAAGCAGTCTGGCGGTTCCTCAGAAAACTGGGCATGACACTCCCAGAGGATCCAGCTATGCCACTCCTGGGCATATACCCAGAGGCTTTACCTGCATGCAATAAGGACACATGCTCCACTATGTTTATAACAGCCTTATTTATAATAGCCAGAAGCTGGAAAGAACCCAGATGTCCCTCAATGGAGGAATGGATTCAGAAGATGTGGTATATTTACACAATGGAATACTACTCTGCAATTAAAAACAATTAATTCATGAAATTCCTAGGCAAATGGTCAGAACTGGAAAATATCATCCTTAGTGAGGTAATCCAATCACAAAAGAACACACATGGTATGCAGTCACTGATAAGGGGATATTAACCCAGAATCTTGGAATACCCTAGACACAATTCGCATATCAATAGATTTCCAAGAAGATGGAAGGAGAGACCCCTGGTCCTGAAAAGACTGCATGTAGGGGAATGCCAGGACAGAGAAGGGAGAGGGTGTTGAATGGGGAACAGAGAGAGGGAAGGGGGCTTATGGGACTTTCGGGGATGGAGGAAACTGGAAAGGGAAATCATTTGGAATGTAAATAAAAAAACTTAGAAAATAAAAAAAAAATAAAGTGTAAAATTCAGCTTAAAACTTCCCAGGTTCAGTTCCTAATATGTACTGATTTACATAGTATTTCATTTATATAGTATAATATTTCAGTTTTAGCACTCATTAATTTCAGTGTGAATTTGTGTTTATTTGCAAGTTTATTAAATAATAAAGTTTATAATATTAAAAAAACTGTACTCCCTGCTCAAGCTTAAATAAGATACATCAAGGCTTAGGGATCCTCATGGAAGAGGGAAGAGAAAGAATGTAAGAGCCAAAATTAGTGGATAACATCAAGGAAACTTTTTCAGGGTGCAGGGGCTGGGGCATGGGCCACAACAGGGCAGCCACACATATGAGCTCGCAACAACTGACAACTGTGAGAGAGGATACAAGACCTGTGCAAGCACATGGCAGACAAAATTCCAGAAGAGATGTAGTAGGTGGTTATGACATGTGTCCCACATTGGGAGTTGTTGAAAACTGAGAGTTTGGGGAAGAGGGAGAATCAGTTTCATTAAGATTACAACCCCTAGTCTGCATACTCAAGAATAGTAGGGCATTGCTTCAAGTTTCTCTCCATTTAGTTTGATGTTGGCTACTGTTTTGCTGTATATTGCTTTTACTCTGTTTAAATATGGCCTTGAATTTCTGATATTTCCAAGATTTTTATCATGAAGGGGTGTTGTAGTTTGTCAAATGCTTTCTCAGAATCTCATGAAATGATCATGTGTTTTCTTTTTCCTTTGAGTTTGTTGATGTAGTGGATTACATTGACAGATTTCCATATATTGAACCACCCCTGCATCTGTGGGATGAAGCCTACTTGATCATGTTAGATGATCATTTTGGAGTGTTCTTGGATTTGGTTTGTGAGAATTTAACTGAGTATTTTTAAAACAATATTCATAAGCGAAATTGGTCTGAAATTCTCTTTCTTTGTTGGGCTTTGGTGTGGTTTAGGTATGAGTATAAGTGTGGGCTTCATAGAATGAATGGGGTAGTGTTCTTTCTATTCCTATTTTGTGGAACAGTTTGAAGAGTATTCGAAGGGGAAACTGGGAAAGGCGATAGCATTTGAAAGGTAAATAAATAAAATATCCAATTAAAAAAAGAATAGAATTGCAGGGATTTAAAAAAATCGGTAAACCAGGAACTGGATGAGTATGGAGATAAGAGTGGAGAGAGTAGATCTGTCAGGGACTGAGGGAGAGGTAAAAATCAAATACATAGAATGAAATTTTCGAGAAATAATAAAATATTAGAAAACAACTTTTCAGAGTTTATAGCACACTACCTCATTACATACTATCAATTTATCTACTTATTTTTCTGAAAGTAGTTTCTTTTTATTACTTGACACAGCACTAAACATCCTTACATTTATTTGTTTAGAGTCTGAAGGTGATGCTTTCAAGAATCAGTTTAGAATTGGTTATTTCACACTTTGGATGTCCTAGATAATGAAAATTCTACAGGAGTGGTAAAACTGTGTTATTCGGTGAAATATGTGGTACCTATAACATTATCTAGAATGAAATAGGTAACTTAATTAAGAGTTTCTGAGTGAAGGTTGATTTCTTACTAACACTAAGATTCCAAACACTGTGATATCTCATTTTGCCAGAGCTAAGAAAACTACATACCAGCATTCAGCTTATTGAAGTTATCATTAGTTCTTTTTCTGATCATCCAATCTCTGGGGTTTTTAACATTAAGAAAATACATTGGATAGGCCTTCTTCATTCACCCCTTTTTGCTGCTGCCAATGCTATTCATTGTACAAATCTGCACCTCTTCCAGGTGGCTGGGACACAATGGACATGGCAGAGTGATCATCATTACATCCTTCTCTAGCTATAGATTGTTTTTTCCTTAATAAATGACTCTGTACACAATTCTAACTGATATCTTATCAAGGACTAAAATAGTATGAACTCTCTTCTGAAGTTATCCATTAGCGTTTTTAATATGATATAACAAGATACCATAAAAATAGCTAAATGCTCTAATAAATCAGAAAAAAAATATAGACAGTTTGAGAAAAAGAACAGATATTTCATTCAACACAAAAAAAAACCAAAAGAGACAATATAGAAAAGGAGAAAGCAAAGTGATATTTTGATATATATGATAGTGCATCAGTGAACTAGCTTGACATCTCCTAGCATGTTCTACAGTAATATACCAGGTAGCACTAACAAGTTTGATTAAGACTGAGGATTGTGTTTTAAATGAAACTGTCAAGAATTATGTCAGAACTTTAAAGATAGAAGATGAATTATGATAGTGAGACAGATAGACATAGACAGGTAAGATAGATGATAGACAGACACATACATACATACATACATACATACATACATACATACATAAATGGGTGATTAGTTATATAGGTTATATACATGCCAAGATATGCATATTCATAACATACAAAAATTTAAATGCCAGTTATACATCCTGCAAAGAATTCAATAGCTTCCTAACCCCTTAGGATGCACAGTCTATATTTGCTAATTGTAAAAACTAATACTAAAGTACCATATTAATATTGTCTTACACCACATCTTCTGTAACCTACGAGATTAAATTATAAGTTAATAAAAATATTTAATCACATAACAAAACATCAAATGTATTATTAAATTTATTTTAGAAGAGAGTGCTTTGTAGTTGTATCTGTTGTTGTCATTGTTGTTTTGGTTTGGTTTTTTATCTATTTACTTATTTTTAGATGGGGGTTCTCAATATGTAGCCATTGGCTCACGTGGACCTCACTATGAAGATCAGACTGGCCTAGAACTAATAAAGATATGCCTATCTATGACACCCATATGCAGGAGTTAAAGATGTCTGCCACCATACCTGGCTATTTCTACTACAGGGACATTACTACAGTTGTATCTTGCCTTACATGGTACTTACGACTCTTTTCTGTGATAATTAATTAAATATACTCCTTGGAAAACATTAGATCAATAAATGTTATCCAGAAGTTCTCATGTTATATGAGGAGCAGTGCAACACTAATAAAAAGAATATTAAATGTCTTAGGGCATCTCAGAAATTAAACATGTTCCAGATACCAAGTTAAGACATGCAAAGTTGTTATACCAAGATATTTAAGTCACAAGTTTGAAATAAATTACTAAAGCTTTGCTTTATGATTTCTAATAAGAACTGGAAGTAGAGAAATAGCAGTCTAATCTTTGGCAATTAAGAGCTAGGTCAGTTAGACAACCATTCTTAATTTAAAAATCCTAGTGAAAATATTTGTACATTCCAATTCAAACAATAAATCTGGATTTACAATCAATTATATTCCTATTTTTATTGTGAATTTTTATATTGTAACATGCTTATCTATAATACCACAATAAAGTCTAAATTGATTCCCACTGTGTCTCTGCTTGTTTCTGTACATTATTTAACTTTTTTGTATTTACTAGACATGGTCATGTTATTTTCCAAGTCCTCAAAATATAACCTTTTGCTTCATTTAACTATTTACATACAAGGTCTCTGAACATTATTGGAGAGTTCAATTTATAACCGGAAAACTTTGTATTTGTTCCCAAAAATCAAATTGACACTCAAGAACCCTGAAAGTGCAGTAATCAGGAGCTCATATTGTTCTCCTATTCTCTACAGCAATAGATTCAAGGCTTCTTAAATCTCCTTTACCCTCTGACAAACTATCTTCTATTTTTCCTCTAAGTATATGATCTTCTTAACATTTCACTAAGAAAATACATGTCACCAGATGCAAACAGATCTCAACCATCTTCCTGTATCTGTCCATTTTCTCCATTAACTTTGTCCTATTGTAACTCAATATATGAAAATCCCCACAGTTCGGCCCTAATCTCAATCTCTAACAGGGAACGGTGCCTTTGATTTCTCTCCTCTGTATTTGTAAGTTGTCTCTTCTCAGTATACCCTTTTTATCTTCACTTAGCTATTCTTGAAATCCTTTTCTTAGTTTAAAAGTAATGTTCTTTGATCACATTCCCTTACATAGCTTCAACATTTCTTTTCTCTCCTCTGCTCCGTTAAAAAATTCAGGTCAGCGGTGTAGTTGGAAGTACGTGGATCGCAGGAGACACTAGACTGTTTAAATCAATTTACCCTGTGTAGTAGGATTGCAAAACATACTTCTGATTAATCAGACAAGAAATTGTGAGAGAAATAATATCAACATCAACTAATGGCAGATAAGAATTCTATCCCCTCAAACAAACTGGAGAATTCTCTCATTTCTATGGGACTCTGAGGTCACATTCCTTTCTGCTAATAAGAAAGGTCACGTCTGGGGCTGGAGAAATGGCTCAGCGGTTAAAAGCACTGACTGCTCTTCTGAAGGTCCTGAGTTCAAATGCCAGCAACCACATGGTGACTCTCAACCATCCCTAGTGAGATCTGATGCTCTCTTTTGGCGCCCTCTTCTGGTTTGTCTGAAGATAGCTACAGTGTAATTACATATAATAAATAAATAAATCTTAGAAAGAAAGAGAGAAAGAAACAAAGAAAGAACGAATGATCATGTCTGAAGAATACCAGACTAACTCTGTTCTTGCCCTGTGCCCATTCTTAGGTTGTAGGCAAATGGAAGACAAAGGCTGGGCTAGATATGCTCTGGTAAGCAGATCACCTAAAAAAAGAGTAGAAAGAGTCAGTATGTAATTGCTGAAACTTTAAATTGTGGTGAGGCATCCACTAAACAAACCATCACTGAATTAGCATCATAGGCTCTGACTTGTCTTCTCACTGATCTACTTACTACATAGACAGTGGAAAGAGAGAGCAAGGAGGAGTTGAATAAGGGAGAATGAGAGAACTGAGATCAAATGACCAAATGAACTTCTAGGTACTATTCCTCAATTCTTATTTCCATGTGGAATGGATTGAGATAGGACCTGAGCTTTTCCTTTTATCAGAAATGTGGCAATTTATTACGTGGGACTTATGTGATTCTTTAGCTAATGGTCATCTTCCAGGTCATATCTTATTTGGCTCTCCACAATCCAAGACTAATATTTGCAGTAGATTGTCACCCGTTAATTCTGTTAACCTTTAGGTGCTTCTCAGCCATTAGATATTCTTCAGGTGAGAACTCTTTGTTTAGCTCTGTACCCTATTTTTTAATAGGGTTCCTTGACTCTCTGGAGTCTAACTTTTTGAGTTCTTTGTATATATTGGATATTAGCCCTCTGTCGGATGTAAGGTTGGTAAAGATCATTTCCCAGTTAGTTGGTTGCCGCTTTGTCTTTTTGACAGTGTCTTTTGCCTTACAGAAATTTTGTAATTTTATGAGGTCCCATTTGTCAGTTCTTGATCTTAGAGCATAAGCTATTGGAGTTCTGTTCAGGAAATTCTCCCCTGTGCCCATATGTTCAAGGTTCTTCCCTAGTTTCCTTTCTATTAGTTTCAGTGTGTCTGGTTTTATGTGGAGGTCCTTAATCCACTTGGAATTGAGCTTAGTGCAAGGAGATAAGAATGGGTCAATTTGTATTCTTCTGCATGTTGACCTCCAGTTGAACCAGCACCATTTGTTGAAAAGGCTATCTTTTTCCCACGGGACGGTTTTAGCTTCTTTGTCAAAGATCAAGTGACCATAGGAGTGTGGATTCATTTCTGGGTCTTCAATTCTGTTCCATTGATCTACATGCCTGTCACTATACCAATGCCATACAGTTTTTAACACTATTGCTGTGTAGTACAGCTTGAGGTCCGGGATATTGATTCCCCCAGAAGTTCTTTTACTCTTGAGAATAGTTTTAGCTATCCTGGGTTTTCTGTTATTCCAGCTGAATTTTCATCATCCTTAGTCATTAGGGAAATGCAAATCAAAACAACCCTGAGATTCCATCTCACAGCAGTCAGAATGGCTAAGATCAAAAACACAGGAGACAGCAGTTGTTGGCGAGGATGTGGAGAAAGAGGAACACTCCTCCACTGCTGGTGGGATTGCAAGCTGATACAACCACTCTAGAAAGCAGTCTGGCGGTTCCTCAGAAAACTGGGCATGACACTCCCGGAGGATCCAGCTAAACCACTCCTGGGCATATACCCAGAGGCTTTACCTGCATGCAGTAAGGACACATGCTCCACTATGTTCATAGCAGCCTTATTTATAATAGCCAGAAGCTGGAAAGAACCCAGATGTCCCTCAACAGAGGAATGGATTCAGAGAATGTGGTATATTTACACAATGGAATACTACTCTGCAATTAAAAACAATGAACTCACGAAATTCCTAGGCAAATAGTCAGAACTACATCATTAGTGAGGTAACCCAATCACAGAAGAACACACATGGTATGCAGTCACTGATAAGGTGATATTAACCCAGAATCTCGGAATACCCTAGACACAATTCGCATATCAATAGATTTCCAAGAAGATGGAAGGAGAGACCCCGGTCCTGGAAAGACTGGATGTAGGGGAATGCCAGGACAGAGAAGAGAGAGGTGGTTGAATGGGGAAAAGAGGGAGGGAAGGGTGCTTATGGGACTTTTCGGGAGGAAGGAAATGGGAAAGGGGAAATGATTCGGAATGTAAATAAAAAAACTTAGAAAAAAGAAAACAAGTTCTGTTAACCTTTTTCTTTTAAGATGCTAACCTCCCCAACAATTTCTTCTCAAATACTTGTGACAACTTTACCAAAAATAAAAATGTTCTTCAGCTGAATGCAAAGTCATCTCTCTGGAACATAGTAGTATCCCAGTTCCACACACACTTCAGAGGAAGTGTTACTGTAATAGATTCAGTTCTTATTGAAGCTTATCGTGTTCTAGGATTCCTCCTAGCCACAGTATAATGTCACATACTTTTATATCCATTTTCATTTCTGTGAAGACTGGAATTTGCACCACCAAAACTGTCTAATACAATGTTATTGCAGTCAGAGTGGTAATACTACAAGATCGGTCTTACATGGTCTCTTCTTTCACTTCCCCCTTTACCAAACTTATGTCAAGTTCAATCGGCAATAAAAAAAATAACTTGTTCTACTCTCATTTCGATTTTCTATTGTTGCATGTGCTCCAGTCACAAGCCATGCTTTGTATGCTGGGATTAGGCCTAAGAAATATTGATTGATTACCTTGTTATTAGGATGTGTAATCTTTGCCTTCACATGTCTTCACATGCCAACTTCTATGTGTAGCTATCTCATGTGTATCTATGAGTCTAAATTTATTCAAGAAAAGAACCCCATCAACTAGGTCTATTGGCTTAATCATGCCAGATTAAGGTCACTCCAAACCATATTTTAACATTTTTGAATCCTTTAAGAGATCTCCATTTACAATTATATGTTGGTTCCTGGGGTATAAGAGAACAGTCTTGATTGGGTATAAAATAAATAAGGTGGTAATGCTTTCCAAATTTCTAACACTGCATTCTTGATTACAAATGTTTGGTTCTTCCCATCAAGAAAAGTGAACAAATCTATCATTGTATCATTTTTTTTCTCATCTTCATATTCATGAATAGAAATATAGGCAAGGGATGACAGTACTGACTGGTGGCTAAAATATAAGTGCAAGCATATATTTATGGACAGGAAATATTTAGTTTATTCTCTGTCAAAACTACTGAACTTTGAGAGATGTGTCTTTGCAAAAATTGTTTTAGAAAATATAGATAATATGAGTAGGTAATGGTTTGTTAATAGTATTTTTCTAATTTATTCTAGAACCATGGTAATATTGTTTAAAAGAAAAAATTTAGTAACTTATTTTCAGTTGCCACTAGAAACAGTGCTCAAAAGAGTATGTCAAACAAGTTTTTAATAAGCATATATACAATTCACAACAAGCATGGTAGTTTAAGACATTACATCAAAACAAGGGAGGATGCTTAAAACATTTATAATGATATAACTTTAGGGATCATTTTAATTATTGTATCATTTTTATAGTGTTAAGGATATTTTTCACCTAGCATGAACTAAGCTTTGAAATAATGCATAGGGTATATTATGTGTTATATGTTAATAACCTGCTGTTGTATTTCATTTTTCCCAAGCCTTAGTAAATGTTATACTTTGTGTGACTTTAAGATCATACCATGCCATTGTACCTCCATTTCAAGTCCTTGCTAGGCTAACTATGTTTGATGGATCCCGTGTTTGGGTCCTCACATTCTCTCACTTATCTCTGCCATTATCATGTTATATGTCAAGGATGTGAAGTGGCTGCAACATGCCTGCTATTTTGTTGCCAAGCATTTTTAGCTATCAGTGCACGGGTTTGTTTTTTATTTTCTTCTTTTATAGTTAAATTCTCTCCATTTCTTTAATAGTTAAACTTACATCTTAAAATTTAGTGTGACTGAAACCTGAAAAGTTAACAAATTGTGTTTGTGTAGCCACAGAGATCACCAAGGAATGGATATAATGCCAACTAAACTTGTAAGATGGAATAAGATTTGCTCTGATTTCTGGAAAATATATCCCTATCCTTTCCTGGGAGATCCCAGATTATGTCAGAACTGGATATCGTGCAATCATCTTGTTACAATTTGGAACCAAAAGCATGCACATAAGCCAAGAATTGACGAAATACAAAATGAGTCCTAATGACACTGTTAGAATCCTGAAGCCAGGTCTGCCATTAGAGTTTCATATTTTGGGGCCCAATAAATTTAATTTTTCCTTAAGCCAATTTTGATTGAGATTCTGTCATTTACAACATAAAATATATTAACTAAAACAAAAAGACAATCTTTTAACCTAAAATTATATAAGGATATGCCAATAAAAACATCTGTTTTGTATTATATATATAATAGAAAGTAATATCTATAACATCTGCATCTATAACATGCTGACACAGATGTAAGGCTTTATACTAAAAGAAAAACACTGTGTCCCACAATATAGTTTCATCTGATAAATTCAGGAAAATCTATAGTTGATATCAGACCACATAGAAGTCTACCCATTAGGAAATCTGAAGTTTTCAGGAATGCATATGAGGACTGTACAGAGGTATCTTTCCACTTGGTTTACTAACTGATAAAAATTTGCCAACTCAAATCTTTAAGTAACGATGAACTATACAAAAGGTAGGGTGGAGAACACTGAAGTGGAAGAAAGTGAGGGAAGCAAAATATTGTGAGAAGAACTTGGTCATCTAAATCATGGATGGAAATAGAACATTTTCAGCATGCTCCCAAAGCAAGTCCTCTTTGAAAAAATTCATTCACGGGAGGTGGAAATTGTAAAGATATCAGTGTACCTTAGGGGATATTTAAATGACTTCTGTAGAAGGCTGATTATATTTGAAGAAGGAAATAGAGTACAGGGTAAAGCGTCCTATAGACAACTGACTGAAGGTCAGCCAGCTGGGTGTGAGAGGAACTTGAAATTATAAGAAGGGCCAAGTCAGATTAGGACCTTTGGGATGAATGGGTTTCTCTCACTCTGCTCTGAGTCTGAAGCATGGTGGGAATCATTCCATACCTTAATCTTCCTGCATTTTCATTCGAGGAACTCGGTAATAAAAACAAAGCAGTATTTAGAGGATCCAAAGATGATACTCTCCTTGGACAAAACAAAAACAAAACAAACAAACAAAATAAACAGGAAGACTGCAGGGGAGGAGGCTTGACAACTAACAAAAAAGAAAGAGGAGGGTTTTTGTTTTGTTTTGTTTTGTTTTGTTTTAAATGGGGAGCAGTTGCTTACTTATAAAGTAACTTAT
Source organism: Tokudaia tokunoshimensis (assembly GCA_036184795.1). Classification (NCBI taxonomy): domain Eukaryota; kingdom Metazoa; phylum Chordata; class Mammalia; order Rodentia; family Muridae; genus Tokudaia; species Tokudaia tokunoshimensis. The sequence goes on from BTHU01000014.1 coordinate 25,017,302, forward strand.
AAAGCAACTTATAAAAAAATCTGACATCAATGATTTAATATTCCAACATTTGGGGGAAAATAAAGGATGAAATAGGAGTAATATACACACAAGGCTATTTGGTGGAATGGAAAAACACTAGCAAATCTTCAATACTGTGTACATGTTTTGCAGCTGAGTCTGAAATGGGGGTCTTTTTTTTCTCTACTCCCAAATCTGCTACAATTCAATTCCAATTGTTGACTTCTCTTCCTACAAGATAATGTTGTTTTTTTTTTTCCATTTTTGTTCTCAGCAGAATACCTGCCATGAGCCTTGCCTAGGATCTTTCCTGCTAACATTACAATGGCTCTTCCGCTTGCTCCAGTAGTAGTATTTATACAATATTGTTCTTTAAAAAAATAAAACTGTATTTCTTTTACTGCTCTATCTCAAATTCTAATGACACATTAGAAACATGAAACACATATTTAAAAATATTAGTTGAGCACTTTAACTATTTTTCCTTAAGTTATGTAAACTCTATGTGAGTCAGAGAAGCAAATCTTATCCCATTTGTCCAACGAGGACATTTTTCAATAAGAAATATTAACAGATTATTTCCACTATAGCAGTGATATCAATCATCCAACAAAGAGTGCAAATGGATATTCCTACTACAAATACAATAATCTCTTTAACATGTCACACTGTTATATATTTTTATATAGTGTCCTGTGGTATTCTACTACAAACATGATATATTACTAGAAAGTCCCAAGCTAGAAATAAATTCAGTGCTATAGAAACGCGGTAATATAAGAGTTCACACTAAAGCAGTTCTATATATCCTAGCATTCTGAGGTTCTCTTACATTAGATTGTAATCACCTGGAAAATTTAATAAACAGATGGGCTAAAGTTGGTAAAGGAAGCTAAATATAAACTCATACAACTTTGCAGTTCTACATCTCTATTTTTAGGAAACTATTAAAATGAACATCTTAATATTTGTACTTTTGAACCCTAAAATATATTAAATGTATCTCGCTAGTTTCCTTCTCCCATACACTAGCCATCAGAAGGAACTAGAGGGAACTCTAACTCCGTCCGACATTCAGAAAATGAAGCCAAACAAGACTCAGACCTAGTCCTGGAAACAACCCATCTAGCAACTGCCAAATTTATCCTGGCAGCTCAAAATCTGGGAACATGGAAACCACAAACATGACCACAGCAGCCACATTCCAGGCTTTGTTTCATTCACTGGACATCTTGAATTCTAAACACCAGAAACATTGGCTGGGTAGTGATGCTTCTCCCTATACCAACATGAATAAAATCTAAATTTAGGAGAAACACAGACCTAGAATCCTAATGGCCTTTTTGTTCAGTCACAGATGCCTAAAAAATGACATCTGCCAAAGAAGAAATGGACAGTACTTCATCTGACCAGACACTTCAATTTAAGAACATTCTTCTTTTTACTTAAAAATCTACTTTCCAAATATTTGTTTATTTAGCTGGGTTTGTTTTCTTCCATGCATCTGTTCATATTTTAAGTTAAACAGTCTGATATGTTCTTGTTTCTGCTAGTTAAACTGTCAGTCTGATTACCACATTTATTGTTGTTAATTTCATTTTTAATTTTTCCATACAATATATTGTGATCATAGGATTTTTCTCTCACCAATGTCCTTCATAATTCTCACCTCCCCACTTACCTTCTTGGCTAGGCATGACCATCATCAATTTGAAGCAGAGAAGATGTAATACCCACAGGAGACCCTTAAGAAATAGGGGACATTAATATTATCTCATAGAAAAGCCAAGAAGGATCATGATTCTCAAGAGACTTACAAGATTGCAATTGCAACTAGATTACACAGGCAGTAAATAATTGACTCAGAGGACCTCTTGGTTTTAGAGCTGCCCACAAGTCACTTGGAGGAATTTCCAGTGTTTGAGCTGTCTGTGAGTTAACTATCCTTCTAGAACTAACCCTAATAAGCCAGATGGAGGTAATAATTCTTTTGGTATATCAGTATCTTTGCATCACGTTAGGAAAAGTCATGTAAAAGATCTGGAATATTACATTTCTTAGAATTGACATTGCTCCTACTATATTTAGGACCACACTGAGTACTTTTGTTATAGCTTTAGAAGCTTTGGCGGATATTCTTGGTTGTCAACTTATCTGGAAGTGACCAAAAATAGAAAGCACATGAGTGAAGGATTTTTAATTTGATGTAGGAAGATCAACTGGATCCTGAAGCAGAAAATCACACCGGTACTGGACAACATGCTTCGCTGAGTGCCTATATAAGGACATGGAAGAAGGATGCTCTTGATCTTTGTCTACTTGCACTTGCTTTGCTGGTAAGTCTCTTCCATCATTAACATCCTGTCCATTTGGGATTCTAGCATATACTGAAGACCAGCTGGGGCATGCAGGCCCATGGACTAAGCATCTTTCTGATTCTTGACTTCCCATTCACAGCCAGTCATTGTTGGATTACCTGGACTGCAGCCTATGAGTTATTCTAACCAATCTCTTTTCTGTATATATAGATTCACTCTGTAAGTTTTGTTACAGCAGAGAATCCTGACTAATACAGAAGCAGACAAGCTTGAGATAAAATTGCAACTGTACTACCTGCTTATAATGTGATATTGAACAAAAGATTCAGTGTCTCAAACTCTTAGCATTGCCCTGGATGTGTACTGCAGATGACAACACCATGTAAGGTCATTGTAAAGATTCATTAATGGTAGGAAAAAAATATTTGCATGTGCAGATAGCGTTAATCAGTAATAATCTACAATTGTTTATTTCCATATGTCTGTTTCTGTTCTGGACAAAGCTGCCCTGAAGTCAGTCAGATGATCTCTTCACAAAGAAGGGGCTGCCTTTACTCTTTTCATTACAGAAAGCTGCTAACACTGACTATCCCAAGACAAGTATTTCTCCTTTAAAACACAGAAACTGCTGTTTCTCTAGGAATGGTCAAAACATTCCAGCTTCTACTCAATATCTCTCAATAGTTCTCTATAAAAACATACATAATGGATAAAGGTTTAATAAGAGCCAAATAACAGAACACTGACTATATAGCCACTTGAAGATGAGTTGAGTACAAATTCCAAACTTTGTCTCTGTTTTAAAAGCTCCTGAGTAGTACAAATTTTGCTTGGTAAAAGCAAACATAGATATCTTTTTTTCCTACAAAAAAGAAACAATAAAGGTAATTCTTCAAGTTATTTTGCTCCTCATTGTGAATAACTTTGAGTAAAATCAAGAACACATGTTAATCAAAAGAAATTGTGTCTTCCTCAAAATTTTCTTCATATTTCAAAATTTCTACCTTCAGTTCTATTTTATTTCACATTGGCTGTTGTAAAACAAGGGATCTTCAGGATGAAGACTGATGAAGAGAAGGAAGACAATATCTCAGAAAAATCCTCCTCAGGGAGAGCACTCATGGCCTCCGTATGAATGTTTAACTTAAGTATTATACATTTATTCTTCTTTGAACTTATTCTGATACTCAATGTCCCCAAAAGCTCTTGTGCTCAATAACTAAGCTAGCTAAATAGTCCCTAGCTAATGGTACTATTGCAAAGAGTGGAATATTTAAGAGATTGAGCCCAATTGCAGGGTGGCAGTAGGCCTTCAAAGGACATATTGCAACCCTTGCCTTTCAACCTTTCTCATTTTTCTGTTTTCCTTACACTGTCTGTAGGTATCTGTAATCATCATGAAATTCAGTTAATCATTTTACATAAACTTTCTCTATGCTCCTAAGGTAAAACCAAACATACCTACACACCACTATCTTCTCTTCGCATTGTCATTTTTGTGATCCTCAAAGTCAAAGGCTGTTTCAGAAATGTAAGTATTCTTTGCCTCCATACTTTTGGAAACTTGCAGGGCTATTTCTAAAAAGTTAAGCAGAGCAAAATTAAGTAAAATTAAATATTTATATAACAATATGCCCTATAATCTTTAACAGTAATATCCAGTATAAGTGCATGTGGGAAAAAAATTAGACACTATTCTTGTGCAGCCTTCTATTTATAAATACCCTGTCACTGTTTTAATTTTCCTGTAACGGTAGATGAGAAACATCATCCAGAAGAATTTTACTACAGCCATAAAATTTAGCACTAAATCCAGGCATGTCTTTCTCCATAACTATCAACAATATATCCTATGTGTAACTGATTCACAAAATATAATAATTCATCAAGAAATAATTATATCTGAAATTATCTTTTAAACTAAAGGCTCAGATGTATCATTAGAATGAGAAATCTCTACTTACAAAAAATATTTAGAAGAACAAAAGGAAATTCAGAATTTTTGATGACAATGCTTAATTATTTCCTTTTGTGAGCTGTTCTATTCTGAACTATACAAATAATGGAAAGAATTGTGAACCTCAGAACATGAAGTATCTATGATCACAATATTATAGCAAAATTATTCCACTCTAGTTGGACAAGTTTCTTGAGTTCATGCGCCCTCATATTCTCAGAGTTAAATGAAAATACAAAAAAAGGAAACTATTTCATAATATTTATCATGGAGGGAAAACTTTAAAAATCTCTGTATAGCCAAATATCTGCTGGTAATCAAGTATTCAATACATGCTACTTATCATTGTCATCATTAATATTTCCATACAGAAGAAGCAGAGAGTACCTCAATGTCAGGATATCATCTTTTACAGCATCTTCTTGCTTGTGCTCCACCACTTTTGATTAGAAACACTATCCAGTTGATGTTTTAATGATGGGCTCTACTAGAATATCTACACCATAGTGACATTATGTGAGTTATTTTTCTATGAAATCTTTTAAAATTCATCACTTCTTGTACAGATCTTCTGATTTCTGCCCTCTTCACTGCTCATTGGATTATTACAATAGTTTTTCTTTTTCTAATCTTATTCCTTATAGTATGTGCCCAACAGGGTTTCCAAATAGTAAGTTAAAATACCTAACTATTACTTTTATTATTAGAATATTATTAGAAAAAGCAGCTCCATCAACCTGTGGAGTGGTGACAGGTGATGAATGTTTAGCCAGATAATTATTCCTAATGAATACTAATGTAAACATTCTTTGTTGTAAACTTCTTATTTGATTTATGATTTGAATTTATGTGTAAACTTGTGATGACCTCTTTAATATGTGATCATGTATTCTAAAAGATGTATAAATGCTGAGGACAAAGAGAAGAGGGCACTCTCTCTCCATATCCCTCCCCTCTTTCCTTAGTCCAATCCCCTTTTTCTTAAGAACTTTCATAGGAAAGTTTCTTTAACTTAGAAATAAAGGCCAAAATCACTTTACAAAGTATCTTTTTTTCTTCCTAGGATTTCAACTAGCTGACTGAAAGTTAGAGCCACACAATTCCTGCACATGTAGAACAAAGGCTACATTACTTAGTATCCCACTGTTAGGCTCCAGGTGTTAATCGCCTAAACCAGTGACTTTTAACCCTCTGAAAGAGCAAGAAAATTTTTAGGACTTTTTAGAAGTTATCATCAGCATATGGTACAGTTAAAGAGCTAGACATGAGGAGACCATCAGTCTTTAAAGCTGAACCAGAGTCATACTCTGTGTCTCATTTAACCCACTCCAGGCCAGGAGGCTGGGCAAAGAATAAATGGCATTAAGCATTGAAAGGTAATTGAGCACTAACAAGAATCTTTATCAGATATGCCATTCACTGCTATTTCCTCTCTTTCACATTTTTTTCTATTTTCTTAATCAGACTCTTTCTTGGAGCCAATGGTTGGAAGTTTTCAAAATTTCCAGTTGTTCTTCTGATGTGGATATGCTTGTGATATTGCATCTAAGACATTAAGCCCTAGGTCCCAAAGATTTTCTCTTATGCTTTTTTTTTTCTTTTTAGATGTGTTATAATTCTGAATAAGATTTTCTGAGGTAATTCTGGATGAACTGTGAAATGTGAACCAAAATTCATTACATTAAACTATAAATGAGTAATTGCTTCAAAAACTTTTGTTAAAGAGAACATACTTTCTTCATTGAATGTGTTTTAGCCTTTGAAAATCAGGTGGCTTATTCTTGTATGCAGTTGTTATTCTGGGAGATTAAGCATTTATACAGTACTAGAATTAAGCTCTTGGAGAGATGACACGGTGGTTAAGAGCACTTACTGCTCTTCTGGAGACCAGACTTGGGTTTGCATATCAACATAAAGACTCTCATCTTCCTGTTTGCATACCAACATAAAGACTCTCATCTTCCTGTTCAAAGTATCATATTCACTCTTCTGACTTCTGAGTGCTTACATATACACATGGAGCACATGAATACACTCAGAAACACAAACATTCACTTAAAATAAAAATTTAACAATACTAGAATTAATTTTTCCACATTTTTGTTTTTCAACCATTCATTTTAAGTATCTATGTTTTGGTCCAATAATATATAAAGAATAGAAAAATTGCAAAATATGTAAGGTTGTTCTAATATAACCTGCTTCCCCTCAATAAAAAGTATATTTGAAAATATTTAAAGTATATGTTTTATTTTCTTTTTTAAGAATTCTGCCTTCATCTGAGTAATAAAACTGAAATTATCCTATATCATAAGGTTATAATTCACAATATAAATTACTGTTATGTAATTAGTCAAAATACTCAAAAACTGTCTGATACATCTTCTATATTTTACTGAAATGACATATCATATGGAAGCTATGCAATTAATTACTAAAAATAGTGTATTCTTGAGCTGAGAATATTTTCTTAGTGAATTATCTTGACTTATACAATTTTTAACACTGTTCAGATGCTTGCCAGAAGTGTTTGTACATGTGAAGATGATTTGAAATTTAATACAACCCCACTTAATTCTGCTTACAGAATGTACCTTAAAAAAAATTAATCACCAATGTTCAACATAAGTTAACTATGTTTCTCTGAAGAAAGAACCTAGTTCCATGGAAGTAATCAGGTTTTATTTTTACTCTCTAGTAATTTATAAACCATGCTGTTCAACTCTCTAGAATGAGAATATTAAAAGCCAAATGAGTATTTGCTCTTTCTTTTCCAAATGTATTCACAGAGCTCATTGCTTAACTGATGCTTAGGTTTGAGGCTGGTCTTTTCACTCTTCTCATAGAGACTACAGAAATATTTGCAAACATACCAAATAGAACACTACCTACTCTCCGTGAGTCATTTCTAATATATAAACATGAGTTACATTAATAAAATGCTTTCATCTTTTGTGACAGAATTAGAATTATAAACTAAAACAGTATCTCTAATATTACCATATTTACCCTTTATAATTGACTTTGAACTGTAGAAAATTCTGTTATATCTATTATCCATTATTTAATAGTATAAATGCATATGATTTAAAATTCTAGAGTGGACTACAGACAAAGCTCATTTTTAGATTATGTGCTTAGTATACACAAAGCCTTTGCTTCAATTTCCATTCATGAATGGAAACATTTCAATTGAGAATTAATTTTTTTCTGAAATATATGACCAAATCTATTGTTTGATATTGTTCTTAGGCAATCATGTTAGGAGAATCGCCATATATAGTCTCTATCTATAGATATAGCTACAGATAGAGCCCCCATAGATACATGGTCTTAGTAAATCTGACAGCTGCCTGTTAGTCAGAATTTTGTTTGGCAGCAGAGCTAATTAGGGGATTGTAATTCAATCCTGAGCAAGCTTAATCTCAAGGTTTGGTGGGTTTCTCCCCACTGTGACTAGAGAGTGTGTTTATAACAGCACTTTTTCTGCATCTGTATCCTTAATCAAACAAGGTTGTGTTTTATGTCAAATAAAGGAATCTCTGAATAGCTACTGCATTCTGCTCTAAATAGGTAGTCACAGCCTCTTCTGTGTCATTTTCTACATCATTTCTGCTTGGTAACACAGGTACCTCTGCCCATACAGGATGGCATTCTAATCTCCAATAGCTGGGAGTTAAGCTAACCCTGATGGTGAACAGAAGCAGAATCTTGGGTGTGTTGGCACGGATGCTAAATCTTTTCCTGGAAAGAATAGAAAGGTCCTCCACACAAAAATGCCTGTCCTCTGTAAATGTTACTTCAAAGAAGTCTAATGCAAGGCAGTCTGCGAGCCAGTGGAGTAATTGCAGATGCATAGACATTTGGGGGCTAGTTTGTGATAATTCACAAGCACTTGGAATCAAGGACCAATTCTGATGTTCAGGGGGAAAAAAATCTCACTAACTTTAAAGAAGCAAGCAAGCTAACCCTGATAGTCAAGATGGGCCAAACTTAGATTTCGTTCTTGTTTTTACACACCTCTTCCTGGGTTACTCGCAAAAAGGTATTTATTTTTAAAAATACAAAATAAAATAATAAAATAAGAACAATCTGGAAAAAAAAGTCTACCACCTTCTTCTGTATGATATAAGCTTCTTCTCACTGTGCTTTAGAAACTAATTCCTAGTAACTATTTTTCTAGTAAACTAGAAAAATTACATTACACTTTTGGGTTTTGTAGCAATGTCTGCTGGTGTCAATGTCAAATGCTCTTTAGGCTGAAACTCCTAAAATGAATGTGAAGTTATTTATTTTATAAATAACCATGAAAGCTATAAGACTCAATATCTTTGTTTTTAAGGTTTAATTATCACTTCAATCTAGAACAAATTGTAATTAAATAGGAACCGTGAACCAGCAAGTTTTGATAATTTTAAAATGTTCCAGAATTCTAAATGAAGCATATATTGCACACACACATACACACACATACACACATGCACACACACATGCATACACACACACAGAGAGAGAGAGAGAGAGAGAGAGAGAGAGAGAGAGAGAGAGAGAGAGAAGAACAAAAGAGAGAAAAAGAGTACTTTATTATTCTCACATCTACCTCAACATAAATTCCATGTTTGTGTCTTTATATGCATTATACAAACACATATACACATGCATAGTACAATGTTTGCAATAAAATCAATGATCATACATTTTCTAAGGTTATGATAAATGTGTAATGTATAAGCATTTCTTTTATTCACTTGATATTGATCATCAAATAGCTTTTTCCATTACATATTCAAATGCATTGATGAAGTTCAATAGATTTGAACAATTTTTCCATTTATATGCTATCTGGCTTGAGGTGATTGGCAGACATGGTGAACTCAATTGGCACATGTTTACTGAAGTAAATTGGTAGTTCCTTAAATATAGCATTTAATCTTAAATACTCTGTGATTAAGTTAAAGCTCAGTGGACTATAAACTTGAAATCTAAAGTTCCTCCAAGTTTAAGACTTAACTGCAACAAATTGCAATGTTTTCAATATGCAAATCATTCCTAGGTAGATAGGAAATATTTCTAATTTTTCATAAAGCTGCTTAGTAAAGCATATTTTATGTTATAGCCACTGACTTGTGATATTTTGCAGATATAATATACTTTAAAAACATTCTTTCATAATATATAAGGAATAAAGTAGGAAGTTCAGATAATCAATTTTTCTGTTTACTTACAAAGAGGTTGGTTAGTTAGACAATTGTCATTGTCCTAAACACTTTTTTCATGCCCCAAAGGATACATACATGAATGTGGCCCTACCCAGCAGGATGATTAGGAAGAACTTCCAGACCTGGGATGCACAGGGATACATTTGTATAGTAGAAAACTGAAGGACAGGAGCAAACCCAGAATGAGGTCTGATGGAAGAACTGTAGACTTAATATAAAGTCTTTAAAATACATCAGATGATATCTTAGGTTTACCTTACAGTCATTGTCAGTTAAAGTTAACAATTTTAAGTGAAATGGTTAATTTAGAATTAGCTGAAATATCTCGCCCAACAATTGGGTTCAAAATTCCCACATCTTACAACTGCATTCGGATGCTTCATTTGGTAAGTTTGGAATCTTCAGTATAGCAGCCCTGTCTTGTATCTCCTCCGAAGTGAGACCGTGGTGGATCTGATCAGCACATGGAAGAAACTAATGTTCTATTTTATATGTAGAGGTATTTTGCCTGAATCGATGTCAGTACGTCAAAGGCATGCCTGGTGCCTGCGCAGGACTGAAAAGAGCATCAGATTCCCCTTAAATGGCCTTACATACTGTGCGTCCTCACGTGGATGATGCGATTTAAACCTGGATTCTCAGGATGAACAGCCAGTGCTCTCAGTCCTTGAGCCATTTCGTCAGCCTCAGGAATTAATTGTTCACATTGAAAGCAACATTTGGGAAGCACAGGACCTAAGGCAGCAGGCTGAGATCCTTCTAGAGGTAGAGACACAAATAAGCTAGCCTTTTGTCTAGAAAGGCATATGACCCTCTAGATTCCCGATCTTCTAGGATTCTTTTTCTCTGTCAATTGATCTAAATTAAAGAAAATCAAGGTTTAACTCTGAACATTTTTTCCAAGGCCTAGTCACAGACGCTGGGATCTCCTACTCTAAAACTAACAAACGACTTATAAAGCGAATGAAAGTGTCTTGAAATGCCAAATGCGTCCTGATTTCCACCACCGCTCTCCCGGCTTCCTCTGGGCTTTCACAGGACTTGCCAGATGAAAAGGAAGCTCAGTACCGCAAACACACAAAGGAGAGAGGAAGAAATCTAATGTGACAAAACAAGAAATCTTTCAACCATATAAAGAAACAGCAAAAAGACAGTTTTTTTTTTCTTTTAAACAAGAGCTTTTACCCTTTCCTTCCCCTCTTCCGCTTTGGCCCTCTCGACTCTCAGGTTCCATTGTGTCTATTAACCACTCCATTGTGTCCTTACCCTTTCATCTCTGAGCCCGAACAAAGGGGAAAGGGGATATCTTTACATTTTCTTTAATCTAATTCTAGATTTGAAAGGTAGTCCACTAATACAAATACTCGATGCATCTTGAAAACTCCTTGAACCGAATTAAAATTCAGGAATCCAAATGAATTAGGTTAGTGTTGTTGTTGTTGGGTTTTTTTTTTCTAAAATGTGAAAGTATCTAACCGCCTCTGTAAGAGAATCTCTTAGCGATTTCTTTGCTTGTAGTCATGAAAGTCATCCTACAAAATCCTTTCAGATATAATAAAGTTGATCAGATGAATGCAGAACACCGTTGCTTTAAATGAAGCAGGGTCTCAATAGTTTGCTTATCAGAATCTTTTCAGTATAATATCCCCCCAAAAAACTTTCCATCATAAAAGGATCTTATCAAACTACCCACTGATAATTTATGTCTACAAGTTATTTTAATACAGTACTTCCATAATGGTTAAGTTTCTTCATATTCAACATAGCTTTTAAAAGGGTGAGTACAAATAAAGGCTATGCTGAAGCAGCGTATTCCAATTATTAGGCAAAATTTCAAGAACTTGTCAATCTATCCTTTCTTCTTAAAGCCCCTGTGATGAGAATACAAAACGAAAACGCAATGGGAAGGAATAGGCATTGCCTCTCAATCCTCAAATCTCTTGCGTAAGAATGGGCTAAAATCATGTACCACCACCTTTCTCTTAAGGTTTATTTATTTCTACTTTATGTGCATTGGTGTTTTCCCTGCATGTATGTCTGTATGAGGATGTCAGATTATCTAGAACTCAAGTTACAGACAATTGTGTGCTGTCATGTGGGTGCTGGAAATTGAATCCAGGTCCTCTGGAAGAGCAGCCAATGCTCTTAACCGCTCTTCAGCTCCCTGAAATACCTCTTGACTCTACAATTTCTTGTGTAAGAATGATCCAATAATACATAAAACATATGAATATAACAACTTATGAAGCTATTATTTGCCATACTGTAATTATAGAATGCCTGTAAATCACTCAAAATTATTTGTGTGACATATGTGTTGGGTAAAATAGTGCCATATTTTGGTGCCGCCCATTTACTGAAATTAGAAATCTCCATGTGGCATAATTCTGTCCACATGGCCCTCAGGAAACATCTAAATCACAGAATTACTGACTAAAAATACATCAGCCATTTGACTATGTATGTAAGATCTCATCTGTACCCCCAACTTAAACAATTTATGTTAAAAAATACTTAGAAAATTGGCTAATTAATGAGTTATTTGGTCTATTTTAAAGGTTACTCTCAGTTACCTGAACATAATAATCAAACATAATAATAATTTTTAAAAGTATTTATGTTTAAACATCATACCCAAATATGTACTAGTTGATGGGCATAAAATCAGGGATAACTTCAAATTAACTACACATGAGATAGTGAGTTTGACTATACAATAGACAAGGTCACAGAAGTTAATCTTGATCAAATTGGGTGATATATATTTCATTGCATTTTATTCTATTTTCTTTCATAATATAAAACAAAGAATGGCTTGCATTCTCTTTTTTATCCTTAAAATAGAAAGGTAAGGATTGCTATTTGTTCTTTCGCTGACAATGCTCCATTTTTCCTACATTAGAGTTTAATGAATAATTGCCTTTTTTCTCTTTTACAAGAATAGTATTTGCTTTATAACTCCTTAATATGCTTTGTACCCACAATACTTTTTTATTGGCAATCTATGTATTTCTAAAGAAGACAGGAGAAAATCATTGAATCCCATTCTGTGTTCTTTAAACTGTTCCCATCTCTCTTCATTCCAAAATCAGTGGAATCATGAATTTGCTTGTCTGTAATCACTGAAGTCATTTTTAATGGTTTTATTTCTCTGTAGATAGGAAACTACTGCATGGGCTAGTAATATAGTCCAAAGAATAAAGAAACTGCTGTGTAAGCCTAGCCTCCTGTGTTGAAGTCCTGTAAGAAATAAAAAGGTTGAAGGAAAGAACCAACTCCAAAGTTATGCTAGCTTCCACATGGTGTAGTGGCATCAGCCTCTGTCCACCACACATCATATTACACACACACACACACACACACACACACACACACACACACACACACACACACGTACAGAGTAATGGTAAGTAAACTGTTAGAAAGAGAAAAATAAAAAATAATTATCAACCTTGGCCACCAAACATACACAACTATATTTCACCAATCAAAATCAAATGCTTAAGATACAATAGTTCTATTTTTTAATTAGATATTTTCTTTATTTACATTTCAAATATTTCCATGTTTCCCCTCCACAAACCCTTTATCCCATCCTCCCGTCCCCTGATCACTAACCCACCCACTCCTGCTTCCCTGTCCTTGCATTCCCCTACACTGGGGCTTCTCCTCTCATTGATGTCCAACCAGGCAATCCTCTGCTACATATGCAGCTGGAGCCATGGGTTCCTCCATGTATACTCTTTGGTTGGTGGTTAATTCCCTAAGCTCTGGGGGTACTGGTTGGTACATATTGCTGTTCCTCCTACAGTGCTGCAAACCCCTTCAGCTCCTTGGGTCCTTTCTCTATCTCCTCCATTTTTAAAAAGATTTCTTATACCATAAAATTATGCAACTCAAAGATATAAGATAATTAACTTCTACATATATGTATATAAAATGTTATATATGTTGCATAAAACATATTTATACATATATGTATATCTCACACACACACACACACACATACACACACAAGCACATCTCCCAGTCAAATGTTTCCATAGAGGATGTCTGTTCTACAATCATTATGGACTATAATGTTTGGTTTATTCCTGAGCATCAGAAAACAAGGATCATATAACATGGAATCTGTGATCCAGCTCCTTTTTCTCAGTATTGTTTCTGTGAGATTTACCTATGCTATCTTATACAACAATATGTCATTTTGTCATTTCTATGGAGGACTGGGTCAGATGAATTTACTAGAAATTATTTATTCTTCCTATCGATGAATTATTACCTTATGATTGGGATATGAAGCCACACTTATTTCTACTACCACCACCAACAAAGGCTGATGTGTTGAAGCCCTAGTGTCTAGCTGGTGGCAACACTAGATAATGAGACCACTAACTTTGTGAATGAATTAATGACTGATTCACTATTAAGAGGTGGGTACTAATTTGAGGAGGTTGTTCTTGGAGGACATGTTCTTGCTTTTGTAAATCTTCTAGTTCTCTACTTAAAATTCCTTTGAATTATATTCCTTAGTTATTTATATTTTTAATCAATTTTAAGTCACTTATCATGCTTATTACCTACCAGGAGCCCCGGCTGCTTGACCTAAGCATCACCATTTTGTCTCTTAAGGCCTGTATAGCACTAACAAGTTAAACTTCTATTCTGATTGGGTTTCATTTCTTGGGTTTCTTCTAGGTAGAAGAAGCTCTTCTCAGAATTCATGATGGACTTGCAGTTAGGACTTGGTTCAGAATAACCCTTGCCTAGCCACAGATTCGCCTGGAAGAACATCTGCTACAGGCTGATATTCCCCAAATAGTCCCCTTTTGCCGTTAAAATGGACTGCTTTCGCTTTCAATAAACGAGGCTTGATCAGAATGTTGTCTTGCCTCTATTTCTCTTGCCTTTTGCCTCCTCATTCCCACCCCCTCTCTTAGAGACCCTGTCTACTGTCCGGTGGACCGGGGCAATTACCATTTTTAAAACTAAATATTTTGGCCAGTTCTAATATCAAAAAGTAGGGCATTATTTGTCAGCCACAAATATATAGTTCTAATAAGTTGATTAACATATATTGTAGGTCAAGAAACAGTATGTTGGTTAGAATCCTTCAAAGTTTATTATCATTGTATTTGTTGTTTTATTTGGGATTTGTTGTTGTCGTAAGTACTGTAAATGCTACAAAATAAAATGTTACTCTACTCCATCATATTACATAAAGACTGCAGAAAGTGAGGCAAAATCCACAGAAAACATTGACTTTGGTTTTAGAGGTTTCTGGCTAACACTTCTCACATTTCTTATGTTGCCAGTCAAGTTGCAAACTGGACTCCTGAAAGTATTGAAAGATACTTTCTATTTCCAAATCTAAATCTGTCACTTCTAATTCACTGCAGGTGGAAAATGAAAAATGGGAATCCGTATATTTCTAAGTTTCTTCAGTCATCACCCTGAGACAGCCACCCAACAGAGACCTTGTCTTGCTTCTCCTTTGCGATTAAAACAAATTACTACCAATTTAGTGGCTAAATGCAATGCATTTTGTACCATACTGGAAACAATCAAACTTTTCCCAGAAGGTTTTAGAAAAGAAAACATACATTCCCTAGTCTCCAGAAGCTGCTCATACCCCATGACTTCTAGAAACACCACTCTGTCCCATGATGCATTTTGATATCCTCTATATCTATAACCTTCCTACATCATTACAAACTTTCAAATTGGGGGGGGTGTTCTACGATGATCTCCCCATTTCATCCCTTATTAGAATTTGACCATAAAAGTGGACATGCTCCTGGTTTTGATGATAGGGAGCCGCTGCAAAACTAAGGTCCATTCAACTGATTTTGGTTCAGAAGATGCAGAAAACTCACACAAAATGTACGGAAATGAAATAAGGAAGTTCCACAGACATAACCATACTACACTGAGATCTATAACTGAAGAAAAAAAATCAAATGCCTCTAAATGAATCTGGAAAATTTGGCATGTATTTAGTAGGGATAAGGGGGAGAATGAGGGAGAGAAAGAGAAAGAAAGAGAAAGAGTGGAGAGAAGAGAGGAGAACAGTAAAAGGAACAGAAAATAAAGAGAAATAAGGCAGCTTTAGGGAATAAAGGAGAATAAATGATCCAGTCGATGAAGGAAAATAAAATCACAGCTGAGAAAGAAAAGGGAATAAAATAAAATAAAAATGGAAATATTTTATATAATGGAAATATGAAGGAAAATAATTGACTAAGATTTTTTGCATTAAAAACAATAAGTATAGTTTTGGAGTCTATTTCAGTTATAAGAAGAGAAAGAAATGCTTTTAAAATGCCAATTGATTTGGTCACAAATAATATGATTATTCCTACATATAATATGTATTAGTGATGACCTTATGACCTAACTTCATAAAGTGCTATCAGAATGACACAAAATTAAATATTACTCCTTTCTTTAGCACTAAGGAGTTCAGTGGGTAGAAGGCTTGCCATGCAACCATGAGAACTAACTGTGCAGTCTCAGAACTTACCCAAATGTCCTGTCTGACATCAACATGTGTAATGTGAGTACTGAGGAGGGGAGGGCAGAGATGGGTAGAACCCTAGAGTTCACTGAACAGTTAGTTGGTCTAGCCAATCACTGAACACCATGCTTGTTGAGAAATTAAATCTCAATTAAAAAAAGGCAGGAAGATATCTAAAGTCTTTTGGCTACACACACACACAGACACAGATACAGACACAGACGCACACACACATATATACACACACACATACACTGACATGTACACACACACACGCGCGCACACACACGCACACATGCATAAACACACACCCATGCATTTCTATGTCTAATGTAAAAATCATAACTAGATTTTTTTAAACAGCACTTAATTATTTTCTAACTAACTTAATTTTTTTTAGTATGTAAGCCAGGAAAGTAATTGGAGAGCAAGTTAACTAAAAATAATTTGGGATATCTTCAACAAGCAATAATAGTCATGAAAACAGTGAGTACATTAAATTATTTAATATTACAGCGTGCGTGTGTGTGCGTGTCTGTGTGTCTGCATTTGAATGACGTGCATGTGAGCACAGGTGTAGATGTCAGATGACAACTTTGTGGAGTCAGTTCTTTCTTTCTATCTTTTTGTGGGCTCTAGGGATGAAACTCAGATCGCCAGGTTTTTATGGTAGAGTTCTTCACCTCTTGAAACATCTCACCAGCCTACTGAGTACTTCTCAATGTTCATCAAAAATCCAACAAACTACTTTTCATATTTCAGTGAACACCAAATCAAAATCTGTCAACCCACTATGACATGAATAATTGTGGCATATGACTGATTATTTTTGTGTATAAGTCACTCAAACTTCTCGAATCCACTTCCCTTTTTAGTATATTTTTTTTAAAAAAATCATGGAAACAAAATTGTTTCTTATTATGATTTTAATACATAACATAGTATGAGAAGGAACAAACTTGACCACCTCCCCCCATGGTAGCACTGGAAAATCCTTCATGCCTAGAATTTCAAACCCTATGTTAAGTACTTTTTATTCTTTTATAAACTGTTATATCTTAAAAGTATTTTTATTAATTTAAAAACCTTTGTCATCTTTGGTAGAGCTGGTAGGGTGATCAGCTCACATACCATGTAGGCTCAGATCCAGGGCTTTGAGTTAGCCCTCACCTCAGCATCTATTGATGAACTGCTGGAGCACTGAGGAGGCCCATCCTGGAGAGCCAAAACTGGAGGATCTCCATGACACAGGGCAACAACAGGATATCTGAGAGGAGGTTCAGTGAGGATTTGATATTTATACTAAAGCCAGAGGTCTCAAACCAGACCAAGGACTCATAAGAATGATTGTTTGCAAACAGAAAAATGTGGATAAAGGGGTACACTGTGGGACACACCATGACACATTATAGCTTCCACATTGAGATATTTTTTTCTTTTGAGCAAGAAATTATAGACATGAAAGACCTAGGTACTAGGAAGAGGAAATGTGTCAAATTGGGGTGCATGATGTAAAATTAGCAAAGAATCAATAGTAAAAAACAAAATCTTTCCACTTCTCAAACATTCTAAGGTCAAAATGTAAGTTATGCCAGTTAATAAAAGTTCAGTATCAGGGTCATAACACTAATGACCAATTGTTCTACAGAAAAATTTGCCCAAGATTTTAATATTAAAAATAGTGATATCTAGACATGTTGGCACACATCTTCAATCCAAGCACTCAGAAAACAGGTACAGGCAAATCTCTGTGAGCTTGAGGAAAGACTGGTTTATCTATGGGGTTCCAGGCCAGTCAGGACTCTGTCACAAAGAAAAACAAAACACCGTAGTGATGATCATATGTAATTTGTTTAATATTTGATTACAAAATGTACAAAATTTAAAAAATGAACTAAGTTTTAATTGGAGAGCCTAATAATTTACAAAAAACAGGAACATGATGTATTTAACTTACGAGTGCTCAAAACAGCTGGAACTGAAGTTCAATTTCAACATTATTATGTTGATTAAATTGTTTTCTCTCAAGTCGCTCTAGGCAATTAACAAGGGAAAAAGCTTGGAGGTTTGAGAAGAAAGAAAAGTGAATTTCATCCTATTTTTCCTTCCCAGGGGCTAGAATAAATAATTTCTCAGAGAATGAGACACAGTGAAATAAGTAAACTCGATTGCTTCACAGATTTTGTCTTTTTAACCTTAGTCCTTAGCAATTAACCCTTAATAATTAAAGCCACATCACCCATATAAAGGATGGTATTCTCCCAAGAGAGTCCTTTCCTTGTCTGTGCTTTAATGAAACTGCTTGATAGGAAATATAGTCTTTTTTGGATATGATTCTGGACCTACTAGATGCAAGGTTAGCTTTTGTTTCAAGAAGGTATTAGATTAAATCAAACTATTGCAAAAAAATTATTTCCGATTCTGTATTGCCCCATAGGAAAATAAAATAAGATAAAATAAAATGGTTTCCTACGATCAGTGTCATTCTAATCAGTGTCATATTCTATTACTAGAACAGACATAGCTTAGCAGAATTTTGGCAATCTGTTGAGTGATGGAAGAAAGACGCATACAAGAAGAAGTAAATAATCATCCAAATTTAAAGGGAACTAATTTCTATCTTATGAATGGCTAGGAAAAACTTAAGTTCAGAATTTAATCTCATTTCCAAATTTTTAAAACTTCAAGGAAACCCAAAAGTATCCTTAATTTCTTAGCATGCTCAAAGGGTATCCCTTGGAATCCCTGTACTGGATTTCACTGGACTGAGAAGAATATTTTAGACTTTAAAGTTGAATTAATTGGGTACTAAATCTATTTATATTTTAAATTATAAATGAAAAACCTTAAATAAAAGTTCATGCCACCTACTAAGGATCACCAAGAAAATTGTTCTCATAACTATCATTAATGTATATGGTATTAAATTAAGAGAACTGCAACAATGCTGTTGTTTTAATAACAGTCTAACTCCCACAAAGCTTGGAAAATGGAGGATTCCCAAATATTATTCATTAATCATTATTCATATCCATGTTGCCCCAGATTCCTGTTATCTGAAGAAAATTTTATAATATAATGATAATATGATGAAATGGGTTTAAAAAAATATTTCCAAGGTGAAATCTTAGCAGGCTGCCAATTAGGTTTTCAGAAGCAGGATGGTGGAGCTAAACCTCATGAGGTAAAGATCGGTTAATACAAATTTTGTCAATTACAAGACCCTCAAAATTGGAGGGATTCGTAGAAGAGGACTGGTCAAATGCTTTTCTGGTTCCAGAAAGTAATATTTGTGGTGAGCCATCTTCATTCAAGTCTATACTTGAGATGCGCAGTGTCCCATGTCTGCATGAGCTCCCTTGATTCATTATCTGTTATTTTAAACTCTTAAGCACAGTTTATGTGCACATTGCTTGCCACCTTCAAAACTATCTATAAAAGAAAATTTTCTTCTCAACTGCTTTCTGTTTATGAGCTAGAAAATTATCCTACGTAGAATCTTGAATCGAAATCATACTTAACCCTTCTAAAACATGACTGAAAATCTAGCAAAGAAGAGGACTACACAACACCTCTTCAACTGTGCCCCTTGTCCTTTTTCCTTACCCCCCACCCCTCTTCACAAGACAGAGCGATGTTGCCAGTCCAAAGACCTGATTTCTGGAGATCTTCCTACCTCAACTGGCTTAGTATCCAGGACTTTGGGTATGCACCAAACATATCCTTTTAAAAATGTTTACACTTTTTCTTTGAATAACTTCTTCTGTAACCTTTTATTTTCAACACATGCAAGAACACTATCAACAATTCCTTCTTCTACCCTTTGATGTGTTCTTCCCTTCCTGTTATCTTAGCTGCTATTTCCTGACTCTTAAGACAGACTTGGCATTTTTTTATCATTTTAAATTTCTTAAACTGTCCTTTTGCTTCTCTCCTAAGTGTACAGTTCTTTCCTATTTTATTTTCTCAATTTTTTTGCTTTTGTTTTGTTTTTTTGTTTCCTGTTTGCTACTGTTTTTAGTCTCTTTGGTTTTGGTTAGGATTTTAAATTTGGGGTGTTGTGTACTTGTGTGTTTGTTTGTATTTACATACTATTTGCATCAAGTGCTCAAAGGATAAGACTCCAATAGTTCCTGCCTGCATTCCATCACCACATTCTCAAGGACTGCATGTTTCTTTGTTATGCTGTTAGAGGATACTTGCAACACTGAAACCAATCTAAGCAAATGGAGGGACAGATCATGATTGTTTCCTCAGATTTTTTTTCCAATTTATATGTTGTTTTAGCCACTTGCAAGTGCTGTGTCACTCCTTAGTGGGTGATATCTGAAGTTATAAAGTTAGCCAACATTCACTTTTGGATTTGGCTTTTCCCAGGGAAACACTGCATAGTCATAGTCATCATCGTAGTTGTCTTCTTTTTCCTCCTCCTCCTCTTCTTCTTCTTCTTCTTCTTCTTCTTCTTCTTCTTCTTCTTCTTCTTCTTCTTCTTCTTCTTCTTTTCTCCTCCTCCTCTTCATCCTCCTTCCTCTCTTCTTCTTCTTCTTCTTCTTCTTCTTCTTCTTCTTCTTCTTCTTCTTCTTCTTCTTCTTCTTCTTCTTCTTCTTCCTCTTCCTTTTTCTGCTCTTTATTTTCTTCTTTCTCTTCTTCTTCCTTCTCCACTTCTTCTTTTCTTTCTCTTTCTTTTCAAAAGCTTTAGTTGAACCAAATCAACCTCATAAGATTAACAACTCTGACCTCATATCATTTTAAAAACAGTCTTAAGCACAGTAGTGAACCTTTAAATCCAAGCACTTAGGGGCTGAGGTAGAAGTGTTGCCATATAGATATCTTAATTGTGTTTATTGTATCTGCCAGTCAAACAATTAAAGGGAGAAGAACATCACTAGTGTGGCAGGTAGCAACAGAAACATCTTGAAGACAGTAAACAAGAGCTCATATAGCCAGCAGTTGAAGGGGTGAAAATACCCACACAAACAGACACAGCACAGACAAGCTAATAACGTTCCAGAAAGTAGAAGGGGGAGTGAAAAGGCAAAATCTCAGCTTCTCCATGATGGTTGAAATTGTTTAAAGTCTTTGAAGAGATTTCCTCCGCTAATTTAGGATCAGTTAAAAGAAAGATAGGGTTGCTGATTGGCTTACAACTGTAGCAAAAACTTGAATCCTGCCCTGAACTTGGTTGAACCGGTCCATCAACGAGAGTCCTACTTACAGGAGCCAATCAGACTTTTGCATCAAGCTGCAAGACTTTTGTTCAAGGTCAGGAAGGTGAGGAAGAAGTCAGCCTTCTTGGAAGTTTGTCATTCTTATTAGCTACTTTTGTTCCTTCTTCCTATGTCTGCCTACCAGGGAGTTGTCTGCCTCCTATATTATCTTCAGGAAAATGGGAAGTTTGAGGATGGTGTGAGCTATTTCTTGACCCTGCCTCAAACAAACAAAAAAAAATTATCACAGTTTGAGTTCTACAAAGAGGAGGACTTTTCATCTTCTGTCATGCTTGGTTTTGTTTTCCTGTTCGTTTTCATTCGATTATGTAGTTTCGGTTGCTGTAAAGTATTACAAGTACCCAAGAAAGCATTATTTTTTAACTGAGTAAGTGTATTAGTTTGGGTTTTACTGCTGTGAACAGACACCAATGACCAATGCAAGTTTTATAAAAGACATTTACTTGGCCTGGCTTACAGGTTCAGAGGTTTAGTCCATGTCATCAAGGCAGAAGCATGGCAACATCCAGGCAGGCATGGTGCAGGAGGAGCTGAGGGTTCTATACCTTTATCCAAAGGAAACCAGGAACAGACTGGGCATCCTCAGGCAACTAAGAGGAAGATCTCTAAGCCCACCCCTACAGTGACACACTTCCTCCAACAAGGCCACACCTTCTAATAGTGCCACTCCCTGGGAAGAACATATAAAAACCACCACAGTAAGCAAAGCTATTTTCTTAGTATATCATTTAGGTCTATTTCCACTTCAATGGCCTTGCTTCTTGGAAGCATGTCTCTCTCCTGTATTTCTTGATGCTGCCCCAGTAGGTCTGCAGCTCTTTCCAGAACAGAAATCATTTCCGGGGCTCATTCATCTAATGTCTTGAAGTTTCCCTCATGTCCCAACTTCTTACATTTGTTTAGTACCAACCAATCCAGGCAATAAAGTACCCTAGGTACAAGTGTTCTTTATAAACTTTGATCTTTCTTGAAGCATTCAAAATTTTTATCTTGGCCAAGTAGAAGCAATATTTCTATGGAAATAAAACCTCCCGTTCTTCGCATTTAATCATGAGTAAATATCTACCATCTCTTTCTAATTCAGTATGCCAACTAATTCCCAAATGTCAATGCCCACAATAATGGCTTATATAATTACTAAATCAACATGATTAGAAATCTAGTATTAGAAAAGAAAAAGAGACAGCTCAGGACACTCTTAGACCAGATATATAAACATAGCAAGTTATCTGCAGTGGTTATTTTTCTTTAGTTATAAATACAGCTAATAATTTCAACTATTGATTTAATATGATAGCTAATGTTCCAAACAAAATTTATAATGCTTAACACCTGTTCTTTAATGCTTGCAAACTATGTTACAAGTAGCTTGTCTTTGAGAATGATAGCCACAGCCCATAGGATTTGTTGCAAAACTATAACAAGGGAAGACTTTCATAGGTACTGTGTACACAGAGGTTATTTTCTGACCACTTAAGGAAAAAAATACGCTTTCGGGACTAAAAGGCTTGTTTCCTTTGTTCTTTAATCCCTGGCTCAGCAGAACCTTCTATTATTCAAGGTCAGTGACTAAGGCATGAATCCTCAGCTCTTTAGAAACAGCCCCTAGTTCCTGTCTCTTTAAAAAAAAAACAATTTGGATCTTAATACTGAGTACTGGAAAACACCAAACTCATGAATTTATCAACTGACATTAAACAACTCCTACATACCTGAAAGTTCTGTAGGCACAGAGACTCAAACGAAACTCAAAACTACTAGGCTTTCAGACTAGATAAAAGATAAACATTGAATAATAGACATACAAATGCATGAACAGTTATACAAAGTATTTACTCAATTTTAGCATCATTTTTTTTTTACATTTACTGACCATTACCTGTGCACATTGCCTTACAATCAGTGGTGATTACCATCTCTGAAAACCAGAAAAATAAACCTCAGAAAATTTTTTGCTTGATTTTTGTTTCCTTTCTGTATCAAAAGGTCAAGCAATGGGGTAGGGAAGCACATATAAAACAAGGGAAGCAGTGGTCTGTAGTCAGGGTGATAACTGCATTAGAGAACGCCAATCTGAAGGGCATTGCAATCTGCTAAAATATTTTAGAATGATAACAAACATGTGTACTCTAAAGGATGGTATGAACTGACTGCAAAACAAGCCTAGAAACTAAATGACTTTGGAGTCTATTCGGGAATGTGTGGACTAAAGTTGGAATATTCGGATTTGGAAGTGAATTTTGTAGAATGTGGGCATAAATAGAATTTGGGGAAACAGAAGGAAGTATCAAATATGCTGTTCATATTTCCAGTTGGATAGGTGTTTTATGAAATTACTTCTGAGGGAAAGATTATGATTGATCTACTACAATTTGAAATTAAGGGTGAGAATATCTGTAGACATTTTTGTTTCTCAATCATGTCAATCACAGAAGGTAGGGGACTGAAATGACACAAATCATTTGAAAAGAGAATGTGTCTCTTTGAAATGACAGGGATGTGTCACCCAGGATACCTCAACAATGTAGTCACCTCAAAAAGACCCGAAGGAGTACAACAGCAATGGTAATGCTAACAGGAAATAGGAAGATCTCAGTGGATCCCAGCTACAGACAAAGAAAAGCAGGCAACTAAGATAAATAATCTACTGCAGAGATGAACTCCTAGTTAGTTATCCAATATCAAGTGGTCAGCCTTTCAATCATACATGGTCAAATTAAAAACAAAAAGAAGTCACGGTTTTGAAGGGGAAGGGAAAATGTTGTAATGTTTAATTAAAATGAAATACAAAAGAAAAGATCAATGTCGATATAAGTCATTAGTATCCTGTTAGAGAGTCATTGCCTACGTAAAGTAATGGAGTCTATTTTAAGGGATCTACTAGTATGTGGGCAAATTGGTAACTATTTCCACCTTGCTAAGGAAGAAAAGTAATAAGAAAATAAGAGCAAGAGAAACCACTGGGCACCAGTGGTAAATTCAGGTTCTGTAAAACAAACATAGCTACCAAAGGACATGGGCTTGTAGTGAGGACACTTGCCACAAGGCGTGAATAACGAATGTTTGCTGAAGCAACAAGCTATTAGCATGTTCTCTAGCTATAGCTGCTCGACATCGAACATGGTCTAAGGACACAACTAGAATTTAGGGAATGCAGACACCCAAATATGAGTCATTAGGCTATTTTCCCATTGTCTAAACATGATGGAGTGTCCTAGTACAAACCAAGATAATATTATACACACACAAACACACACACACACACTATACTGTCTATTGGTCCCAGAACGATGATGCACAGAACAATATAAGAACAAAATAAGAGGAAATGCCAGTCAAGAGATGAAGCAAGAGTGTCATACATGATGTAGCTGTTACTATAGAACTTGGTTCATGGAAAACTTCTTTGTATTTACTTTTAGCATTTGCTCCAAAAATAACAATTAACATAGAGTAAATATATAACCTGTAGATATGTATTATTGTTGCCCAGTAAATATATGCATTACATGAAGTTGTTTGTTGTATACTTCTATTTGGCCAGGGTACAAATGTGTTCTCACCAGCATCACCACACACATTGATTGACAACGCTTTGTTGTGTTATGAGAACTAGAACATCTTTAGACAATAGGACTTTTCTACTTTAATTCAAATTCAAAGAAAATTTAAAATTTTATGGAACCACTGTGATATTTGAAGGCTGTCACTGATCGAAGCATAACTACAGAAGGGATTGCTTTGTTACGACCTTTTTGCTTTGCTAAATCTTAATGTTCTTGTCTGTCAGTGACGTTGAATACTCCTACATTTAAGAAAGGGCTTTGCAGAGCCCAGGTCTTAGTCAAAGTAAACCAGTTATATTTGGTACAGTTGGATAATATAGCATACATGTTAAATCCTTTTTGTTACATGATTTACTTTATGATGTTTGTAAATGTATGTATTGTATTTTGATGATATTTGCTACCATTATAGCATTCTCTATGTTACCCCCCCGAACCTCTTCACCCCCTCTTGCCGATTAGTACTCCTTTTAATTTCATGCATTTTGTATGTGACTGTATATGTGTGTGGATGTCTGTATTTGTGTATGTGTTTGTGTGCGTGTGTGTGCATTTGTGTGTGTGTGTGTGTGTGTCCCACTAAGTTTAATCAGAGTTGCTTACATGAGCATGGGTCAGGGCTTATTTTCCAGAGCATAAGCAAGGCAATACTTATACAACTGAAGAAATTCAATACCCCCTCCCACCAAAGGACACTCGTCCCTCAGGAAGAGTAATGGCTCAAAATCCCCCTCCTTATATGGCATGCTCAATATTGTACAGGCCCTGTGCAGGTAACCAAAGCTACTCTGAGTTCCATGAGTACCAGTGCCATGTCATCTCCAGAAGATAACTTTGTCTTTCTTCAATGTTATTTCCCTTTACACTCTTCTATTTTTTTTTCATAATTTACCGCCGATATGTTAGAATATCAGCTAATATTTTCAGACAATGGCTGACAAAGAACAAATTTAATCAAAACAATAGACAATACTAGCTACATATAGCATTTCTATGTTTCTGCAGTTTTTAGACATAGATAAGGAAAGTTTATCTGAAAGATAATGACGTGCAAGGGCCCAGATCTTGGTAAGAGAAGTGTGATTACTAGAATAGGCAGAGAACTGACTATTGCCCTGCTGGCCTCTCTGGAATTAGGCAGAGCAGGATACTTCCATTATTAAGATGAGTAAACGAGACTAAAATAGGTGTCTTAGTATGAGAGGATGACAGTGAATCTGAAAACGTCTGCCTTAAAGGCCAGCCTATACTTGGGAGATTCTGTAAAGGAGGGATTGCACAGGGCTCAGGCTGGAGTTCTGTCATATTTAAGCACCTAGGGGAAGGACAGTATTTGAATGGAACTGTGGCTAACAAGTATTTTGCTCCTATTAGTTTGTGGGGGCAAGTACTTCAGCTGAGCACGCGTGAGGGAAAAAGGAATGAGGGATTTGGAAGGTCTTTTTGAACATTTTTTGGCAAAGGAAGTATCCATATGTTTTATCTAAGGTATGAAGGGAGGAATCATGCTTGGCAAACCCTTTCCAGGGTGTACACAGGCTGAGGAATTTCCTTGACCTTTACTGTTGAAGCTCATAAGGCTCAAGTTAAATGCATCAATACCACGTCTGATTCATTTAAATGTAAATACTGTCTCTTGCAAGACGGATTCCATAATAAGCAAAGCCTGGGTTAAGGGTTGTAAGTTCAGTAGCGCAGAAGCGCGGTGTGGAAGGCTGTTTAGTCTTCTTTCATGCCTCTGATGCGAGGTGATGCAAGTGTCAGGAAGCGGTAGAAACATTAAGAGACACGAGTTTGTTGGAACAAGCATGCCACCGAGGTTATGTGGTGCGATATGTTGGGCCTTTGGCTCTTTGTCATTCACCTTCTAGCTGATATAAGATAAACAAGTTTACTCCACTATGTGGACCATTTTGCTCTCCTAAAGCTCAAAGTATTAAAACCAAGAAACCAGGGACTGAAATTATTGAAGCCACAAAGAAAATAAACATTTCCTCTTTTTTTACGTTATCAAAGGGGCTTTGTTAAGGCCATGAAAAGTTCACACACCTAATAAGTTGTCCTCCTAATTCTTGCCAGTAAGATAAATGAAATTCTTAAAATCCTTTAAAAATCACTTGGATTTTAGAGTGCAGAAATCATAAGAGACAAATAAAGATAAAAATAGCAAAATTATACAGTATAGCTTTCACATAAAAACATCAACTTGTACGAGATCTTAACTGAGGAACTAAAACGCATGGTGCAGTGCTTAGAACTCAGGACAGCAGAACTCTGGAAATTGTACCAGAGTTTTTAGATTCATATCCCTGCCATTCAGAACAAACTAAGTTCTGTTATTGTCCTCTGCAGATCAATTAAACAGACAAGTAAAGGATAATAAAGAGAGATTCATTCAGTGTGACTGCGTTGAAGAGAGGAACATCCTCAGAGGCCTCCCATGAGATTCAGCATTCAGTAGGAGTAGGAGGCATAAATAACGAAGCTTTCTCAGTTGTACCTACTGTCACCATTGTCTTGGCTACTATCTCTCTTACAGAGGGGAACGTCAAGTGTCAGAGCAGTGTGAAAACTCTTTCAGGATGACAAGCATTCTCTCTGGCTCATACCAGGTTCCCAGGTTTTTGTTCTTTCAGCATGAGACCCTACACCCTAGGGAAGTTCTAATGTCTTAGGGCCATCATTTCTACAGTTTGATAGTCAAAGGAATAGGCAGAAGAGGATTTTATTTATTTATTTTTTTTTTAGAATATTTTCATTCCTACAAGTTACAAAAAGTTCTAATGAAAGAAGAAAATGAAGCATAGAATTCATCAGAGAATTATTTTTTCCTATTCCTTAAGCTAAGTATCTAAAAGAACTGTCAAATTAATAGCTGGCTCTTTGTGTCTGATTGCTCTATTTTTAATTGTTTTTACACAGGGACCAGAAGCGTAAAATTTTTCCCACACCTATTGAGCAGTAACCTGCCTGTCATAAGCTGTCAACGTCTGAAGGGTGTGGTACACAGTATGCCAATGTGAAGTGCTGATGCTTACTTAAAGGATTATGGTGTTACTAATGGGGATAATGGTCATGACGATGGGTAGGATAAGAATCCTGAAAAGGAAAAATGTGAATCCCCCAAGAAAGTCACATTGTAAGGGGAATGGCTACTAACATCAAAGAAAGGCTTGAATATTATTTCAAGTCTAAAGTAATGTTAATTATCTTGGTGTTTTCCTTCTGTGGCAACTTATTTCTTTTAACTTATTTCTTTTTATATCAGTTTTAACTGCCATTTACAGGACAGCAATATTTTCTGCCTAGACTGGCAATGGCTGGTGAGAATTAGCTAAATTTGTGAAAGTCTTGGTAATTTCAAGGTATTCTTATATCATCCTTTTCGGCCACTGTAGTTAGGAACTGTATCCAATGGCATGCTTTAACAGCTAATCGATTAATCTCAAAGTCAGATTATATAAAATTATCTGGAAAGAATTTTACCTGTTATTTTGCTTTATAGAAGTTCCCAAATTGCATCTGAATTCACACTGTAAATTAGGGAGGAAAATACAATATTATTTGGGTTTCCTCCTCTAATCCCACTGTAGGCTTTTATTTTGTGTGACTGTGAATTCAAAAGAATTTTCTTCCTTTTGTTTGTCATTGCAATTAGTCATGAGAACTCCTAAAAGGACACTGTCCTTTGGTACTGTCTCCACTCTGGCAATTTTCTGTATCTTCTATTTAACTAAACCTCTCCTCGGGCTTCCTTTTCTGTGCTTGAAGCATCTCATTCAAGCAGGAATACTATGTGTCTAAATTTCTTACTCTATCTGTCATCTTCACCATGTATTGCTTTGCACAATCCAAACAAATTTTTAACTAGAAATATCTCATTGGAATGTTTCCTTTTGGTGATCTCTGCTGTAGCTCCCATCCTGCCCCTAGGTTATCTCTCCACATGTCCTTGTTAGAATGTATGCTGAATTTACTTTCATTCCCCTCTTGAAGTCTCAATTGCAGTGGCTTCTATTTTTTACCACCAAGGCTGTCTTCCAATCAAGTCTGTGTTTCCAGCTTTAACATGGTTCATGAACATCTGTTTAGCAACTTAAATATGCAAATTGATGGCTCCTTTTTGTACTACAAGGCATAGACAAGGGACAGTCTTCTGTGACAAGGTTCTGTATAACTTGACCTTCCCAACCTGGTGACTCCCAAACACGAATACTTCTGTGGTCATTTTGTGAGTAGCTGCCACACAGCATTGACTAGTACCGCAAAGCTCATTTCATTAACTTCTATTGGTTTGATTCTCCTGTCAAATGGGTGGCACTCATCCCTTAATATTTTTCTCTAATCGCCTTAGCAGACTCCCCTCTTCTGAATATTCCACATCTCTTACACATTTTCAGTTTATTCTCTCAATTCCATTTTTGAACAATAGGTATTCACACAGTCAAAAGACAGTTTTTTATAGATTGTTTTTAGCTACAAACTCATAGTACAAGCTTACTATAAAAATATTATATTTTACACAGATAAAGGAAGCCATAATGAAACTTTTAATGTCAATGGATGAAAAAAAAAAGAGAATTCTGCTAAAAGCAAGGATGCAAAATCAGACAGGATCTTAGAAAAGTTAAACAAAATTATAATAGCCACACTATTCGATAGTTCCCATGCTTCTAATTGAGAATAGTTGAGTGAGGGAAGTTTTAAAAGAAATAAGGGGGATACAGTGATAGTGGGCAGCATGGTCAGCTCATGGCTGCAGGAGGGAAGACAGACCCCAAGAGAAGCAATTTCTCTTGTGCATTAAACGTAGCTCCAGCTTCTGTAGATCCCAACATTTTAGAGATGATTGTTCTAGCAAACCAGTGTCATTTAATTCAATCATCTCAAATGAGTCATGCATCCCTTTGTATTCCTGTCTAAATAATCTATACTCAAGTTTATTAAACAGACTAAGCATTTCATCATGGAAACAACTTCAGAGAATGAACGAATAATCTATAAATTCCTGAGTACAATAGTCACATTTGTTAAGTGTCCAGTAATCTATTTGGATGAAATCTGTCATGCAATGCAAGCCCAACAAGATGGCATCTACAATTGGATGGCAAAAGTTGCTTATGGGAATTCCACCTTTTCATTGGTGTTTTGGAGCTCCTTCTTGTAATAGCCATTCATTACTGACAACATTACAATGCCATTCATTTATCAAATATAGTAACTCCAGGGTCCTTGCAAAGAAAACTTCCACTTTGATAAAGACTGACAAAGAAGAGAGGAGTTAACATCCATCAGATGATGAAATGCAAATTGTTGTTTCCTACATACTCATGAATAGGAACCAGTTCTTTTGCATGCATATATATATGTATATATATATATATACACACACGCATATATATATATATATATATATATATATATATATATATATATATATATACACACGCATGCAAACTCTAGTTCCATAGGATCTACATGCATCCAGACAAAACACCCATATACATGAAATACAATTTAAAATTTTATTTAAAAAATATGTCAGTACAGGGACACCCTTTTTGAATACTGTAAATGTCACTTTTACTTCCTCAGATGGAAGGATGAGGTGAGAGCCATACCCAAGCTGTGTGAATACAAGGCTTAGGCTGGACCCAGAGTGTTTCTTTCTCCGTTCTTTCTACCCCTAAGCCAGCCTTATACAATCTAATCTCCTAAGCTGACTGATTCAATCTGGCTCTGTTCAGCTTCTGACTAATTGCTCTGCTGGCCTCATACTGACTTTGGCAATCTGTTCTACTCTCCTGGCTCCTTCTCATTATCTGGTTCACTCTGCCTTCACCTGTGTGTATCCTATTCTCTCTGCCACCAGTCTCTGTAAAACTGCCACACATGTGCCACACACCACTTTCTCTCTCACACTGCTCTTCCACAGCCTCTCTTTCCTGTGCTGGTCTTGCAAGACTTTGGTGTATCCTATCTCTGAAGCATTCTGTCAAATCTTTCTCTCTTTTGTTACTTTGTCTGCCCCTCACCTAGATGTTACTTTCAAACATGGATGCTTGCTTCTACAGATTATTATCATAAAAGCTCAGTAAATAATCTAAAGAATTGAAAAATGTGATCATATGAAATTAAAACGCTTTTGCATTCAAGTTGAAACAATGAGCATAGTGAAGAGACAGCTTAGAAGGGAGTATTATAAGAAGATCTTTTCCAATCACATATCAGAAAGAGTAAATCATCTACTCAATGAGTGGTCAAATTAACTCAACAGGCAGCTTTTAAAACATAAAATGCTAATAGATAATAACCATATGAAAAAAATGGTCATATAAAAAGTTCAACATCTTTAAATCATCAGAAAACTATTGAAGTCTATATCACTATCTTCAGGAAAACAAATAATGCCAAATCATTATATGGGTCTGAGTAAAAATAATCTACTTACTGCTGTAAATTAGTGAAGCCCCTATAAGTCAGAATGGAAGTTATTCCAAAGAATGCAAGTGAAACTAACATATAATTTATCTATACCACTCCTGGTTGTTTATCCAAAAATTTAAGTCAACAGAACCCAGATATTCTTTTTTATCCACATTTGATAAAGAACTATTCATAACAGTCGAGGTATGGAGCCATATTAGACATCCATCAACCAATAAAGGTATAAAGAATATGTGATATATAAATGTTTACATGCAAGGGAATCCTTTGCAGCCATGAAGAAGCTTAAAATTATATCATCTCCAGGAATTTGGAACTAATCATCAATGAATAACACATTATAAGTAGAACTGAGAAAGATAAATGTCACAGGCATATAGTTTTAAATGTGTGTGTGTATGAAAATGTCATTATGAAACATTATTTTACATGGTAATTTAAACAGGGCCCATGAAGACGAGAAGGCATTAGATTCCTGTAACTAGGTTTTCTGATGGAAAATGCAGCAAGTACTCTTAATTGCTGAGCCATCTCTCCAGCCTCCAGTATGCCAAAAGTTTAATTTAAAAGATAAACAATTTTTAAAAAGCTAACAAAGTAAATCACACATTGTACAGACAAGGAAAGTGTAACTAAATCCATGTTATGTATATTCATCACCACACTCCTGTCTGTACATGCATATCTGGGATAAACAAAATCTCTGTCTCTCTTCCCCCCTCACTCCAACCCCTTGCTGGCTCTCATATGCACACATTGTGTTTGCTGCTGTCTCTCATTTTGAGCATCTGCTAGGGTTCAGGCAATTATGTCCTCTGTGAATAAACATGGACTACTCTACAAACACAACCACCCGAAGCAACATACATTTATTAACTCAGGGTTTATGAGAATCATAAATATAGATTATTTATGCCCAGTTTAGCTGGGTTATGTTGTGTATACAGGGTCTCACATGGCTGCAATAAGTCCTTAAGCACACTCTGTTCTTATATATTGGCTGAGCTGAGCAAAAATCCGCTTTCAAGCACTTTGAAGCTGTGTTTAAGATTGATTTCCTTGCAGCTGTATGACCGAGCATATCTCTTTTCTCCAACCCTTGAATAAAGACCAGTCTTAGCTTATAGTACTTGCACATAGCCCTTGCCATGTTAACATTCTACTATGCTGCTTACCTTTTAATCCAGGAGAACCTTTGGCCTAGGAGGCACCCAATCCCATTTGAAAGCTTTTTGCATTGTTCTATCACCTCACTCAAAAGGTGATATATTTTTAAATATATCAGGGCTTAAAACTAGGAGAAAAGACCTGAGGGAAAGGTGGTCCAGTGACTGACCCATATTGAGATCCAGCTCAAGGTGAAGTTCTAAGGCCTGACACTATTACTGATGCTATGGTGTACTTACAGACAGAAGCCTATCATGGCTACCCTCTGAGAGATCCAACAACCAGCTGAAAGAGTCAGATGCAGATACTTACAACCAACCATTGTACTGAAGACAGGGACCCATGTAGTTGAATTAGGGAAAGGCTGGAACTGAAGAGAAGGGTGACCCCATAGGAAGACCAGGACCCACAAGATCTCTCAGACACCAAGCCACCAACCAGGCTGTATACACCAGCTGATATGAGGCCCCCCAACACAGCAGAGGACTGCCTGGACTGACCTCAGTGACAGAAGATGCACCTAAACCTTGAGAGACTTGAGGTCCCAGGGAGTGGGAAGATCCAGTGGGACTGGGGTGAGAGAGTGGGGACATCCACTTGGAGATGGGGAAGAAGGTATCAATGAGGATGGAATAAGGAACAGTCAGAGGGCAAACTGGGAGAGGGACAACTACTGGACAGTAAAAAAATTGAAGAAATATAAAATGTATTAATAGTTTATATATTATATATAAATTATAATATATTTATAATTATATACTATTAATATTAGATATTAATAGTATATAAATATTATATATATAAATTAAAAATTTATACAACAAAATGTAAAAAAAAAAACCTAGACCACGGAACACCTCCAGGAAGTGCTCTGTCTCTGAGCTATGTCCCACATCATTTTTCCTCTTTTGATTTAAAGGTAAGATCGCTTCTCGGCCTTTTGGCTAAGATCAAGTGATTTAAAGGTAAGATGTTACTAAGTTCCCCAAGTTGGTCTAAAACTATCAATCCTCTTGTATCAACTTCCCAAGAAATTAGGATTATATACATGTGACTAATTCACAACCAATCAATGTGAATCTTAAATACATCTCCAAGACACTCATAAGCAGGGCTACATAACTAGAAGCAATGATCGCATTTCTACGCAAGGGATACATAAGTTAAGCTGAGAACCCTGGGGCTACCACATCAGCTTTCTGTTGCAGAAAAGATCTGATTATCAAAAACAGCATAAAGTCTGGATTCAATAAGCTTATCATCGCCATCACTAGTCAAATGCTAAATCATTGACCCTCCCTATCCCCCGTTTTTCTTATCTCTAAAAAAACTGGTTTGCATTATTTTCAGTATGAATGAAACCTATGATTATGTAGGGATGCATAACCTGGTGATGATAGATAGCATCTTCATAATTCAGCCATTGTGTGAAGAATCAGAAAAAGTAAAGAGTTCATTTTAAGCGATTTCATTGAATTTGTCAGATATAAAATAAACTAAAATATCAAACAAGCCAAAAGGGGTTTTGACTTTTTGCACTCTTGCTTCAATTGTTCATCGTAGGGATAAAGTTACAGCATCTGTGGTTAAATAGCTAGATAATCGCCTTGTAAAAGGAAAGAGCTTGATGGGATTTGTCCTTACAGTGGAGTCACTAGGCTTCATTCTTCTGACCATGGTAAAGCAGAACACGGCTGAAGAAACTACTCCCCTAATGGCTTCAGGGAAGTAAAGAGAGATGGAGGTGGAAGGGTCTCAACATCCACTTGTAGGTACTTCACCAATAACCTAACCTCTTTTTAATTAATTAATTCATTCATTCATTCATTCATTCACTTTACATCTTGATTGCTGTCCTCTCCCAGTCTTCTCTCACATAGTCCCTCCTCCCATTGTCCTCTGAGAGTGTGGCAGTATCCCTTGCATATCCCCCCACCCCAACCCTGGAACAGACTTTGTCTTGCCTCAGTGGGAGAGGATAACCTAACTTCTAAAAAATCCATGACACCCTACAAGACCACCATAGGCTTGATGCTAATAGGACAACTGAGATCCAAACTATACTTGAGACAGAGATGGTAATAAAGGAATATCAATATAAATAAACATAATTTGCATGTGTGCAAGGAGAGAAAGATAACACTAAAGGAATTGAAGAAGCTATCACGAAGATAATCTAACTGGCGTACATATTGTTGTTACATTGTGAAAATAAGAGAATTGAAGTCAGAAATGTAATTTTAAATGACAGTTCTATACTTGAACAAATTATTTACTCTATAAATAACACTACTTGTCTGAGTACCTTATTAAAAATGTTAATTGAATGAAAATTATATAGAATTTTTATATTACTCTACAACCCAATATTCACAACTACCACTTTTATTATAGCAGCAACATAGCTATTTTGAATTAAGATACATTCAAGTTCAGGGATACTTATCATTCGGCCATGCATTAAAGTTCCTTATTTTTCTCGAAGTTAGAGGAATAACTCAAAAGATTACCTGTCTCGGAATCAACCTGGTACCCTAGTTCATTTTAATTGTTAACATAATCCAGCATCACCTAGGCTGTGGGGAGTCTCAGTGGACTGATTACTCAGATTAGATTGGCATGTGACAGGTATGTGGGTTACTGCCTTGATTGGTGATTGATGAAGAGGGGTAAAGCCCGCATTGAGCAGTTCTATCCTTAGGCAGAACTACATAAAGATGTTTCTTGGTTGTCTAAGAGAACTGGCTAAGCACAAGCCAGAGGGAGCGAGCTAGTCAGCATCAATTTTTATCATTTCCCTCTCGGTTATTTAAATTCGTGCCTGGACTTCTCTCAGTATTGGATTGTGACCAGGAAGTACAATCTGAAATAAACCCACTCCTTCTCAATTTCCTTTAAGTCCTGGTGTTTATTCCAGCAGTAGAAAGCAAGCTAGACTACATATTTAGGCAGAACGCTTCTCTAAGGCAGCTGTACACAGTTTTTCAAAAGCATCTAGAAATCTACTGTAATGTTGAAGATTACAAGGATTTACTGTTTGAATCAGCTCATTCCCACTCTAACAAAGGAATTTCAAATGGCCTAAGATTCTTGGAACAACCATCAGAGGGAAAAAGCAAAAACTCTTCTGTGGTCTGTAGAGGACTTTATCTCACTTGTCATTTGCTCAACCTTTTCTCTTTCTGTGTAACTATATTTTATAAACTTTTTCACAATTATCATTCTTCCCTCCCCCATTTCTCTATTACATTCATTTTCAAATAAAATATAAAACAGTTATGTAATATCAACTCACCTACAGTATGTTAGGTATATTTCTTCATCTAGTGTATTGGTGTCAAACATTATCACATAAAATAATCACATTTTTATACCAGAATTTGTCATCAAACATCCATTGTGACACCTCAAATTTCTGCATAAGTGCAAATGTAAACTATAGTAGGGCAGGAGGAAACAGTCATAGTTAGTATCCATTGAGTTTAATATGTGTTTTAGGTATGGAAGGTTAGGTTAGGAAGGACTATAACTACACATTAAAGAAGACAATATCTATAAAAAATAAATTTATATATCAATAAAGTAACTATCATCATTATGTCCAGCTCATTTTACTTTCATCATGAAATATATCTTTGAGTAAAACATCTATTTGATAATTTACTAAAGTATGTTCAACCAACTCTGTGTTGTTCACCATTGTATTATTAGAATATGCAGCATTTTTGCTTTTTGCATATCATAAAAGCTTAATAAATATTTACATTCTCTTTCAAGAGCCACTTAATCTAAGTGAAGAATTTTCATATAATTTGTTCCAGAGTCTAGTGAATGTTTAAACAATATTTGATAGTTACTTTGATGGAATTGGATGCTTTGTTTCACATATTGATGTTTATAAATAAATATCAACCCAAGCATTAAAAAATAGGCTGGATATGTACAGGTATAAAACTGAAAAGATGCCTCTATAATCTTCAACTTGATTCCTTTCATCCACATGACAGCCCATATCTATCTGTAACTCAGTTTCAGGGATTTCATACCCTCATCTGGCCTCCCAGAGCATTGCATGCATATGGTCCAAATAAATATATGAAAGCAGAACAAGCAC
Source organism: Tokudaia tokunoshimensis (assembly GCA_036184795.1). Classification (NCBI taxonomy): domain Eukaryota; kingdom Metazoa; phylum Chordata; class Mammalia; order Rodentia; family Muridae; genus Tokudaia; species Tokudaia tokunoshimensis. Next base: position 25,053,835 of record BTHU01000014.1, read on the forward strand.
ATGCATAAAATAAAATATTTTTAAAAGATGTGCAAAAGTGTATGGGTCAATGTTATTTATAGACAGAAAAACTATAGCCATTGCACATCAATTATAATTTCCATATTTAAAAAAGATAACAATGTTCTTCTCTAAAGGCTATTTAGCAGCGATTTCTTTCTGGTATTTTTGAAGCCTCAATATCCGCGTTATTTTTTTTAGTGAACTTTGGAGAGGATCCAATGTGAGCACTCATTTTCTAAACATATAAAACAGTGGGTGGAGAGATTTAGCAACTCCCCCACATTGCCGAGACAGGATGCCAAAGAAGAGACAAGGAGTCAGGACTCCTTATCACTCATTCCGTCTTCGTCTCCAGTGCTTCTTGCATTTTGGATGATACTATTTTTCTTGCATGAACCCAGCTCATATTTCCCCAGCTGACAGTCCTATGCATAATTCTTTCCATGGCACATCATCACTGATGCATTCACAACAGGGCATCATGATGGTTTATAGCCAGTCACAAACGTTTAAAGCGAATGTATTTGGTAATGCTCTACCAATTTTCCAATAAAAGAAAAGGCAGCAAGCGGAGGTATGTACCTGTTCTATTACAAACAGGGCAGAAGGACTATCATGTTTTAAACTACTTTTGATGGCTAATATTAAGAAACCTTGTCAGAACAAAGGAAATTCAAACTCCGATTGATTTGTCTTGTCTGCTACATCGTCTGCTGCAGTGGACTAAGGGTCTCCTAGTAATGTTGTTTGTGCCACCACGGCCTGTCAAAAGGCCACCATAGGCTGTTATTCTTATGTGCCATCTCAGAAAAAAAAATGTGCTGATTTTGTTTGGAGTGGCTCGGAGAATTTTAACAAAATAAAATCAGTTTAAAAAAAATGATATAGTGAAGTATAATTTGTTTACAGGACTTGTTCTGCTGGCTTGTTTTTTAAAAGATATTGTATTATAGTATCTTTTATCTTTCCACTTCACCCACTTAAATATTTCTCTACCTCTGAGTCTAACGTATAAGCAAACTTGAAATTGTGTAAATGTGTTCTATTCTTTAAACTTCTGTTTCTGGAAAACATATAGCAATAAGAAGTCTATATGTCTTTCTCTTCTAAACTTATATTATTTTCCCTTAACAACCTCTGGAAATGTAAATAAAGTCTCACTGTACACACAGTTCTAAAGCTGTAGTCCATGTTTTTCTGTCTCAATAGTTATTTTCTACATGGTGTATACTTGACTTTACTTAATAGGCTCCCATTTTCTTTCCTTGTAATTTTTATGTTTAATTTATATATTAAAAAGCAGGTGTCACAGGAGCTAATCTTTTAAGGATGTTATTTAGCAAAGTAGTTTGTACAACAGTACCGGACCTCACTTCTCAAATGAATTCTATCAGTGACAAATATTATTGTGTTCAATCTGATCAAATTGGTCTTACTGCAAATTCATCTTGCCTTTGAGTGTTTAATATTCATGAAATGTGATGCAGAATAAGATAGCGGCTTCTCTTCCTGAGAACTTTGAATACTTCTACAAATATACTAGCTTCAGGCAAAAAGCTCATCTACCACAAGCAATTGCTCCCTCAATCTTAAAATCTACAAATACAATCATGGAATGTAATCAACTCATACATGGAGGATGAATATAATCAAACCCCTTACAGACAAGGCTCTGTAGTACTCACTGTTCACCTGGTTTGAGCTTCTTTAGCCAAAACATTTTTATTCTGATAAAGAAATTTCACATTGATCAAAGAGTTGTTTTGTTTTGACATGTTGTCTAATGTACACCAGGCTTACTCCTAACTTGCTATGTAGCCTAAGTTGACATAGAACTCCTGATCTTCCAGCTTCTACTTCCCAATTCTGGGATCACAGGAATGTACCACTGGGCTCAGATTAAGATTAATGCCATTTAACTTATTATTAACTATTGAGGATGTTAAAAAAAAAAGAGCCACATAAATAAAATGAAGTATACCCTGATAATGAGAAAACTATTAAATGTATAAAATTAGATGCATAAGCTTAAAGAAATACTGCAAATCAGTTGTTGTACATATGTATCTAGGTGATGTTTAGAAAATTAGAAAGTTATTTTCTGTTTCTGAAGAAGGAAACCCATTGGTCTATACTTATTGTTTGTTAGAACAGTTTTTTATTCTTATTTGATATGAGTTTTACAATGAGAGTTTAAGATACTGCATCATATTGCAAAGAGGCTTTTTCCCCAGCTATTTGCAATAGAGTATACTGAACTTGCCCATAGCTGATGATGTCCTAATTCTCTAGGATAGTGTCTCTAAGACAGCGTGAGTCTGGATCTCTCTTTCTACTTACAATCAGATTTAGTAAACCAGGATTGTACAGTCTTGATCTATCCAGTGGAAAGTGGGATCACACTTACTTTCCTACCATGGCCCTTAGTATGTTGCTATTGGACATCTCAGGGGACTTCTTGCCTATAACCATTTTGAGCTAAAAGATGACTTAAAAGTATTCAGGTATGCATTCAATATCAATTTAAGAGTTTCCCAAACCTCAAATAGTAGAAGACACAACCATGACACCTTCCTCAAAATAATATAAAACCTAATCTCCTGTACTCTTTCTCATGCATAAAAACCTCTATTAAGGGAATGAATCCCCAAATCCAGCCTTTGAGATTGAGATTAAATAAGAACTGTAAAATCAAGTGTAGCCTTTTAATTTACATATTTAGCACTTCAGATCAATCTCTACCTTCAAATGTGTTATTCAAAATGACTTCCAGTGCCTAGATGTTAGAAAAGTATTTAAGCTCAAGTTCTTATTCTGTGTTTATGTTGATGATAATCTCTATTCTATCTATCCTGGTCAGCATTCTTATCTTCAACATAGTTTGTCCTGTTCTTATGATTTTGTAAATTCCTTTGACAGAGATATTAATTTCATGCCTTGTGTCTTTCATGGGGTGAAGTGTATATCTCTGACCTTTGAATGGACTAGCCTGCAATATTTCAAAATATGATCATATTTACAAATAGGGATTCTAAATAGGGAAAACAAATAGACATTTTAAAAACTGGGCATGGCTAGTAGCCATGCTAATAAATTTGATAGAATTAGAAAGCAAAATACCACATTTCCACATTTCCTTTAGTTTGTAGAATTTAGATGTGTGTGTGTGTGTGTGTGTGTGTGTGTGTGTGTGTGTGTGTGAGATTGTCTCTCTTTCTGTCTGTCAAAAACTTCAAAGTACAGAAAGTAGACTGTGAGGAAGTAATAGGAGATTTTAAAGGTAAATGAGGAGGATAATGAAATATATGTGACATCAAAACAGAGAGAAGGACTGTTAAGAGGAAGGAGGAGGCAACATGACAGGGTAGGGGTGGGGAAGGGCAGTGTACAAGAGAGATGAACAAAGAATATTGAAACTCATGTATAAAAGATCCTATAAAACCTGATATTCTGGGTACTGAGAAATTCATTTTTAAAAGGTGATGTTCAAATGTAAGTGATTTCACTAGGTCTCCAATCCAGTGTGATGACTATCACTTAAAACAAACAAACAAACAAACAAAAACAATGATTGCAGCTCAAATGAGGATACAGGAAAACACGTAAAGGCACTGAGAGAAGCTGTCTATGCAGAGCCCAGAGACGTTGCAAGAAGTCAAGTGCATCTGCACATCAATCTGCCTTCTGCTTTCCAAACAATGAAGAAACAAATTTCTGTCGCTTAAGCAGTGAAACCTGTGGTATTTTGTAACTGCAACTCATGCAAACAAATACAAGGGTCAAGAAAGCAAAAACCACATGCATTAACCCAAGCAAGGGCACCATGACTTTCCCTGTACAACTCTATTAACACTACCTACTAGGTCTTTGCATGCCAGAAATTCAGGAAAAGGTTTTGCTTTTACCATTTCAAAGATTATCATATACTGTGACGGACTACTAATCACAGAATTCATTATGTGTAACAAGTTTCCATTTTAAAAACATGTTCAACATGAACAAAGTGAAGTTTTTTAAAAAAAGACAAAGATAAGATGTCAAAATGTTTGAATTAAAGTATTTGTGCAAAAATTATCTCAACTGAGCTATAGAAGCAAAGGAGTGCCCATATTTAAATAGAGTTGGTTTTGGGTGCAGTGCTAAAGTTAACTTTCAACAGAAAGACGTGGGAAAAATAATCCTGAGTTTTTCCATCGCTTTAATAATAGAGAAGACAGACCTCAAATAAATAATTCTGGCTTCAAGCAACAAATAATTTCCCCAGCTGGAAGAAGTACCCAGTCCAGAACATGTTCAAAGAGAATGTATCTAGTGTAACGATCAACAAGGCCTTGAAGGATCCTTAGCTAGAACAAAGCAATTATTTGTTTGAGTCAAGAAAATTCTTACTAAACTTTCCTAAAAGATAAACAGGTATCCTTTTAAAACGGCTCCTGAAAGAGAAAGAACTATTTCTGTGATATAATATCTATTTATAGTATGAATAATCATAACAAAGTAAAGAAGCAGGAAACTAGTTACCACCAAATCAATTTCCTCATATACTTCTCAGTATTGGCTCCAAGGCAGAGGGCATATATTTCATCTTTCTAATGGCACACACATATTATTAGAATTTAAAAGAATCATTCCATATTCATTTCTAAAGTCAAGATATCTCTTTTAGACACAGTCATTTTATCATAATTGATCCTTCTTGAGATCAATAGCTCCAGTAAGGTAACATTTGTTTAAGTAAGGTCAGACCTTTTAAAGATCCATGCATATGCAATTGGATTTAAAGGTGATTTTCTTTTGCAAAATGTAGTGAATCCCAAGAACCTGAGAACATTTTACAGTGTTGAAATTAAATATGCACACAGTAGGCACATGAGAAGCAATAAAGACTGATGGCGTACAGAACTCTCATGGCTATCAGCAAAGTAATAACATACAGTAAGCTGATACGCATTTAAAAGTATAGGAACTAGACTTGAGAGGTAATAAAATAGACGATAAAATGATAATTTTTCATTTGTTCATTAAGACGATTACTATTAGATTGTTGCTTGGTGGGGGAGGTTATACATATCAATATTTTTATCTCATACCAAAATCCTGTAATATCTATCAATTTTAAGTTTAACATAGTCTAAGAATAAGGCTGTTTTAAAAAGTCAAGTATTTGCATGGGCAAGTATCAATTTATGATGTGGCTGTGCTCTAAGAAAAGATCCTGATGACTTTTTCATTATGCATAACATATCATAGAGTATATGTATACAAACTGACGTGCCTAGAGCATCACTAAGTTATTACGATGGTTAATTTCTGTTGTCAATCTGACTAAATGTTAAATAATGTAGGAGACACAATGCAGGCTGCATTTGTAATAACATTTCCAAAGAGAGTCAAGTGAGGACAGAAGACTCATCATGAACGGGTACAAGGTCTTCCCCGCACCAAAGTCTCAGAATGAATGAAAGAGGAAAAGGAGAGAGCAAGTGAGTTCTACTTCCAGCGCTCTCCGTTTGTTAATGGTGGATGTATATGACTGCTGTCTCACAAGAACCCCTGCTTTCCTGACCATCCCTCCTCACTATGATAATGTGTACTTTCAGACTCGAAGCCAGAATAAGCTCTTCTTCCACATTTTGTCATAGCAACTAAAAAGTAACTACTACAGAAAATTGACAAGGAGTGGGTAAGTTGTCACTCTGGTAAAGTTTATAGGTCTTTGGAAGTGATTTGTGGAAAAGGATGTGGGAGTTTAAGAAGATGTGGACTAGAGAAATGCTATACTTCTGTTACAGCTTATTACATTATTTGAGAGCATTTGTGAGGCCAGAATGCCAAGAGAAATGTAGGTAATAGAGACCAGATCCACAAGGTGTTGGCTAAGCAAAGACTTTGTTGGCAATTATGTTATGGGAAATTCCTGTTTTATGCTAAGAAAGAGATTGGCTATATTATGCCCACATCCTCAATATTTGAACAGTGCTGAATTCATTGCCTGGCAGTGGTGGTATATGCCTTTAATCCCAGCACTTGGAAGGCAGATGCAGGCATATTTCTGAGTTTGAGGCCAGCCTGGTCTACAGAGTGAGTTACAGGACAGCCAGGGTTGTACAGAGAAACCCTGTCTCGAAAAAACAAAGAAACAAAAAAATCATGGACTATGTTGTTTGATGGAAGTAATTTCATGAGTCTTTCATCCAGTGTAAAGCATTCTCACTGCTAACTACTCTAAATCACTTTTCTTGAAAGAGAGAAAAATACTTTAAAATATGCAGTTGTCAAGGAAAGAGGTGTGAATGGCATGCAAGTAAAGCTATCACAGAGAAAGAAAGCATAAATATTTAAAAGGTTTGTGGAGTCAAAGAGAATTCTGGTTCTCTTCCTGCAACATAGGTCCAGTGAGGATAATAGCAGACAATGTTTAGAACATTAAACGAGACATCAGGTTTTAGATACTACATTCTTAGCAAGGAGGTCTTGATATGCTATAAGATGAAGATGTGAAGGTACATTTAAGTTGTAATAGAGATGCCAAGGTCTTTTCAATGCCAAGACCATGAGGACCACCAAGCTGCAGCCAGGTTCAGGGTACCAACCACACAAGTCAGAGGCTACAAGGGCTGCCAGGGGTGGAACTTGAGTTTAAGGTGGAGCAGAGATGTTACCCAAGCATCTCAAGACCCATTTTGCAATACTCTCAGTTCAGGGTCTCCCCTTACAAACAAACTCATATCTTCTTAAGTTGCCTTTGATGAGAGAAATCTCAGATCCAGGGAAACGTTTCTATTGTTCCAGTGAAGAAAATGAGGCTTTTCTTTCCTCTTCTCTTAAACAATCATAGATAATTTATCTGCCTTTTCATTCTTGGCAACTGGAAACTTCCTAATACAATTTTCCTCTCTAAATTTTAAATTTTTCACATTTTTGCTTTTCCCACTGGAGATATGAATGACAGCATCCATAGACTAGATGGTAGCCTCTTGGATGTGGAGACAGAGGAACACTCCTCCACTGCTGGTGGAATTGAAAGCTGGTATAGCCGCTCTGGAAATCAGTTTGGTGGTTCCTCAGAAAACTGGGCATAATACTACTGGAGGACCCTGTTATACCTCTCCTGGACATATACCCAGAGTATTCTCCATCATGTAATAAGGACACATGTTCCACTATGTTCATAGCAGCCCTATTTATAATAGCCAGAAGCTGGAAAGAACCAGGATGTCCTTCAAGGGAGGAATGGATACAGAAAATGTGGCATATTTACACAATGGAATACTATTCAGATATTAAAAACAAAGAATGCATGAAATTCTTACACAAATAGATGGAACTGGAAAATATCATCCTGAGTGAGTTAACCCAATCACAAAAGAACACAAATGGTATGTACTCACTGATAAGTGGATATTAGCCCAGGGCTTGGAATACCCAAGACACATTTCACATATTAAAAGATGCCCAAGAAGGAGAAAGAACAAAGTATGGATACTCTGGTCCTTTGTAGAATGAGGAACAAAATACTCACAGAAGGAGATACAAAGTGTGGAGCAGAGTCTGAGGGAAAGACCACCCAGAGACTGACCCACCTAGGGATCCATCCCATATACAGTTACAAAACCCAGACACTATTATCAATGCCCACAAATACTTGCTGATTGGAACCAGATACAGGTGTCACCTGGGAGGCTCTGCTAGCGCATGACAAATACAAAGGGGAACACTCTCAGCCACCCATTGAACTGAGCACAGGGTCCCCAATGGGGGAGCTAGAGAAAGAACCCAAGGAGCTGAAGGAAATTTGCAGTGCCATAGGAGGAACAACAATATAAGCCACCCAGTACTCCCAGAGCTCCCAGGGACAAAACCATCAACCAAAGAGTACACATGGAGTTACCCTTAACTCCAGACACAAAGGCAGCAGAGAATGGCCTTGTTAGACACCAAAAGGAGGAGAGGCCCTTGGTTCTGGAAAGGCTTGATGCTGCAATGCAGAGAAATACCAGGACAGGGAAGCAGGGGAGGTTTGATTGGGGAACAGAGGGAAGGGAGATGGCTTATGGGATTATCGGGAGGTGGGGGATGAGGGGGGAAGGAACCAGGAAAGGAGACATTTGAAATAGAGTTAGAAAGAGCAATTCAAAAATTCATCTGGAATAACAGAAAACCCAGGATAGCTAAAACTATTCTCAAAAGTAAAAGAACCTCTGGGGGAATCAGTATCCCGGACCTCAAGCTGTACTACAGAGCAATAGTGTTAAAAACTGCATGGTATTGGTACAGTGACAGGCATGTAGATCAATGGAACAGAATTGAAGATCCAGAAATGAATCCACACTCCTATGGTCACTTGATCTTTGACAAAGGAGCTAAAACCATCCAGTGGAAAAAAGATAGCCTTTTCAAAAATGGTGCTGGCTCAACTGGAGGTCAACATGCAGAAGACTGCAAATTGACCCATTCTTATCTCCTTGCACTAAGCTCAATTCCAAGTGGATCAAGGACCTTCACATAAAACCAGACACACTGAAACTAATAGAAAGGAAACTAGGGAAGAACCTTGAACATATGGGCACAGGGAAGAATTTCCTGAATAGAACTCCAATAGCTTATGTTCTAAGATTAAGAATTGACAAATGGGACCTCATTAAATTACAAAGATTTTGCAAGGCAAAAGACACTGTCAAAAAGACAAAGCAGCAACCAACTAACTGGGAAATGATCTTTACCAACCTTACATCCGACAGAGGGCTAATATCCAATATATACAAAGAACTCAAGAAGTTAAACTCCAGAGAGGCAAGTAACCCTATTAAAAAATGGGGTACAGAGCTAAACAAAGAGTTCTCACCTGCAGAATGTCTAATGGCTGAGAAGCTCCTAAAGAGATGTTCATCATCCTTAGTCATTAGGGAAATGCAAATCAAAACAACCCTGAGATTCCATCTCACACCAGTCAGAATGGCTAAGATCAATAACACAGGAGACAGCAGTTGTTGGCGAGGATGTGGAGAAAGAGGAACACTCCTCCACTGCTGGTGGGATTGCAAGCTGGTACAACCACTCTGGAAAGCAGTCTGGCGGTTCCTCAGAAAACTGGACATGACACTCCCGGAGGATCCGGCTATACCACTCCTGGGCACATACCCAGAGGCTTTACCTGCATGCAATAAGGACACATGCTCCACTATGTTCATGGCAGCCTTATTTATAATAGCCAGAAGCTGGAAAGAATCCAGATGTTCCTCAATGGAGGAATGGATTCAGAAGATGTGGTATATTTACACAATGGAATACTACTCTGCAATTAAAAACAATGAATTCACGAAATTCCTAGGCAAATGGTCAGAACTTGAAAATATCATCCTTAGTGAGGTAACCCAATCACAAAAGAACACACGTAGTATGCAGTCACTGATAAGGGGATATTAACCCAGAATCTTGGAATACACTAGACACAATTCGCATATCAAAAGATTTCCAAGAAGATGGAAGGAGAGACTCCTGATCCTAGAAAGACTGGATGTAGGGGAATGCTGAGACAGAGAAGCAAGAGGGGGTTGAATGGGGAAAAGAGGGAGGGAAGGGGGCTTATGGGACTTTTGGGGAGGGAGGAAACGGGAAAGGGGAAATGATTTTGACTGTAAATAGAAATATAAAAAATAATAAATAAAAAAATGTAAAAAAAAAGAATATATCTAATGAAAAAATTTAAAAAAAAAAAAAAGAAATGTCTTCTAACAATGGAAATAACCTGTTTCTTTTTATTCAATCTCACCCAGTTTCTTAGGGCACAGGCAGAGGGGTGTGGCTACATTTTTTTCCTATAATGTTACTCAAAGAGCTGATACCTTGGACACTGATAATGGTCTTGTTCCCGTTTTAAACCTTTATAACCTGGGTCCTCCACTGTCCACATTTGTGTCTTCTGGCCTTCCAAATTTCCATAAGGTGATACTTTAAGATTTGATTACAGCGTCTCTACTGGAGCATTCTTTTTTTTTTTTTTAATTTATTTATTTTTAAGATTTATTTATTATATGTAAGTACACTGTACACTGTAGCTTGTAGCTGTCTTCAGACATACCAGAAGAGAACATCAGATCTGCTTACAGATGACTGTGAGCCACCATGTGGTTGCTGGGATTTGAACTCAGGACCTTTGGAAGAGCAATCGGTGCTCTTACCCACTGAGCTATCTCTCCAGCCCCTACTGGAGCATTCTAATAAACTTAGTACAGTGGTTACTCACCTAAGAGAACTAACTTGTAAGAAGAATGTCAAAGTTTATAAGAATAATGGCCCCATTTCTTCATTCCAATAGTCTGTGTTACTTTTTCTGTGGCTGTGGCAATCTACCCTGACAAGAGTAACTACAAAGAGAAAACCATCTCTTGGTTCATAGTCCCAAGGTACAGTTGATTACACTAGGGAAGTTTTTGTGGCAGGAGTCTGATGCTGCTTAAGTTGCATGCTCATTCAGGAAGCCGAGGAAGATCATTGTTCATGTTCAGCTAGCATTCTTCTTCAACCATAGTCTAGGAATCAAGACCATGGAATTGTGTGGCTTATGTTTGGAGTAGGCCTTTCCGCCTCATCAACTAGAATCAATTTAGAAGAACTCTCACAGATGCACACAGAGGTTAGTTTCCATGGGGATTCTAAATCCTGTCAAGTTAACAATGGAGATTAACCACCACATATACAAAGTACACAGTACATCTTATAATTATTAATTTTATTTATCAAGTTTTCTGGTGTAATGAGGTGCCCAGCTATCTACTTAAATATAGATGAATTTAAATTTCACTTCTAAGTGTGTCTGTGGAGGAATTCCCAAAGAAATGACCATTATAACTCAATGTTTTTTTTTTCTGGCAAAGGGTAAGACATTTACTGGTATGAACAGAGCAATGAAATACAAGAAAACTTTATTTGTTCTCTGCATAATTACTGGATCTAGAACATCTGCCTTCTGTCTGTTCAGAATAATCTGTGGTCTATGAAATTAGCTTAGTAGCTGTCGGATTTTGAAATAGACAGTGAGCTTTCCTGTGTGAGTTTGCAGATTATGTGATTTCATGGCTTTAATAATCATGTAAACTAACTCCTAATAAGTAATGATTATGCATGTGCATGTGTATACATGTGTATGTGCACATGTGCATATATGCATGTGCACATACATATATGATTTTTCTCTCTCTGAAAAACTAATATATATACAAAATACATATGATTTTGTTTACTTCTACTTGTTCTTTGGTATTGATCTAACCAAAACTCCTTAGAGCTTTGTTACTTCATAATTATATTACTTTAACTCTATCAGATGTTTTCTCTGGTAGAAAAAAAATCTAAATATTTGACCACTTCAAAAACATATTAAAATTTACTTGCTATTATTTACATAGTTATATGAATCGATCTGAGAGAGAAAATATTAGCATTTAATTATTTCTCTCTTAAATGAGTTAATTTGAAAATAATGAACTTTTTCATAAGATTGCATTTTTTAGATAATAGTATAATATGTGCCTGTAATGATTATATCCTCACATTGTTGAAGAGATATGTGTGAAGAAATTTAAAATACCTCATATTACTTTTCCAAATAATTCCTCCATATTTCTTTTAAGCTTGCTTGGCACTATTTCTATATATATTTACTTCTGAGGATGCATGATGCCTAGCACATATTTGAATCTGTATACTTCTCTTAAATATGGGTATTCTTATTGTTTCTGAACATGTTTGGACAACTCTCTTGGATTTTCTGTTATATAACTGCAGCAGAGACTGTGCAGCCTGCCCACAGCCTTCCTTATCTATCTCACTAACACATTCTCAACTCTTTCTGATGCATTTTGCAAATAACACCTCATCTTCATGCAGTGGTAAGCTGATTAAGTATTGAGGCCTGCATTCAGAAATGTTAATAGAATTTGAAGGTGGGTTTTCCTAGGAAAAACTTTTAAACAGAAAGTAGAACAGATTGACCTAATTGTGACTTCTCATTCTCTCTCCCTCTTCTGCCTTCTTTTTTCCTTCTACTTCTTCTGATTATAACCTGTCTCTTTCTTTCCTAGGTAGATATTTTGGGTCCTGGAAGGAAATTAAAACCATGAACAACCTTCCTGTGGAGGCAGAACAATCAGGAATTCAAGACTAACGTTGGATGCACCTTGAAATTTAGGCCAGCCTGTGCTACATGAGACATTGAGGAATACAAAATCTATCCTATACTATGGAATACGGAAGAAAATTAAGAATCCAACTTCCTGATAATAACATAGAAACTCATCTCAGTAGTAAACTGCACCAATTATCTTTCAGGATGATGATGATGATAATAATAATAATAATAATAATAATAATAATAATAATAATAATAATTGCAGTTCCATCTGTATTAGCTATTTTTAAGACTTTCAGTTCAGATATACTTTCACAAATATCACTATATTATTGAAATAATTACTTTTTTTTTGTTTTTCTGGCTTCCATTTATAGTTTTGGCATTTACTGAGCACAGCCCTGTTGCATTGGCAGGACATTACATCCATGTTAAATGATAATGGTGACAGCTTCTTGGATCCTAAACTAAGTTCAAACATTTTCTAAGCCTCCTGGAGTCCCACTTGTAGAGAAAGCTCCAAAATTTATTTCCCAATATTCTGATTCAATTCTGGTTGCCATCGTTAGAATTAATTAGTCAGTTATCTGCTATCTGAGCTTTAAAGCTATCTTGAAGTAAACTTGGATTCATGCTCAAATTGATTCAGGATCTTACCTTGACTCTTCTATTTTCAAGTCTTTGAATGTAAAAGAAAAATAACAGGCCCATGATAAAGAATGGAGTGCTACTCTACAGTCCTTTAATCACTGCTTCTGGTGCTACATAGAACTCTACATGTGAAGTTTAATAGGAAAACTAAAAACTGATGTAAGTGTGAAACACTGTATGATGTGACTGAGATAAAAGACAACAGTTGGCTTTTCAGAAAAAGGCTTCAGGAAATTATATGTGGTCATGAAAGCGTTCTATTTCTACAGACTCTTTCATAACAGTAATACAAAACTATCTTTGGGGGGGCACATTTATGCTTATGAAAGAGAATTATTCTGTACATGTTAGTTTACCTGGAAATTACTTTTTTACATATAATGCTTCTACGAAACTCAATAAAGGCAAATATTAAAGAACAAAGCGGCAAAGAACTTCCATCAGACTATTGTGAATGATGGCCTGAAGATTCTGAAATAACACCTAAGATTGACTACTGGAAAACAAATAGAAGAATAAGCAAAGTCTTGGGTGTGATGATACAAACTGCAACCCCAAAATTCATGAGCCCAAAAGGCAGGGTGCTCCCAGGTTCAAGACTATTCAGGCAGCATAATAAACCTGTCTCTGAAGAATGTAGGGAAGCATGCTAAACCCTCACAGAAATTGCATAAATCACCATAATGCATAATCCACTATTTGTTTAGAGAAATAGTGACTAAGTGAGTAAAATAATAAGACAGCATAGTGACTACATCTGTAGAGCTATCTGCTTGTTAGAAGGCTATGACCTTAAAGAGCAGTTAACTCTCGTTTTCATTGAGTGGCAACTTTCATTGGTTTCCTTTGTCTCATAAGAATTTGAGAAAAATAACGCTACATTGGAATTTCTAATATTAAAAGAAATCAAGAATTCATAGGATGGCTCAACATGCTATACAAGATTGGCTACCTTAGTTCCATTCCTGGTACCCATAAAGAGATGGAAAGAAAAATGAATTTCACAAAATAGTTCTCTATCTTTCAAACATGTGCCATAGTATATGCGTGACTGTTCTCCCCCTCCTCTCTCTCTCTCTCTCACACACACACACACACACACACACACACACACACACACACACACACAGTGTACACAGTGTAGATAACATTTATATATATATATATATATATATATATATATATATTTTAAAACAAGCTATTCCTAGTTTCAGAATTCTATAAGAATCATGATTGCATATTAGTGAAGAAAGCTGATTTCTCTCCTCTCATCTGGAGAAAAATTAAACTTAACTAAAAAAAAAAATCTATGAAAAGAGCCATGACAAGAAATAAGTGAAAGTCCATGCAGCAATAATCTTTCTGCTTAAACCAATCACATCCCTCCAGCCCATCCAAAGGCTGCCTCAGAAAGAAGGAGAAAAGAATCACATGAAATGTGAGGTGAGGAAAAAGATCTGCTGAGCACAGAGCAGCAGAATTGACATCTGTTCACTTTAAGATTCTCAGTAACTGTAAAGGGTCTAAGATTTTACTTAATCTGTAATCTAACAAATTAGTATTCAGCAGTTTCATGGATGCTGGTACAAGGCTTAGATGTCAGGGTCAGAAGTGGAAAGTTTGTCCATAATGACAGCAGTGTTGTAAGTAGCATTAGCAATGCACTTGTGTAATTCCACAAGTGCCAATTTAGACAAAGTGGAGGGAATCACATGACAGTTCTTCCTGTACCAGACAGATTTACAGCAAAGGATCCATGCAGTGCACCTTGTGATGTGTCTACCATAAAGGACAATGGGCTACGTTGAAGCATTCTCAGACAGCTGACCTTTAGGTCTCACTAGCCAAAATTTAAAACCAGACTTTCTAATATCAAAAGTAATTTGTAATTCATAGTATCAATTTGAACAATAAATAAACATATAAACATATTTTCCAGATAAATGGAACATTATGGCAGTATTCAATGTGTGCTAATAATAATGTGGGCTGGGTATATGCCCAGGAGTGATATAGCAGGGTCCTCCGGTAGTATTGTGACCAATTTTCTGAGGAACTGTCAAAATGATTTCCAGAGTGGTTGAACTAGCTTGCAATCCCACCAGCAGTGGAGGAGGGTTCCTCTTCCTCCACACCTTCTCCAGCATTTGCTGACCCCTGAGATTTTGATCTTGGCCATTCTGACTGTTGTGAGGTGGAATCTCAGGGTTGTTTTGATTTGCATTTCCCAGATGACTAAGGATGTTAAACATTTCTTTAGGTGCTTCTCAGCCATTCGATATTCCTCAGTTGAAAATTCTTTGTTTAGCTCAGTACCCCATTTTTAAGAGGGTTATTTGGTTCTCTGGAGTCTAACATCTTGAGTTCTTTGTATATATTGGATATTAGCCCTCTGTTGGATGTAGGGTTGGTAAAGATCTTTAATAGCCAGAAGCTGGAAAGAACCCAGATGTCCCTCAATGGAGGAATAGATACAGAAACTGTGGTATATATTTACACAATGGAATAGTACTCAACTATTAAAAACAATGAATTCATGAAATTCTTAGGCAAATGGGTGGAAAATATCATCCTGAGTAAGGTAACCCAATCACAAAAGAAGACACATGGTATGCATTCATTGATAAGTGGATATTAGCCAAGAAGCTTGGAATACCAAAGACACAATTCACAGATCAAATGAAGCTCAAGAAGAAGGTAGAACAAAGTATGGATACTCAGGTCCTTCTTAGAAGGGGAAACAAAATACCCACAGGAGATACAGAGACAAAGTGTGGAGCAGAGTCTGAGGGAAAGACAGTCCAGAGACTGCCCTAGAGATCCATCCCATATACAGTTAGAAAACCCAGACACTATCATGGATGCGCACAAGTGCTTGTGGACTGGAGCTGGATATACTCTCTGCTACAGACTCTCAAGCCATATCAATACTTATCATCTCACAGGACCCAAAGCACTCTGATTGCTTAATAAACCAAAGCCATCTTGTCCTTAGCATGTCTTGGCTTTCCTATGTCAGTAACGTTAGTAACCTCTATTCATTTAGCATCCGTTGTTCTTGATTCCTATTAGTGGATTTGTCTATCAGTCAATTATCATTCACATGAGCTCTTTCACAATGCCCTGTTCTATTCCAGCATTGTCCAGAGCAGAGGGGAACATGCTCCCACACATACAATGATAACCGAAAAGAAGAAAAGAATCGAGGAACAAAGACTTCAGCTTCCGAGCACCACACTCAGACTCACAAACACACAGGACATTGTCAAATCAGCCAGCAAGAAGAACATGCTGCTACTTCCCCAACATTAAAATTTAATGTCCATCTGCTTTCCTTTCTCTCCGCAAACACCCAATGGAAGGAACGTGACTCCAGTAGGGTTTTTATCAGATTCAGACAGTGATGAAATGACAGTTGACTTCTAAATCAAAAGGTGAGAGAGTGGCAAGGCATATATGCCCGCCTGCAGCTTGAGTGAGAAACACTTAGGCCGGGTCATGTAGACACCCTCATGAAAATGTGCTTAAGGTTTCTTAAATGAAATCCAGACTTGGCTGAAAAATCCCCGCTGTGAATGTCACAGACTAAACCACTGCTCACATTGTAGCTGCTTCATCTGACCTGTCAGACAGACAGCACTTCATTGAACACGGGCTTATCGAGTGCCACACTTCAGCACAGAGGCGAGTGATGCCTTCAAGTACAGTTGCTGAGGAGGCTGTGCTGTTATAAAGTCTGGGTTTGTGCTTATCTATAAAAACTTAGGAGTAGGGTCAGGTGAGACGGCTCAGACGGTAAAGCCACTAATAGCCAGGCCTATAACTGACGTTCAACCTCCTTAGCCTACATTGTGTAAGGAGAAAACCAAGCTGTTCTCTGACCTTCGTAAACACACACAAACACATGTTGTGGCCCACACACAACAAATAAATGTAGAAAAAATAAGATACTTAAAAGTATAATTGAACATGACATTCTTGCATTCAACACGCTAAGAATAAGTGATAGGAAATAAAACATTAAACTTTAATATATTTAAAGCTATGATTAACCCTGAGTTTATCCTGTGCCATCTCCTTCCATGCAAAAGCCCTTTTTTTTCTCTTTGCCTGCTTACAAAAAGCCCTGGTGATGCTCATATTTTCTTCATGAAGTCTTCCCACAATCCTCTGAAGTCTTCCCACAATCCTCTTCTAGATCTCGATTCTCTCATCTCTGATCTAACACATTGCTGTATTATATTATATTATATATTATAAAGTGTGTGTGTGTGTGTGTGTGTGTGTGTGTGTGTGTGTGTGCAGCTATACAGTCATTTCCTAATTGTCCCACTTGCTATCTGAATTATAATTCTCTATAAAGAAATAAGAAGCGGAGAGTTATGCAGCTATTTTTTTTTAATTTGAATATGCCTTAGATGTTAGCAGTGTGCAGGATCTGAGAGCAAGAGCACAAAGCCTCCCCACACAGGGGTTACCTTTGATTGGCAGGAGATAGATACCCAACACGAGGTGAGGTAAAGTAAATTCCAGTAGTATCAGGAGTCAGTCATAATTGATAATTGCTAATATGACTTAAGTGATAGGGTAGGAGGCGGGGTCTCTCTTCTGGGGATTGAAAAAGGTGTGGAATAAAGCAATACATGATCTTTGTTGCAACAAGATAAAGGGAAAGATACAGCTAAGAACAACCATCGGATAATGTGGATCAGGCAAATACGTTAGCACAGTAGTAACCAGTGAGCTAGGATTCCTATCTAATGGGGATAAAACAATTTAGCCGTATCCCTTTACCTCCATCTCAATTATACCTCTTGCTACTTTGGTCCTGCTCCTTGTTCTACAGTTTATCTTTTTAATCTGTCCATCTCCCCTTAACATTCTTCTTGCCTTCTGAATAGGAGAGATAATAAAAAAGTAAGGCTAATCTAAAGAGAACTTGGCAGTGACTGGTGGGAAAAATAGGAAATTGAAAAAATAAACTCAATGAAAAACACTGGGGAAGAGAAATAAACTGGTCAGATAAGCAAAAGGAATTATCCTATTTGTGCGTGTGCTGGGTGCTGATCTGTAGACAGCTCTCACTGTCCAATCAGCACTCTGTCCTCGTGGTGATGAGTTTAACAGAAATAGAACTGGATGCTTGAGTCATACTTTCCTGTAAAAACCAATATCAGCACATTTTCATCAAGAATAACATGAAATTTTACTACTATAGATATCGCTCAATGAATTAGGACACAGAGTTTGTTTTAAACATCCCTTTGTCGAAGGGTAGCTCATAGTCAGGGTCTAAGCATTAGATTTCAAAATCCATACTTTGTATCAGTTTCTTCTCTATTTCTTGACAATTTCAAACCATACATATTTACTGTGCTTATATTCTCCTTTCTCTGTTATTGTCTGTTTATTTCTTTGTTTTCCTCTAAACTCCTTTACTAGTCTCTCAATGACTGACCATTATGACACCCCTTCTAACAGCAACAGTCAACACCTTCCTCAAGAAGGGGTGGGTATAACCCATAACCCTCTGCCAAAGGGACTTCTCTACCCCAGGATAAGAGCAGCACTGATCTATGTTTACATACATCAATATTGAGAAAGCAGGTTTAGGGGATCATTGGCAATGATCCTTTGGGTCCATGATCTCCCAGTCACAGGATTTCAACCCCATTTATAGTGCCACATATGTATCCTTCCTGTGCAGAATTAATATTTTTTAATAAAATGTATATAATACCATGAATTCTTAAGAAAAGACTGCCACAAATTCACCTACTTTCCACTCAATCTCACAGTGTGTTTCTTTGAGTGGAACCCAGGGACCCTGGCTGTAGTACATTTCTGGAAATCTCCCTCTGTTAGAATATGTGTGGATTCACTCTTTGCAGAACTTGCCCTTTTGGTTCTGTTGACAGTAAGGATGTGGACTTTTGACGTTTTCTTTGGTTTTATCCGTTTAAAACGTTGCCTGTTCCCTTCATGTGTACATCCTACCTTTCCTATTCATGCAGATATGGCCAAAAAAGCAATTCTACATTTTCTTTTATTTGTTTATCTGCTTATTTATTTACATATCTAACGATGTTCCCTCTCCCAGTTCCCCTCATATACTCCCTCCCCTCCCATCCTCTAACCTTTCTCCTCTGAGAGGGTGCACCCCTCACTGACACCAGACAAGGCATCCCTGTTAGGGTATGGATTCCACAGTCAGGCTACATTTATAGGGACAGCCGCATCTCCAATTATTGGAGAACCGACATGAAGACTGAGATGCACATCTGCTACATACGTGCTGGAGGCCTTGGTCCAGCCCATGTATGCTCTTTGTTTGGTGGCTTAGACTCTGAGAGCTCCTAGGGGTATGGGTTAGTTGGCTCTGCTGGTCTTCATGTGGAGTTTCTATACCCTTCAGGACCTTTCATTATGATGCCCCCACCCAACTCCCCAACCCAACTCTAACATAAAAGAGTCCCCAAGCCTTCATCCAATGTTTGGCTGTGGGCGTATGAATCTGTTTCAGTCAGTTTCTGGGTAGAACCCCTGAGAGGACAGTTATGTTAGGCTCCTGTGTGCAAGCATAACAGAGTATCACTAATAGTATCAGGGATTGGCGCTTGCTCATGAGATGGATCTCAAGTTGAGATTGTTATTGGTTAGGTATTCCTTCAGTCTCCGTTCCATCTGTGTTTCTTTTAGAATGGACAAATTTGAGGTCAAAAGTTTCGTGGGTGGGTTGGTGTCCTTATCCCTCACTCCAAGGTCCTGCATGGCCGCAGGATGTGGTCTCTTCAGGTTCCATATCTCCTTGGCTATGAACCTTGGCTAAGGTCACCAGCATTGACTCCTAGGAGCCTCCACCATGGCAAGACTCTAGCACTTCCGGGAGACTCACTGATAGTGGATATTAGCCATAAATTACAGATTATCCATGATACACCCCACAGACCCAAAGGAGTTAAACACAAAGGAAGTCCCAAAGAGGATGCCTGAATCTACATTTTTTAAAAATGCTTGGCAAACATTCTTCTTTGCCTTAGTCATTCTGGGATATCCCAGAATGATGGCAGCTCCATCAAAAGAAACTGAACCTCCTGAACACTTATAAATTGGCTCCTGTTCTTTTGCTGTAACTTTTCTGGGAATGAGAATGTTCTGAGTTAAAGAAGACAGTCTGAGTCAAGAAGCCTGAAGTGAAGAGGACACTCCTTGAGGTGTCTTCACAAAGAGAACACAAAAGTACCCATTCCTTACATCTTATTTTGATGTAATTAAGGATAATCATCTACTTAACACTCTTTAGTGTTCTTGATAAATGGTAATTAATTACAATTATACACCTATATATTGTAATCAGCTCAGGACCAATGGATCTGTGGTTCACCAACTTAGGAAAATGACTGGTAAGGAGTTGGTGTCCCTGTAAAACTTGGTATTCAAATGTGATTGGCTTTTGGATTTTTGTTGAGGTTTATTGTTGTCTGCCTATTTGTTTGTTGTTTGTGTTTAATGGTTAATAATAATAACTCCTTTGTGTGACTTCAACCCAGTAAACTCCTCTCAGAAAGAAGTAAATGTAATCTCCTTCAGAGAATACTTTAAACCATGCTTTAATATTTATGCAGGAAAGTGGTTGCAAGATTTATAGCACAATAAAACATCAATTGCAAGTATACTGTGTTAGTCATAATTATTATTAAGAACCACTTAACTTGGTATTTCACATTTCATAGTCCTCATTAAACACTTAAAGTCCTTGCTGTTTTCAAATTCTCCATGTCTTTTAGGTGGAATAACTTGTTAATGACACTTTCATTTTCATTCCTAGAAGTATGAAAACTCTTTTAATTAAAGTTTATCGATAATGTTATGAAGTCAGTTCTCTTTCAAAAAACACAAAGGAATGCTGAAAGTGTCCTTAAGCCTTTAAATAAGCATTTAATTGAAAACAAGTAGGTTAGAGAGGTTAAATATACACCTCATAGAACCTTTACTCCATTTCATTTCCATAAAACCTGGTAGTTTTAACAGCCTGTCTAAGACAGATGCACAGGGAGTTTAGGGGAAGGAAGAGCAAATGTGACTGTGTAGAGGCATGAAGTCGCTAAAGTATAAAAATACAACTCAGACAGGAGTTTAGCCTTCACCCTCTAGTTCACACTGTAACCACAGATGAACTCAGGAGCAATAGGATCGGTGTTACAACTTGGAAGATAGAGGTGATAAAGTAGAAAGTTGAGTTAAGATTAATGAAGGTCCACAGCCTCCAACTTCTAGCTTGGAAATATAAAAGATGGGAAATATAAAAATTAACTTAACCAAGGAAGATGGTACCACAACCAGAAGAAGTACTTAAGAGATGGTATCAATAAGGGAAAGAATACCCTTGGGCTCTGGTTCCAAACTACTGGCTTATCATTTTTGTGTGCCCCCTAACATTCATCGATGAGGACCTTCATGGACTCTTACATCAAGGAATCATAATAGTTTTGCTATATAAGTGATCCAATTCATCAGTGTCTCACTTTTTAATGTTGTAAATTGTCATTACTAAGTTTCAAAGTTATGGTAGTTTGAATATGCTTGACCTAGGGAGTGGCACTATTAGGAGGTGTAGCCTTGTTGGAGAAAGTACATCACTGTAAGGTGGGCTTTTAGGCCCTCCTCCTAGCCCTGTGGGAGCCAGTCCTCTCCTGTTTGACTTCTGAACAAGATCTAGAACTCTCAGCTACTCCAGTGCCATGACTTCCTGGATGCTGCCGTGCTTTCTGCCTTGATGATAAAGAACTGACCCTCTGAACCTGTAAACTAGGCACAATTAAATTTTGTCCTTTATAAGAGTTGTCTTGGTTATGGTGTCTACTCACATCAGTGGAAACCCTAACTAAGACAAAAGTGCCTAACCAAAGCTCCTCATCCAAAGACTACTGATGACTGAAAGCTATGTGTTCACTAAAGCATCTCACCCAGGTATGGCCTCTAACTGTTGCATACTTAATGTTTGTTAATCTCCATTGTTTACATTGGCCTTCACTGTCCCTTCTGAGATAAGAGTCTAGCTATAAATGTCATTCCCAACTAGTGCTTTTCCATTTCCTATCTCTCTCCAATATCATCAATATCTGTAAGTATGTAATAATTGGTAAACATGAAAACAGAAAAAAATGCTGAGAAGATTCTATTCAGAGAAGGTATCTTCATCTTTTACCTCATTAACAAAGCAACGTATGTTTCCATTTGCCTTCTTTCCTTCCTTCTTTCTTTCTACCCTTTCTTCTTTCTTTTCATATCCCTTTCAATCATGAATCACCTGGGAAAAAAAAGGTTTTCTAAGTGATTTTAAATAATAGTGTATCTATATTTACAACTACCTTCTAATAATTTAATCCTAGCATGCTTCTGTGAATTGTAACTTACAATGTTCAATTACATAAGCATGATAAAGTTTAGTGTTTACTGAGGTGACCTTGTTTAATCCAACATTTTCCAAACATCCATAGACTGAGATTAATCATTAAATAATATGTCAACCACTAACAAATCAACAATCCAAGAAATACTCTTTGGTGACTGCTAATAATTCTAAAAACTATTTGCTTCTGAAACTGCTTGAATGGAAGGCTATCGCTCCTAAATATTTACTAAAGGGAAAGATATATTTTTTCCTCTTGCCATTTTCTCATAAACAGAAACCAGAAATGACTAATCCATAGCTAAGGTACTTCTGATATACATTTTAGCAAAATATATCACCTAGGTAGCAAAAACTATTATAATTATTATTTTATAATAATTATATATAATTATTATAAATTATAATAATATAATTATTATTTTATAATAATTATTACATTGCTGCCAGAAAAGAAAACTCTTGAATTTATTATAAGTGTACAAATATGTGTGTCTACTTATAAATTTATATAAAAATGCATTTTGATGTTGAGCTGTGAAAAGTAGAAGAGATAAAAACCCTGAAGTTCCTGTACAGAAGCATCATCCCAGCACATCAAGGCTTTAATGATTGGAGGAGGGCTGTGGCTGCAGACTGTGCTTTGAGGCAGGAAGGATATATATATATATATATAAAATGTTGAAGGATTTTTCCTTTTATACAAATAAAAGAACCATTGGTGCTAGAAGCTCACCCCAACAGAACTATCAGAAAGCAAGGCCCATGAGCAAGGGTTGCTATCAATGGACTTAGACCAATTAAATCAGCCACAATGTGGATGGACCAGACAGATCAAAACGTGCTATTTCTAAGGGCATTGGTGTGAGATGGGGACAGAAGGATAGACATCATGAAGATCAAGCCTGCTGCCTTCTGACCAGCCTGTCTACTGCTGTCCTTTTGAGGAGTCACCCTAAGTCACCTTTATGAAAGAGGGTACAGTGGTCACTCTGACTTGCTCAACTTAATTGTGTCATTTAAGTTTGAAAAATGATCGAGGAAATTACTTTTATTTTTACAAGAATGAATATTTTAGAGAGAATTAGCATATCTTAAATATACTTTATATCCTAAATTGACTACTTAACATATTTATCACAATGTAAAGTCATATTTCTTCTTTAAATGACTATTTTTTTTCCCTCTCTGACTGCTGAGAATGGCAATCCCTATGGATAGTTTGATTACCTTTAGGAAGCAAGGAGGAATTTAAAAGGCATAGAAATTTCTACAGCTATATTTTTAGTCCTAGATCATATACTTAGACATGTTGTCCATAGATGATAGAACAATCTTCTGTCTATTTCTGATAACTAAAGTCATAAAAGGATTATAAGGATAATTAGTTTTTCCTTGTTGGAGTAGGTGTGGCCTTAGTAGAGGAAGTGTAATGTTGGACATTTAACTTGAAAGGTGTGTTTCAAAGACCCAAGCCAGTAGCATCTGTCACTGTATGCCTGTGGACAAGGCTGCAGCTTTCATCCACCTCCCCATTGCTGTGCCTGCTGCCATGCTCCCCACTATGATGACAATGGACTAAGCCTCTGAAACTGTAAGCAAGTTCCCAATCAAATGTTTTTGTTTTTTGTTTTTTTTTTAATAAAAGTTGCGGTTGTCGTGGTGTCTCCTTACATAAATAGGACAGTTACAGAGACAGAAGGTCTTAATAAGTTAGGTCTTTGGAAGATAATAAGGAGTACCTGAGATCATAAGGAATTACCTACATGTAAGAGGTAAATTCTCCTGTAAGAATCCTCCCCATGAAGAAACAGAAAGCGGTAGAAAGTTGACTCCAACCAGAATCACCTAGGCTAGCACCCTTTTCTTACACTTCTAGCTTTCAAAAAGTAAGAAGAAAATTCAAGATCATCCCAAAATACTCAGATTATATTTTATTAAGCAGATTAAAAAGTAAGACAGTTGGGACAGTTGTCACGTCGAGGAACCAGAGAGGTCCTCTTCTAGATCCATTCACATGAGTCTCTCAGATATATTTCCAAAATCACAGAAGATCAGTTTTCAGCACTTGATATACTCAAATCACAGCCACGTAGGACTTACCACAGGTCTATTTCAGCATGCAAAATACAACTTCCCATGTAATCAACAAGAGAGTACATCAAAAACATTCTATAATTAATCATGACTAACGTCAGAGCTAACTATCTAAAGCTGTTCCTTATAGTCTATTCATTGGAAATGATCCAGCTGGAATCCTTATCACATTCTAGGGGAAGATGTTATACAATGGTTTCAATTTTCTAAAGTGGGAGCATTGTTTCTGTTGTAAAAGTGACCTACCACATGACAAATGTAAAGTAACTAAGTCAGTCCTGGAAAAAGTTACTTCACTATTAGCAAGTCTCTAGGCAAGCTTAATTAAGGCATCTATTCTGTCTTAGTAACTGTTCTATTGTTGTGAAGAGACACCATGATCAAGGTAACTCTTACAAGAGAAAGCAATTGGTTGGAGGTTTACTTATAGCTTGAGCTGGTCAGTCCATTACAGTGGAAAGCTTGGTGGCAGGCAGGCAGACAGGCATGGAGTTGCAAAAGTATCTAAAAGCTACATCATGATTCACAGGCAGAGAAGCAGAAAGCATAACACTGGGCCTGCCAGCGGCTTTTGAAATACTCCCTGTGACACACCTCTTTTTGACAAGGCCACACCTCCTAAACCTTTCAACAATACAACTAGGGATTAAACATGCAAATCTATGAGCATTTGGAAGCGAGTCTCATTCAAACCACCACACACACCTAGGAATAAAATAGAGCTGATTAATATTTCCAGACAATAATATTTTATCATGCCGGGCAGTGATGGCGCACGCCTTTAATCCCAGCACTTGGGAGGCAGAGGCAGGCGGATTTCTGAGTTCGAGGCCAGCCTGGTCTACAGAGTGAGTTCCAGGACAGCCAGGGCTATACAGAGAAACCCTGTCTCAAAAAACCAAAAAAAATAAAATAAAATAAAATAAAATAATAATAATAATATTTTATCATGACATAAAAACTGTCCTAATGAATACCTAAACAAATAAATTATTTTGAGGGTATGAGGAGGAGCATTTTTGGAACTTGGTATGTTAAAATTTTGTAAATATATAAAATATGCTATTTGTAATGTACACCTCAGAGGGACACATTTAGGACTACTATTACTGAAGAGTAGGTTTATAAAAACACGATAGTAATGTATTCTGTTGTTCACACCAAATACCAAATGAAGTCTTTTATAGACAAGATGAATTATATACCAGTGTACATGGCTAGCTAACAGCAAAGAATAGCAAACTATTCATTAGTATGGCAAATCAGTTCGTCTGCTAGCTCCTTTAGTGGTACAATGCCTTATTTTTTTCTTAAGTGCATTTTGGTGTTGTTCCACTGAACTATGAGCAAATAAATGTATCCTGGATTTTAAGTCCTTTAGGCTTTACAATGTCTGAAGGCCTGAGATAAACTCAGCTTCTGTTTTATCTAAGTGAGTATGTCAACTCTTTGATTTAACATGCTAGATTTTAAAGAAACCTTGTTTTATTTTAGAAGTTCTTATAAAATATGCAGTGAAATAATTCAATCAATTAGTTTAAGTGGAAAGGGAAATCTTTATAGAAGATAATATTGCTATAAAACTATAATGATTTCAAAAATATATTCTAAAATTACAAAGGTCTTGTGATTTACTGAGCGTATGAAAATATACCCACAGTTTTACACTGAATTTCAAAAGCTTATATGCTCCAAAGACTGAAATTCTTCAGATTGATGGCATCTTGGGATAGTTAAACATACAGTTTCACTCATAAAATGACTGCTAACCAGTAGGGAACAATTGAGAACTTATATTTCAAAGAAGAGGCAAATCATAGCATGTAAGTCTAGAATTCTCAAGGCATAGACTGTCAACATAAACAAAAAGAAATCATATAGTAAATATGAAAACATCTATTAGAAGGCTTATTTTTATTTATATAAATTCACAAGTTCTTACTTTTGAGTTAAAAATTAATTTAAAGCACTTTCATGATTTTATTTAAATCTACTATACAATAAGAACAGAGTATGTATGTTTCTGCATAAGTGTGGGTTTGGGTGTTAAGCTGAGAAACTGTTTAAGAAAAAGCACACTGCCTAACAAAATATTCTAAATTAAAAAATTATGTAAACTAATAAAGTCACTACTTTAATGTATTTATTAAATATCATTCTTTTTATAATCTTGGGTCCTAGTCTTTGTAGTTCAAAATAGTCACTAACACCAAGTACTTAAACTCAGAATAACTTATAAACTATTATTAATGGAGAAGCTATAGTTTTAATTTTTACTGAAAAGTATACTATATAACTGTTTTGAGCTATAGAAAAAAAACAAGGAGGAATGCATATGAGAACAGAGGATGTACATACAGACTGGACAGTGTTACTTTAAATGACCTATGTCTGGTTCCCTACATAAACTCTAAAACCAGAAGCATTAATGCAGATAGTTTGTTGGGGATTAAATTCAGGTCTTTGGTTTGCAAGGCAAATACTTTACTGACAAGGCTGTCTGTCTTCCCTAGAAGGCAGAACCTTAAGAACATATCTTCCCTTCTAACTTTCCCTCAGTGAGTCAAAAAGTTAAAAATTAATGTAGCATATGACACACTTAACATCCCTAACATTTTAGCATAAGTCCAAAGGACTCGACATTATACTCCACAGACACTGTTCAGCCACGTTCATTGTTGCTTTATTCACGATAGCTAGGAAATGGAAAAAACCTAAAGACCCTACCACCAATAAATAGAAAATAAAAGTGTGTTCCATGTACACTATGAAATACTATTCAACTGTACAAAAAAAATAAAATCATGAACTTTTCAAGTAAATGGATAGAATGCACAAAAGATTATATTGAGTGAAGTATTCCAGTTCCTAAAAGAGAAGTGTTGCATGTTCACACTTATTGGAGGTTTCTGTCTCTAAATCTTCAGATTTGAGGTCACAGCCTGTAGAAAATAGAGAGACCATTTACCAAACTGAAACATTAGCATTGTCAGGATTGGGAGTGGGTGGGTGTGTTATCCAGCCATAGAGTGGGGAATACTAGGATGCAGGAAATATGACAGCGAAAGTGAGAGAGAAAACGGAAGTAGGTAAAATAACAATGATATCTTTTAAAAACACAAAAAAATTGCACTTGACTATTTACCCCAGAAAAATCTATACTATGCAATTCCACCTATAAATACACATATATAACTTTTTAAATTATTTTTTTCTCACCTGGGCTCCCTCCAAGACCAAAGACATTCGAGACATGAGAAGCCCTCTTCTGAGTCATTGGTCAGAGCTGTCCAATAAAGTTCTCAAAATACAACTTACTACTGTCCTTCATTATCCTTTAGACATGGAAGGTAAATGCTGAAGACACTATGTACTTTAGAAATAGGACCCAGAGATCCCTGAGCTGAACTGACCTGAGCACTCTCTCCCTGAAGACTAGAACCATGCAAGATTCCACAGGCAAGAGGCAACCAACAGCCCTATCCAGCTATGATGTGTAAGAACCACATCAGCAAACAGCATAACACAATAACCCTAAGGGAAACACAGTGGCACAAACCTTACTGGTAACAAAAAGCGCTCTAGTTGGATTTAAGGCCCACTCAACAGAATGAAGGTCAAGGCTACTACTGGAAAGGTAGCTAACTTCTTGATACCAGTGAAATCATGGTTATTGGAGGAAATCCAAAACTACTAATTTACTAAACCACCATAAAACAATAATCTATAAACATCTGTCCTTATTCCCACAAATACATGTAATCATCCTGCTTATCAATAAACTTCCCATTGCAACAGAGGCTACCAACAATATCCATGATTAATCAAACCTCAGAGTTGTGGAACCCAGTCCTAACTGATGAGTCTACAGTCTATAAAACATTGACACACCTAAGGCTCAGGGAACATTATAAAAAAGGGATCATACTGATTGTAAGAGCAGATGATCAGGGAATTTGTTATGAGACTGTGACTCTTAGGAACTTCAGAAGCTATAGCCATAAAGTCTTTCCAACATAAGCACTCAAGCATGAGCTGAACAAAATGACACCAATGAATAGGCCAAACTAGGAAAAAAAAAAAGAAGCCTCAACCCTACACAGAGAACTATAAGCAACTGAGGAAAACCAGGAGTAGGAATGGCGTTTTCCCCAAGGAAGGGTATACCAATTGGTATCCCAGTGTCAAACATTCAGCCTGTTCTATGGACTGAAGAGTTTATATTTCTGAATATGTATGTATACACACACACACACACACACACACACACACACACACACACACACACACATACACACACACACACACACACACACACACACACACACACACACACACACACACACATTGTCTTAATCACTATATTCTATCACTGTGAAGAGACACTGTGACCAAGGCAACTCTTATAAAAGAAAACAGTAACTAGGCCTTGATTAAAATTTCATGTGTAATCCATTATTATGATGATAGGGAACACCAGGCATGCAGGTAGGCATGGGGCTGGAGCAGAATTGAGAACTACATCCTGATTTCCAGGCAGAGAGAGATACTGTGAGCTTGACATAGGCTTTTGAAACCTCAAAGTTCACCTCCAGTGACATACCTCCTTCAATGAGGTCACACCTCCTAATCCTTTTCAAACAGTGCCACTCCCTGATGACTGTGCATTCAAATATACGAGCCTCTGGAGGTCATATTTGTTCAAACACCACAATCATACATACATATATACATACATGTACATAAACTTATAAATACATACATGTAGTACAATATTTAAAAAAGTATTTGAAGGAGTATAAGGAGAATGGAGAGGGAACTATGAGGGTTTGGAGTGAGGAAAGAGAAGGGGAAAATGTTATAATTATATTAAATCTCAAAAATCAGAATTAAACTAAAATAAAAAGAAATATTAGTTCTTTAGCTGTCTAAGTCTACCTGAAAGGTGATCAGAAAAAATGAGCCTAAAACAGGCAAACATGGATCCAGTGAGCCTACTTTAAGGAGGACTTGTGTTCTACTTATTGTCTGAGTTTATATATCTAGTCACATTCTGTACCCAAAAGGTCACTGAAAAACCTACCATCCCTATTTCCCCTGTATGTAGTTACCCAAACTGAAGGACATAGATCATTTTGCAGAACGATAGACAACAGATAGATGCTGACAAATCTGTTTTCTGAGAATAGATTCTCATAATTAGCCTTTATTTAGAAATTAAGCAAACAACATGACTTCCCATTTGGACAAACTTATTTCTGCTCATTCATTCTTCATGATATTCTATAGATATTCAGTTCTCCTCTTCTTCCTCTTCTTTTTCCTCCTGCTCTTCCAGGTCTTCTATCTAAAAGACAAGGCTTTATTACATAGACCAAGCTGGTCTCAAATTCTGAATGCTCATGTCTCAATCTCCAACATGCTGTAAGATTAGAGACAAATATTTTGAACCTAATTGAAATTTCTAATATGTAGATACAAGGCAATAACCTGTCAGTTGCTCCTCCATCTTCCCCTAAGACATTATATATTCTATACAGCCTCCCTTAGCTTAGCAAAAGCCACATGTAAATTAAATCCAAGTATTTGTGTATGTTTCACTATATCTATAAAATCAGTCATGAGAGTACATTCTTCATGTTATAACTGCAATTGGCCATTTCAACTTTAAATTGCGAAGATTTAAAATGATTTTAGTGTGCAAAAAAAAAAGACACATTATCTGTCTTGGAAACTGTACTGTTATATTATATTAGAGATAAAAGTATTAAATTTAGATGCTATGAGTGGAATAGCATGTGTCTATGTTATGGTATGTCTATGCTCAGCCCAGAGAATGGCACTATTAGAAGGTGTGGTCCTGTTGTAATAGGTGTGGTCTTGTTGGAGTAGGTGTCTCACTGTGGCCTTAAGACCCTCACCCTAGCTGCCTGGAAGCCAGTATTCTGCTAGCAGCCTTCAGATGAAGATGTAGAACTCTCAGCTCCTCTAGCACCGTATCTGCCTAGACGTTGCCATGCTCCCACCTTGATGATAATGGACTGAACCTCTGAGTCTGAAAGTCAGCCCCAGTTAAATCTTGTCCTTTATAAGACATGCCTTGGTCATGGTGTCTGTTCACAGCTGTAAAATCCTAAAGTAGTATGAATATGTAATCCCAGAACTGGCATGTTTTGGGAAATATTAAAAAACGATCCTGCCAACTCTGCACTCCTGCTTCTCTCTGCCTGACAACACCCAGGTGGGGCCTGCAACTCTCTCCAGCTAACCTCCCACACTATCTGGCTCGCTGTCCTAGGGCCACTAGTTCCCTCTCTGCCGTTGGAGGTTCCCCAATTCAGGAACTGAGTAAAGCAAAACTCTTGATCCTTATAATTAACCAATAAGATTTATGTATCAATGAATTCTCAATTTATAAGAAGTCAATACAATAATTTCAGAACCAACTGATAATGATAAAAGCTTCATCCCAATTATTCTAACCTTACAATATCATAACTACCTGTGGCTGGATAAAGCCGAGCTGGTTCACATCTGCCTCCATTTTCCTTTCTCCTTCTCCCTGAGATGCTCTCTGTCTCTGCAACTCTTAGCTCTGCCTCTCTTTTCCCTGTTCAATCACAGGACTCCTGCTGCCCTATCCTGCCACACTGGGAAACAGATAAGGCGCACATATCTCTGTAACCTGCTGACCAGAGTCTAGCCAATCATTGAGAGACCCTGACTGAAGGGGTTCAAGATGTAGAACAACTATGGAAAATTGCAGACACTGATCTCTGGTCTAAGTACACAAGCACACATGTGTAGATATACTCATACACTTACATGAACACCTACACATATACATAAACAGTAATTTAATGAATGCATTAAATTATATAATTATTGAATTCAGTCATTATGGCAATTTGGAGAACCTTTAAGTCTCGATTTTTCTTCTCTGTGAAAGTACAACATCTTAAATATATTTTATTATTTCATACTTATTTTATGTGTATATGTGTTTTGCCTGCATATGTGTCTGTGTTCCATGTCATACTTAGTACCCAAGGAAGCCAGGGGATGGGTCCAGAACTCTAATTACAAAAGGTTGTGTGTCAACTTGTGGATTCTGAGAATTGAACCCTATGTTTTATGGATAAGCAGCCATATTTCTAAAGTAACATCTTTATGTAAACATTCTTAACATTCTACACATTACGTGTACAGAATATCTCAAGTGTGTTGCTATTTCAGAATATACCTGTGTTTGATCATCAACTATGCTGCATTTGGGAATCGCAAATGAGATTAGGACATTTTTCATTGGGTTATCTTTGAATGAAATTCCATCTCTGGGTGATCTATGTGGGAACTTCAAAGGAAATAAACTGATAGGGGAGATGCCCTGCCTTGTGTATAAACACCACCACCCATAGAATGGGGTCCTGGGAGGAATTACACAGGAGAACAGGAAAGTTTGTCATTGCAGATTCATTTATCCCCCTTCACTCTCACCACCCTTCCTTCTGCCCCCTTTTCCATCATGAAGTAAGCTACTGGGCTTGATCATATCATTCCTGCCAACTGTGTCTGAAACCCCAAATACCATTACTTGCAATGTGGAAAGAATATGGCTTCATAACTCTCTGCTAATGACCATTTTATTAGTTCATATAAAGACGCTACCCTTTTTCACTTTTTAACATTTAATTCTATTTTGGTCCTAAAACCAATTCTTCTCCTTTTGTTACTTTCAACATAGAGCTAGTCTTTCCAGTGCATGACTTTTGCTGCTTCTGAAAATGCCTCCTTGTAAAACCTACAAAGGACTATCACACTTCAAACAGTTCCTGCAGACATTTCGATAAGTGCAAATGAAGTTCTTAATCTTCTGGCAGATCCACAATGTCTCACAGATGTGCCCCGAGCTAAGAAAATCACATGAACATCTATATGAGGAGTGTGGTCCAGTTACAGCTGCTAGATTGCTGTCTGGGCCAGGAGTGATTCTCCCAGCTGCTTTTACATCCTTCCTAGAGAACCGTTAAGATGAAGCCTTGAGAGGCTCTTCACTTAATACAGTCAATCAGGAGCCTCTTCCCCCAAACGCATTCCTTTACAGATGATTCAAGAAAAGGAGAGATAAAGTCCCTGAATTCTTTTAAAGATAACCTTGTCAGAAGGAACATCTCCCTTAGAGGTATGGGAGAATGGGGAAGGAAAGAGACAGAAGGAAGAAGCAAAAAGTGTGTGTGGGGGGGGGGAGGATATACCCTGGTCTCTATATTGCCATGTATAGAATGCTTTGTTTCCCCTCAAGAAATCTGTACTTAAGAAAATTTCACAAGGGTATGTCTTTACATATTAGTTCCAAGAGAAGGTAGAAAGTGAACTTTCTTTCATTCGTTCTTGTTTGTTTGTTCATTATTTTGTTTTCAAGACTGGATCTCTATATATTTCTGGCTTTCCTGAAACTCACTATGTAGACCAGTCTGGCCTCAAAGTCACAGAAATCTGCCTATATAGCTGCCCAGATACTGAAGCAAAGGCAAGTACTTCTTTGCTCCACTCAGAAATGAACTTTCCACCTGAACATGCTCAATTTGCAAAGTCTCATTCATGAATCAAATCTTTCTATAAACTTGTTTGCAGTATCAGATTTTACAGTTACTTCAAAGCAATCAAGAAAAACACAGGTTAATCCTATAAATGAAAACACTCTTGTTACATATAGGAAAGTATTTTCTGAGCACGACACTCACTATTTCAAGTTACCTGTAATATATATTTTTTAATGAGACATGGATAAATATAGAAATTTTACAACCTTACATATTACAAGATTCCAGCTTTTTTTCTATAAGCATTAGACATTTTATTCCAATGATTCACCTCTCAATTTCTTTTTCTCATTACAAATGTATTCATTTTAAAGATCTTCTAGTTTAACAAGTGCTCATTTCAGAGGGCTTTCTGAAATGGGTATTTTTACCAGGAAGATAATTTATCACACCGAGATACTGTCTCTCAAGATAAAATGGAAATTGGTAGGTAATAAACATTCTTAATGCACCCAGAGTATTTGCAAGTGCAGTCTTTAAAATAAGACAGATGCATTTGGATCCACTTAAATAGCATGTGATGCAGTACCCAACATGTGTGCATTTAGTTTGAACCATTTTTTTTTTGAAATTGGCTTTCTTTCCTGGCACACTGTTGCAGAGATTTTGTAAGGATTGAATGTAGTCATGACTTTAAGATAACTAAGAGTGATACTTCTATTTTATAACACACATACCTATTACAGATAGAGTTTATTTTAAGAAATACATATTTCAAAACATATTATTCTGAATATAAGTATATATGTATGTTTTAATAAGGAACGTTATGAAAGCTCTATTCAGCGATGCTATTATTTTTGGAGTTTATAGTTTTATTAAAATTAGTTTCATAATGAGATTTTTAGGCATATATCTATCTGTTTTTAGAAAGGCAAATGTGTAATACTTTATCTGATGTGTATGTTTATAGGAAAATTAGGCAATCACATAGAATTTTCACTATTCAAGTCTATTTAAGGGAAAATTTTTCCTTTTTTCCTACGTCTAAGTGATAGATGATATTGTGAGCAAGTGTTTAACAAAACCCAAACAAATCATGCTGCAGAAGCATTTGGCTCACTTTCTGAACACTTTCTACCACTCAAGTTCAGAACCAAGCATGCCTGGTTAAAGAAGGTGGTACCAAATGCTTTATATGCATGTATGTAACATAAGCTAACATACGGTAACCAAACACTACTGTGGACACAAGTTTATTTTTAAGTAATGTAAATATGTTTCTTTGCAAAAACAATCTTCTTCACTCCATCAAAATTAATTCTGTTTGGATAATTTTATTTTAACAATATTTTAAACAGTGCTAAGTACTACAAAGGATAGTAAGCAGAGTACAGGAACAAAGGTGGACAGGATTGCTGGGTGAGAAGACATTGAAATGCTCTGATCAAAGGGGGCAATAGTAAGGGAGAGGCATAGACGCACAAAATAACACCATGAACTTGATCCAAACGAGTGATGGATCAGGAGAAGAAGAAAACTTTAGCTATCACCAGAAACTCAGACAACTTCAGTCAATAAACTTGTAAGACATAGTTTCTAGTTTTAGTTTATTCTAGGAATAAAACAAAACATTAAAAAATCTTTAAATAAGCATCAAAGAGAAAAATCTAGTGGCGTTTCATGAAGCCATTACCAAGTTTGTCCCAGTTACTTTTCAAGCACTGTAACAATTGGAGAGCATGAGAGCAGGAAGCTAGGCATAGCACTGGAGAAGATGAGCGCTTACATCTTTATCTAAGCAGGAGGCCAAGAGAGCCAGCTGGGAAGGGTAAGGGCCCTATAAAACTTCAACGCCCACCCCAAGGGACACATCTCCTCCAATGAGGCCACACAATTCCTAATACTTGGTTGCTACTGGGGATCCCACATTCAAATATATGAACCTATTGAGACCTTTCTTACTCAAACCATGATAATTTTTAAGGCAGGAAAAATTTCTGAAATTACTGGGTTTTTTTTCATCTCTACTAGCTAGCACTACTTCTTTCCTCATGAAAATTACGTAGAATACATATATATGTACACACTCATGCATATCTATACATATATGTATAGATATATACATTTGTTAATTTCAAAACAATTGTGAAAATAGTAGGTCAGAAGGTAAATCTTACTCTTCCTTCAGGCAATGCCCTCTTCTTTGAAAAAAATATTTAAATTACCATTCCATTATTTCTACCTGGAAAATATAATTTTCAGTCATCTTTAATTGGTTTATCTACCAAAGCCGGCCAGTCAGTCAATGCTCTCCACATTCATCAAAACCTTCTGTATCTGGCATGATATTCCACCATAGGTGTTAGGTGTGCCTATATTCTACAGTGTTTTATCTATGGGGCAATGAGGAAATCTTCTTTATATTCACAACAGTATGACTTTTCAATGCCATTTTCCAGGACTTTTACATATAGTCTACAGAAAACTTTATGTGTTCAATATATGCTTTAGTAAGAGACTAAAGCAGAAATACAAGATAAATCTATTATATTTTGTAATATAAGCAAGATGACTACAGACTATAAATATGTAACACACACGTTCCATCCTCAAAAGCTCTTTCTAAATTTAAGGGTAGTGGTATTTTAAAGTACATGAACCATGTTTTTAAATTTTGGGGCTTCATGTCTAGGGAAAAAAAAATGGTCACAGTGTATCTAGAAAAGACACATTTTAGCACACTCATAGAAGAGGTGCTTTCTTCTGGGAATGTTCCCTTTTGATCCCTTACTCATTTTCAACCATATTTCACATTCATTGTTCAGAGAATAAGCTCTACTGCATTGCGACATGTGAGTTATGGCATAGATGTATGAGTGGACACTTCTTCCCTTAAAATACACACACAAACACAGGGCTTCAGAGTCACCTACACACTTCCTTTGTAAAGAAATCCAGGACTGACAGCTACCAGCTCTGCTAGTTGTCAGCAACTTGATGGCAGAAGCCACTGTTGTCATGAAGCATTCATTGTGTCAGAGTTCTGCCCTTCGCTCTCTTCCTTTCTGTTAATTTGCTCGCTGTGTTTCAGCTTCAGTTCGTTCCAGTAGTCAGTTTATACAACACATCAGCATCTTTCAAGCGCCTCTTGGCGTCATGCAAAGTAAAATAAATAAATAAATAAATAAATTACAAGTGGTGACCTGATTCCTGTGACAGAAATATAGAAAACTCTTATGTGTAGAAAAGTATATAAGCAGAAGAGGGACATAAAATATAACAAATGAAATTTAACACAGTGAAGGAAAGCACATACTGGGGTGGGGGAGATTGCCTTGCCATTTATCCTTGATCTAATAAAAATTGATGTTAGAAGAGATTCTATAATGGAGTCAATCATTCCATCACTTCAGCCCCGTTGAATGTCTACTGCATGTCAGGTATGCTGAGATTAAATTAGTGGCTAAAACTGACACAATTTCTTTTTCTTTCAAAGTTTACACTTCACCAGGAGACACAGTCTGACAAAAATCTAACTCCAGTGTGGTAAGAGAAATATGAGGAAGACTACAGGTTATCTATATCTTGGTTTTAAAGTTTTCTATGGTTCCTTAAAAGAAGTATTCTTACCCTACTCCTCTATGACTTAGAGGTCATTAATCTTTGCTGTTCAATGTGATAGCTAAGTTGTGACCTGAAATACAAATAAGTTTGAAAGAAGGGAATCCTGGCTACAGTTTTGGAATGTGCACTGTCTCCAATCCAAGACAGAACAGAACTATCCCAGGTAATGGAATTTTATTCTGGATAAATCATAGAAGTTTAGAGATGAGTGGGGAAGCAGAAGTAGAGAAAATTTAAGAACAGTGATATAGAACAGACAAAAGACATAGGAAATGTGGCTCTGTTTTGTGACCAAAAGAAGTCACCTATTTAAGCACAATCACCCTGGATCAAGAATAACTTAAGAGAAGTTACAGTAGGAAAATCATGGAAATATTAAATAAAATGTTTCAACAATAATCTACTCCAGTGAAAAGTTAACATAAGTTGTATCAAGACTGCAGGAAAGTCAGCAGATGAGTCAGGATTTTAGGAGAAGTAGCAAATTTTATTGTTTAGATAACCATGAGATACTGAGAGAGTAGTAGGTAAAATGACTCCCAGATTCCAAACTCAATAGTTGCTGAAGCTCGCAATGTTGTCATTTTGTCTAGGCTCTGCCCTACAAGTACCTGGCAATAGCCAGGTGGCCTGACTTACTGTAAACGGGGATGCTTGTCCCCTCTTCACTCTTTTGTTCTTGTTCTTCTCTCTCTTTCTTTCCTCTCTGTCCCTTCTCTCCTCATTTTCCACATGCTCATGACCAGTCTCTATTCCCCTCCTCCTCCTCCTCCTTCTTCTCCTCCTCCTCATCGTCCTCCTTCTCCTCCTCGTCCTCCTCCTTCTCTCTCTCTCTCTCTCTCTCTCTCTCTCTCTCTCTCTCTCTCTCTCTCTCTCTCTCTTCCACCCCACCCACTCAACTCCACTCCACTCCCCATGCCCTAAATAAACTCTATTCTATATAATACCTTCATGTGACTGGTACCTCAGGGGTAAGGGATGCCTCAACATGACCCCACAGAGGCACCCCCTTTCCCCACACTGCCTTAGGGTTTTTTTTTCCTGGACAAAACATCTTGACCAAGAAGCAAGTTGTGGAGGAAAGGGTTTATTCAGCTTACACTTCCACACAGCTGTTCTTCACCAAAGGAATTCACGACTGGAACTCAAACAGGTCAAGAAGCAGGAGCTGATGCAACAGCCA
This sequence comes from Tokudaia tokunoshimensis, assembly GCA_036184795.1. Taxonomy (NCBI): domain Eukaryota; kingdom Metazoa; phylum Chordata; class Mammalia; order Rodentia; family Muridae; genus Tokudaia; species Tokudaia tokunoshimensis. The sequence goes on from BTHU01000014.1 coordinate 25,091,481, forward strand.
AGGAGGGATGTTTCTTACTGGCTTGTTTCCCCTGGCTTGCCCAGCTTGCTTTCTTATAGAGCTCAAGACTACAAGCCCAGGGATGGCACCACCCACAATGGGCCCTCCCGCATTGATCACTAATTGAGAAAATGCCTTACAGCTGGATCTTATGGAGGCATTTCCTCAACTGAAGCTCCTTTCTCTGTGATAACTCCAGCCTGTGTCAAGTTGACATATAAAACCAGCCAGTACACACACCATTCCATGCCTCTACCACACATCCCTGCCTTCTTTTTCTTTTTATAAAACACAACATCCAATAGGTAACATCAGTGCCAATGCTATTCAATAGAAACTATTCACAGCACATCTACTCTTCCAGTCATTTGGAGGGACTTTTGAGCATTTCAGGTTGTTCAATAAATATAAACTCCCATTAAGTCATTATTTTGATTCTACTGTTTCCCCCAACTCACAAATCTAATGCCCAATATGGTTGTAGTCCAAAATAAGGCCGATAAAGAGGTAATTCAGCTCTGACCATCAAATTTCATGATCTCATTTTTCTTAACAGCTGAGTAGCATTCTATTGTGTAATGTTTCCCATATTCATTTTCTATTTATCAGTTTGTGGCATCTATTTCTATCTATTGTGAAAAGAGCAGCAATGAACACAGAGAAGCAAGTATCTCTGTAAGGAGCTATACTGGCTTTAGGTATATGCCCAAGAGTAATATAGCTGATCTTGTGGTAGCTCTATTTTAAGTTTTATGGAGGAAGCTCCACACTGACTTCTTTAGTGATTGCACCAGTTTAAATTCCTACCAGCCGTGATGTTAGCATATATGCTTTAGATATGTGTTTCTTTCAAAATAGCTATAAAGATTAGGTAACTAGTAAGACCAGGACAGGGAGGAGGGCCCTTCAAGAACGATCAATAGAATATAGTATTAAAAAGTAGGAAAGGAAAAGGAAGTATTAAATGTATTGAGGGATGGGAAGCAAGGTAAATGAGTGTATGAGTGTATAAGAAGGGATAACTGACAACAAAGGCCTTTGGGAAAGCTCATATGGAAACCTCACATTAAAACTGTATATATATATATATATATATATATATATATATATATATATATATATATTTTCCCCCTTTGATGCAGGAAAATACCCCAACTAGACACCATACAATGCCAAAGAGAACACCAGCACCAGGAATGCGTTACTAGTTTTTAACTTGTTGGAAAATGAGTTATAGTCAATGCTGTTGTCTATATATGGTAAAAACCCTATTGTATAAGTAAATTTTATTCTCCTGATGTAATTGTTCTTTCAGAGGCTTACTGCTGAATAAACTCACCCTTTCTAGCTCTTTTTGAACTCTGGCTGACTGGTTCAACTCAGATGTTCTAGCCCAAACTCATCTCCAATATGATTGTTTCAAACTGGCCTCCCTTGACTTCTGACTGAATTGCTCTGCTTGGCTTCAAATTAACTGTATCAATCTATTCTCCTCATACTCCAGCTCATTCTGTCTTCATTTGCAACATGTCTCTATAAAACTGTTCTGATAAAACTTCTCTCTCTCTCTCTCTCTCTCTCTCTCTCTCTCTCTCTCTCTCTCTCTCTCTCATTTTTATCCCTAGCTCTATCATCTCTAGCTCTAGCTCTAGCTCTGCACTGTTAACTTAAGTCTTCTTTCTTTCCTGAACTGTCATGATAGCCCTACGTATCCTATCTCTGAGTCATTCTACCAAATCTTTCTCTTATTATCACTTTGTCTGCCCCTCATTTGGATGTCACTTTCAAACATGGCTGCTTCCTTCTACAAAATAACTTTACCTTCTTTGTTGGGTTTTAAAGGAGTATACTAAAAATGTGTCTGCATTCTAGCCAGAGGGATTAAAGGTGTGTCATTCCATCTGGATCACACAGACCTAGAAGTTCTTTGGATATGATCCCTTGCTAGAGCAGCCATGTGGCTGGATTAAAATTCCTCTATACCCTGTTGCTGTAAATACCACATACTTGAGTCACAGGAAGTAGAAAAATAATGCTGATAAGCATCTAGAAGCTTCATCCCTATTCTCTAGCATTCATAGTACTAAAGTATGCTGTGTATATTACCAGATAAAAAGTAATCATTAATCTTACCCTGCTGTGAACCCTGAAAGCTACAATAATGACCTTTCAAGCAAGATATGTCTACTGGTGCAATAGTAGCACAAACATTATAGAAGTAAATAACTACTTTTCATTAGATTTAATGTCTACTCCATGAGGTGGAACCCACACATGGCACTGAAGTAGGTTAGGCCTAATGCTGCTTGTGTTATAATGTTAATTTTGGTCCCCAAAACTGCTTACAGGATTGTCTGCACATAAGACAACTTGCCCCCATATTGTTCTGATTGGTAAAATAAGATCCCAGCAGCCAAAGGCTGGGTAGAGTAGACAGAGACAGGACTTTTAGGATGCCTGGGCTTAAGACAGATAAGAGAGAGAAAAGGAAGCAGATTCACTTGACTCAGAGGCAGAGGGATGAGGTTTATGAGCTACAGAAGAAAAATTATACAAAATGTGAAGGTGGAAGGGGAAAGCATCACTATGGGGGGAGCTACCCAGAAGGTAACAGGGCAGCAGATATAAAACATAGAATTAGAAAGCCAGGAGTACCAGAGGGAAAAAATATGCTAGCAGCAGGGAGAATTAGAAGTGCCCAATCGTTGAGCTAGCCAAGGCATATCAAAATTAACAGGGGTGTGTGTGTGTGTGTGTGTGTGTGTGTGTGTGTGTGTTTTATTTTTGAATCCAGAGAGCATTATGGGTGGTTGGACCTTGCGGTAACTAAATCACAGCTGTATGGCATGCTCAGCAAGACCAAGAACTTATGCCTAGAAGGTCATGAGCCCTTGGGGAAAACATACTATTGTCTGGGAATGAACATATATTTAGAATGACTCCTAATGGTTTGTTTCTGTAAACATAGACCAGAAATTCACTCAGTCTTCATTAAAGAAGTTTATTCTTGCAGTAGATACCAGTTAACACTGAGAATCATAATTGATCAACTTGCAGAGAATAAGAAACTTAAGGATATATATTTGAATACATGATCTCTATTTCACATCCCTACTGTGTCCTACCTCCCCTCCCCAGCCTTTGAGCAGAAAATCACCTTGGTGCTAGTCACAGCCTCCCACCTAGGGTGGAGCTCTCAGACCAAGGTGAAGTCTATTGTTCTTCAAGATCTGCAGTTTCCTGCACTAAACTGGTGAATAGTGGAGTCAGCCCCCTGCTGAGCAGTTGAACTGGTTCCCCTGAACAGACCCTGGAATTTTGGGGGAAGGATTTTTTCCCCCAATTTTAAATTCTGAGTAAGCCATTAAATTTGGGTCTTGATCAGCAATCTGTTGTCTTAGTCTCAATTCTTTCTCATCAGTTCTTCCCATCCATCTCCAGCTCCCTCTCCAGGTAACCCTGTTTGATGTAACTGTGGGCAGCTACACCCTACTACCCTCAAGAATCAAGAACCTACTCTGAAGAGGGGCATGGAGATTGTAAGAGTAAGAAGTGGAGGATGACTTTAAAGGAACAGTGCTTTCTGGACCTAACTGGGCAGATGCACATATCAACTCACAGTAATTGCAATAGCATACCCAAGATATGTGAAAATCCAGGCCATACCAAGTGGCAGCATGAAGGAGGTGAGCATACACTTGTCCATAGTTGAGGACGTATTGGTATTTGATTGCTAATAGGAGAGTGAGATTTGTAAGAAAGAAATGAACTCCCCAAACCGGAATTCATCTAAGTAGCAGATTGATCATAAATATCAGGAAGGTTATCGGTAATCACATTAGAATCCAAGTGAAGTAGACATGTTGAAGCACACCCATTAAGGTTAACTAAGAAGCATTGTGGACCTTCCTTCCTGGCATATTCTATCAATCACAATGCAGTGCAAGCCCATGACAAGAACACCAGCTCTAGATAAGGACTCAATTAACTACGAACAGAAAATTACATTTGGGCAGGGCATGGGTACAAGCACCTATAAACTCAGAATCTCACTTGGAAAGCAGAGGCAGGAGGATGTCAATCTCTAAATCATCACAGACTACAAATGAAACAATGCTTCAAAGGATGAAAGAGGAAAATTAAGAAAGACAGGCTGGTTACAAGGCTCAGTACTTATGAGCACTGATCAGAGGACCTGAAATGGATTCCCAGCACCTACATGGTAGTTCACAAGGGTCTTTAACTTCAACCCCAAAGAATCCGATGCCCTCTTCTGGCCTTTACAGATATTGCTTGCATGTGAGGGGATAAACATGTATACAGACAAAAACTCATACAGATAAATTAAAAATAAATAAAGCCTCAAAAAGAAGATAAAGAAAGAAATTAGGAAATGAAGAGAAAAAGGAAAAAAAGTTATATATGTTTTTGTCATTTTCCCCTAAATTATGATATAATTGTTATTTCAGTTCTTATTACATGTTTATAAGTAATTTAGAGAAGATTTAATGTGTACCAAAAGGCATGTGTAAGATGCATCCTGATGTGCCAGTTGATATAATAGGCTTGAAATCCATGGGTTTTGGTATCTGTAAAGTGGGCCTAATACTGAAATCGGTTCCTCATGTATACAGAGGGATAAATGCCAATGTGCAATTATGAATCATGTTTTGCAGGTAATATCATTGCAAATCAATTCTCCTTTGGCTCAGATTAGTAAAAAGCTATCCCTAGAAACTGCAAGAAATAAGTCTATTCACCTAATAATTTCAAACAGTGATTATGAGATGAGTTAGAATAAGGAAAACAGCCCTGATCTCAGCCAGCTCAAAAACACCTCTATCCAAGGGAAAATAATGGAGTTCCCACACAAACTCACTCATAAAACACTGTCCAATCCTCCAACCAGATTGCTGCAATTAAAGTTCTGTTTTTCTTTAAACTTTTGCAACTCCTGAAGATCTGCTGCAAGCTGTTCAAGTTTTCACGGAAGCTGTAGCAGTTTAGTATTTGGTTTCTGAAGTATAACAAATGCCTCAGAATTCTATTAATAGCAATCACACTGTTTTCAATGGGATGAAGTAATCTCTATCAACCTGCAGGTTGCAGATCACATGTTAGAATATACTCTTTCAAGATTATGCATACATTCCAGAGATTTCTAATTGTCTGTAGCTTGTTTTTCTAAAGTAAAACTAAAAGTTGTACTCTCCCAAACCCTAACTACTAAATTAATAAATAATTTCCTTCCTGAAAAGTTGTTTGTGTCGTTGTATGAAACCTGAAGAGCATGTCTTTGGAATAAATTACCAAAATTTAGAGCTATTTATCTATTATTATGTCCAAATGAAATGACCAAAAATAAAAATTTGTTCTGTTACACCCATAGATTTGACTGGTTTTAGATTTTCTCTATTTTACTTTCAAAATAGTATTTGCAATTATCCTGTATTCTCAAACATGGTATAGAAACATTTTTAAGTATGTGTAGGATGCAGCAAAGCTCAGAGGCAGAGCCCATGAACAACATGTCTGTTAACAAACTATGTCAAAACAAAGGACATAATGCTTTCAGTTATTTTCTTTGGTTCTATATAGTATTCAAAGTGGTTCTGTGTGATATATATTTCAAGACTGAATGAAACTGATTATACCAGCATATAGATCATCACTCCAATTTAATATCCCTGTAGAAAGACTGAAGTCTTCGGAGACACAGGAGACACACAGTTGCCATGATTCTTGTCAGTTCAGAAATGAGTCACAGGTTCCAGAAAGATTTAACATAGACAAAAATATTACCAGTGATCTACAACTGACAAAGAAATGAAGTCAAAATTATACTGAAGGGAGATCCAGGAGGAACGTTTGTTCTTTTTTAATTATTAACATCAAAGAGCAAACTTGATGGCATTACTCCAGTCTTGAAAAAGGCAGATCCATCGGGATCAATTTATAATACCAGTGTAACTGAAAACATAATAGCATCCAACAGCACTAAAGCAAGTGCAGTGGAAATCTACTGGTGTCAAGTAACATAGTCTTTTTCTTATTTTTACAAATTAGTGCTTCAGAGACTGAGACACAGATAATTGTGGTCTCCAGAGCTCTGTTTCGTTACAGACAAAACTTCAGCTCTCTTCCACACTGCATCATATGAGCTGCTTTCTTATCAAAATTATTTGTGTGTGTGTATGTATATGTGTGTGTGTGGGGGTATACGATAGTTATGGAAGTGGAAAAAGGTCCAGATAAAAATGTGACAAAGAGGTTCGGAGATGAAGGTCAGAGCTAGCATCCTTGCTTATCTTACAAGACACCTTGGGACCCATCACCAACAAACACCCCACACATACCCACAAACACATGTGAAAATACAGAATTTATATTTTACTTCTAATGAGAGACTTGTATAACAACATTTTCAAAATAAAGAATATATAGTGATTTTGTATGCAAATTACAATATAAACAACATGCCAATCAAACTGCGAGTTCAGGAGCACTCTGGTTGAAAGTTTCTCCTTTAAAAATACGAATGGGTCACTTCATTGTTCAGCATAGTCAATAGAAACAAACAAACAAACCAAACTATAAACTATAAAAAAGGGTAGAACTTTTAAAATGGAGAACAAAGGAAGGAAGGAAAGAGAGAGAGAGGAAGGAAGGAAGGAAGGAAGGAAGGAAAGAAGGGAGGGAGGGAGGGAAAGAAGAAAGAGTAGAGAAAAGAATAGAGAAAGAAAGAAATTAAGCAAGAGGAGAGAGAGAGAGAGAGAGAGAGAGAGAGAGAGAGAGAGAGAGAGAGAGAGAGAGAGAGAGAGAGATCTTTCCTTAAATGAGGATATAGGAGAATAAAGCACAAACCTAAAGCCTGCAAGAATACAGGCAGGCTTTCATGGGTAGAAAAACTGCTCTGCTGACCTCTGAGCTGGTCATTACTGGGGAATGTGTGAAGAAGTGTTAGCAGAGGTCACGAGATGGAAAGCAAAATCAAGGTTATAGGCCCTAGGAGGCTGCTTGTTCAGGGCAGCCAGCCACGATATAGATTATAAGGATTTCAAGTACTGAATTTCTCCTGTTCTCAGCAATTTAGATGGACATTTTCCATACTAAGTATATCACTTTAACCTAGAAAGCATTTCTTATAGCAATTCATAATATTTTTTTTTACTGATACAATAAATTTTTAGTTTTGTCTCTAATAAAAGCACTCTTGGAGTACCCAATATACATGAGCCTCCGGATGCTATTAACTTGATACAGGTGGATATTGCATAATGCCTAAGGTCTTCTGACATCTAAATGTACTGTGTGTCTGTGTGTTATAGGAGTATGAATGGCTCACAAAAACAATACTCCAAAAGAAATTAGCAACAGAGGACACTGAACATGAGCAGAGAGCATGCTTAATTAGTAGGAGAGGCAGCCAATTAACCATGACGTCAGTATTTAGGATAAGTATGTAGACTGCAGTCATATAATCAAACTAACATTGTATTCATGATCAACTCTAGACTGGAATAATGGATACAGACTTTTATTTTATTTTATTTTATTTTTGTTTTGTTTTGTTTTGTTTGAGACAGGGCTTCTCTGTAAAGCCCTGGCTGTCCCGGAACTCACTCTGTAGACCAGGCTAGCCTTGAACTCAGAAATCTGCCTGCCTCTGTCGCCCAAGTGTTGGGATTAAAGGCATGCGCCACCACTGCCCGGCAAAGGGGAGGGTTTTCTTTTTTTTTTTTTTGGATGTGGACTTTCACATAGAGTCAGACGTGTGTTCCACGAGTACATAGATTCCCCAACTCATAACTAGACTTGGCAATACACATGTACTTTGTGACATTACAAATATTTAATAAACTGTCACCTTTGAACTGAACTACAGAACCCCTTTCTTCTTTCCCTACAATTGCATCACTGTAAAATCCATACCGATTATTTTCCATGGAAGGCGGCAACCTCACAGATGGAAGAGTTCAAAGCTTGTCTTGTGCAGACAGCAGGTGTTAGTATCTAGGCGCCACAACATTTTCGCCAAGCAAGCATGGCTTTTCCTCTTGCAAACAAACCAGGTGTTAATTTGAAAACTTTGCACCTTATCTTGCACCTGCAACAATATTTGTCACGAACGTTTAAATAACAGTATGCTCCTCTCCGGTAGCTGGCTCACAAGACATGCTTGTGCTTCTGATACCTACACTGATAACAACATCAGCACAAGATGTGTGCTCACATGTGTACATGCAGTACAAGTAAAGGACTCGTTTCGTTTTCTTGCACAGGTACTGAAATTCAGTTGCTTTCACTAATTAGATTTTCCTCAATGATTCTCAAAGGGCATGGAGAGCGTCTATCAAATGTTTTAAAATGACATAGAACATTCTCCTTCACTGGAAAATTTTATGTTGAGAATCTGTTACCTGAGCAATTGTCACTTGAATTTTATTTCAGACATTTCATTGCTTTTTGATTTTCTTTTTAAGATAGAAGTATTGAATTTTTTGTAATAGGCTTTTACGCTGACAGTGATTCTAAAATGGATAAATGCGTGCATTTTTATGCTTTTGGTAAGAGAGAGTAAAAACACACATTATTGACATCACATTATTAGATACTACATTCAGCTATATAATCAACATATAATCTTTTGAAAAGCTTTAAATTTTTTATGTATTTTAGCAAAGTATATTTTTTTAATTTGCTATTTTCATCTTTATTGAGTACACAGTGTCTTTAACAGATTTGAACATGGGTCAGGAGGTAAAATGTTTGCTGGCAAGCATAAGAACTTGTATTCAGTTCCCACAAATTCACTTAGAAGCCAAACATGAAGAAATATGCTTATAACTCCAGCATGTTCCAGAGAGGTCAGAAACAGGCAATCTCTAAAATTTATTGTACATCCATCTTAGCCAAGCCACTGTGTTTCATATGAGTGATGTTGTCTCAAAAATAATAAAATAAAAATAGAATGTGATCTAAGAAAGGCACTGGCACGAACCTTGAGCTTACACACACCCATGTGCACCTGCAACACACACACACACACACACACTTACACACACACACACAAACAAAACACCACATTAACCTACCCACCAAACCTCTGACACAAGCATAAGAAATTTTTCAAGAATAGGAACCTGTTTTTTGAGACTGATCTTCATGGGTTAGATTAGTAAAGCAAAATCTGAATGTATTCCTCACATCATCTCCATAGATAATCAGAATTCAAAGATAGTAGTGATCTAATTCATGGTTTACTCCACTGACAGATTCAGGATTGGAACTGACTGTTCCAATCCTGATGGAAACATAGAGTGTTCCTCTGATTCTGCAGGTCACTGGGGGTGTGATTTGACGTACATGTCTTTCCTAGCCTTCCTTTGACCATTCTGCTTTCCACACATCATACAACGAGCAGTGTGGCCTCATCTTCTCTTCCACCATAATAGCAAAGGCTTATTTATATACTATAAGGATGTCAGGAAACAGTATTAAACATGAATTCAAATTATCTTATCTTCTTTATGTTCAATAACTAAAGTAAGGAAAATCTAGTGAATAAAGTATTAAGTGTAAACCTGAAGTCCCATAAACACATAACTCATTAAGGAGAATTTTTAGTACTTTCATATATACTAATCCTTTATTGGATTTTGGGAAACCTCAAATAACAATCTACAATAAACCATTAAATAAAATACCAGATATATGTGCATTCCTGGGTCCCAGTTATTATCATTCCAATTTACATTGCCAGCTGCTATAGACTCAGCAGGTGTTCATCTGTTGTCCAGCACACCCAAAGCACCCTCGGAGTGAGAATTCATAACTCTGGGGGAGTTCAGTGCTTTAGGCTTCAGAATTTCTTGCCCTACTTATTTATCCGGAAAGAAGTCCTCAAGAACTGTCCCGAGAACAATTTGCCTATAAAGATGTGCGCCCATTTGAACGAATATTTCCCCATCTTCATATGATCCAGAGAGTGTAGAGTTGATAGATCTAGGGGATTTGGGAATTGATAGGGTAAGGGGTGATGGAGAAAGTAAGAGGCAAACCACTAGGTAAGCATGACCCATAGCTGGAGGCTGTGCAATAAAAGTACCTTATCTATAGGCTGCTAGAGTCGCAGGTCAGAGAAAGAAAATGAGGAAGAAAGAAAACCAAGAAGAGTCTGTAATGTCTGACTAAACTAAGGCATTGTCTTGTGCTCGAAAGTAACAAGGCACAACAGACACCACAATAAAAATAATTCTGTAATAATCATTTCTCCAGGAACAAATAGTTTGGATAATGTTGCAGGATATTTCCTGTCCAATCACATTGAGACAGTGGGGGGGGCCTGTGATTGGACAGAAAGGAGGAGGTGGAGCTAGGAGTTGGGTGGTCAGAGGGTAGATGCAAAGGTGAAAGAGAGGCATGCAGGAGGTCAGCATATCCAGATGGAATCAGACTTTAGATTATTTAAAGGCTAAAAACTGGGATAAGGCTTTTATCATTGAAAATTGGCATCATGTAATTGTGTTTATATTATCTATAAATCTAATTGGCTAACTATTTAGGATTAAGAATCAAACTTTACTGGGTAATTTGGGTATTGAGAGCTGGTGGACCGGGGGTGTGTGGGTAGTGTGCGGAAGCTAGAGGAACTCGGGTTCCCCTACCTCAGAGAAGGCTAACAGAGGAATGGCAGAGTGAAATGGCCCAATGGAGGCCTATGGCCTCGCAGGGCTGGAGAGTTTGCAGGCCTAGAGACCAGAAGCTCAAGAGAGTTGGCGGTGGCAGCAGGAGTGCGGGGAGAGTGGGTGGATCGGTTCTTTTTTGATATTTCCTGCTATAGGATAAGGAGGAAAAGTTTTAGTTTTGCTAACGTTGAAGGCATACTTCTTGGCTAGGAATGCTGCTTTTCTAAAGACAGTAAATTGAAACACCTGACTCCACCAAGAGTCATCTGAGGCAACCAAACTCCTGGCTTCAAATCCTGCCAAGACTTCCCTTAGTAATGGACTATTACCTGGAAGTGTAGCTAAATTAACCATTTCTTCAAGCTGCATTTGGTCAGTATTTTATTATAGATAATAATAATAATAATAATAATAATAATAATAATAATAATAATAATAAATAGAACGATTCTGCACGTTTGTGGATGAATGAATGTGGCAGAACCTTCCCCTAATGAATAGGGATTTCCAGGAGTCAATCACTGGGCAAGTAGGCAGGACTTCCAGGTTGGAGAGAGGAAGAGGGGAAGCAGGAGGAAAGATACTTGCTTTTGTATGGGAGAGAACAAGGGGACAAAAATGTCTGAGGCAGAGGCTCCTGGTTCAGGTGGCAGATCCACTAGGATCTGCTACCAGAGGATTTGTAACTTAGAATAACTTACAAATTAGGATGCTAGTTGCTGCGTCCAGCGATTGTATTTAGCTGTTGATTCTAAACTAAGTTGGTGTGGTCTTTTCCTTCACTGGGCGATTCAACTGGGTTCTAGAGGGAAAGGTACAGAGGCAAAGCGTAGGTTTGGGAGAAGTGCACCCCAACTAGCCGTGGGAATTTGGAAGTGTGGGGCTGGCATGGCAACAATCTGCCAAGGGAACTTAATGAGCCAGGTGGAGAAATTTCAGAGCTCCAGGTCAGAGGGTCTGCCAGACTGAGAACGGGCCAGCCTGTCCACCGGTGCCTGGCGGTCGTAGCATGGATTTAGTGCAACAAATGCAGAGAGTAGCTCAGCTACCAAACTCTGGGAAAGCATTTCCAAATGCAGAGTCAATAAACGTTTAATTCCATTAATTAACACCACACACACACACACACACACACACACACACACACACACACGCACACACACACGCAGAATATTTTCCTTGTGCAGGATTCCCCACTACATCCAGGAAAGTAATGTTGGTGCGGGTTTGAGAGCAGTAGCTCTGCTGAGCGTCCTTTCAAAAGTCCCTGATGCTATATTTCTCTTCTATTTTCCCCAAGACTTCAGTAAAATCGTGTTAAACATTACAACCTGTTTTTCAGAAATTCCTACGGGGAACTGAAATGCCAGCTATGTGCATGAGACTAGATTGAAGCAGCTATGACCGGCAACGTCAGTCATAGCAGCCTGAAAGAGGGAAGATTTAAGAAACGTGATAGGGTTGGAGAGAGAGTTCAGCAATTAAGAGCGTACTCATCTCTTCTAGAGAACCCAAATTCAGATCCCAACACCCATGTCAGGTAATTCACCACCTTCTGTGACTCCACTTCCAGGCCATCTGATACTATGGGTGCCTGCATACAAGTGCATATACAAACATACGCAATTTTTTTATAATATCATTTTTAAAAGAAGAAATATTATATTGCACAGTAAAGACCAAACTGTAATCTTTGAGCAGAGTAGAGAGCAGCATTCTGTATTCTGTATTGAGATAGTTGCTGGGTATGGTAAACAATGATGATAAAAGATGTCTATACCTCGCCTAGAGATTACCAGAATTCTGGAATATGTGACTCTGGTATAAAATGCTGAGAATACTCTGCAATGAGAGAGAATACCAGCTACATAACTTTCACTTGAAGGGAAGGTCCCACAACATGCCAGCACTGACTCGGAGGATCATTAATTTGAATACTACATACTGCACAGCAAATGTTCAGATTTTCTTTTTTTTTAATACTACAGTTGTTCAATTCTTGTCTCCATTTTGGTGCACTTTGACAAATTTGAAAATCTGTCACTTAAAAGAATGTAAAGGGTACAGAGACCACAAACTAAGTATATGTGTTCACCTGTCAACTTCAACCTCTTAAATGTAGCAATTCACACCTAATGTTTTCATTAACATCTGTAAAAGGGAAAATATTATTTCCCAAACGCTTGAGTAACCTCAAGTCTTTACACAGTTGGGTTAGAAAAAACTAGTTCAATTCCCTAGAAACCCAGAGCTCCTCTGACCTTCAGTCTGAGGAATAAGTGGGAAGGTATTATGCATAAATTATCAAGTGTGGAGAGGGCAACAGTAGAGAAGACACAGGAAAGACTAGTCCTAAGAGAGCAAGGACTCTTGCTTTCCTTTCTTTCATTCCCAACAACAGAGGATCTCTCAGAGCATTTGACCCACTAATGAGCACTATTCTGGCTACCCGTATATGTATGCGTGCGGTATGTCAAATCACTTTAAAGTAAATTATATCAACCTGGTAGGGTGACACTACCTCTAATCGCAGCACTCAGAAGACAGAGACAAGCAGCTCTCTGTGAGTTCAATGTCAGCCTGGTCTACTTAGAGAGCGCCAAGCCAGCAAGAGCTACACTGTAAGATACTGTCTCAAAGAAATAAATCGAAGAGCTGACTTGACAGCCAGCTCTTAACCTGATGGCACTGTGTAACTGCCTGCTTTATCCCAGTCGATTAGGGACACTTTCTGGAGAGTACTCAGACCTGTGAATTGATTTACACATAACTCCACCATAATGGCTGAAGAAACTTAATAAGGTATCAGGCATCCCTTAAGGGCTGGTGACCTTTACCCTAGAATGACTGTAAGATCCTGGTAGCCTGCAAACAAGGTAAGAGTACTCCATAGCCAAATATTAGGTGGAGAGAGAACTCAAAATACAGATCTCCATCTGATCGTCCTCTTGGAGTTCAAGAAAACTCTTAGAAGAGGGGGATGGAGAATTATAGGAGCCAGAGGATTCAAAGAAACCATAAGAACATGGTCCAGAGAATGAACTCAGCTGCACTCATTGTGGCTCACAGAGACTGAATTAGCAGTCAGGGAGCATGCGTGGGACTGGGCTGGGTCTTCTGTGTATAAGTTATGGTTTTAGCCTTGATGATTCATGGGACTCTCAACAGTGAGAGGCAGGAGAAGATGTATCTCACTCTTTTGCCTGCTTGTGGGACCCTTTTCCTCCTACTGTGTCGCTTCTTCCAGCCTTGATATGAAGGTCTCTGTATCTTCTTGTGCTACGTTTGGTTGATATCTCAGGTTCACACATATGTATTGCACCCACATAAGCTACCCATTATTCTCAAAGGTATTGAGCAGAAGAATTTTCTTTATACCTAAGGAAAAACTAACATGAAAAATTTTACCTAAAATTTTGTTGGTTTGGACCTTAATACAACTTATATTCCCTTTGGGCTATATAGAAGTTCAAGAATGTACGTTGCAAAAAATTTGAAAAGTATTATAATGCAACTCTATCCTTATTAAATATATTTACTATTTTTAACATTTAAATTAAATATTCTGAATTTAAATTTTAACACTACTGTAATGTAAAAAAATCAAGATATTAAAAACATTTTTTGCTTAATATGATATAATATGTGCTAAAATATGATCTAATAATTATTGATGTGAGAACCACTTCATATATACTACTAATAAAATTTCTGGTGACTGTTTTAATAATCTCATAGTTATTGCACACTGTGTCTAGAAATTTACAGTCTGGCAAATTTATTACTGTGTTACATTTATCACATAAGATGACTTCCATTCTAACTGAAATTCGTTCTAAGATTCGCTATAATTACAATTATTTCCAGTGATAGTGTAAATTAAAAAGCTTTAACATTTCTGGTCTTAAATTTAACCTTAATTTTTGTCTTCATATTTTTTTAAAGTTATTATCTGGCTAGGTGTTTTTTTTTCATTTACCAAAACTGAACCACTCCAAAAATGGGATTCTTATGAGTTAGAAGGGAATGCATGTAACAAATTTGTGTGAACGAATGATTCAATAAATATTCTTTCTAATTAATAGAAAGTTTTTTTAAATAAGTGCAAATACAAATTTTGTTTTTTTATTTTTTTAATCTAGCTTTTATTACATTTTTTTCCAACGACAATTCATGTGTCTATCCTTACACCCTTATTAAGACAGAATAGTAATTTGTGTTTACCTGGTATTTGCTATTAGAATCACTTTGATTTTTGTGGGTCATTTTGCAAATGCCTTTCATTCCATCCTAAGTATTATTGAAAAAGCAAATCCCCCTTATTCCTTATAATTGTGTTTATCCAAAATTGTACCATATTTTGCATCTTTCACCAGTAAACAATACATCTACTTCTAGCTGTTTGTTTGTTCTTTTGGTTAAGAAAACATATCTGTGGTTGCTTGCTTGCACAAAGATTCTTACAGATGTATCACATTTGACAGTTTCATTGCTGTCAAGGATAACAGTACAGCGAATGCAAATGTCCTCTACTGTCAAAAGACAAGGGTATCTCATGTCCTAGATGCCATCTTACACAGGAAATTACACTGATCCGAAGCAGGGATTTCTGGAAGTAGAGAGGAAAGTCTTCTTGATAAACCGCATTCTTCAAAAATTGTCCATCAATCAATAGAGGGGAAAAAGGGCCTTTAAATTCCAGGTTGCTTCTTTTAACATATGCATATGGTCATGCCAAGTTTTCTCGAATAAGATCAGCCCAAGGACATTGATAATTACAAGGGCAGATTCTGAAAAACTTAATCAACTTCATTCTGTAGAAGTCTATTAACTAAATTACATGAATGAAATGAGACTATAGGGAACACTCCATGCTAACACTGATTTTAAGTTGCATGGTTTAAAGAAGTGGAAAAAAGGTAAAAGGCTTGAAAATAAATGCATCTAGACTGGTCTAAAATTTAAACTGGAATCTGAATCCACCGCACATATTTAAATGAGGAAAAAAAACCGTGTTGTAATAAATCACACAAATGTTTTTAAAATTCACTCTCAGTAGGAATATATCTTTCAAGATTCTCTCACTATATTTAGTGTGAATACCTAAATCAGCTATCTGTGACAACTCTAAGTTGTCTTGTAACTAATAAGCCAGGAACATTTGCTTCCAGAATAACCAGACCTGCTATATTTTCTTTCCTTTGTGGACTGCCATACACTTTTTTTTTAATATCAAGATACATTATATAAAGAATGCTGTACTTGTACTAGCATTAAAGAAAAAAATAAAAACTCCAATTTTCAATTGCCTTTAGGATGAAGTTGGAAAATTAAATCTATCATATTAGGCTATTGACTGGAACACTTCCATGTCATAATTCACATTTTTCAAAATATTACTCCATATCACAAAGGCGAGACTGTTTTATAAAACATAAGCCCCAGCTCATGAGAAATGGGGTTAAAAAGTAGTTACTCGTTTATGAGTAGGGGAGGGTTTAACCTATCATCCTTGGCAGCCTATTGTATCAATGGGTTTTTCAGAACTTAGATGTCTTCCATGACAAAAAGATATACCAGGCAAAATATCACATTCCTTTTTCTCTGAAGCTAATAGAATAAGAAGGTGAAGATTTAGGAGGCATTTGTGTGTCTGGGGCTCTGTGTGAGTGAAGTGTTAGATGAATTGGCGAACAAAGAGCCTATGCTTAAATCTGTAAGTGAACTGGAAAAATATTGTCACTAATGGAAAAAGGGGCAGAGGCTTTACATCTTTCCCGTATTCCATCTCACCGTGAAGTCAGTGGGGCAAGAAATATAGGCAAGTGCAGGACAGAGATTCATGGCTGAGAACACATGGAGAAACAGCTTAACATCTTAGAAAGATCGGAGACGGCATCCCCAGCCATTCATTATCTAAGAGTCACAATACAATGCATTGGATTGAGCCTGCTACCCACCAAGCAGGGAGTTTTGAGCTAGAGGCATTATCACGCAGGACTCTGAGAAGAGTTTTGGGGATGAGGCAGCATAGGGTCCCTGATTGGTTCTGTCACCCCGGTGTTTTGTAGTCTTGGCAATGGCAATTAATGTTTCTTAGCTTTCATTTCTCCATATTGACAAATGGAGCTGGTCGCACAATGCTGAAGTACACCTGCACCTGTAAGTCAATTTCTGCTGCTTTCAACACTGCGCTGATGAACCTCCCGTATTGAATTACAATAACATCCTGCGAGTCACTGATTGATTCAATCGCCACTGTACTCCATTAGTTACTGATAGGCTTCTTACCATCTCTGAGTGAAGATCTGCTGTTGAACATGATGACTTTAAAAATTGTGCAGTAAGTCAAATATTATATGCTTGCCAGTGCTTGTAGGGAAGGTAAAAAGATTCACAGTCTGACATAAAACACACTCTTCTCATAAATCCCCAGGGGGAGATTAAGTCTATACCATTTAAGATAAACAAGAAATGTTGATTTCCGTATTTGGATGTTATTAACAGGAAATTTTTGACCTGTGAGCCTGATAGAACTTCATGTACCATTTCAGGGTACTCATAGCTGTAATTGAAGATATTTCTCATATAAATAATGTCTCAGTCTT
This sequence comes from Tokudaia tokunoshimensis, assembly GCA_036184795.1. Classification (NCBI taxonomy): domain Eukaryota; kingdom Metazoa; phylum Chordata; class Mammalia; order Rodentia; family Muridae; genus Tokudaia; species Tokudaia tokunoshimensis. The sequence goes on from BTHU01000014.1 coordinate 25,108,777, forward strand.
TACTTAAGACAGAACCTGACTTATGATATCTAGGGATCGTTCTTAATTTGGAAACTCATTGTAATAAGTGGGTTTGTTTTCCATGCATAAAGAACACAAAGGCACATTAATGTTTGAAAACAGAAAATCACCGTATGATTTTAATTACTATGTTCTACTTAATCTTGAGACTATATTCAAAATGAAAAACTATCCTGTCCTGCTTCTTTCTCTGCTACCACACCTGACGCATTATCATTTTCCAATCTGCCCTGGACTTCTTTGGGTACTCTGTCCTTCCTGTGAGTGTTCAGGCGGTCTTTTGTTCAATTCATGCAAAGGTCAGCCTAACCGATATCTTTCATGGGATCTTTGCAGACTTTCCTCTTCAAAGACTTCTGCATTTCATGCAAAAATTCTATGACGTCACAGTTTTCATCCTCTGATTTTGATTTAGAACATGACATTTTTGTTTACAGGTAACGAACAATACTTTTCTTTTTGTTTGTTTGTAGTACTAAGAGTTGAATCCACAGCTTACCCATACTATACAATAACACTGTCATTGAAGGGCATGATTAGGACAAAAATGAAATGATCTTTCTTACGTGGCTAATTGATTATACATTTACATCAGTTACCAATACAGTCTAGATACTGTAGGAGACATGCATCATGATTAGGGATTGGCATCAGAAAGTGGGAGAACACTAGGCTTATTTCCTAGAGGACTTTGGTGGAGGAGGGGATACAACAAATTACTCACTGCCTATTTTCTTTCAGTGTTCAGTGTTATATCCAGTCTTGATAGTGCAAAGAAGCCTAATGCCATTTCCCTGACATTTTTCTTTCGAGAGACTAATTTGCAGTCATGAGTAGGAGAGGTAAAGGTTGAGGACAGGTCACAGTTATCTTCGCATCACATCTGGCTAAGAAAAATACCTCCCATTGTAATAACACAACCAGTAATGCCTGCAGACAAAAAGTCTTTCCTGAGCTAATGTCAAGAAGTTAAATTTCAAATAAACTGAAGTTGAGTGATAGAAAAAAAAAGCAGTACGCTACTGTCCTGGGAAGACTTATTAAATTTTATTATTCAGTGTCACAGAAATATATAACTAGCTCTCTGTAGGAAACAAACTTCAAAAGCTATGTTACTCTTCAAGTATTTAACATCGAACAATGTTTTAATAAACTATAATTCTCACCTAGCACTTAATAAAATTATTTTAACTTTTATTTCCAACACTATAATTGCTTTCATTGGCTAGTAATTCTTTCCCTTTAGATAAACAGATACACAAATAGAAGAAAATCAGCAACTGAATGATCAAGGAAACCAAGAAGTGTGATTTTTTTTTCATCTCTTATATATCATTTTTCTTTGATCATGTGGTTTAAGTAATTTTGTTTAGTATACATGCTGTCTCTACCATTGATTCCTGGGTCATGTAAAGGGAAACACCACTTCCCGGTAGTTAATTTAATTCTGCATATCAAAGCTACACGGGATGATATCAATTACTCTATACCAACTCCAAATCCATTTTCCTGAAAAATGAAATAGTTAAATTGATTAATTAGTTTGGTATGAAGCCTTTAGGTTGTTCTTGATGTTTCTCAGGCAGCTGTGGTCCAAGTGTTGCCAACAGTGTGCCTCAGTAGTACATGGTATTTCCAGCTATGGCACTCCTTTGGAGAGTAGAGTATTGTCCATAGGTAAGTTGAGTCAATGTTGTCAACCTTTGACATTCTCCTGGAGTATCTGTGAACATAACAAAAGACAATTCAATGTTGTTTCAATTATTCTATACAAAATTTGCCAATAGTATTTGTGTCCCTTTTAAGAATATTCGAAATATGAAGAATAAAAATAAGTTACAGAAATTTGGGAAATGGAAGAAGCAAAAAGCTCGTTCAGAACAGGGATGGTAAGTTTGTGACACACAATGACATCAGTGGGGATGTGAGCGGAGAGATTTGTCATGGATACTTATCAACAAAATGAGTGGTTATAGAACCTGAGGAACAGAAAAATGGTAAGAATAGCTTTCTTATTCTGTTTGAAGTTATAAATTGGAAGCTATTTCTACACATAATGCATAAAGTCAGATGAGTAGATTTGGACTGTGCTAAGGTGATATCAATGACTTTAAATAAGAAGAGAGATAAAGAATTTGACATCATTAGTTAAACAGGGCATGCATGCTCCAGGTATAAAATACAACCCACAGGACAAAAGAACTTCGGCTTGCTAATGCATGAGCTGAAAAGTGTCTGAATGGCAGTATTTATAAACATGTGACTGACCGATGGCTCTCCCAAAGCTGTGCCCTAAAACTGGTAAGAATCACATACAACTCCCTTTAGGTTCTGCTGATCCAATTCTCAGTCTTAAAGGTATTAAGAACCTCTCTTTATGCCAGCTTCACTTCAGCACTCCCACACATCCATACCGCTCACTTGCCAAACTCCTCCTCTGAATTTTGACACATTGCCAATCTCAATGTCACTTTAAAAGTGTCATCCATCATCCACTGCCTGCCTTTCATGAAACTCAAGGTTTGCCTAGAATCCCAGGAAATAACAGCTTTTAAAAAATATGTCATAGATTTGACAGTCATCAATTCATGTAAATCCTATAAGCAGTGATACAATCATTGGAAGATAGAGAGACAAGTTTATTGAATTCAGCTAGATTTTGTTTTAGAAGTAAACACATGTGCTGATGCTAGGGAAGGAGGACTGTGGTTATCACAGGAGGTGAAATAAGTTTACTTTTTAAGTTACCAAATAAAAAAAATAGAACTTTGTAATTTTGAAAAGGTAGAATCAATCTAAGAATGCTAACATATACTAAAGATACATTCATATATCCATAGTTAAAAGGGAATATCAATCTACCTTCAACTGTTGATTTAACTTATTTCTCTACTTCAGCAAAAATTTATTCTGGAATGCATTTATAGCTATCAACGACATCATTATATTTGGGAATGTGGCAAAGATCAGCTTCACAAGCTTTCATGTAAACTCTATCTATATAGACTTTTAAAAGTAAATTCTCTCAGAGAATAGGTGAGAAAATAAGTTATGTAAATCATTAATTTAGCTTATTAACAGTCCAATTATAAGGGCTCACAGTTATAAGACTGCATATTGACTTCACCTTAGGAAGTTTCCATAAATCTAATGTCTCATTAAGAGTAAGTAAATAAATTATATAAAATATTAATGAGAAAATTTACTTTACTATTAATACATATCCAAGTTAATCATGAAAATGAGCTGACTTAGCAAGCAAAGTTGTTGCACTTCTTGCATCTATGTTCTATGTGTGTGTCAATCAGTCATACTCTCATACACACACACACACACACACACACACACACATACAGCATAAATGCTACTTATCTTTCAAGATGTCAAGTTCACAGGTCATACAAATCTAACATATACACATTTATTTCTGAAATAATCTGGACATATTTTCTTAATTTGTTGTTATTAGCAATTTAGATCAGGTACTATTCTTTGATTCTTATTCCATCTAATTTATACAAACTAATAAAAGTACTATCCTTCAATATAAAGTAATAGTTGAAGGAAGAGTGCTCCAAAGAGCAGAAAAATATCTATAAAACTATGTTCAGGATAACATTTACTTCATCATCTTATCCAACACAAAAACAAAATAGTGTACTTCAGCTTTACAGGATAGTTTGTGGATTTTTCTTTGTTTTCCTTGCTGTAGCACTGGATTGTAAATTCATAAGATCTTCGCACTAAATTGGCACAAACACATAAAATAATGTACAGAATACTATCACTAAGCTTACTTTAGGGATATGGAAATATGTGTGTATGTTTGTATTTACAAGTAAACTAGATAAGGTAGTATGTGGCTATAATCTCAGCACTCTTATGGAGATGTGGGAGTATGTTCCTAGCCATCCCTGGATTCATAGAAAGATCATACTTCAAATAAAATCAATACAATCAAATAAAAACATCTAACAATAAATTGAAAACAAATAATTTGTCAGAACAAAATAATATTGTCAACAGTTACATATTTCTACTTATATGAAATATTTTTAAAGAAATATTACATTTTAAATTAAGATTTATAAAAAATATGCCCAGCTTAAAGTTGATCAAAATGAATATATGAATATGAACTACATTGAAAGTAATTGTTAAAATAGTAACTTGAATATTCATGCTGTGTGAGATATATACTACAAAGATATATACTGAAAGAAGCTCAGGAATGTGTAGGAATTAAATAAGGGTTGTGAAGAGGCAAAAAAAGGTGTGAACTATTTCTAAACTATTTTATAAATGAAATACAATCCTGATCAAAATCCCAAAGCTTATTCTACTTACTTGAGATCTAAGAGAAGACAGCCAAAAATATCTAATTAGAGAAGAAAAGGAAGTGCTCAGTGAAATAGGACAACAAAATATTGAGATCAAATGTAGAAAATATTGAACAACAGTGCAATAAAGAGATTCAATGAAGGGCTTATATTGTTGGTGAATGAGTCTCATTAAAATGGATTTGGATATTTAGAAGGGACAGTTTAGTCAACATTTTATATATAATTGCTTAGAAGTATTGATCAACAATATATTGAGATCTAATCTTCATGTTGTACCTAACAAAATCTGAATATTTCAAAGAGCTGAAGATGTGAAAGACCTAAATGATGTGTTTGCATTACTTGGAGGTAACAAATTCTTCTCAGGCAAGACACATTTTGAAGAAAGAACAAAGTTCTTATGTTAAAGGAAACCAAAATATAGTTGATTTTGCCACCAAATATGTTTGATCATACCTGGGGAAAGACTTAGGTTTCCTCAAGGGCCATACTCCATTAAAGTAGTGACTATGTGATGTTTTCATAGAGACAAAACAAAGAAAGATATAAATCAACTCGTTTCTCAGTAACAGTGGTGGGACCATCCACCTAGGACGGCAGGAGGGTGACAGCATCTGAGAACTTTCTGTCATAGGCCTCAGAAGCTCTCTAAGATTATGGTTCCACAGAAGCTCATCCAGAGACACTGGCAACTCAAAGGGGTCAAGATACAAGAGATAATTTGTCATTAAGCTCTTGACCTACAGCATTCAGATCTTTCTCCACAATCATTAAATTTTAATCTGTCTTTGTAGAACAACCAAGCAAGTGTGTCTGCTTTGCAAGAATATTCATATTCTGGCAAAACTCTGAAGCCAGGAAAAAAAGAAGACCAATTGATTTGTGAAGTTCACCAAGTTGTAGAATTTCTAAAATATAAGAGACATCATTAAAAAAAGTAAAAGCTACAGTGTCAAAAGAAGACAATGTCTTTAATTTAGATAATAAACAAAGACTTAATGGCTTCAATGTATAAAATAGTCCTAAATATAAATATGAAATATAAATAATACAATAAAAATGTTGAGCTAAATTAAATCATGAGCTAAATCATTCATGGGTATTTTACTTTATTTACTTCAGTAATATTTTAATTGAATACTTCTTTCCATAGAACAGGATGTAGAGTGCCTTATTGGGGTGCTATGTCACCTGGCAGGAATTTGACATCGACCAATGTGAAGCTCCTCTCTCAGCCTTTGAATGGGAACTCCTGTGTTAGCCATAATCCCCTCCACCTGGGGTGGAGCGCTCAGGCCAACTCTTCAATATATTTTAACATAGTAAACTGGGAGATTTGTTGAGCAAAACCTGGTAGACCCTTAATGTCAGTCAGGAAGTTTCCCAGTGTTTACAGTCTCCAAAAATTTGCCTGTGTATTTACAGAAATAAATATATAAGCTATCCACTTGATAGTTAGGAAAATAAATTACAAAGTATATCAATGTGTAGGAGAATATGGAACTAGTCACAATAATTATAGCTTTCCTATATAAAGTGAAACTAGCAATTTGAAAGAATAAGATAATTATTTTAAATATAAGAATGTTCTCTGAACATATTCTTAACTGGAAAAATGAGGTTGGAGGGAAAAAAGTAGAGACAATGACCCATTTTATCATTCTATTTAAATAAATATATTTATTTATAACACATGTGAGAGAGGGTGTTGGTATATATGTTCATTTTTGTTTAAATTCTTAGAAAGGGTTATTGTGAATAGACATCAGAGGAGACAGCCTATTTAAGTTTTACATCTGCATGGTTTCAGTTTCTTATAATGAGGTGTTACTTGTGAAATCTCCCTAATTCAATCATATTTACTTCGATAAGTTGATTAAGGCTACAATGCTAAGCAAATCTGTTATCTCGGATTTTTAATTTTGTTATATATTGGTATAAAATCAGTGATCTTATCTAGTGGGATAATGAAAATCCCAAAGGCTATTATACCAAAGCTCTTGAGAACAACTTTCAACTAAAATAAAGGAGTTGCCTGAATCCTTCCATATGTCAGCAAGAAGATGAGATAAATTCTGCAACTAAATCATAAGTGCTAAGGCAAGACAGCATATGGAAACATGTCTACCATAGTGATTTTGGAGAAAGTGTGAATCCTTCAAAGCAATAGAGATTTTCTGATTCCAAGTAGGTAATAGCTCAGTGTACTGGGAGTCCCCCAAAATCAGTAGCCTTCAAAGTCATCTTGGGCTAATATAGACAACTGGAAATGTGCATTAATATTTATGAAAAGTTTGTAAGTGAGGGATAAGGAAACACGAAATAATCTATGCCCCACATAGCAGGGCTGTGTCCCATAAATGTTTCCATTGAAGATAACAGGAACCCGCAACTCCAAGCACCTCTAAGATTTCTTGCCTCTGAGTGGAACAGAGCCAAGGACAAGATTCCATTGAGGTCCCTGCTCCTGATCTGCCAGTACTGTTTCTATCTCCTGTTCTCATCAATACCCAACAGCTAAGGACATTTTTAAAATAAAATTGGGGGACAAATTGTTTAAATTATTTATATCTAATTTATATGAGGTATAGAAACCAGAGATGGGGTGATGCAAAGTGAATAAAGTGTGGAGATGAAGACAGTACTTAAGCAGAAGTATCTGCTGTTCCTGTTACAGGCAAACTCAGGGAATCCAGGGGTGAATAGAGAGGGGCAGGGATGGGGTGTGGGGATGGCAGCTGGGGAGGGGTATTAAATCAAGGCTTCAGCATTCATTCAGGAACATGGAACAGTCTTTTGTTGGTTTGACCCACATGTATTAAATAAGCGTCTTCCCTGTCATCTGCCCCCACCACCTCTAATTTATTTACTTTTAAAATGAGGCTTAGGATATCTCAGCCGGATGCAGGACTGCTACCAACTGCAAAAATGACATTGAGTCTTAGTTCTCACATGTGTGAGAGGGATAAATCATAGTCTCTGAAAAACTGAATTCTTGCAAAAGTAAAAACTCAAGCTAATTTGATTTGTACTATTAAATTCTTAGGACCCTATAGCTTTGCCTGTGATATATCATATTGCCCCAAAATAACACTAGATAGATAGATGTATCAGCCTGTAGGTAGATGAGTGTGTTTGTGTGTGTGCGTGTGTGTGTATTTTATGTGTGCGAGTATGTGTGTGTTTTCTGTCCTTTGGAAAGATTACTAAATCAGTCTTATTTTAAAAAAGAACTTTTGTTAACAATGTTTATGAAATATATCAGAATAAAGATCTATTTCTAAAGAAGCTTCATATACTTTGAAATTATATTCTGTCTCTCTGTAAGTGAAATATACATTTTAATTGAGTATCTGATTACCTTTTTGTGAGAAGGGAAGAAAGGGAAAAAAGAAATGTAATGTCTTGAAAAAGTTTTCATGCATCAGAGAGCATTAAATAAATGTCAATTGATTTTTCTGTGCTTGGCTGTTTCTAAGTCAACATAAGCCCACCCAGGCTCACCTCTAATGTACTCATTTCCCTAAACTCCTTCTTCCTGATAGATCAGTTATGCCCAGGTTATTCAGTCAAACAGCCTTCCTGAAGCATGGCCTTGGGTTTACTTGTCTGTATCGGGAGGCTTGAGGAGAGTGATCCATTCAGAATTATGCTTTTCTATCAGGGAAAAAACAAGTCCTGAAGTTCTCTGGCAAACCCTGAGTTTTTACAGAGGAGGAAAAATCTTAAGAGGGTCAATTTGTTTTTAATTGGCTTGGAAGACTGCCCTTTCCTTCAAAGCCTCCTGGTGACAGACTTGCTTATTTTTCCTTCAGAACAATTATTTTAAATTAGAACCAGGCATTTATGAGATTACTGTGACACTGGGAATCTTTTTTTTTTTTGAAAAACAAACAAAACCATCCCTGATTATCAAACTTCAGATAACAGAGGATTTATAACCTGGGTTGTTTTGAAAGAAAGAAAATGTCTTTTTGTAAAAACTAACATCAAGTCTTATTTGAAATCCGAAGAGAAGAATAGTTAAATATTTACAGCCAGATTCTATATACTTCTTTTCTTCAAACCAATTAGATTATTTGAATGGATGTTCAAAATTTCCACAAATCCTCTTCTCCCGCTTGAACTTCAACCATGGTATAAGTCTTTAGAAAAGTCGTAGACATAAAAAATAATGTTTCTTTCTCATCTGCAAGAGGTTCCCTTTCTTTTTTTTTTCCTAAGTTTTTTTATTTAAGTTCCAAATGATTTCCCCTTTCCCGTTTCCTCCCTCCCCGAAAGTCCCATAAGCCCCCTTCTCTCCCTCTTTTCCCTATTCAACCCCCTCTCGCTTAGCCTTAGCCTCTTTCCAAGATGAAATACTATCAGCCGTGAATTTAAGAGGACCATACTGCAGAGACCTAAAAATAAGTCTAATCGCTCAGGAGAGAAGAGTTTATGAGAACTTGCTTGCATACTAGTCCTCAGAAGAGCTCAGAGGTCAAGTGTTCCTTTTGTACCCAGGCTGGAGTGATAGGCCGGCTGGGGAATACTTTTTCTTTGATTACTCCCCTCCTTTTGAGACTGGTGTTGTGGAAAGGTAGCAGCACAAAACCTGCAAGCTCTTTCTCAGGGAGGTATTTATTTATGGCTAGAAGGGATAATGGCACCAAGGGGAGCCGTCAGTGAGAGATTTGCATCTCACCTGCATATTCTTGCCTGGAGAGTCAGGTTTCCCTACTTCTCCAACACTCCTATATCCCAACAAAGTGACCTACTTGTTGGCAGCCCTTTTTTCTTCCCAACCCCTCCAGTAAAAGCAAATGTCCTCTGAATAGGAGGCAAGTGACAAAGCCAGGCAAAGATGCTACAAGGTTAACTTTTTTTTCCGCATTGCATATGAAAAGTGCTATGGAAAATGAGCAATTGAGTGAGCCAATTTTTCACCACTGTGAAAGCCTTTCGGATATTATTTGCGAGGATAGCCTTTTGGAGGCTGACACTTTTTCGAATTACGAATAACTTTCAAAAGTTATTGGCTACTACCAGTTCTTTGTTAATGAGCTGTTGTTCTGCCTAATGGATCGTGCCTTATGAACTGCATTTCGACGCCACTGACTTAAGGCTTTTAAATTGTCTTTAAAAACGTTTCTTTACTTTCCCTATAAGTCATGTTTTTTATAACTTCATAAATAAAAAGTGACACACAGATGGTAAATATAGGAGCATAATTTTGTGGGTGAGAAAGATAAATCCTATGTGCAAGTTAGGGATTTTAGAATCCCAGCTGTTGATTCAGCTGCCACAGCAAAATCTCCTCACTGTGGTATTAGTGCTAGCCATGAGGTGCTGAGCTCACTCCACAATCCTGTCTCTAAGACTGACCTAACATGAACTCAATTTGAAAAACAGCTCGTTTACAATGTGCGCAATACCTGAAGGCAAGATTATATCACCTTTCCACACCTTGGTCTCACACAAATCCTGGGACAAGTCCAAGTAAAACGTACTTTTCCAGGTCACACCAAGAAGCATATAACAGATACTACCATATTTCTTACCTTAAAATCCCTTCAGAATAACTGCCAGGAGCACAGAGACCTGTCTGTTTGGTGGAATGCTCTCACAGTGTCTATATGAACCATCCCTGACAAGGACATCTCTGGAATTGGAAAACTGGGGTGTTTGGTGCTCACTTTCGAGGCAAACCAGAGGATGTTTTACATGGGATTTGGTTTGTTTCTGAACATAGCATCTTAGGCACTTGTCAAAGCCCCAGGTTCAATGCTGAAGAGCTTATGTCATCCTTTATGAAAACAAAAATGACCAAACAAGGAAGAAAAATTCTAATTCATAAATTGCTTACAGTATTTTCATTTCTAAGAATTACCTTTTTTGCCTTGTTATTCAAATCTATTAAGTTAAAATAAAGCAATTGAATTACCAAATAAAAAGGTCACCACAGAACGAACAAAGAGTAACAAATAACTACTAACTACATCCCTGGAGAAGAAAGTCATAGTGTTGGCTATGGCTAGTCTGTCAGTGTCAGAAAAGAGTTTGACAAGAAGAAGAACCTAAATACTGGATGGGAATCTTATGAGTGTCCTACGGGTTTGGCTTGGCTTGGTTTGGTTTGGTTTGGTTTGGTTTGGTTTGGTTTGGTTTGACTTGGCTTGGCTTGGTTTGGTTTGGTTTGGTTTGGTTTGGTTTGACTTGGCTTGGCTTGGCTTGGCTTGGTTTGGTTTGGTTTGGTTTGGTTTGGTTTGGTTTGACTTGGCTTGGCTTGGCTTGGCTTGGTTTGGTTTGGTTTGGTTTGGTTTGGTTCGGTTTGGTTTGGTTTGTTGAGACAGGGTTTCTCTGTGTAACCCTGGCTGTCCTGAACTCTCTTGTAGATGAGTCTGGCCTCAAGCTCACAGAGCTCCTCCTGTCTCTTGCCTCCACAGTACAGCCTTGCACCAGCCCTGAGGTTCTTAGTTATTTATTTCTCTGATACTTGCTGATGTGCCCCCCCCCAAAAAAGGCTTTTCAAGGTGAAAATTAAAACTTAATTTAAAAAAAGAAAAAAAAAAAGAAAGAAACTAGGGCTGGAGAGATGGCTCAAAGGTTAAGAGCACTGACTGCTCTTCCGAAGGTCCTAAGTTCAAATCCCAGTAACCACATGGTGGCTCACAACCATTCTAATGAGATCCGACCCCCCTCTTCTGGTATCTAAAGACAGCTACAGTGTACTCACATATAATAATACATAAATCTTTAAAAAAAAAAAAAGGAAAATAGCTTTTGGTATTTTTGGAGACATATCAAATCAATAGTTGCCCTGGCAGGTAAGAGAATAACCATGAGTCACCTTTGATGTGACTTGTGAAGAAGAGGGTCCGGGAAGAAGTGAACAGGTAGGAATGAGCATGGGAAGTCTGTCCTTATCAGAATGACGGGGCTCCTTGGTAAAAGGGACACTTATTGAGAAGCCTCAGGGATGTAAGTATAAAAAAAAATAAAAAAGAAAGAAAAGTGTTTTAGGAATAATAGAAGCAAATCAGAGGGAATGTCCAGCAGCTGTGACAAAAATTCACTTGCCAATGACTCGTGCCTCCTCCTACCCTAATACCGAAGGCTCTCTGTTTTATAAGTTTTATATAGCATACGAATTACTCAAATAAGATTTCTGCTGATTTAAAAATTATTAATGCCTCAATACTCTCAAAATCTGCTTTTTTAAATATTTCCTGAAAAAGAAAATCAAACTAAACAAAAAACAAACACAAAAAAGGAAGCAATGGCTCTCAGACTGAGAGGCTAGCTCAGTGGTAGAGTACCTGCTAAACTTGCCAAGGCCCTGGGATTGCAAACAAACAAACAAACAAAACAAAATAACAGCTTAATTTGGAAGAGTATTACCAAGCAAATATAATACTATGCCAAGAATTACTTAAATATTTTGGTATTTATTCTGTACCAAATTTAGGGAATTGTCACTAATGTAAATGAACCTATATGATCTCATCTTACAGAACTGATGTTAACAGTTAAAATCTGCCTTCAGGAAGCCCTCATGACAAGGAGATATGACATGATTTTAAAAAGAGAAAGAGAGAGAGAGAGAGAGAGAGAGAGAGAGAGAGAGAGAGAGAGAGAATGAATGAAAAGCCACATCACAGCAGATGGAGGAAAGTATCAGCAGGATAGCTGGCCATTAATTATAAGGTTAGGTTAAAATGGAAAGTTAAAGTCATTCTTGTTCAGAGGTTATAGGGATGCACAAATTTAGGTTTGATTTATGAGAGTCCTGATCAATTGGTCAATAGAAAAAATATTTTTTGTATTTCTCACAATATGTTGGAAAATTATGCACAATTAAGTCCTACCAAGATTATATCATTTCAAAATTTTCAATAAATATGTATTGAACCCTTTCCTGCCAGTCTTATATTTAAAACAGAAATTGAAAAAATGAATAATAATCACTTCCTATAATTATCTTCTTTTTAAAGGAAATGTTAGTCAAAAGACTGAGAATATATTAATGACCATGGGACATCTTTATCACCCATCCAGTAACCCCCTGCTCCAATACTCAGGGTACATCCTGGACAGGAGATAAAAATAATTTAAACCCACAAATGTAGAGAAGAGATATAAAACACTAACTTCGGAACCTAAGATACACTCTGTGATTGTCTGCACAAGACTTGTACAAAATCTATCCAGTCTAAAGTCCAGTATGAATGGGAACACTGCTCACAAGGCTCCAAGATCTTTATCTGAGGTGCTCTTGGCAGTTGATAGTCAGGAATTATTAATTGTCTTTTCTTTTAGGAATGGCTATTGGGTCCATGACCCAGTAGATGGCCTTATACCCATGTGGATATTGGTGGCTAATTGTGCTCAGTGGGCTATTAAAAAGAATTTTTTTTTTTTGAGAAGAAGATATGTAGTTGGAAGGGGAATGTTCTGAAGGGCTAGACATAACCTAGTGGGAAAAAGTTCTATAGATATGATCAAAACATATATATTAAAAGTTTTAAAGGAGTCTAGAGCTGTGTCCATAGCTTTGTCGGTGAATGGCTTGCTTTATAAGCATAAGAACCTGAGTTTTATTTCTAGAACCAACACACAAGGGGCTGGAAGCTCAGCTGTGTAATGCTAGTACTGGAATGAAGAGTTTCGCAGGTTCATGTGACTCACAGCCAACCAATCTAGTTCACTTGTAGAGTGCCAGGAATGGACTGTTCATAAAGAGAAAGGTAGACAAGACCCAAAAAATAACAGCCAAGGTTATCCTCTGGCCTCCACACATGTGAACACACACACACACACACACACACACACACACACACACACACACAAAGAAACATATCTAAATCCCACAATCTGTTTACACTGAATTTAGCTTAACTAATTAATCCACGATGATGAAAGAGACACGAGGGAAATGGAGGTAAAACAGTGATTATGCAAAAGGACAAAGATGTGAGCCAAAAAGCTGCAGATATGAGGAAAATATGGAGCATTATGAGAGAGACAGGTAGCTTACATCTTACACGGCTAAAATCTAAATCTGACTTTTTCTTTTCTATCTTTTCCTATCAATTGTGTTCTTCCAATGTGTACAAAGACTTTAAAAATATGCATCCAAATTTTCCTTCATATTCTACTTCTATCTTGATTCATGATCCACAAATATTGCCAATTTAAGCATTTTTTTTTTAAATAAAATTTTAGACAATTACATCTCAATGCTCTTGTCTCAACTTTCCCAGCTTTGTTAAAGCAATGTTTCTTAGGTGGGCAAGGCAAGTCTGAGAAGAGACCATTCTCATTTGCAAACACAGACAGGAATTCGGATCCAGACCACTAGCTGTGTTGAAATAAAGAGACATGAGAGGAGTGTGGATACCGTCTTAAAATCATGCTGAGGTGGAACATGAGGTTCCTGGTTATTTTTTATGGACGACACAACATTGTAGGCAAGAGAGATGCTTCAAAATACATCCAGGGATTATAGGGACCATGTTGTAAGCTAATGAGAAAAAAAAATAATTTGTGGTAGACAGCCGGCAAATGAAAAAAAAATCATCTACACTATCACCAGTATGCTGTAAAATTTCCCGAGAAAAGGAGTTAACAAAATACCTACAGAACTTCACACTAGGAAAAGTTAGTTTTATGCACATACCAGTTGCAGAGGAAACAGCATTGTCTTTAGTATAAGCATCACAATATTTGTAGAAAACACACACACAGAGATTAATACTTCTAGGTGCTGTTCACCCTGCTGGATTTTCCACATCCAGTCTTCTCTGACATCGCATGTGCCCTGAATATAGTCAGTGCAGTTATATAACATGATATTGACTGCATTCAGTTGCTATCATCTATGCCTTTCTGTTTGATCGTTGAACCAATGGCATAGGTTGAAGCGTGTTCCTCTGTATAGCTCCATTAATAAATAATAAACCATGCATCACTGCTCAAGGAAGAATGATCAATTCTGATTTCTCTCTGCCTTCTAAAAAGACCAAGAACATACCCTTATCAGAATTTGCTGGAAAGGTTACAGGAGAAGAGGCTCAGTGGTAAAGACTGCTCACTGTTCTTGTAGAAGACCCAATTTGGTTCTCCGTATCCACCTCAGATAGTTCACAGCCAACTGTAACTCTAGATCCAGGGAAATCTGATGTTTCTGGCTTCCTTAGATATCGCAACACTCAAGGGCACATGCTCTCTCTCTCTCTCTCTCTCTCTCTCTCTCTCTCTCTCTCTCTCTCTCTCTCTCTCTCACACACACACACACACACACACACACAGACACACACACACACACATATACATACAGATTCATTTTTTAAATGTCATATTATTATTATTATTATTATTATTCATGGCACAGACCAGAAAAACATGCAGAAAGGCACAGTCACTTTGGGCACCATAAAAGGGATTTAGACATGTCAGCCAGATGGTGACATTAAAGCTACATCAATAAACTAACTTCAGTCTGAGGAATTGACTGTGTGGAGAAAGCCCTTCTTACTGCACAAATATGAGGCCTGAGTTCGAATCCCCAGAACCTACATAAAAACGATAGTATTATACATTTCAATCCAGGACAGGAAGCTCGCCAGTCTGATTCATCAGTAGTACAGAAGAGACCCTGCCTCAAACAGGATGGAAGGTGAGAATAGACACACAAGGTTGCCCTTTGACATTGACACATGTACTGTGGCACACATGCACACAAACTCATTAACATGTATACGTACCTCCATCATACACACTCACATACACACACACACACACACACACACACACTCACACACAAACATGCAAACTAAAATATCAGTTTTTTTCACTAGCTTTTATTTTGTGTATGATGATAAAAACCTAATGTAGAAATAAACTAAGAAACGTTATTTTAATAAGTAAACAATTAGAATTAATAAAAATAAAGAACCAGGTCACAGTACCATTAATAACACATTATTATTTTTTCTTTCTTAGTGATAATAAAATAATATGCTTTATAATCATTAGCATCTTGGATTCCATTTAGCATGCTGTAAAATTCTATGATCACTATAACTTTATAAAATAAAGAACATTTTGATCCAACCTCTCTTAAATCTTTGAAAAATCAGGAAAAAAAAGTTTGTTGGTAGACCAAATTCAACAAACTAGAGAGTCCACACATTCATAAAGCAGCATCCATACACAGTAACAAAGCCATAAACAGCCCAGTTCTAAGTAAACATGGAATTATCTGTTCACATAGTAGAATCAGAGGTTGAAGGTCATGAGGTAAGACTGATTCTGCTACTTATAAAATCAGAATTCCTTCCATACCTGAGCATCTTCAGGCACAGCGACAGGTAGATCTCTATGTGTTTAAGGTCAGCCTGATCTGTAGAGTGAGTTTCAGGACACCCAGGGCTACACAAAGAAATCCTGTCTTGAACAACTGGAACCAAACAAGCAAGCAAAGAACAGAAAAGCATATAGAAAAGGTTTGAATCTTACCTAAGTTTAAATTACTCCTATCTCCAGCTCTTGTGATTATACCCCACGGGTTTTCTCTGCACATTGTATGCACAGCTCATGAAATCCATTTCAATTTTTACAAACTATTGGGTCATTTAGTATATTTGGATCCTATGGGTTTTGTCTATATACACTCATGCTAGGACCGATCTAGATACCAAGAAATATAAGACTAGATATATTTGCCCCCTTAATGGACCACATCTCTGCATGTTGCTTGGGGTTAATGGAAAGTGACTAGTGAAGTCATCAGAATAGACTATTTGGATAACAAAGTAGCAGCCAGCCAGCCGGAAACTGTCATTTCCCCCTATAGCATATGATAAATTTAAAAGCAAGTGTGTGTGTGTGTGTGTGTGTGTGTGTGTGTGTGTGTGTGTGTGTGTGGTGTGTGTGTGTGTGTGTGTGTGTGTGTGTGTGTGTGTGTGTGTGTGTGTGTGTGTGTGTGTGTGTGTGTCTGTGTGTGTGTGTGTGTCTGTGTGTGTGGAATTTTCCCCCTATATCCACAAATCTATTTATCATTAATCCCATTGTGCTTCATTTTCTGAAAGCAAAGCCCCCACCACCAAGGCTGGTGACAAACCCTTTCTGGAATAGCTCTCTGAATTGAGCCTAGAGGTAAAATCCTTGCTGTCAGACTATTTATTTACTAAAGAAAGAAAAAGGCCGTTCCCAGGCAGCTGCTTAATGAATCACTGCACTGATTGCTCCCTGGCCCATATTCATTTCTCCTACGTGCTGATTCTGACCTTGGACTTCAGAAGATGTATGCTTACTTACACATCTACTGCCCGGGGCAAAAGCTTTCTCCGTTCTTTCTTCCTTAATCTTGTGTGGGTTGCTGTTCTCCAGAAACTCCTTTAACTTATTGTGCTGAGGAAGTCTGTGGTTGATGACTGATAAGCTTATTGCTCCTTTGTTGTTTCTATGAGGGTTTTGGTTTGTTGTTATTGTTGTTGCTATTTTGGTGGGGTTTTCTTTTTTTCCTGAAATTTCTACAAAATGCCCAGAGAAGAGGGAGATGTAAAATTCGGTTTTTTTGTTTTGTTTTGTTTTGTTTTTTTGGAAATCCTCTCCTGATATTTTTCACACAATGAATGTAGTCATTCACAATAATATAGTACCTGAATTCATCGCGGAATTTGATGGTTACTTTCTACCTTCGGCTTCAATAATTCAAATAGTTTAAAGCTCTTAGGTGTCCTTGAGCAAATATGTCTATCTGAACATAACTCCCACAGCTCTCAGAAGCTAAACTTGGAAGAACCGGGGACATGACACTAGTCTTTCAAGCGAGACACCGTAGCGGCTCTCCGGACTCTGAGCGGCGTGCAGACGAGTTCAGAGTGTCTCACAGCCCGGAGCAAAAATTCTCAAACACAGTCGGAGATGCTTGGGTGCATTCCCACAAACCTGTAAGAGTTCATGAGGGCAAAACTGTTTTCAAAATAATGCCCAAATGTTATCTGCCTTTACTCTCTTTACTACACACGGGCAGTGTTTGCAGAATCTAGGATGTGCGCTATTACTGTAATATGAGCACAAAAGCACCATGATCTGCCCTCCTTCCCTTAAGTCCAACACTGGAGAGACAGTCACGGGGGTAGTGCAGGGTTGCTCTTGCTAAAGTTGTGGGTCAAAGAAACGGAGGTTTGATTTCCAAACCAACTTTTGAACTTTTAGATTTTCTTAGAGAGAGCTATTGGCATGCCAGAGAACCTATCTTTCCAACATTTATGAATCACAGGAAAACTTAAAATGCTCTTTAAATCTGTCAGTGTTTTGAGACTATTCGCCTGGGTTAAGGGTTTTTGTTTTATTTATTTATTTATTTATTTATTTATTTATTTATTTATTTATTGTGGCCCTAAACATCACACCCTAAGGCCTTGGACCCTAAGGTGGAGCACCCTTTCACCACCGGACAACAACCAGCTTTTATAGTTCATCTCTTTTGTCTTTTCCCAAGAATGACCCAACAATTCAGACAGGCTAGAGCAGGAATTGGGGAACAGGAAATGTGGCCGCACAATGTCTCTCGAAAAACAGTTTGTCTAGGTCATGGCTTTTCTACTCCTAACTCCAGTTTAAGACACACTGCTTAAATTTGTCATTAGTATCATGCAAGTGGAATCCAGCTGTTTCAGTGTTACGCATTTTACTTTCCTGATGCTGAGATTTTTAAGTCGTCCTGGTACATGATGAGTAATGTGCTTGACCAAAGTTCTCAATTAGGGCTCAGGAGATGGTTCCGTGGTAGAGTGTCTGCCACCCAAGCATGAGGACCTAAGTTCTAGTCCCCAGCACCCATCTAAAAGCCAGATGGTACACATCATTAACCTTAGTGCTGAGGGGGCCTGATGGGAATGGATACCGAAGCTTGATTGACAGCTGGTGAGCCAGTCAATGAGCTCCCTATAACAGAGAAATCCTATCTCAAAAAAAGAGATACAAAGTGAACCAGGAAGATGAAAGATGTTGACTATTGGCATCCAGGTGTACATGTACACACATGCATGTACCCTTACATCATATACATACATGCACATGTATACTACACAAAAAAGCATAATTAATTTTTAAGAATTTAAATAATAAACAAAAGATCTCAAGTGAAGAACTTACTGGGGGACTCAGCTAATTCTTAAACATCTGAGTCCTTTTTCTTTTCCATAAATGAGATTGATAAAACTTTCATAAGAAGTTATTAGTCATGAGCATATTATGACTAATATGGAAATCGATATAAAAAAGATTATTAAATAGAAACTTTACTTTTATATTCAAAGTTCACATCATCTCATAAGCTTATCTTTAGGTAAATTAAGTCATCTAGGAAGCAGAATACAATTCAAAGTATACGTTCTTTACCATACAAAAATAATTCATTTTGTGTTTAGCAATGATTGTACTTCTCATTAGCTGAATGTAAAGGTATATGAAAATCAGATTTAGCAGATTACACTGTAAGGAAAAAAATGAATAATTCTTGACCAGGCCAAGCAAATTACTTCATTAGTACAATCTTTCAACCTCTGAAAAGAAAATTTTGAAGTTCAAAAGTTCAGTTCAACTAAGCACACAAAAAAGTTGGCTTTTGACCCCAAATGCTATCTGAAACTTTAAGCACAAATAATTAGACTGAAATCTTATTAAAGCAGAATTACTGCTGGATACCATTCCCATGCATTTTTGCCTCTTGATAGCCATAACAGATGGCCAGAAAAATATGTAGAAGTAATTTATGACAGTTACATACATCATTTTTTAAAATATAAAACAGGACTAATGTTGGATCATGTTCATGTATAACATTTAATCTGTTTAAAAATGTATCAGGTCAAGGAAGTAAAATGTGAAGGTTTCAGGTGATGGTTTCCTCCTAAGCTCAACTCCAGCTGGAATGGAACAGAGCAAGCAAAGGGAAAGGACAATTTCTTCATATAGAAGGTGAAGAGAGTTATTCTACCGCCACAATACTGGTGGTGTATACATATATAATTATATACAGCTTTTGAAGAAAATAGTGGCACTATATTTTAAAGGCCTTCTCTTGATTTTTATCTCCACTTAGGTTCAGACTACCTTTTGGCAGCTGGATTATTATATATATATATATTAATATATATAACATATATATTATATATATAATATATAATATATATATAATATAATATATATATATATATATAGTTTCCTTCAGCCACTTCATTTTTAATTGAATATAGACATAGCATCATCCTTGAAACCTAAACAGTGCTCCCAATGTGATTAAACCATATTATCATTCCCATGAAGAAAGAAGTAAAGACATTTGTATGTGTACGTGTGTATACTGTACATGAATGTAAGTATTCATGTTTGCATTCTGGGGCATGTGGAGGAGGCACGTTCATACATATGCACATGGGTGTGCCTGTGGAGGCATGAAGTTGGCATTGGGTGTCTTCTGTAGTCACCCTCCAATTTACTTACTGTATCAGGGACTATCGCTGAACCTTCGACTTGCACGTGCTATCTGTTTTAGTTAGCCAGCTTGCTCCAGGTTCCTCTGCCTCTACCTTCTGGGTGCTGGAATTACAAATGGCCATCACACCCGTCAGGCTTTTTATGTGGTTTTGGGGGGATCTAAACACTTGTCTTCATATTTTTATGGCAAGTGCTTCATCTACTGAGACATCACCCTCACCCTCACCAACTTTTGGCTCCTGCTTGCTAGTAGGTTTGTTATCTCAGTTTGTTTATTTATTTATTTTTTGTGTAGCCTTAGATTAATTTTTAAAGGACTGGAGAATTGTTTACTTTAAAGACAGATGCAGCTAATATGTCTTTTTATTTGTTATGTGACATTTCCTGAGGAGACATGAATGAACATTTTTTTAACCCAACTATGACATCACTGACCCACCAGAGAAGTGATTATATCCAAGCTTAGCTTGGTGTCCCAGTGACTTGTTGGGATTACTTATAGGAGCCGAGCTGTGGTTGTATTTACAAAAACACGAATGACTGACGAACATCACAAAAAAGCCACCCTCTTGACTTTTCGCCAACCTGTGCCTTCCTTGTCTGCTTGACTGTGGATCTGAGGACGTGAAAGAATGGGGTAGATTACAGTCCGGCCCTGTAGACAATCTATGTCAGCTTCAGTGTACTTTCATATGTGTGTGTGTCCCTTTCTATCTCTCTCTGTTTCTCTCTTCCCTGTCTCCCTCTCTGTGTCTCTGTCTTTCTATCTCTCTCTGTCTCTGTCTTTCTCTCCCCTCTCTCTGTCTTTCTGTCTCTGTCTTGTCTCTGTCTGTCTCTGTCTGACTCTCGCTCTCTCTCGGGGTGTGTGTGTGTGTGTGTGTGTGTGTGTGTGTGTGTGTGTCTGCTTACTGTTTGCCAGGCACTAAGTAGACTTTGACAGGACTCCATCAGGTGTGATGTTCTGTCTCACCTCAGAACCAGAATCAAGGGAGCCAAAAACTATGAGCAGACATTTCTGAAACCATGAACCAAACAAACCCTCTCTGATTATGTTGTTCTATTAAGGTAGTTTTCACAGAAATGAAAAAGCTAACACAGTTACAAGAAAAAAAAATACAACTAACATTCCAACAATTCTCCATTTTGAGCTGTTCGGTCATTACTTTTTTAAATTTTACATAGGTTCTTGGGACCATATTCAAGGCCTGCAGCAGGCAGTTTACTGTTGCCTGAATTAACGCTCCAGCTTTTGTCTTACTCTCAAGCCCTTGCTTCTGCAGCATTTTATAAAACTCAATGCAAAGAGTGGGTTGTCTGGCCGATGTAGTCCTGCACATTATAGAGGCGGCAGCAAGCAGACTTGGAAATAAAGACCAGCTTCAGCCACATGACAACACTGTCTCCATAAAGACCAGCTTCAACCACATGACAACACTGTCTCCATAAAGACTAGCTTCAGCCACATGACAACACTCAGTCTCCATAAAGACCAGCTTCAGCCACATGACAACACTGTCTCCATAAAGACTAGCTTCAGCCACATGACAACACTCAGTCTCCATAAAGACTAACTTTAGCCACATGACAACACTGTCTCCTGTCCCATTTCAAAATAAAATTTTTGCTAATAAACATCAATATTTATATTTTTAAAATGGGCAATAAACCAATGAGTGAGTAAATCAAAAACTGTGTTTAAAAAAGTGTAGAAAGATACTCTAACTCAATTTCATCCCATCTAGTCTCAATGAAAACAACAGACTCTTCCTTCAGGATACAAATTTTTAGAAATCTACGGATGTGTGCAATACTTTTTAAAATGGATGTTTAACCCAAAATTGAGATACAGCACAATGCTACCTCATTTAATCATTTTTTTTCCAGTATCATCCTGTCAAAGAAATTCAGTATTCCTTATATTGGAGTTTTTATTTAAGAATCAGAAAATCACCTGATTAGTGCTGTTCATTGTCATTGTTGGTTATGCCTTATTTTATCTTTCAGATTGGGTTTTGCTGTTCAGTCCAGGATGGTCTAAAACTCATGGATGTCCTGCTGTCTCAGTTCCCCCAAATGCTAGGATTACAAATGTGTACCACTGTGCCTGACTGAGTGTCCTTCTTCAAGTCATAATCTTGATGCAATGGTGAAATATAATTGACTGCCATTTTCTTGGTTCAGATGGAAAGAGAGATTAAGATTTAAGATACCTGCCACACAACTACACTAGCTCTTAAGCGAGGAAAGCCAAGCCTGGCAATGCATGTCTAGAATCCTAGAACCTGGGTCGCAGAAGCACCCAGGCGGTCAAGGGTCAAGGTCATCCTCAGCTATATAGTGAGATGAAGGCCTGCCTGGGTTCCCTAATAACCCAAGACCCTGCCTTAAAAACTACCAATGGCTTAATGCCAGACTCATTTCCCACCAAGTCAAATGGGTTGCTCTTTGGCACTATGGGGAAGTATCAATGCCATATTCAAGGACTGTCTTGTGTCAATGTGATTTTGGTCAGTTACTATTGTAAATGAAATGACTGACACCATCATTTCACCTTAAAGTTGTCTCAATGGCTTTACCTAGATGGTTTTGAAAAGAAGTATTTAATTTCCTCAGCTATTAAGAACAGTTACCTGAGAGAGGCAGAGATAATCCTTACCTGTCCTCATTCTAAAAACTTCCCTTATACTGAATCCAGATACAGGAGATGAAAATATTGCTGGGGGATGGGGGGTTGAGTAACAAAAATGATGTTTTCATTTTCTTTTTTGATTAGGGATGTGTTTTAGGTAGAATCCCCAGAAAGCTTCCTGGAGTATGAGTCTTGAATTGACATCTGCCAACAACTGTCAGCCTGACCAATTAACAGCTAAGCGTCTCCGTGGCTGAATCCTGGCACTGACCTGCAGCATTGCAGAAAGAGCTTCTGGAAATCTCCTGAACTGCCTTGTCCTTGGAGGCCCTAAGAAATGAACCTCTATATTAACAGAGAGACAATATTAAACAGCTGCTCACAATCTCCTTCCAAAAGCCCTTGATTTCTATAATAAACAGAATTAAATTGTGTCCATTCCTGGTTCTAAAGAGCAGGGCTGGGTTTTACAAATGTAGAGCAGGCCCATAAAATGCCATCGCTAAATGAAGCCGCTCTTGTAAATGGAGTAGCTAGGGAAATTCCATGTTGAAATTGTGAGCCAAAGCTTACGAAGCAGACACTTTAAGAGGGCAGAGACAAGTTTTCTTTCAATTATTATTTTTTGCTATATTGCTGTTAATGGAATTTCAAACAGTTTTGTTCGACAAAATGGAGCTTTTTTATTTATTTATTTTATCTTTCTAATTTGGAGTGAGGCTACAAATTAAAATTGTTCTTCTTGTTTAATGCCAACACATGTCATTGGTGCACACAAATGACTTGGTGCTGTGCAGCATCCCCATCAGTTAAAGGCTATGAGCAGAAAGGAGGAGAACTAGTTTTTGCCTGCTAAACTAGTTTTTCCAGTGAGTAAAGGAGAGAATGTCTTTTCTGTCCCACGCAATGTATGCTGGTGACAGGAATATACACACACTGCAGTGTAAATGGCTGACTTACTGCCACAGTCCTTACAGGTCCTGAAGCTCTGCCAGCCATACTGTTGCTTATTTCTGGGTCCCCTAAGGACACAGCACTGAGCTCTGGCCTGCACCCCAAGGGTATAGGATTCAAGGGGACTATTTCTTTCAAGTACTTTCCCTTCAAAAGTTTGAACAAGAATCCAGCAGAAATCAGCACAGAAAGTTCTTAAGAAGGTAAGAAATGGCAAGAAGATTACTGGTCAGACATTTTAGAATGCTTCCTCGTTTTAAAAATTTACATTCATCTTGAGTGAGGTAACCCAGTCCCAAAAGAGCACACATGGTATGCACTCATTGATAAGTGGATATTAGTTTAAAAACTCAAAATACCCAAGATACAGTTCATAGACCACGTGAAGCTCAAGAAGAAGGAAGACCAAAGTGTGGATGCTTCAGTTCTTCTTAGAAGGTGGAACAAAATATCCATGGGAGGAGATATAGAGACAAAATGTGGAGCAGAAACTGAAGGAAAGGCCATCCAGAGGTTCCCCCACCTGGGGATCCATCCCATACACAGTCACCAAACCCAGACAATATTGTGGATGCCAAGAAGTACATGTTGACAGGAGCCTGATATAGTTGTCTCCTGAGAGGCTCTGCCAGAGACTGGCAAATACAGAAGCAGATGCTCCCAGTCAACCATTGGACTGAGCACCAGGTCCCCAATAGAGGAGTTAGAGAAAGGACTGAAGGAACAGAAAGGGTTTGCAACCTGTAGTAAGAACAACAGTATCAACCAACCAGCACCCCCACCCCACCAGAGCTTCCAGGAACTAAACCAGCAACCAAAGAGAACACATGCTTCAGCCCAGCCACATATGTAGCAGAGGATGACCTTATCTGGCATCAATGGGAGAAGAGGCCCTTGGCTCAACGCCCCAGTGTAGGGGAATGCCATGGTGGAGAGTTGGCAGTACGTGGGTGGGTGGGTGTTTAAGCACTGTCATAGAAGCAGGGGAAACCGGGAAAGGGGCTAACATTTGAAATGTAAATAAATAAGATATCCAATAAAATAAAAACAAATCACATTCTAAGAGAAACATTACAGTAATCTAAGTTGTCAATGTAAGACCCAAGGTTAATCTGTAAGCCTCACCTGCCCAAGGACCACTTAACTTCCTGGAATGCTGGGAGTTATTGTAGTTCTTAGAAAATAACAAAGCTATCTGAGAAAATAGTGACCTTATGGATTTGTCCGTCAAAGCCTCTGCAACACTTGTCTCAGGACCACTCAGTTGGGAATTATAGGGAATGATCCCGACCAAAGGCCATTATGGTCAGTATTTACCTAAAGTTTGCTTCAAATTTGGCTCAAAATTGTAGCACTGTTTTTTTCTCTGGCAAATCTCAAAATCTACGGTCAATATTTACACACTTTATGTCTTCTTAATTCCTAACTCAGATGTACGAGACAAATAAAAATAATAAATAAATTTACACTGAATAAGGTCTTAACCATTCAGAGGAAATGTGGTGTTCTAGAAAGAATGTTTATTGGCTGGAATAATCTGTGACTATGAAAAGATTTTTCTCTTACACAATCAAGTTAAATAAATAGGTAGTTCTAGCTGCTTCCCACACCACTCTTTTTCTTTAGCAGAATAGTTTTGCTATGGTTCATGATAAGCATAGAGAATTTCAAACATTTACAAGAGCATTTCATATATATATTAGGGTTATAGAGATGGCTCAGGCATTAAAAGCATTTGTTCTTCTTTCGGAGGACCAAAATTTGGTTCCCAGCATTCACAACAGGTGTCTCACAACTTCTTCTAACTTTAGCTGCAAGGAATCTGATATCCTGGTATCCATGGGGATACCCTCCTCCCCCCACTAACATAGAAAGTAAAAGAAAAATAAATAAATTGAATGATATTATGCTATAGTGTTAATTTTAAAAGTATCATTGATGTTGAAAATTTAATCAATTTTATTATATTAAAGATACTTGCAAAATATTTCCAAATAAGCATAAGAATAAAAGACAATTTGAAAACTGTCATACTAGAAGCTAAAAGTGAATTTAACTATTTAAACTGAGTTAGTTTTAGGTCATATATAAACTAGTTCCCTCATTTCCAACACATATACATTCATACATTTTGGTATGTATATATGCAAATCATGTATTCCTCCAAATTATTTTTCTTTTGAGTTTATTTATATATGGAGCATTGCAATTTGTGAAACACATATAAAGAAAAAATTATAATGTATGTGTCTGCTTCAGCTTGTGCATATATGTACACATGCCTTGTGAATGAATGGAACTTATTCCATCAACTTAGAAATACAAATGTTGATCATCATGTGACTTCTCATGTCCTACAGACCTAGGGGCAGTTCCCAAGACTAGTCTGCTGCTGAGTAGACTGCCTGAGTTTGTGATATGTGTTATCCTTAGAGATAGCTCCAGCAGATTATGCCACATTGGAAGACAGATTCTGAGTGCTTCTTCAGACGTCACTCTCTTCCAGACAGAAGCCTTGAGCAATGTTCCTGACATATATAAGTTTGATGACATATCTACTGTGCTGTTATCAGGGAAACTCAGATGAAGAACTTCTATCTGGAAGAGATAAGATTCACAGCACTGAAAAGTCGCAGTGTATGGATGTTAAGATAAGCTATGCCAAAAAAGGTAGCAAGTGCCTGTGATTATTTATTTCCTGACCTTCCACAATGCTAGATATATTTCTCCCACATTTAAACTTCAAACAATAAAATGTCCCAGTATAACATAATGTAAGTATAGTTTTGACAAATGAAAATTAAAATGTCCTACATATAAAAATATGTCAAAGCCAACCCCTGTGAACCTAAGACACCAAGGTGACAATCATTACTTTTCTAAGTATTTCCTGCTGTCATCTTCATAATGTGTAACTTATGGACCAATATAAATAAAATAATAGGAAAAAGAGGAACAATATGCAAGCCTACATATATATATATATGTATGTATATATATATGACATTCCATGGATATGGATGAACATTATATTCCTCATTTATTTAACAAAACTAATTATTTCTTTTTTTATGTTATGTTCATTTAGTTATGCATCAGGGAATGTTATAGCACATATGTGAAGACTAGGGGTCGATTCTTCCCTCCTACCATTTGGGTCCTGTTAATCCAACTCAGTCTCTTAGGCCTAGTGACACAGACCGTCAACTACTGAGCAATTTATTTGTAGCTACTCCATGTCTTTTAGGTTGTGTTTAACCTCAGCGGGACCAGGGTTCTTATGTAAAAGAGTAAATTTTTATCTTACATTAGATGTGAAAACCTTGGAGCGTGTTCTTCTATGATTAACTTTATCATTAGTTTTAATGTCACCAGACTTCACCTTTATTTCAAATATTGATTTATAGACAGATTATGCAGGTCATTGTTGCCTTTACCAATCAGGACCAATCACCCAGCAAAAACATAGCTCTTAATTTTGTTTATTAGTCATGAGAGAAGATTGACTTGATCAAGTGTCAGTTGCAGCTATGAGTTCTACGGAAATATGATTGAGTGCCATAGTCTACACAATTTTCACTCGAGTTTTAGGATATCTAAGCCTACAAAAACCAATGGTCATAGACCTTAACTTTACATTCTTTGTTAATGGATCTTAATATGTGAAAGCACAGGCAATATTCTAACTTTTTTTTGTTTGTTTCCCCTCTCTTTACAAAAACAAACAAACAAAAACAAAAGAGGAAAAAGAATAAACAATAAGCATGAGCCACACTCTGAAGGGTGGTATTGCAGTCTCTCAAGCTTCATACCCTGCACAGACCCATGGTTTTGATATACTATAGTGTCTATGACCTTAGACAAACTTCAATAGTCTTATAAAACAAACTTGTAAATAATTGAGAATTCTGTCTAGTTTAATAAATACATAGCTAATCCTCTTAATCCAATGAATGGTATGTCTGTGTCTATGACTTCTGCCCCCATAAAAGCAGTCCCATGATTGAAAGTATTGATAAAAGGTGTATCATAAAGATAGACAAGTCATTAAATTAACCCATAAGTATTGCTCCCAACAAAGAAAAATCTACACGTCCAAATTTAAGAGAATCATTAATTTTAATGAGACTAAATCATTGAAATGCATTGTTGAATACGTTAGTTCTAATCACCAATAATATTTCACCAAATAAGCTGTCCAGTTATGTCTACTATGGCTGCATTTTGTTTTGTCTCCTACCATATAAATCCTGTATCTGAACTAAGACTTTTGTCTTAGTGTGCACTGAATGTCTAATAGAACCAGCAACTCCAGCTGGAGCAATGAAAAGAATATGCTGATCCAGCACAGAATCTTTCCTCATAGATAAAAGAGATTTGTATCAGTCCTAGCATGATCTGTGCCACTTATTAGCTAATTATACTACCAAAGGACTGTAGATCACATCTACAGTTAGAACAAGCAGTTGATAACTCACTTGGAGAGTGAATGTTCTTAAACTCCTTTAAATATTTTGATGAACTTTACCAAAGGGCCTGCTCATCAAACCCCCATTCTTACTCCATTGTCAATGCCTACCAATGTTACTAAACTACCAATCAATAGTCATGAATAAGTTGAAGATAGCCTCTTGGGTCTCCTTAATTTCAAAGTTAACTAAATAGTGAAAAGTTGGCATTCGACACTCTTCACATTAATATAATTATTCTCTCTCCACACACTTGTAGAGGAGAATCCAGAAGCACATGCATGCCATTGCAACACTACAAAAATTCATAATTTTGATATATTATGCAATGTCTGCAAGCCAACCCAAGTCCCCTTTCCCCCTTTGTTTATTAGTCTTTGAATATTTTTTCTGAGATCACAGGTATGAATTAATGAAAAGATAAATTCACATGAGTTATATATATGTCCTGATTTATGACTTAGAATATCAAGTAAAACTCAGTACATGAGAGTACCATCTAAATCATATCCTAGAGCGCTTACTTCTCCTGAGCAGAGTCTAAGTTACATGCTGGAGAAAAAGATCTGAGCAAAAGAGATAGTTGGCGTCTTACCATGACTCAACTTAAAACATTTTTCAACTTTATGACAGTGTGACAATGATACACAGTAGGGAGAAACCACATTTTCATTTCAGAAATTCTCTGTTTTTCTGCATTCTTGGAATAGGATGTCTCAACGTGACAGTCAGCCACAGTGTGGCATATCTCCCAGTCAGCTATGTGACCACAGAGATAAAGCAATAATATTACACTTGTACTACGTTGTTAAGCTGTAAGGCTGGATAGGCTAGATGGATTGAATGTGTTTTCAAATCCCAATTTTTTCATTTTACAATGGACTTCTTTTTACAATTGACCTAACCTCATAGTAAGTTGACAGGCGATTATATATGAAGATGATGTATTTTGGTGTCATGATTAAAATATTACTTGTGTAGAATGACAGTGTTATAATGAGCCTGGCTTCTGTTCCTTTTTTTTTTTTAACAGCAATCAAATAACTTAAAAATTCCTAGGTTTTATTTTTCTTCTAATTTGTTGAAATGCATTATTGCTTTTTCAGGAGATAATAGGAAAAATAAAGATAAAATCATTAAAAAAACAGACAATAGTCATTATCGCTGTACTCAACAAATTTTTAAGTTGACAAAATTTTTCCTCATCAGGTTTCCAGTTACAAAACATTTCTGGCTTAAGCTTATTAGAAGACACAGGATCCACTGTCACCTTTATTGTTATTTATATATATTCCAACCTTGGGAGCACGTTTATGTTAACCTTACAACTTTCCAACAGGGATGAGTAGCCCTTTCAAGTGTAGAGCTCTGAGTACTGGCAAATATATTTGTGCATACAGCCAAGAACACAATAAATATCACAACAGCTTTGTCACCCCAAGGTTTCTTTGATACCCTTTCTTCCAATAAATATGAAGACTACATTGTAGGAGAGTTTGCTCTCAACATCTCTTCTTTCTCCCCGGTATCCACCACTCTACTACTCAGTTTGACAGCTGAAATAATTCCTTTGTTATTCAGTTATTTGTCATTATATTCTGACACCCAAAGTAGACAAGACCTTTTAAAGATTACACTGTATTATGGATGTCTTAAGTTTCCTCTTAAGTTCTCTTAAGTTTCCTCTATTTGAGGAAAGAGTTAAAATCCATACTGCAATAAAATATAGAAATGGCTCAACAGAGAGTGTTGAAAGCCAAGGAACAAAATGGCATAGTTTGTATTCTATGCCGCTCGATGAAATAGAAATAGACAATAAACCGAATGAAAAAAATATACAAGCCGAGATGGAATACGGCCAGAGAGCCAGTGAATGGAAGGCTGTAATTAGGCAGGCACCTAGTGGATTAGAGGAAATTAGACCACTGTGGCCATGTTTCTGTAGCCAGCACAGCATGCTTTAAACTCACTATAGTCAACAGTCTATCAAGCAGACTGTAATTATATATTTTTAATTTTGTTTCACAGGGTACAATTGTGGACTAGATAGAATCAACAACAACCGAGACAACTACCCAGCATCAATGATCCTAAGCTTGATACATAGGATATATGAATGTGGAAACTGTGATTAGATTTTAACTGAAGATATTGATTTTGTATTCTGCACATGTAGGCATCAGCCAAAGCCTCCCAGATAGGAATCACAAGGTAAATATATGAAGAATTTCATGGCCAACATCTTGCACAAGAAACATCTGGCATCATAATCCTAAAATAATATACATAGAGAGTAACTGCCTTGAGCTGAATTAATTCATTCAGAGCATCTCAGGCCAGAGCGTCTACATTTTAAATGAACCCAGTTTGCTTAGGCATTCTGATTAGTTGGTGCACAGGAAGATTTCTGAAGAAAACTGCATTTGCTTCCTCTTCCTTAATGTGGATCCCTCTCTCTACCAATCTTTCTACTTGCTACTATGTCTATAGATCTCGGCGTAGACACTTATCATGGGCTTTCCCAACTCTGTGTCCTCAACTAGTCTCCCAAATGACCCACACTTACTAGGGCTTTGTGAGTGTTATAAATCTGACAGCTTTACTCTGAATAGGTAAATGGTAATGTGTTTTTGTGCTATTTATTCTAAAAGATATCTTTCTACTTATGTCAAAATGATATTAAGACTGAAGATGAGATAGTAAATGAGAGTGAACACAAAGTCCTTAGAAAGTTGGATAAAAAACGTCTAATAATTAGTGCATTGCATGGTGTGATCTCTGGATGCCAAGTCTCAGAACATGATCATACACTTGGCCAATACTTCCTTTTCTGCCCCCATGGAGCAGAGCCGAGTTCCATGGTCCTTTTCTTCCCTTTGGGTGGCTGGACTGGGATGCGCACCAGGAGAGAAAGAATGAAGCAAAGTTCATAACTGGTGGGTCAGCAGGATTCTGGTCCAGCCCGACCAGTGCTTTTAAAAACAGCTCTCTTAGATGACAGTAAAAGAAATAGCTTGTATACTTTATTCAGGTTGAACAAGGACTATATAAAATTAGAAAAGTGGGAAGGGGTTCCTCTTAAGGGGAAACTTCATTGGCTGAGGTTTAAGGTTCTGGGGATACCTCATTTTCATGGAAAGGCATTTCTGACAGTTGAACCTGTGATATTATCGAGGATTTCTTGACATTCCTCAGGTAGACTGTGAGGGTTGGGTTTCCCAGTTAGGGTAGAGAAGAGGAAGCCCTGCTGGGAAAGGAAGTCCTCCATTTAGCTGAACTCAGGGGAGCTAACCAGACATGGTAGACTTTCACCTTAAGGAGCAGGATTTCCTAACAATGACTATATATATGTCTATATATATATGTCTATATGTATATATATTCACATGCATACACACATCTATACACAAACTCACAAACACATACACACACACACACACACACACACACACACACACACACACACACACCAACACATTTTATTTTGATTAATGAAACTAGAAATCTAGTTTGAGAATTGTTTTCTGGTTTCTCTTTTTAGAATTTTGTGTTTCAGTTTAGTCTTAGGTTGAGGCTGTCTTTGCTTTGCTCATCACCACTGAAAATGTTTTTCTAGTAGCATCCTAAATAACTTTTTAACCCTAATTGTTTTGTTATATTATTATATATAATCAAGTCTAATTTCTCTCCAATTATAAGATAATCCACTATTTTGTACTTCATAAGGTGAAAATCATTTAAGTGCAAGATACCTTCAGGTTTTAGACATGGTTAAATCAGAGCAGTGCATCCCCAAGGCAACGGTTTGAGGCATTTATTTTATTTTAGACATGAGGAATTGCTTTTACTTCAGATAAATGATTATGTGAATTATCCGGCCTTGGAGTCTGGACTATGTTCTCTCCACTCCTTTCCAAAATCTAAATTCACTCTTCTTAATAAAATAATACTCATATCTAATTTTGATAAAACACTGTTGTTTTCCAAATGTGTCTATCTTGCAAAAGTCCAGCCTCTTTCCTACTTGATACCTCTAGAGCTGAGTGTTCCCACTCTAGAAAGTAAGAGGAGCAAAGCACAGGTTGAACATTCTGCAATTTCTAACATCTACCACCCCTCTGTCTGCTTGATATCCTTGTATATGGAGTCTGCCTTTGTGATATATTTTATGTGTGTCCCCAGAGTCTACAACAGAGATGCCTGATCCACCACTCCTGTCTATTATAGTGTTTAAGGTTCCAACTCCTTTAGTCAACCATATGTGGATGTGAAAGCCTGTTGTGATTTTGACCCAGACTTTGGCCCTGGTTTGAACCTGAATGAACACTATCCTTCTGATCTACCTCTATCAGAGGCTTCCACAAAGCCAACGAATTACTCTAGGGTTGGTAATGCTTCCCATCTGGAACATTGTTTTTGGATCAAATACTTCTTCCTCCTCATTTCCTCCTAAGATATATTTCATGTGAGCATCTCTGTTGACAGAAACCAAATGTCAAAAGTCAGTGAGCCAAGAGAAGACTGTGAAAGACTGAAAACACTAAAGTACTGGAAGCAATAGGCTATGCTCATGTTCTGCTGATGTCCAGAAATAAAGGAAGAAAGAAAGAAAAGCCCACAGATGGACATATTGACAAGAGTTAGCTTATTTGTGTTGTAATGTTCTTAATCTGCCAAGTACCCCGGAAAGTCATTTGACTGATGAGGTCTTTCCAACTCATCAGATGTGCAAATAAAAGACAAAGTTTTATTTCAGGCTTTAAATAAAGATTTTTCACTCTTGAACAAAAACATAACCCAAATGATTAATTATCTAAGTAATTACCTTTGAATGAATTTATAAACTGATAAATATTATACTGTACTTGGGCCCTTGGTTTTGTAAAGAATAGCTAAATAGTGGCTGAGAAATTGGACATCTTTAAGCAAAATAAACTTAACAATATAGGTGCGAATTAGAAGATACAAAAAATTTTCAAATTATTAATAGTCAACTTAACCAATCAGAATAATACATATTTATAATGGAAATATTATGCCAATTTTGATATTGAGTGTTGTCAAAGGAAATATAAAGTTTTATAGTGTATATTAGATCATAAAACTGTTCCAGCTTCCTCTGTGTGCATGGCTATGCAAACCAGTTTGCAAAATCATAGTAATACCTTTTATTCTAAATACCTAGGCATATATGTATAAGCAATCTGCCTTCACTATTGACAGTTTCATGTTAGTCACTTTACATGATCACTACATTACTACTTATTTGTAATCCCAAACCAATCCTATGAATACTGTGTCTGTCATTCACATGTTCATGTTTGTTCTAGCAAACATACTGCACTACCCAGCATTTCTAGTTCATCTAAAGTCAAGCAATTGACCTGGAGATATGGTTCAGTGGTAATACTTTTGCTCAGCCTGGGCAGAGCCTTAAGTATGATTCCTAACACATGATAGATAGATAGATAGATAGATAGATAGATAGATAGATAGATAGATAGATAGATAGATAGATAGATAATTAAGATAGCCCTTTTGTCTACTTAGTGCTGTTATTCAGCATTAAACCTGCTTCAGGGTATTGTGTGTGTGTGTGTGTGTGTGTGTGTGTGTGTGTGTGTGTGTGTGTGTGTGTGTGTGTGTGTGTGTGTGTGTCTGTGTGTGTCTGTGTGTGTGCGCGTGTGTCTCTGTGTGTGTGTGTGCGCGCGCGTGCGTGCGTGCGTGCACGTGCGTACGTATATGTATGTAATGCATTTCCCAGCTTCTTTGCATTCCTTTAGCTGTACAGCATGTTGTTATGCCATCTTAAAGAGTGGAATCAAAAACAAAGAGGACAAAACAATCTGAGACTAAGACTGCAAAAGGGATACTTGCTGATTTGGCTCCAGAGCTGACACGTGAAGATTCAGGACAGTTTCTCTAATCTGTTCTGGTTCCAGATTTCTTTTTAATGATACAGTAATATAGACTATGTGTGATGCTGAATAACAGCACTAAGTAGACAAAGGAACTATCTTAATTAATTATCTATCCATCTATCTATTTATTATGTGTTACTTATTTATTATTACTAAGGCATCTTTATACAGAAACTTATAGAAATCCAACTAATGCATTTTTAGTTGGTAAAGTCATTGTGACAAAATGCTCATAGGAACTTAATGGTCTCTTTTCCTTAGGAATAACAATTTAGTGCCAGCTAATGCAATGTTTGCTGTGCATATTAGAATATAACACTTCAAAACAGTAACTAACTGCATATATATTACGCATCATTTCTCCATGCATCTATCTGATCATGTATACATCATCTATGTGTTTAATAAAATGCTGAATATAGAAGACTTCTATTTCTGTTCATTTGTGTGTTACTTCAAGCCTCTCTTACTGAGAAAGACAATTCATACATCATTTAAACCTTGAGTAGCAAGCTGAAGAAGAACTGACACTCTTTCTGAACTCTTGGATGTGAGGATATAGACACCTGAACTGGGTTGTCAGTTGAGTGTTGCTATATAGGATGCAAAAGGTTGAGCTTGGCATGTGTAGGTAAAAACTTTCTTCTTTTTCAAAATGACAATTTTCAGCTGCAACTTTGTTTGGCCATAAAGATTTGGCCAAACATTGCATATGTCTGGAAATCTTGAGGCTAGTTCCCAGGATCTGACTTGTTTCATTAATCAGTACTCTACATAGTCATAACAAGTCTGTCACATGTTACACTTCTAATGAACTCTATGACTATTG
Organism: Tokudaia tokunoshimensis; assembly: GCA_036184795.1. Taxonomy (NCBI): domain Eukaryota; kingdom Metazoa; phylum Chordata; class Mammalia; order Rodentia; family Muridae; genus Tokudaia; species Tokudaia tokunoshimensis. Next base: position 25,143,432 of record BTHU01000014.1, read on the forward strand.
CTGTTTAGTTTGGATTGGATGGTTTTGAGACAAGGACTCACTAGGCAGCCGAAGCTGCCCTTCAAGTCACTGTATGTTGTTAGGACTTACCTAAAACTGACAGTGCTCTTCCTAAGTCAGCCTCCAAGGTGCTGGAGTTACAAGAGTGTACAACCATATCTGGTGTTATATTCTATCTCTAATTAACTAACTAGAAATTGAATGTGTAGCTTGCAACTCTGAATACAGACTTATATAATTATTATATGCCAAAGCATATGACAAATATTATTAAATTATATTTAAAATATATGTGAACTTTGTAGTATTTTGGGAACTTGGACACATGGATTTGATGTATTTTCCTTAAAGAGCTGATCATCTTATCACCTCTAACTAATATTTAACATTAATTATAGGGGAGAAAACTAAAATTTTGAAAAGGTATTTAAGCTGTTTAAAAAGATTAATATGCACTTGATAAGATTATTAAAGTATAAGGTCACAGGCTTATAGTTACCTACAATTAGGATTTTGAAATAATAAATTGATCTTAATTTTTACTTCTTGACAGAGACCTTTTAAGGATTTGTAACTGTTTATAATCTCTCTGAACTTTAGAGTTGGCATTTCCTCTACTGAAATATTTTGTCATCAGAAAGCATAATTGTATTGCCTCCCCACTCTATCAGGGCATGTAAAAATTTATTGAAATGAGAATTAGAAGTTAATGAAGCCCTACAATTATTCTACAGATGTTCCTTGGCAATAAATGTTTACATTTTGAATATCAGTTTGTCACATGAGTCTTTGAAATGTTGTTTTTCTGGAAATAAAGTATGCAGTCTTTTGCAGTTGACTGTTATTAAGTAACCAACCCACTGCAAATATTCCAGTTTCTAGTTAATACTTCTTCCTCCTTTTAAAACCTATTCAGCCCCATGATGATTTGGGTTTGGTTTTGTTTATTTCATTTTCACATTTCAGAAGTGTTGAATAATAAAACTGTTTTCACAGATTACGTTCTCCAAAAATTGTTTAGATACACTTGCAATTTTTCTCACTTCTTAAAAAAGATGGTCCCTCATCCCACATGTTCAAGTGTTGCTGAAGGCCCTAGAGAAGAAACTAAGATTTCAGATGCTCACAGATTAACCCACCCCTGAAAGCAGTAAGAGAAACCTCTTTCATGCAGGAGAGTAGCTGTCATATTCTAGAAAGAATAGTCACAGGCCTCACTCAACACAAAAGAGAAGGAGTCTCCTGAGTGTTGAATGTCCTCACAGCTTCTAACTGCAACATCCCTGGGTAGGTTAAAATGAAATGCATTATCACAGGAATGTGAAAACATGTTATGTAATAAAATAAAAATGGTTTCAATTAAAAAGAGAATATATTCACAATAACACCATATCCATCCTTATTTATTTGGCTTTTTCCTTGTGTACACTATTGAAGATGTGATGCCCAGAGAATCAAGAATATCTAAAACCTGACATTCACCTACAGCAAGATGTTCCCTCTTTTGAGATATATTTTAGAAATCTTTTTTTTAGGAATGTAGCCAAATTAAAACATTACGTTTATAAGATAGGATGTTCCCTCTTTCATCAAATTATGTACAAATGATTTTAAGATCATGAATAATCTCACACTAAAGAGATAAATAGTATGTGTCCCCTGCACTATCAGTTGCTACTTAATCTACTTTTGTATGCTAACTACCACTTAATTAAAAAACTTGATTCTCTCTTTTCACTAACATGGCAAGTTGTGTGTATAGGTATGATGAATTATATCAGTGGTAGATGAAATAAAACTCTTTGGTGTAATGCCAAACAACAGATATTAAAACTACAGTTTTGTTATACATAATTTTACTGCCTTTGCCCTTGACAATTTCATACATCTCTAAAGTTTACTCTGATTATTACACCACCACTCTCTCTAACCTTTCTTTCAACCTTGTAACTCTCCTACCCACATTCATGATTTTTGTAGGTGATGGTTGATTTGTTTTGTTCTCTCGAAATGCTCAGAGGTTAACCAGGATCATAAGTGCACCCACGGCTTTGGAACTATTCATATGAACCTGATGATTCCTCAATGGGTGCACCATTAAAGACAAAATTACCAATCCCCTAGGATTTTTTATCAAGAAGGGGTAGGACCATATAAACCCCTCCCCCAAATCATGACTAAATGTTTATAGTTTCATTATTGTGTAGACATTACAAGTAACAATAGCTGATATAACACCATGACTACAATGTTTTGTCATGCCCAGAAGATAGCAGTTGGTGACCCTTCTCCTTCTCTTCTTCATTATTTATGCTTCTTCTTCCATGATGGTCTGTGAGCCTTAGGGGAGGAAAACTAAATGTCATTTTGATCTTAACCACCAATTACTTATTCTCCCCATCTTAAGCAGTCGGGTATTTCTGCATTCATAATTATTTGTAAACGGGGGCACCCATGAGTAAAGCTTGGAGCAGCATATTTCTATTGATGAAAAGCATAAATATTTATACAGCAGCATGCAGCATGACAATTTAATTAAGCGGCAGTCATAGAGTTCACCCCAGGACCAAATCTCTTTCAGCCATTTTTTAAAACCGTGTTTCCAGCACCACATATGAATTCACTCCTGTGAATGGGATCTTGTGAAATGAATCCTAAATTCAGTGACAGAGTGACTGGTCACCCCAATAACAGTTGTGCCGGTAGTGTACCAGTGGTTGTTTTTCTTACTTGTTCTATAGATATGATCTCTAACAGAAACATAAATGTCAAAGGCACTTTGGCACTATTAACTTTTCCAATATAACTTGAAATGAGAAATAATAACCATTTGGCTGATGTTGATTACAATTTTTAGAGAAACAAATGGTTTTGTATATACCAAAGGTAAAAAATGTCTTTAAAAAAGTCAAAGTTAGCTATTGAATAACCATTTTATAAACTTCTGTCTATGGTGTAGATACTGAAATGTGATTTGAAGAATTGAAATTTCACTCTAAAAAAAACCATATTCTCCTTTCCAAGAATTTTTAACTGTCTTTTTAATTTTTTTTGTTGTTTGTGTTAATTCCTTCTTTTTTTTATTTTATTTTTTTTAATTTACATTCCAAATCATTTCCCCTTTCCCGTTTCCTCCCTCCCCGAAAGTCCCATAAGCCCCCTTCCCTCCCTCTTTTCTCCATTCAACCCCCTCTCGTTACTCTGTCCTGGCGTTCCCCTACATCCAGTCTTTCCAGGACCAGGGGTCTCTCCTTCCATCTTCTTAGAAATCTATTGATATGTGGATTGTGTCTAGGGTATTCCGAGATTCTGGGTCAATATCCCCTTATTAGTGACTGCATACCATGTGTGCTCTTTTGTGATTGGGTTACCTCACTAAGGATGATATTTTCAAGATCTGACCATTTGCCTAGGAATTTCGTGAATTCATTGCTTTTAATTGCAGAGTAGTATTCCATTGTGTAGATATACCACATCTTCTGAATCCATTCCTCCGTTGAGGGACATCTGGGTTCTTTCCAGCTTCTGGCTATTATAAATAAGGCTGCTATGAACATAGTGGAGCATGTGTCCTTATTGCATGCAGGTAAAGCCTCTGGGTATATGCCCAGGAATGGTATAGCCGAATCCTCCGGGAGTGTCATGCCCAGTTTTCTGAGGAACCGCCAGACTGCTTTCCAGAGTGGTTGTACCAGCTTGCAATTCCACCAGCAGTGGAGGAGTGTTCCTCTTTCTCCACATCCTCGCCAACAACTGCTGTCTCCTGTGTTTTTGATCTTAGCCATCCTGACTGGTGTGAGATGGAATCTCAGGGTTGTTTTGATTTGCATTTCCCTACATTTTACCTTGGAGAATGATTGGACATTAAATTTTTTATGAATGTTGATACCTTGTTGATATCCAAAACTCTGGTCTGGACTTATTCTTATTTTTGGAGTAGGCATGGCTCTGTTGGAGGAAGTGTGACACTGGAGGTGGGTGTGGATATTTCAAGGACCCTTGTCTCTTTCTCTTCCTGCTGCTTGCCAATCCAGATGTAAAATTTTTAGCTCATCCAGCACCATGTCTTCTTGTGGAGCACCATGTCTCCCTCCATGCTAATAATGGACTAAACCTCTGAGGTTGTAAACCAGCCCCAAATAAATGTTTTCCTTTGCAAGAGGAAATTTTTTTTGATTTCCCTTTTGGTGGAGTAGAGGAATGATGCACAGCAGACATTCACTAGAAAAGCAAATGATGCCTTCTTCAAATGTCAGATACAAAATGTGAATTAACAATAGAATGGTGGGTAGTTTAAAGTAGTCAAAAGAAAACTTTTTAAAGGAGGATACACACAAACCGATATATAAACCAGTGATCTGAACAGGAGAGCAGAGGCAAAGATAATCCAGGCCAAATGAACAAGAGATACCTTGGTGTGTTTTTGTAAATTTAAGAAAGATAGGTTGGCGGAGCAGAAACAATAAGCAAATACAAGATCAATAATAAATAAAAGTGAGGGAATAGAGGCTTTTATGCAAGCATATAGATGTAGATGCTACCTCGAGGTAAACTAGTATCCTTAGGGGTTGGTAAACTGATAAAAGTAGAATTAGTTCATAGTTTAAATAGTTTAAAAAAATGTTAAGTATTATTTTGCCTGTCAAATCATACAATACATAATTCTGTAAAATAGAATGTTTAATCAGCTGAAGATGCTTAGTTTTATAGAAAGAGGTAATGAAGAAACCAGAAACCAAAACAGATAGGATTCATTATCTCAAAGTACTTTCCATATGAAAATGAAATAGTGACATGTAAGCATGTGAAAATATGAATAATTCATATGCTTTAAATTTATATCAAGTCTTTTCAAACTAATTCTTAGTGTGCGTAAACATTGATAGAAATTTGGTCATTGTTATGTCAATTAACCTGGCTGTTAAGAATATTTAACTTCATATCCTTCATCCTAGAAGGTCATTCTTCATTCTCAGAAGGTCAGATAAAAACAGCTCAGTTCCAGTGTAGTGGCAAGAAATTTTACTATGAATGACTTCATTTTGAAACATCATCTGTTGAGGTCCAGCGAAGTGTCTCCCATAATTTTTAGCTAATTATTACAAAGGCCCCTATGACTTTGGGAATGTGGGTGATGGTGGGTCAAGATGAGCTTCAGGTAAAAATTGTTTAAGAAAGAGGTGACAGTGGCCTTTGCAGGGCTGCAATGTAAATGGGGAAATATCAAGACTGACATTTTGTGACTAAACGCATAAATAATCTCTGCTCTCCTTTTTGTAAACAGAAGACAGAGCTAGTGATAGCTTCTAAAAGACTGGGGAGTCTGCATGGGACAGGGACAGGGGTGGGGGGTGAAGTAGAGAAAAGACACACATGAAGATCTCATAACAAAAGAAAAGAAAGAAGAAAAGAAAGAAAGAAAGAAAGAAAGAAAGAAAGAAAGAAAGAAAGAAAGAAAGAAAGAAAGAAAGAAAGGAAAGAAAGAAAGGAGGGGGAGAGGGAAGGAGGGAGGAAGAAAGGAAGGAAGGAAGGAAGAAAGAAAAGAAGGAAGGAAAGAAGGAAGGAAGGAACGAAGGAAGGAAGCAAACAAGGAAGGAAAAGATTTCCCTTAGGAGAGTATCAGTAAGCATACCAACTACAAGCATAACATGCAATATAATTCTGGTTGAGATAAGCCTGGAAAAGACAGGTTGAGAAAAGACATCCTGAGTAAAAGGGTGTTTGCAGATAATAGACTGTAAAAATCAAAGGAAAGGAATGAATGATAAATTAGAAACTGATGAGAAAAATGGTGGACTAGATTAGCGGGAGTGTGGAGTATGCAAATGGATGTCTAGGTGATTGGTACCCTAGAGTGCCATGGTTCTGATGGTTACTAGGATAACCTGGCACTGATGACACTATTCCTTATGTTCATGGGCAACTAAAGCTCTAGAGTTTGGCATTAGAAGCCAGCCTGGCTACATAGTGACTAGGAAGCATGACTGGAATCCACAGTCAAACCTTGTCTTAAATAAATAAGAGAAATGCTCAGACCACGTGAGGAATTAACAGTGGAGAAATGAGAAATTATACCAAGCTAATTAGTAATGACATGAATACAAGTCACAACAAAATTAGTTAGAAATCTGAGGCAGTAAGAGTTGTCTCCTCTGAAATGGTAGCAATTGAGAAACCAGTGAGGAGCAAGCTATGAAAACATTTTCCTAAAAAAAAAAAAAAATCCCAGTAGTGAGTAAGAAGTCTTCAGGGGCAAAGCTGTTGTGCATGTCATTGCATTGCATATTTCCTGCCTGCCTTAGCACCAAGTGATTAAGAATAGCACAGAAGATGGAAAAATGCCAAGAACATCAGATTATTAGGTTTAGTAAAGACTTTCCTTTTAGCTTTGTGTAAAAATACTTGTTATATTCCTTATGTAATTACTGCCTCCATATGCCAACCTAGGCCTGCTCCTGGCTGCTTCTTATAATCTAATCTAGGCCTAGAATGTTTTCAGCCTCTGAAACTTACTGCTGAATAAGCTCACCCTTTCTAGTTCTTTCTGACCTCTGAATGGCTGGTTCAACTCAGTTGTCTGGCTCAAACTCTGCTCCAAGCTGACTGATTCAATCTGGCGTGTATTTCTTGGCCTTTGATTGAATTGATCTGCTTGGTCTCAAACTATCTCTTCAATCTATTCTAATTTTCTGGCTCCTTCTCATTCTCTGGCTCATTCAGTCTTCACCTTGGTCTAGCCTGTTCTCTCTTCAATCTGTCTCTATGTAACTGCCTGTATAAAATTGCCTTCTTTCTCTCTCTACCGCCCCTCAAGTAGCTTCCCTTTCTCCTCTCTTCTCAAGAGAGGTGCGCATATCCGATTCTGTCAAATCTTTCTCTGATTCATCACTGTGTCTGCCACTAAATTAGACATAACTTTCAAACATGGGTGGTTCCTTCTACCAATTAACCTGATTGTTATTGTTTGGTCTTAAAGGTCTGTACTAAGGGTTGTGTAGGCTTAGATTTTTCAAAACCTATTTTAATAAGGGTTCTCAAAAGCTTTGAGCCACCTTCTATCTCACTATCCAAAGGTAGGGGAGAAAAGATGGTGAATCAAACAAGGGGATGTGGACCTGTTCAGAAGTAGGTCTTCGGAGTGAATCCAATCTCAAATTTTCAGGATACTAGCAGTCCAGTTCAGTAGTGTCAGGATACCAAGAGTTCAAAAAAGTCATCAAATACAAATCAGCATTGGCAGCATGATCCAACAGAAACTGCCAGGCCTCCACCAAATCTGGATATCAGGGAAGACTTGAGACCTATCACTGTCCACTGAATCCTACTTCTACTCCCTCCACACATCATGTGCCCCCTCATGAGTCTTCCTTCATTAAAACATCACATGAGTCTGCATCAAACAATACAACCAGAATTTTCTACTTCAGGCAGCCAGAGTGATTAAAGCTATGTGTTAAGAGCATGTCTGTATACCAATCAGAGTAGGCATGTTGCTGGATTAAAACCCCTCTACAGCTTTGTGGACTTGGGCAACCACAAAGGAATTTTATAAGGCACTGAGACGACCTGATATATTAAAAAAGAACTCTGCTGCAGGATGAGGATAAATTGTAATGAAACAGAGAAGATAACAGCTACACAAATAGAGTACAGCAAAATCTGATTATTTCTGATTATTTGAGAATTTTTAGTTACTTACTCTTCATAGTTTATAAAAGCCTCTTATAATTTTAACACCACCCCCTTTTGAAATCTGCTACCAATGCTATTTGCATGAGTCCAAAAGATATTTAATTCCCTGAGGTTTAGTCCACACGTGTATTTCCCTAAGCTCTGCTGAAGAAATGTTATACATACGAAGTTGTATGTATATCAAAGCCAACCCCATTCAGTATTTAGAAGGTTGCCTTTGAATATTTCCTGAGCATCAATCCCTGCCTGGCACATTATGGTTCATTCCTGGTTTTATAGACCAAGGCTCCATATGATCTCTTAGTATTTCCAGGGCCAAGATTTTTGTTCCCTTGCATTGAACCCATCTCAATAATCCACCTCTTAATGTAGCAGATTCATTTTCTATAACCTGTCATTTAAATCTGTGGTTTCTCAATCACTGTCTCATAACAAACCAGAGAGTTGAAAGGAGGCACATTGATCAACATTTCTTTAGAAACCACTTGTTCAGTGTAGTGTTGAAAAGAAAAGGCGAAAGTACTTTTCTCTTTGTTTCTCAGGTTGATAACCTTTGTTTCTGATTCAAATGACTAAATATTATGATTTTTATGAGATTGACTGGGATGAGCTAATGAAGGCTAAACCTCACATCCAAATTAAATCTCACCCTTCCCATGGTCCTGGGAGCAATCCCAGTTTGTACTTTCGTATTTTAATTCTTAAAAAGAACTACCCATCCTTTAAAATATCCAGTAGCACAAAGTGTGTGTGTGCATATTACATAAAAGTATTCTTTATTATAGATGTGCAGTGGAACAAAGTTAATTGTACAGTAATAAGCGCCATCAACTATGGTTTATTTTGCAAACCAAGCTTTATGGCAAAAAGTTATGTATTCTAATTAATCAATTTATTTACTTTACATCTGGATCGCAGCTTCTCTTTCTTTCTCTCCTCCTAGTCCTCTCACCTCCCTTCCTTCCACCCCCCCCCACTTCCTTTCTCCTCAAAGAAGATAAGGCCTCCCATGGATATGAATCTGCCTTGGGGTATCAGATAGCAATAGGACTAGGTACATATCCTTCTGTGGACAGGCAGCCCAGGTAGGAAAAAAGGGATCCAAAGTCACAGACAGACCCTGATTCTGCTGTTAGGAGTCCCACATGAAGACCAAGCTGCACATCTGTTACATATGACTTAGGCCAATTGCATGCATGGTTCTAGTTCATTCTCTGTGAGTCCCTATGGGGCCAGGATAGTCAATTCTGTAGGTTTTCATCTACTGTCCTTGACCCCTCTGGCTCCATCAATCCTTCTCTCTCCTCTACCACAGGATTTCCTAAGCTCTGCCTAATGTTTTGCTGTGGGTCTCTGCATCTGTTTTCATCAATTGCTGGGTGAAGCCTCTCAAATGACACTAATCCTAGGCTCCATTCTGCAAGTATAGCAGAATATTATTAATAGTGTCAGAAGTGGGCTCTCTCTCATGAGATATGTTTCAAGTTGAGTCAGTCAGATGTTTTTCATCCCTCTCAATTTCTGCTACATCTTTATCCCTGCAAGTCTTGTAGGTAGGAAAAATTGTGGGTCAAAGGTTTTGTGGCTGAGTTGGTGTCCCCGTCCCTCCATTGGAAGTCTTGAATAGAGGCGGCTGTTTCAGGTTCTGTATCCCCCATTGCTAGTACTCTTGGCTAGAGTTACCCTTATAGATTCAGAAAGTTACTTTTTTAAAAATATGTCATTTTTGCTGTGTTGAGAATGAAAGACATTACCTTTACAAGGGCTATTACTTACTTTTTTCACTGTTGCAACAAAACACCTAACAAGAGACATTTAGGGAAGGCAGAGTCTATTTGGGCCCCAGTTTGAGGTTACAGTTCATCATGTTAACAAAGGCTTGGTAGACAGAAATGGGAAGCAGTTACTGAGCTCATGTCCACTCAAGAAGCAGAAAGATGAATGCCAATGTCTGGCTATCTTTCTATTTTTCATTCAGATCCCAGCCCACAGAATGAATCTGTCCAAATTCAGAGGGAGCTTTTCTACCTTGATTAACATCATCTAGGTAATCTTTCATAGATATGAGTAAAAGATTAGCTCCTTGGTGAATTTACTCTCTGTAAAGTTGCCAGCAGTAACCATCTCAGAAAGATTACAAGAAAATAAAATCTGTCACAATCCAAATAAAAATTGTTGCTGAAGGTTACATTAATTTTTAAACCTTTCGACAATTCTTTCAGGTCTCCTTCTAAAATATAATATGGTGGTTCCTTTTGATTAAGAGACTATATTCATTTGTTATGTAGTAACAATCCATGAGCTCTGTAATTTGGTATATTAGCCTTTAATCATGGAGTCTTGGGTACCAGATCTCTGGAAGATTAAACCAATATTTTTAATTATTTCTGTTGTTAATATTATTTCTGATTACTTCTTAGTGAAAACAAATAATTTCTATGAAACCCTATGCATTCCAACATGTCTATGGTAATGTACAAACTCATTTTTCAGAGATCCATTCATTTAGAGACAAAAGATTCTGTAAGAAATCCACATGCCTGTTATGCAGTAACTTGTCAATCTTGGGGATGCCCACCAATCCTCCCCTAGCCATACTGTAATTTAAAAGTGGTCCCCAGGACCATTCTAGAGCTTCACTAAATATTGTTCAGTTTGTTCAAGAAGGAAAAGTTAAAATGAGTTTTAGGTACAAAGGGATGTTTGTGGTTCACACGTGTGTGAAGTCAATCTTTTTTTCTACTTTCTTCCTAACCTAAAATAAACAGACAGATTTCAACTTCACTCTGGTGTTTTCTCCAAATATTGTCTGTTCCTGTATCCATTTTCCTTTCTCAATTCCATGGCTGTTAGATGAAATAAGATTGGAAGTTCAAGAGAAAGAAAATGTAATTCTTTTTGTGTGAATCTTTGGTTTAGACGAGTAAACATCTCATCCACAATGGGACCCAAATGTCCATAAAGTTGGTGCATGATGGTGGTCTTGTTTTTTAGTTATTATATTTCACTGCTTCCCCTATTGGCTTGAGTTTATTGGTATTGATACATTTAATTTCTTAAACAAATGAAAGCATTTAGCTGAAGAGAACAAAATTAAATCCTTCTGTGCACATCAAGTGTGAATATGCTAGTGCTTCCCAGTCATTTCCCTGTCATTTCATCATTTTTTTTGAAACTCCAGGATACTAGAGGGGAAAAATATATATTATAGGAAGCAAGGCATGTGATGGACTATTCCTCATCTTCAAAGAATGAAAGCCTAGAGCAAGTAATTCCCTATTAGTCCTCGTGGACCAAAGTGATGAATAACATGCAGGTATGTTTCTTGTAAGATCTCTAGACCCTTGACTCTCATTGCAAACTTCTTTGTAACTAGTAACAGGATACAATGTTTCTTGCTTATTATTCAATTGTGGAAGCATTCTGAGCTCACAAAGGAAAGCTTCTGATTACTTGCCAAAAGTTCATCATCTTCAGATATAACAATCATTATGAAAGGGTTATCTGTACTCTCTTATCTTTTCTCTGACTCTTTCTCATCATCCTCTCTCTCTCTCTCTCTCTCTCTCTCTCTCTCTCTCTCTCTCTCTCTCTCTCGCTCTCTCTCCCCCCCCAAAAAAAATTCATCTTAGAAAATCAAATTTTCTCAAAGGAAAAAAGACATTGGTAGACATGGTCACATAAGATGTTTCATCTGAATTATGAAACCTAATAAATAGCATCAAAACTCAGTAGAGGAAAAGATTTGAGTCAGCTATCCTAGAAATTTATACCATATCACCCACAATGCCCAGTATTTGGAGTGATGGTTAAGAAGATGTCATAATTACATAGGAACAAATAAAAAAGGAAGCCTAACAAATATCCAATTTAAATCTCCAAATTGAATTTGTTGTAATCACCTATTAAGTTGTGCTAAGAAGTAATTTTCCTTGGTGTTTATAAATAATTTTTTAAAAAGAACATGAAACAAAGGTAATTTTGTCATGCAGTAAAGGATTACATTTTAGTGCAAAAGCAAGTCTCTGCACGGCCATCAGACGGCTTCCTGGAGTGGAATAATTAAGTTTGAGATTGCTGGCGGATACTGCAATGGTATTTTAGTTTATAGCCCTAAAGTCAAGGGACCCATTAAAATGAAATAAGTGAAACTGTGCTGGTTCCTTGTAGGCCAACTACCTGGGTGACATCACCATCATCAAGGTAACACACTTAAATTATATGAAGCCACATTTAATAATAGAAACTCAGCCTTTCTGACATGCAGGGATAAAACAATACTCAAAGGAAAGGGATCTGACAGTAAACAAGTTGGGGAAGGAAGAACAATTAATTTACAAGTCACTTGGGAGTCGATGGGGACAATACAGTCAAGAGAAGTCACTAAAATCTGATATGAAGTGTGATTTAGCTCAATTTGTTTAGAAGTCAGGTTCACATTGTGACTTGCAGACAGTCTGTCTCCAAATCTTAGTTTGGGGTATTGGAAAGATAACTTAGCAGTTAAGAACGCTAATGCTCTTGCAGAGGACCCGGGTTCAGTTACTAACACCCACGTGATAGCTCACTATCACTTATTACTCTACATCCAGAAGAACCGCTGTCTCTGCCCCCTCCCAGCATCTGCATATACCTGTGGTGAAATACGCACACTCAGACACATATACTCACAAATAAAGGAATAAATAAATGATTTGTAAAAGTAAATGAAAAATAAAATGTAATGTTCTCATATGCAGTTGAAGGAACCTTGTGATGTGAGGCCTACTATAACAAACTCCAGAGTACAGAGGCAGTGTCTAAATTCTTCTAAGAAGCCACTCCATTCAGGACAAAATTGAAACCTCATACTGTGAAGTAGGATATACACACTTGAAACATTATGCATGCATGATTTAAAATTTTTAATAGTGGAAATGATGGAAGCCAAAATGTGTCCAGTGAAAACTAAACCTTATTAGACTCTGTTCATCTGTTCATCTGTGGCACTGTGAAATAGTATCCAGCATGAGAAATGAATCAGTTATCAGTAAGCATGACTAAGTGCCAGTGGTCTATTTAAGCAGCATTCCTGCAATAAGGAATAAGTAGGAACTGAGATCAGAATAAATCCCTTCCTTCTTTTCCTCTCCTAGTAGAAAAGAAGCAGAAACAGTCTCTTTGGAGCTCTCAGGCAAGTTTAGGTAGGTCTTGAAGCTTTTTTATCCCCACATTCTTAGAATAAATTCAAATATCATCACATCAATCTGGAAGCACCATTAAAGTATGGGCATTAGAATATCTACAACTAGAGAGTTAAAAACATGCATATTTGGAAGTTTTAAATGCCCCTTCCCTTAACTAAAGGCTCATACTGCATGGACCAGGGAAGAACTTGTTGCTTCTGCTGTCTCTTCTCTTCTTGCTCTTATCTTCCTATAGTTGCAGGTTGCTGCCTGCCTCCTATCTGGATTGGGGTGGATTTGTGCTATTTGGGACTAGAAGAATTTTGAGAGGGGTGTCCTGGAACACTGAAGATGAAAACAACCCTTTTCTCACGATCTTGATTCCTGAACTTTTGGGTAAATGAATGCATGATGCTCAGCTGAATTACTATCCCATAGGGACCACTGGGCCCCTGTTACACGTGGACTCTTAGGACATTCTGCTGGTCAAAGAACATTCAGCAATACAGCACCAAACCTCAGCTCTTCTAAAGTCTTTAAGGTCTGGCCCAGGTCATTTCACTACAACATGGTTTGCAGGAACAATCACAGGATCTTTCTCCTGACAAGCTCAAGGAGGTTGGTCCAGTTCAAGCCCAGCAGCACCTCCAGGCAGGCTCAGCCACCAAATCTGACCTCAGAATCTAACCTCCAAAAATAGTGTGTGTGTGTGTGGGGGGGGTTACCTTCCTATGTTGTAATGAAGTATTTGCTGTTTTCTGGGTAAGGATCTACTGAGGTCCTAAAAGCATGTCCTCACTAAGAGTTTGTTTGAAAATGACCCTTTCCTTGTACCTCTCTCCCTTACAGAAATGTGAAACCATTGGCCTGACAACAGCTCACTCCAAAACCAGTCTTTTCTGATCCATTACATAAAACTCTCTCTTGAGTCTACAATCCTGCATAATCCCTGAGAACATAAAACAGCTTAATAAAGAGTTTTGACCCCTTTCTCCATCAGAGCTCAGGGAATTGCTAGAAAGAGGAGGCAGAAAGACTGAGTCAGATGGGATAGAGGACACCAGGAGAGCAAGTCCTTCTGAATCAACTGAATAAAGGTCATAAGAACTCAGAGGGACTGAAGCACCAAGCATAGAGCCTGCACAGGTCTGCACCAGGTCCTCTGATAAATATTACAGCTTTCTGTTACACGCTTCCTATGGGACTACTGAGAGTGTTCACAAGTGAGGCTTTGACCTCCCACCCTGGGACATCAAGTCATAGCAGGACTAAGACTATAAGCCAGGCAGGACATCCAGTGGGACATCAACCCACCAACAAAGCCTTCAACCCCAAATTTGCCCTTCTTACAAGATGTGCAGGGATAAACAAAGATGGAATAGAGATTGGGGAAACTCCCAACCAATGACTGGCCCAACTTAAACCCATCCTGTGGGAGAGAGTCAACTTCTGACACTATTAATGATACGTTGCTATTCTTGCATACAGGAGCCTAGCATAGCTGTCTCCCAAGGGGTTCACTCAGCAGCACATGGAAACAGATACAGAGAGCTACAGCCAAACATCAGGTGGAGCTCAGAGGGCTGTTTGGAAGAGTTGGGACTGGGGTCAAGGACACCACAAGAAAACCTACAGAGCCAATTATCCTGGACCATGAAGACTTACAGAGACTCCACCACCAACCAAAGAGCATTCAGGTGAAAGACCTCGGCCCTCTACACATATGTCCAGTTGTGCACCTTGGTCTTCCTGTGGGTGCCCTAACAATTGGAGTAGTGGCTGTCCCTGACCCTTGCCTGCCCTTGGATCCCCTTCCCTAGCTGTTTTTATATATTCTTAATGACAGAAAGAGTTGATCTCCAAGGGAGGGAGTAATGGTTTGTATAAGCTCTGCCCAGGGAGTGACAGGATTAGAAGGTGTGGCCCTGTTGGAGTAGGTGTGTCACTGTGGGTGTGGGTTATAAGTTTTTCATTGTAGCTGCCTGGAAGTCAGACTTCCACTAGCAGCCTTTAGATGGAGATGTAGAACTCTCAGCTCTAACTGCATCATGCCTGCCTAGATGCTGCCATGCTCCAACCTTGATGATAATGGACTGAACCTCTGAACCTTCAAGCAAGCCCCAAATATATGTTGTCCTTATAAGACTTGCCTTGGTCATGGTGTCTGTTCACAGCAGTAAAACCCTATCTAAAACACAGGGGAAGTGGGGATAAACTGTGAGGAGTAGAGGGATGGGAAACTGTAATCATGATATATGAGAAAAGATCTATTTTCAATAAATGTGGAAATAAAAGAATTTATATCCATTTCTTAAGCAACTGCCAAGTGCAGGCTTACAGTCTCTTTGGTAGCTGTCCTTATGAACATAGTCTAGGCTAGAAGAGAATCAGAAAGAATCTCTTCCTTTCATACTCATGAGAGTCATTACCATCATGCAACCTATCTGTAGCTAAGCTTACCAAGCTTACTAAACAAGGCCATTGGCACACAGGATTTTATTTGTATAGCCTCCATAAATGCTTTCTAGATGAAACTAAGTAAAAATGGTCCTTATTCAATAGTGTCCCTGGATTCTAAAGATCAAAATAATGAATTGTTTCCACCAACTGATGGCAGAAAAATGTATTTAGTTCATGAAACATTTAGCATAGAAGAGAAGTACATTCTTTTCTTTAGAATTATATACATAATGAGGAAGTGGACATTTCAGAGGGTGGTGTGATGGAACATCAGATTTTATAACTTGGTGTAGTGGTTTGAATATGCTTGGCACTATTAGGATGTATGGCCTTGCTAGTGTAGATGGGGCCTTGCTGGCGGAAGTCTCACTTTGGGGGTGCTTTGAAGCTCCTCCCAGTGCTGAAGAGTCAGTTTCTCCTGATTGCAGTCAGATCAAGCTCCTCCACTACCATGCCCCCTAGTCTTAATGATAATGGACTGAACCTCTAAACCTGTAAGCTAGTTACAATTAAATGTCTGCCATTATAAGAGTTGTTGTAGTCATGGTACCTCATGTTAGATTATTGAATACAATTTTTTGGGATTGACACATAACCCCAAAGCCCTGAATTCGAGGCAAAGAATCCCACAGGGACATGACTCTTTTTTTTTTTTAAAGTCAGATTGCTACCTTAAGGAGCAATTCATATGGCATATTGTACTGTATTAAACACTTAACAGTACAAACCTTGCAGTAGAAGACATAATGATTAAAGTAAAAGCACAGAAATCTTGGCCCATGATCAATAATGTAAAGGTTTTCTACTGGGTTATAATCCTGTTTATATATATTAATATACATTTATATATATATAATTATAGTACAATATATAATACTATATATAATATACACTATATATATATGATATACTATAATACATAATATATATACTAATATATATTAATCTAGATTTTATTTATTTATTTATTTATTTCCGGAGCTGAGGACCGAACCCAGGGCCTCGTGCTTACTATGCAAGAGCTCTACCACTGAGCTAAATCCCCAACCCAACAACCTAGATTTTAATTTACCAAAGTTAGACTTTATATCAAGAATGTATAACAGTATTCAAAAATAAAAAATTAATGTACAAATAGCAAACATAAAAATAGAGATAAATGATACAAAAATGCTTCCTTAACATTAGCATTTCATGGCCAACTCAGTTAATAAAAATAATGAAAAACATGGGAATTATGTTTTGAAATTGTAAAACAACAGGAACAACAGGGGGAATGAGTCCTTCCCAGGGCTCAATTCATCAAAGCTGGGCCTGTATGCTGCTTGCATCATGGTTGCAAAAGGAGCATGGAAATTTCAGTAGAAATTATCATCTTTCAATGATAATGAATAGAAATTAGAGAAATGAGTAAGTTTCAAAATCCATCCATGGGCAGAAGGGAGAACACAGCTGAATAAGAAAACATCAGATAATTAGCTTTCTGCAGCTTTATATCACCTGTAACCTCTTTAGGAAATTTTTGTGACAAATGACAATTATTGTGCATAATGAGAATTTTCTCTGTAGCATATATATATATGCATAACAATATAGACACATTTACATACGTTCATATACATGCATATTGTAACATTTGACCTCATTCCACACAAAAAAAATCTGTGAATATCTCATTAATTTACAGCATGTACTCATTAATTATAAACCCAATTAAAAAGATAACTTTAAAATTAAATGGAATATTCTCTTTATAATACTGAAAATACATTGCCAGTTAACATTGAGTTTATTGAATTTGTCTGAAATTTTAAATCTTAAGGTTTCTATTGCTGTCAAGAGACACCAAGACCATGGCAACTCCCACAAAGAAACACATTAATTGGAGCTCACAGTTCGGAGGTTTAATCCATTATCATCATAGTGGGAAGCTGTCATCAGCAGGAAAAGAAACTGAGCTACTAGGCCTGATTTTGAGCTTCTGAGACCTCAAAGCCAACTGTGTAGTAATCCACTTTAACCCAACAAAGCCACACCTACTACAATCAGGCCACATCTACTAATAGTGTATCTCTTGTGGACCACACCTTCAAACCAACCAGTTTACAGAAGCCTTCCTTTACAAGCCACCAATAGTGGGATATAGTTTTTCTGATTAAATCTAAAAATTGCAAACTCGACCTACATAGGAACTCTTCAAATGAATAGATTTACTATTAGTAGATCTCAGGTTGAAGGATTGTTTTTCTAATATATATTATTGCTTTTTATTAATATATTCTTTTTTGAATTTACTATTCTCACACACAATATATCTCTACTGCAGCTTCCCTCCATTTCTCCCAGTCCTACACCTACTATCCACAGAGGCACTCAAGCCCTCCCCCACAAAAAACCCTTGCCTCCCAACAGAAAAGAACAGGTCTCCCAAGGACATCAACCAAACATGATATGATATGATGAGAGTTTTGGAAGTGTCCTTAGGTGAAGCAGGAAGGGAATAAGGGTAAAGAGATGTGAGTGTGGGAAGGTCGTGTTATTTTCTGTCTAATGTATTCTATTCGAAGGCCCTTTCAAGGGTAATGAAGTCTGAGGCTTTCTTCATCAGAGTCATCACTGGGAGTAAGGAGTTTGGATATGTCCTTAATTTCTTTCGGGGAGGGCCCATGCATTGTCAGATGGCCTTAAAGATGACAAGGAAGGTAGGGGCTGTCCAGTCTTGTACTTTTTACTGTCTTGTGAGGTAAGCCACTCAGGTCCAGACCTCAGTGTCATAGGGGTTGCTGAAGATCAACCAAGAGGGCAATTGAAGGAGTTTCTCTCAGAAGGAAATTTCTGGGAACCCATCTCACCCACACCCACCCTCCACCAAGGCTTCTCAAAGACCGGAGTTGGGACTCTTGGTGAGAAGCTGAATTTTGTATGGAATTCTGAATTTCATGAAGCACTGAAATCAGGAAAGTTTCTTGGGTCTGCAGGAGTTCTGGGGGATTCCACCAAGACCCAAGACCACGTTGCAAGCCTGCCCACAAATTTAAGAAAACTTGCAATGGCCTTAGGAGCTTTTAGCTGTTCCTTTACCAGTTCTTTCAGAGAAATTTAGGGAGGTGAGTTTGGTCTACACTGCAAGGGCTGCCAAGGTCAGAACAGAGGACAAAGGTCCTTGAAGATTTCCTTGACAGCTTTATATAACAAAGAGTCACCTGGCAAGAAAATCTCAGTGAAGAATTATCTACATTGGGTTGGTTTTCGGATGTATGTTTTGTAAACTATTTTAACTAAGATAATTATATGAAGACCCAGCCTACTGTGGGTAGCACCATTCTTTATGCTGGGTCCTTGACCTGTGTAAGAGTGAGAAATCCATCAAAAAGGAATTCATATACGCATTCATTTTTCTCTACTTTTGGCTGGAGATATAGGTGATCTGACCAGTTCTTTGCAGTTCTTGTGTTGGCTTTCCCATAATGATGGCCTATAACCTGGAACTGCAAGCTAACAAAAAAGTGTTCATTATTTCTCTCCAACACACAAAGGGGTTTTTTTTGGGGGGGGGAGTTGGTTGGTTTTGTTTGCTTGTTTGTTGTTTGTTTTTGTTGTGGGTTTTTTTTTGTCATGTTGTCATAGAAAAGAGAGTCTTGGAATTAAGATTGTGTAAGTTGACTGGAAAGACATCTGACTTTCTTCAGAAAAAAAAATAGGAAATGACTAGAAACAATAGGACATATGACATACGACGTTTACATATGACAACACAAACCACTTGTTTGGGTAAAATGATAAAATGTTTTTAGAATATTGTTTTCTTAAATAACTTCTCAGACTCTCCCTCTGTTACTTTTACCTTGCTGTCTTCGACAGTGAAAAGTATTTTGCTGCAAGTCTACTTAAAGAATGCTGTAGGAATGGAAGTTCTTTGAGACAACAAAATATAATACAAGCAAAACCTGTTGAGGTTGGTAATAGAATCTTCTAGTTTTAATACAGTATTTGCATGTATTATACAATTAAAACACATTTTTTAATTAAAAATAATTAAAAGTTTGGATAAGTAGAACATGTTTGGTAACTCAGTATGACCTAAGAGTAACATTTTTAAATGGAATGCTTTTATAAATTATCAATATATCCTTTCTCCTTGATCTGATAGTTTTTCTCCATGAAAATAAAAATGCACAGTGTCTTATAGAGAAAGTAGCTGAAACACTCAAATATTATGTTTTATACTTAGAATGTGAAAATAAATAAGACTTCAAAAAACTAAGGTAGATATTTTTAAAATATATTTCAAGATTATAAAATATAGCAACTCTTACCTCACCCTTTATGTAATAGAAAGTTTGATATTAATATAACTGCATATTTTAATGGTTAAGAGTATTATACATCTAATTGAAAAAGCCCATTGGAATTTATCTCAAATTAAATTAAACTCAATTTCATTAAATCTTAATTACTTACATATATCTGTGAGCAGTAGCAAAAAGTCAAAAGACAGGATCCTGTCCTGATGGAGATTAAAAGCTAATTGGCGAGCTCAGCCTTGGAAGAGGAACAAATTTACATAGCAGTATGTAATAATTGGTGAAGAGAGTTTGTAAAGCAGGAGGTAATCTAAAAGTTTAGCAGAGAGAGTGTTACAAGGAGGAACAGTGAGAAAGCTTTATCCAGAGCAGGCAATTTGAAAAGTAGAACTGTCCGAGCTACAAAGACGTTGTCAATCACAAGAGAAACATCTGTACTGGCAGGCTCATTGCTCCCCCTACCATGTCGAGTGTGTTTGCTGATATTTTCAAATGCAAATGATTAAGATACATGTCTGACATTAAATTTGCTTCATTTTAAAATCAGACATGCCGACTAATATAACGAAATATACTCAGAGCTACTATGTTCTACCTAGGGAGAAATAACTATTGACCAATTTTCTGCAAATTTTTCATTTTTGAAACATTCTATTGGAAAACTGTTAAAAGTACGCAAGAGATTTCATTAACAAATCTCTGGAGCTATTTCAAAGGCACTGACCTTTGAATATTGATGAACCTTATAAAGAATATGAAAGTCATATTTTTTCCCAATAGGATGAGGCATAACAGAGTTCTGATTATTTCTTTATGGATATCAACACAATGTTCTCCATTATGACTTTTCATATACTGTGTAATAAGTTTTATAAACATTATTTTGTGTATTAACAACATTGTTATTCTTGTTGCTATTACTGATTAAGGCTATCCATTTAGTGCTTAGGGTAACTAACTGTCTTAATCCCATAAGTGACTTTTTAAAGCCATTTACTACTTACAGGCTTATTACCAGGAAAGATTCTGACAGAAATTGTGCCAAAAATATCATTATAACTCATTTATACTTGCAGGACTAGAGGTTCATGCCCATTTAATCACCTAGATTTATAAAAATTATTATTGCTGATTATTTCTCAGAAATAATTGTAACTTTTATCAAGGGTCTGTGTGATTTCAGGAAATAGCTTAATTTTCAATAAGTTTTATTTTAGAGTATATTGGCCCAAATGGATACATAATATAATCTTTTTTAATTTTATACATATGTCCGTACATGTCAAGCATGAATAGAAGATTTGTTCTTAAACCACTTGCTCTTTCTGGTTGTTTGGCAACAATTGCAATTTTCCAGAACATTTTGAGGAGGACTGGTATGTCTCCTTAAGGCAAGAGGCATCAGTTAACACTGAAGATGCCTGCCAGTAAAGAGGCCAGGGGAATGGATCCTAGACGTTCTTTTCTTACTTTGGTGACTAGCAATAGTCAAACTGCACTCAGGAACAATGGGGTAATTGTAAATTCATGGCATACAAATAAAGATACATATTCCCTTCCCTTCATATCACATGCTTTAAACACTCCAGTCCCACCCATTATCCTTCGGAGTGAGAGAGAGAGAGAAGCAATCAGGATCAAACATAGCTAAAAAGCATTAGTTTTAAAATTTTTACAAAACACTCCCTTGTAAACATTTTTGCTCCAGTTCTTTTGTAAGCTTCAGAAGTTTCCTGTGCAGGGAAGACACCTGGAAATTAAAGTCGTATGGATTTCGTGATAAATCTCACCTCTCCACTCCAACAGGGTGTGGAAATTCTATTGACGTGTCTTCCCCAGACCAAATAGTAATGACTACTGTTGATTTTTTTCACTCAGCTCACACATCAAATGAACAAAACAGGCAATTATATGGATTAATAATCACCACCGACAGCACATGCATGAATTGCTGGTCCTGTGTTATAATTCATTCCACTGTCTCCCTCTCAGTTCCCTGCCAATAATGCTATCCCTGTTCTGTCATGTTGCCATTGGTTCTCCATAGTCTTCTTTGTATACAATAATATATTAAAGCACAAAGAAATCGAAAGATCTGTGAAAAGGCGGCATTTCCCAATATCTGTAGAGTATGTTTCTTCTCCTACAACCTTCCACATTCCAATATTTAGGAGCGAGTGATCAGCTCTCTTGGTTATGGTCCCCATCTGTCTCACTCACCAACCAATGAATTAATATTGTGCATACATTTGTGGGCATATATTGTAAGCACTGTTAGGATAAACTTCAAAATAATGAATTGTTCATTTCTGTTACATCTGATATTCCCTCAGGTATGGCGATCATAGCTGTGCATACAACAGGAGCTCCGTCATCTAGGGGAATTATTTCTTCAAGGTTCCTCAACTAAGAGACATTCAAACAAGGTATGAATAGCTTGTTTAGAGAAGAGTAATAGATTATTCTTAGCGAACAAGTAAGTTTCTCGTGAAAGAACTGCATCAACAAAGATGATTGTACCAGATTTCTGTTCGTACTATATACGTAAGGTAGCAGATTTATAGGTGACCTTGCTTCACAGCTTCAGGGCTTCTAGAATATGATTGTTTGGACTCATTCATTGTGGAACTATGGCTAGGTAGTCCACCATGGAAGATACACATGGAGGGACAAAATCATTCAGCTCATGGTTGAAATATAAAATGAGAAAATATAAGGGGAAATATAAATAAAGACAACATGGGGGGGGCAAGCATCGGAACTTCATTCAAGCTTGACTTTTCTTCCAGGATCAGGGAATGATTAGATAAAAACACTGTAAGAGCCAGAGACAGTGAATGGTTTCCTGGAAACAGCAAGTTACAGACACAATAGGGCTGATATGCATATGAGCACATAGACACTGTGACAGCATGTACAAATCCTACCCAGGTTCCAACTGCACAAATTCTGGTATGGACAAGTTCTGCTCCTAGCTACAAAGTTAAACTGCAATTGGTACTTGTTGAGAGAGAATCAATTTTCTCCAATGGAGTGTCCCTGGGTATATCAGCTACTCTCTAGGGCAGTCTTCATGCCCAGGAGGAGTTGTCTAAGACATAAAGGGTACCATGGTTATTTTGTGCACTTTTTGCTTTGTTTTGTTTTGATTTGATTGATTGTTTATTTTGCTTTATTGGAGTTTTCTTTTTTATTTTGCTTTTTTGATTGTTTTGACTTTCATTTTTGTTTGTCTTTTGTTTTAGTGAGAGAGAAAGAAAGAGAGAGAGAGGGAGAGCATAAAACTGAGTGGAGAGTGAGGCAAATAAAATCTGGGAGGAGTTATGGAGAAAGAATATAATCAAAGCATTTGTCATTATCTTTTTTATTATTTTATTTTATTTTATTTTGTGCATTGGTGTTTTGCCTCCCTTTATATCTGTGTGTAAGGATGTCATATGCCTTTGGCCAAAACATTTATATGAAACGTTTCAATAAAATAAATTGAGCAAACTGAATATCTTAATCCAAATATACACTTCAAAACTTGCAGGAACCTAAAATAGTGCCCACTGCAAACTAACCAGGCCTTTGGTCAGACATTGTACATGTGAAACTAATGACTTGTATCAATTCTCTTCTGTTTTTCCCCATGCCCTCTACACTGCACATTCTCTGAAGAAAAATCCCAAGTAATTTCACCAGAGTCAGGACTTTCAGAGTCCCCTCTGGCAGACCTATACATCACATGCTTTAATAGTGACTTATATTTTTTTTAGCTGCTCTATTTTTCTATTAGCTCATACATAAGGTCTTTGCCCCTCAGCTCCCATGATTCATGAAATGGTATCCTTAAGCACAGCGTTATGATTTTCTTCTGTATCAACTAATCTAGTCCTTTATTTTTGTTAAGAACAACAATAATTTATTTTGTGCTTTGTATACTATTGCTTCGATAGATCTAACCCTCCTAGTGCTGTTACAAATGATCACAGGCCTATTTCACCGATGACCTCCAAAAACTTTTCTCAAAACTTGCTAGCTAACAATGATATTGCTAGGCCTAAGAGGCTAACTTGTGACAAATGGTTAGATGTTCTCATGTTCTCTGTATAAAACAAACAAACAAACAAAAAATGGTTTCAGTGATCTTGTAGAAATCTCAACACCTGGTAAAGGAATAAGTAAATTTTGCCAAAGAATCAAGTGTAGGAAGATAAAAAGGGCAAAGTATGATCTTTTTATATCATACCACAAAATTAATCTAACCATTAGATTGATGTACAGTCTTTCAGATTTTTCTTTCATTTCAAGTCCCCCAAACTATCCCCAGAAGCTTAAGAATAGTATAGCACCCACGAGAATCAGACAGAATACCACAGAAGAAAATTCATTGTTTCTAAATAATCCACAAATAAGAATTGACTTTTAAAAAGCTATTTTAGCTAATGGCTGGCACAGAGCTTTAATACTGAAGTGATAGCCTAGACATACTGCTCTGATTTTTTGGAAAAGATTGTGTAAGTTTTATAAATGAGATAACAGCAAAGCAAGCAGCGCCTTGACAAGTGACTTATTTTAAAATCTCTTTTAAGACTTTGCAATTTAAAAATCTAAAGTATTGTACTTTGTCAGACACTCCTAGGAGAGAACAAATAAACTTGACTATCAAGATTAACATGCAACCAAATAATAAGTGAAGAGATATAGTTAAATTCATAATGGGACCTTACAATTTACAAAGTCAAAATAATTGTGCTTTTATTTAAGGAATAAAAACATAAGATTGAATTGAAAGTTTATACTTCAAAGTAAAACTTGTAAATTGCTTCAAAAAGCTTGAATCCTTTTTAATGTTTTAGCCAATTTATTTATTTGTATTCTGATGAGTTTATAACAAGGGCCCATCCCTACAGAATTATTACTTGAGTTATCCATTATTATTGGAAACATTTCTGAAGTCAAAGAATATATCTATTAAACATTCTTATAAGCAGAAAACAACAACAAAACTTCTTTAAAAATGGTTAATTCTTTCTCATTTCTGCCACAGCTACATTCATTGTCAATCCAGAGGATTCATGTGGTGACATTCTATGTTCCAATTTCAATCTTAGTCACAAAAGCAGGCCTTCTAATTCTGTCACCATTTAGTGACAGGCAGATGATTTTGTACTCAGCTGACCTTTTCCACGCTTGACTGTTTGATTAGCGGCCCATTCCTGTTCTTTTACAAGGAAAGGTGGAATGGATTAGCCATTCTGAATCCAGGGTTTTTCAGTAGTTAAAGCATAACAACAGACCACTGCTGGCATTTAATGCAGACATTAAAATTCTAATGACTCATTCCCCTGTCACAGATGAGGAAAGGAATAGAAATAGACATAACATGAATCTGTTCTTCTGAAACTAATTAGAACAGGAATCTGAGACTGTGAAGACTTCATCCATTCATGTAAATCAGTGTCTTTTATAACTTGATGGGGAAGCCCTTGGGATTTACAGAAACTGGGCTCTCTAGGTATAAAATCGGGTAAAAAAAAAAACTGAAGGTGCTAGTTGAAAAGACAATGTAGAACACGTGGGAAAAAAGAGGGGAGGTTATTGATAAAATCAGCACCTCTCATTACTGACATGCATAAGTGAGAAGTCTTATCCAACAAACGCCTCCAGAACTTCTCAGTTCATATTATATTATTTCTAGTCTGTATTAAGAACCAATACAATAAGATTAACTTAATAACAAACTTTTAATAAATAGAGTCCAGCATTATTTCTGTTGGAAGATAAGATCTTATGGTATAGACATGTCTGACCTCAAGCTTGCTGTGTACATTAGGTTCATCTTGAGCTTATTGTGAACTTCCTGTCTCTGTTTCCTGTGTCCTGGGGTTCACTGGTGTATGCCACAATGCACAATTACAATACTATAATACAAAGGATGTGAATTGTTCTACACAGTAAATATTCAGAGTTTCTTCATTCTGTGTGAACAAAACTGTGTACTCTTTGAATAAACTCTCCTGATTGTCTCCCTCCTTGGCTCTTAGGATCAATTATTCTACTGTTCATTTTAATTTGAGATTGTCACGGAAAGTGATCATCTGGTATTTGTCTTTTGCTTGTCTTATTTATTGTATTCACATAGGTGGTTGCTAATAATGATGTTTTATTCTTAAAAAGGTAATTAATAACAATTCACAGTGTATATATATATATATATTTAATTATCCATGTATACATTAATTGCTTTGTAGATTATGATTCTGCCTGCCCTTGGAAGGGCAATTAATTCAAGATCTTGGATTCAGTTCTCTTAGATATCTATCAAGAAATATGAAGACAGTATGTATAGCAGCATGCTCTTTCTTTCTTTCTTTCTTCCTTCCTTCCTTCCTCACTCCCTCCCCCTCTCTCTGTCTCTCTCTTCCTTCCTTCCTTTCTTTCTTTCTTTCTTTCTTTCTTTCTTTCTTTCTTCCTTCCTTCCTCACTCCCTCCCCCTCTCTCTGTCTCTCTCTTCCTTCCTTCCTTTCTTTCTTTCTTTCTTTCTTTCTTCCTTCCTTCCTTCCTTTCTTTTTTCTTTCTTTCTTTTAGAAAACTATAGTATTTTACACAGTATCTATATCACTATAAGTTTCCATTTATGCCTTGTAAGTCCTCCCTATTCTCCATAGTCTACCTGTTTTAATCATTTTTCCTGTTTTTGTGATAAAGTATTTTAACAAAAGTAACTTCAGGGAAGAATGCCCTCTTGAGTCATAGTCAGAGGGTACCATCCATCATGGTGGAGAAATGATGTTGCTAAGAGCTTGACACTGATGACTGCACTGCATCCACAGGCAGGAAGAGGACTGGGATGAATGGAGGCTCAGCAACCTTTCTTTTTCTTAAATGCAGCCAAGACAAAGGCATGGGAATGGTACAAACTACAATACATGTTAGGGTGAGTCTTTCTACCTTCATTAACACCATCTAGATAATCATTCACTTGTAGGACTATAGACTAACTTAATTAAGATAATTCTTTAAGGGTTTCCCTGGAGGCTTGCTTTTTAGGGGGTTCCAGATTCAGTAAAGATGGCAACACTATGCACTAGCCAATACTTATCTTCTAAGTTTTATAATTATCATAATCATAACAGATATGAGATAACAGATATCATGATGCTTGAAATTAATTTGTATGATACATAGTGAAAAAAAGAGGGGAGGTTATTGAGAAAAGTAGACCTTCTCATTACTGGCATGCATATGTGAGAAGTCTTCTCCAACACCTCCAAAATTTCTTAGTTCATGTTATATTATTTCTAGTCTGTATTAAGAACCAATACTATAAGATTTATCTTAACAGTAGATTTTTAGGAAAATTCTGGACTTTACCCTTAACATCTTGGAAAGCATCTTTGCACTACTCAGGGACAATGCTACCATGAAAGTGGCCATGCCAGGGAAAAAAAAATCACAATTTAGAGATGGTGGCGGATTTATGTCAAAATATCTGGGTTGAATCCGTTTCATATTTGTATATACTCAGAAAGGAAAGAAATAGGTTGAATTCCTAACTCTTGGCATACTACATTTAATGATGTGTATTTGTGGAGTTTATTAGGATATGGATGAATCTAGAAGGCTTAAAACCTCGGCCTGATAGAATTAATATTTATTTTATTTATTTATTCATGTATTTATTTTTATTGGTTATTTTATTTATTACATTTAAAATGTTATCCCCCTTCCCAGTTTCCCCTCTGCAAACCCCATATATATACATGCATAATAAAGATGAAGATGTAAAGACTGTCCACAAGTAAGAAAAGAGTTCTAAGAATAAAATTGATTCCAGCAGCCACTTGATCTTAAACTACTTAAATTCTGCAATTGTGAGAGATAATTTTTTGTTGGTAAAGTCTCCATTCACAGCTATTTTCTCACTAAAGCCTTAGCCAATGAATACACCATAAATTAAATGAAATACAAAGGAAAAATCAATTAATAATGATGGGTTAGGGAGATTCCTTAAAACTGTAGATACTAAAACTAAAGCTGAGTAGAATTTTCCTATTGTCAATACTTTGTTGTTAGTCTTGGAGCCAGAAATACAAGTTATCCAGAAGACAAATGGAGAATCACACTAGATACCCTCCCAGACATTCCCACACATGATCTTTCCAAGACTAATTTTTATTTGCATCATTCCCCTCTTGTAAATCATAATCAAGATCGTTAATTTCCTCATTGTAATTCATAACCATGTCAACTAGCTTCTAGTAGGCTCTACTAGCTCCTCTAGAAAATCACTAAAATATAGAATAGCTTTGATAACCCTTTGAACCTGCTTTCTGCTGAAATTCTTAGAGAATTGCTTTGCCAAGTCTTCCACTATACCTATGTTAATTAATGTTTTATGAATTCTGATTCAATAAGTCTTAACTAATTCCTACTTTTTATGATTGGGGAAGTGCATGCATTAATGGTGCCTATTTTACATGTTTATAGAATGAAACAAGACAATTTATGTATTTTTTAAAAGGCATAGTCTCCTATAGGTCAGTTTAGAGTCAGATTTGTTATGTAAAAAGAAAATGACCTTAAACCCCTTATCTTCTTTCCTCCATCTTCCAGATGCTGGGATAACAAATATATCTTACTGTGGACAGTCTAATAAGATAGAAATTTATAAGCCAAAATGAGGCCTGTCATTTCTAAAAATAAGAGTTGTAAGCATTTGAGATCGGTGGCACATGCCAATTATCACTGTCTTAAAGAGGCTAAGATCTAATGAATGGGGTGTCTGATTTGAAGACCATGACCTAAGGTAAGTGGTGAAGACTAGCCCAAACAGGATGATATTATATAGTAAGACTGTCTTATAAAAAGAGACAAAGAGAGATTAAAACAGAATATAAAGATAACCCTAAAATCACCAGTACTCAACCATCCAGATATAAGCAAGACAACTGTGTTAACCTCTAGTATATTGATGTTGCAGGAAATATTAAAAAAGTCAGTAACCTCCTGTGTGAATACCCAGCTACTCTCTGCCCCAGCAGTCTTGCTGTCTCTAGGCTAGCCCTACCGGAGGTCTTCCCTGCTTCAGTTAGCCTGGCTTAGAACTGCCTGTACCTTCTCAGTCATCTACCCTCTGTGGTTAGTTGTCACAAATCCTCTTAACCCAGTAAATCAGAAAACAAGAAGTTTATAACTAATCAGATTTATGTATCAATAAATTCTCAATTCACATGATGCCCACACAATAATTTTAGAGCCAATTGATACTGATATAAATTGCCCGCCTAGATAAGACAAATTATCCTCTAATTATCCATCTCTTCTATTATATTCATAGCTACCTGTGGCTACTTATAGCCACCTAGAATCTGGATTTTCCTGTTCTTCCTCCATCTTCCTTCCTTCCTTCCCTCTCTTCCTGTCCCTTTTTATCTCTGAAACTCTTAGCTCCACCTCCCTTTTCCCTGTCCAATCACAGGCTTCTTGTTGAAGTAATATTTAAATTAATTAGGGGAAAATTCTGCTACATATTGATGTGTACATTTTAAGTCATGTGTAACTAAATCAAAAAATTGTTATTACTACACACTTCTACAGAAAAGTGTAACTACTATTCAGGTAAAGCTGGAGCCCTAGACAAAAACAAGATCACAAGCTCTTAGTCTCACATATATTCACTTGCTCTCCTTTTAAAATTATTTATCATTAATTTGCCTTTATTGACTTCAGCTTTTGTAGTTTAGACAAGCTTTCATTACATTGGCTAGACCATCTGTGATTCCTAAGCTCAAGCAAACTTACTTCAGCCTCCAGTGGAGGTATAACTGTCTCCCCCAAAGTGAAATTAAAGGGTGTCCCACTATACTCAACATTGTTCTTTCATTTTTAAAATTACAAGCTTTATCCTCCAGCTCTAGACAATAGCAAGATATTGATACAGCTCCAGACTCACATAGATAGATAGATAGATAGATAGATAGATAGATAGATAGATAGATAGATAGATGATAGAGAGAGAAATAGATTATAGATAAATAGATGATAGATGATAGATGATAGAAGATAGATAGATAGATAGATAGATAGATGATAGAATTCAGTCTTACTCTGAGGTCGAGTGGGAAAATCTATTGACTAATTGACCCTAGCAAGACATTATGAGCTAAATGTACATGCTTACATCTATAAACCACAGATAGGCTTGAGCCCATATTATATACTTTGCTTCTGGGGCATGAAATGAAGTCTCTAAATGTATTTTAGCACTTATTTTGATGTTAAAGAAATACTTCTTAATGAGTTAAAACAAAAACAAATGTTCACTATATATTTATAGGCTACTGGCATTTTGATGTAAGTTTTCCATTTCCAAACTTTCCCTCTAAAGCAATGCAATATTATTTGTAGATTTGTTCCAAGCAGAAATTAGATTAAATCTAAAAACCCCTTGCTTGTCAAATTCTTTAATAATGTCACCATTTCATTCATTCTAGTTCTTGTGAAATACGTCATTTACTTTGAGAAGTATTTTCCAAAGGACGAAAGTGCGTATCCTTTATTACTTCCTTTATTCTTGTGTTATAAACCTTCTTCAAAATGCAATTAAAATATTAACTTATTAGTCTTTTGTTACTTATTTTCTTTCCCCTTTGTTTTGGTTGTGTGTTCATTGTAGATGCTTATTTCACACTGGCTCATGGCTGCCTTATAAAACATTTTTTTTTAAAAAAAAAAGGTATTGATTTTCCCTGAGAAATCTCTAAGTGAGTCATCATCTTTCTGTGAAAGGTCTAAATTGCCTATATCCTATAATAAGAGAAAGAAAGAAAGAAAGAAAGAAAGAAAGAAAGAAAGAAAGAAAGAAAGAAAGAAAGAAAGAAAGAAAGGAAGGAAGGAAGGAAGGAAGGAAGGAAGGAAGGAAGGAAGGAAGAAAGAAAGGAGAGAGAGAGAGAGAGGAGAGAAACAGAAAGAAACAAAGGAAGAAAGAAAGAGAAGAAAGACAGACAGATTCTTGTCACACTCTAAAAATCTCGGTATTATGCTTCTCTGACATTGTTTTCAATGTCTAGCCATCCCCAGAGTTTTGTAACCACAGACCTTAGCAATATTGTCAGTAACAGGAGATGAATTCCTAATGACTATGCTGTGGACTCTGATTGTGTTTGATGATTTGACTGGTCCAGGTGATTTCTCTGAAGAGAGAAGTATCCCAAAGGATAAAGATTTTCTTTCATCTCCTAGTTATAAAAGCTTTTACTATTTTACTTTCTTCTTGTTTAGATTTACTCACCATTCAGCACCTCACAACACTGGTATCACACCAGGAAGCAAACCTGCAAATAGATATAGATAAAGTGCAGAGTATGAAATGGAGCCTCATTGCCTCTAATCAGACCCTTGCCTTTGACACTTATGAAATAGCAGATGGAGATGTCAAAGGCCTCTCAACTGAAGAAGCCCCAGGGCTTCTGGATAACCTCCTTAATAATAAGAATTTTCTCTGATTGTCACCATGCACTTCTTTATTTTACTTTATTTTTGTTTTTGTGGGGACTGTGAACACCAGTACCACTGAATTCCACAGCAGAAATTGGTAAATATATCCATGCAAGTATTGAACATTAATAATGATTATGATAAAACATGCTGCACAGGCTTCAGAGATAGGGAAAAACTACAAGGACAGTGAACATGGATTAATAGGATTTTTTTTAAGTCAGAAAATGAAGAAACTCCTTAGGAAAGTTGTGAAAAGACCCCACATTTAGAACCAAACAAAATAGTATAGAGGGCACACATCAGAAATTCTTCTTTTTTCTCCTTTGTACACAATATATTCATATTGAAACAGCATTAAATATCATGAACATG
This sequence comes from Tokudaia tokunoshimensis, assembly GCA_036184795.1. Lineage (NCBI taxonomy): Eukaryota > Metazoa > Chordata > Mammalia > Rodentia > Muridae > Tokudaia > Tokudaia tokunoshimensis. The sequence goes on from BTHU01000014.1 coordinate 25,174,912, forward strand.
AGTGCCTCTGTCTTTCTCAAATGTGCTCCCTCTGTCCCAGTTGCCATTTTCAGGCCCAAGCCACCTGCACATCTTGACTGGTCTAGGGAAGTATCCTTCAGCCATCTCCCCTAGTGTCCCTCTGTTTTCCCATCTCTCCCATTTTTGGGGGGGGGCAGGGAGTTGAAGAATTATCTTCCAGAACAGAAGCATTCCCATTTCATAGGTTCCTCTTAATTATCTTTATAAAAATACAACTTTTTTTTTAAGTGGCCGTTCAAGTCCTAAGGCTCTGACTAGACATTCCAACCTCCACTCATAAACACCAATTTCTTCCTTCCTCACAGACTGGAGCAGAAATCAAAGTGAGTTGCCCCTCCTGCATACTCCCAACCTGACCCAAACAAAATAAATAAAAATCTTATTGAACTGTGATATCTTTCTTGTTAATCAACCCAGGCCTAAAGTATATTAGATACTACAACTGTGACTATTACTTTAGACATGATAATTACTAATTCTCAATTACTACATATAGCCTAGCTCAGCAGAAAATTCATACATGACAAAATGTAAGATTTTTTTATCTTAAATACCTTTGTTCAGTAAGAAAGCTGATATTAATGTTCTCCATTTCAATCCTAGAAAAATCTGTGAGACATGGATTGCAGGAGAAGACCGTGAGACACCTATTGATTGTAAGTATCAGAATTTTAGAGAATACAATTAGAATGATCAATTTAGATGGGGAGGCACAAAATGAGACAAATCATCAGAATGAGAAAAGAATTGTGTATTGCCAAGGACCAGCCTTGGGTTAGAGAGGGATTCTGAGGTGTGTCTTTGAGTGGCAAAAGAACAACTTGAAGTCAAATCCTGGACTACAAGCTAACAGCCTATATTCTGCTCAAGACAGCTTTCCAGATAGCTCTCTCTTGAGACAACTTTTCTTCCAATTCTAAAAGAAAGAAAGAAAGAAAGAAAGAAAGAAAGAAAGAAAGAAAGAAAGAAAGAAAGAAAGAAAGAAAGAAATTAATAAATGGATAGCTCATCTCTTGCAGATCAAAAGCCCAGAGTTTTACTTACATATCAATTCAGTCATTACCCCCACAATTTCTCTTTGGATTATCACATGAATCAGCAATCTCATGACCCCAGTCCCTTGATTCTTAGAAAAAGACAGCAAGTACATTTTCTTACAATTGCAAATAAGCCCATAGTTCTGTCTGCCTTTGTAAGCACAGACAGTGAGCTAGCTGGGTGGGATCCCATCCTGAGATTATCATTTCCAGCCCTCTTGAGCCCAAACTTGCTCTGTCCCAGTCTGACCTTGAACTCAGGAATCTGCCTGCCTTTGTATCTTCCTGACAAGCTGGTTCATGATGCAACTGCCACTATTCTTTTAGGTTCATGAAGCTCCTCATACAACTCATTTTGCATCCTTATATTTTGCATAGATGAGAAATTATGTATTTTTTAAACTCATGTTTTCAGCATTCTTTCCCACAGCCTTAAAGGCTCTTATCATTTTTGTTGAGACATTAGACATGCCAAACCTCCTGGACTTGTGCCATCTTTGATTGTTATTCCTCAATAATCTTGGCAGGGAGAATATTTCCTGAAGGAAGAATATGAAGTAACACTCATGGAGGGACCCACTCCATGCTGGCTCTCTTTCAGGGGCAAGAAACCAAATCAAACCTGTCCAGTCCACATGCCCAAGCAGGACTTGACAGGACATTTTACCAACCATGCTTGAGGATTCAAGGGGAGAAGAATAGAATCAAAAATAGACCTTAGAACATATTCAATTAGAGCCACAATTTGTGAAAAATATATGACAAGCGAGTGGATATTTGTGTGTGTGTGTGTGTGTGTGTGTGTGTGTGTGTGTGTGTGTGTGTGAACAAAGAGACAAAATGAAGTCCAGGAAGAGGTAGAAAAGAAGTCAAAGTGATAAAATTTCCTAATCCACCCAACTTAGGTTTTTTTTTTCTTTACTTCTATACTGTGTCATATCCTGAGTACTGAAGATCTATTATAGTCTCACAATAATGCATCCCCTGTCTTTTTATTTTTTCCAGTGAGACTAACAATCTGTCATGTCCCTTTGGCCCTTCTGCTTGTTTCAGGACATGGATTTCTGGCCCCTCTCAGCTTCAGAGTATAACAGTATGATAGTGTATAATTTCCAAGGCTATGTTAGATAAATTGGCACTTTAATATTTATTTTACTTGGAGTCACAATGATTTTAGATGATGAAGCTGAGGGGGGAAAATGTTACATGCTTACCTTTACTGTATTGTGGTCCATATTTCTGAGTAGCATAATATGTTGCAGTCTTTTTTGAATCAAGTAAGCAATCTCTGGATATATAATCATAATAATCTTATTTCTCAAAAAATAATGAATTTAGCACTTATTGAGCAACTCATATCTATCAATGATACAAAGTACTTACATGTGCCATTTTATTTGTGATCAAGCTAATAATAGTTCCTTAGTGTTTTCCCAATGTTAATCCAAGGGACACACAAATATGTCCTTGTGTATCAGAAGAGAGTTGGTGTAAAGCTAAATTATATTGATATGAAATATGATCTTGAGATACCTGAACAGAAGCACACAGCATGTAAGTTTCTCCTAAACTGCTGAAAACAAATTGAGAAAACAGACTGTCCCTCAGAGCCTGAAAAGACAGACAGCTTAATGGACAATTTGTTCAAACTAGAGAGAATTGGGCTTAGTGTTCTGAACTCTGAACCTGTAATTTGTGTTATTTTATTGTATGAAATATACTGTAATTTGTCACAGTAGCAATATAAAAGTGAAAACCTACCTAGTTATTACAACCATTCAATGTAAAAACTATTACCTTTCTTATAAATGAAAAACTGGAAGCAAGGTAAAGTAAATATGTTGACAGATGGAGAACCCATTCTTTAGTCTTAATCCAAATGATCTAACTTCTCTATATGTGTTCCTTTATGACAGTAGAATAAGCTAGGAGGTATTTATGTTCTGTGGTCTGTCAATATGGGATTTTGTGAACAAAATAAGGATGCATAAGCTGGGATGTCCATTTTGAGGAAACTTTGTTTGGAAATGGCTTCAGCTGCCTTTAACTTTAAATCAGGATAATTATGCCTTCAATTGTTTTACGCAGTCCAAAAGTCATTAAGACACAGACTTGTCACTGAAGGTAATGACTTTCTTATTGTATCTTCACAAATAACATTACTAAATTGTACAAATGCATAATATTTACAGAACAAAGACTCATTAAGAAAATTTATAATGTGCATAGATGAGCATTAGACTTGAAGTTAAGTTAGCACACAGGAGTTAGTTACTTTTTATTATTTTCTTTATTTACATTTCAAATGTTATCCCCTTTCCACATTTTCCCTCTGAAAACTCCTATCCCATCCCCTCTCCCCCTGCTCACTAATCTACCCACTCCTGCTTCCCTGTCCTGGCATTCTCCTCACTAGGGCAACTAGCCTTTACAGGACCAAGGGCCTCTCCTCTCATTGATGTCCAACCAGGCCATCCTCTGCTATCTATGAGGCTGGAGTGATGGGTCCTGTCATGTGTACTCTTTGGTTGGTCAGCCAAAGGTCTTATTGTGAATAGCAGACTAAGGTCTCTCAATTCTCTCATCTAGCAATTGATGATTTCATCATAACAATTACCTTCTTTTACTGGGATTCTATGAGTTTTTGATTTTCTTGATAATAAATGTTACAATTTGCTTTAAATCTTAAACACACTGCTAACACTTTGCACAGAATCCCATGCCTTTGATCCAATAGCAGCCACTTCCTCTTGTTGGCAGCTCTTTGATTTAGTTCAGGACTGGGACATCTTTACTATAACAGTAGAATTAAAGCAGATTCACATGGTTTCATGTCCATTCCATCTTTATAATTGCTCAAAGAAATATTAATTTATAGGATAAATTTTTACCACATGTTCAAGGTGAATTACTTCTAAAAGTAATTAAAGAACATTTTGCTAATTAAGGAAAAAGTTTTTTTGTTTGTTGGTTGATTTTTTTTTTCGGGAGGTGTGTTGGAATTAAAGTCAATGGGTCCATTCTGCTTTTATGAACTCAGACAAATACAAATAGATTTTTTTCAGTTCCATAGAACATACACAAATTGTTTCTCTTGTCACTGTTTCCCTGTACAACTCAGGGTAATAATGTCTTACATAGCACTTACATTCTGTTGTGTATTAGAAGTGATCTAGAGAAGATATGGATGCAGAATGACAGGCAAGGACTCCATCATTTTACACAATGGACATGGTACACACTGGACGGAAGTCAGGATATTTACTCCATGGAAACTGAAGGAAGCTCTTGTATGAAAAGCTGAAGGAAGCACCTCTTATGTAATATTTTAAGCAAAACTTAAAATGTTATTTATAAAATCTACAACATATATTTCTTTGCCTTTTAACCTTGATGATTACTAAAAAATAATCCTTTAGCTTTTATTTTGATTTTTTTTTATTTTCTAAGTTTTTTTTATTTACATTCAAAATCATTTCCCCTTTTCCGTTTCCTCCCTCCCCGAAAGTCCCATAAGCCCCCTTCCCTCCCTCTTTTCCCCATTCAACCCCCTCTCGCTTCTCTGTCTTGGCATTCCCATACATCCAGTCTTTCCAGGACCAGGGGTCTCTCCTTCCATCTTCTTGGAAATCTATTGATATGTGAATTGTGTCTAGGGTATTCCGAGATTCTGGGTTAATATCCCCTTATCAGTGACTGCATACCATGTGTGTTCTTTTGTGATTGGGTTACCTCACTAAGGATGATATTTTCCAGTTCTGACCATTTGCCTAGGAATTTCGTGAATTCATTGTTTTTAATTGCAGAGTAGTATTCCATTGTGTAGATATACCACATCTTCTGAATCCATTCCTCCGTTGAGGGACATCTGGGTTCTTTCCAGCTTCTGGCTATTATAAATAAGGCTGCTATTTATTATAAATAAGGCTGCTATGAATTATTTTGATTTCTTGGTTTTAAGTTTTATTTTATGAAGCACAAGCGATCTAACTCTGCCAAGCTGCAATCTCCAGTCAAGACTCATTTTCTCTTTCATCCACATGAGTTTCCATTTGCTCCATTATTTCATTAGTTCATTGCAAACACTCTTTCCTCTTTTAAAAATGAAGTCACTGACACAAAGAAAACCCCCCAAAGATCCTGTCCAGTGTCAAATTTCCTGGTGATATATTGTCTCCATTTCTTCACTAAAATAAGCAATTTTTCATGTAGTTGATAACTCTCTGTAGAAATAAGTCTAAGATTATCCAGTGTGGTTAAATGTTTACCTTCCTTTCACTAATTGCAAAGTAATTTAAGAGCCAGTCAAAAGATGGCATTTTTGCTTTGCCTACCCAACGATAATATACAGATTCTCATATGAGGAAACTTTTTCCTTGAGAGTAAATGAAGTACTGTGATTGGTGCAATAGATACATGACATACAACTTTTAAGAAGCTGGTCTTTTAGCACTAATATAATAAACCAAAAAGTAACAGCCAACTTCCTGAGAAATGTTTGTTACTAATAGAATCTGGCTCACAATGAATGAAATTATAGGCACTTTAAGTCAGCATGTGTTTCTAATAACACTTGTATATGCCACACAGCATTTTCAGACAAGGAACAGTGGTGACGTCACTCTTCAAGCTCTCTTTAGGTGAACCAGATGGCCGAGTGTGTATGCAATAAGAATTTTGTTAAACTGTCCAGAGAGAATAGTTTAATCATCTTTAAGAATGTCACTAATACCCAACATGTGTATTTTTAAATGGGTAATCACATTGAAAAACTCATGTCCCAAAATCTGTTTCATGCACTTTTTATTTAAAGTAAGTGGTAAACGTTATCGAATTTTTAAAAAGCAAATAACAGTCTTGAAAATTACAGTTAAGACGTAAAGTCCCATGCATCGCTCATGATTTTATTCCCATAGTACAGATTCAATAGTTCTAAAATTTGCACCATGCTGCAAATCAATGGTATTATGCTATGATGCTACAAACCAGTAGCTCCGATTCACTTTTTATGTTTAAAACTCAAACAGAGCCTCCAAAGAAGTTCAGAAGTTAGAAGAAAATAAGTAGAAAAGTAGAGAAGAACAGGAGGCAAAAGGGACACAACACTCTGATTTCTTTGCCAACACATAAATCCTTAACAGCTTAGAGCTCTGTCAAATACATCCTGACTCCTTGACTCCTATGCATTCCATACATACCCTGTCATGGGAAGAGATTAGTTTTGTAGGCTGATGTCATCAGTCTAATTGAGGTTGAAACTGCAGGAATCCCAATAAATGGAGTCGGTCCAATGCTGGCAAAAAAGTCTATAAACATATTCGAAATCTGAGACTATAGATTTTTATCCATGTAATTGCATTATAATCAAAGGTTTGTCCTGGAACCTGCTCAATGAGCTTCCTGCCTCCCTGAAATTATTGAGAAATTAGAAAGTTGAGCAGAAAACAATATACAAAGTTAGAAGTTAGAGAAAAAAAAAGCTATTTTGTTGTGAATGGTTAAGAAGAATTTCACACCACTTCAAACACACATTTAAAATATAACACACACTGTTTGGTGAGAAGGAACTGGAGAGTTGATCTGGAAAGAGTTGAGAATAGTGTGGATATGACCAAACCACTTTGCATTAAAAAGTATCAAAGAACTAACAAAAATGGAAAAGATGTTTTAATTTGCATTTCCATACTCCAAGATTGAAGTAAATTCTATTGTTGAGGGTTTTGTAAATCCTTACATAATCTTACATTAAATATAAACTGACATTTATGATTGTATAGTTGAACAAATCTATCCTTAGAATGATTTGGGTCTCGATGTAATTTTTAAATTAGATAAAATTTCACTGAATTAATTTAAGGAATAAATATAAGAGACAGCTCAAATTACTTTGGTAAGAGGGGGAAGAATTTTTCTGGTGCTTCGAGAGGCAAAACACTGTGCATATGTCTGTTGACTATTGCTTTCTTTTGTCTGTCAAAGGAGGCTGGATTCTACCTGAGTTGTCCTCTGTCCAGTGATGAAGTTGTTGTGTTCTTTCTGAAACTGTTTAGGTCTTCTATTCATGTGATGAGTCAGTCTATCACAGGACAGATTATTACTAACCCATTCCCAATCTTGTCTAACGCCAACCACTCATGAAACATTTGCGCCTATTGTTTGACTATCCTCGGTAGCTATTTCCATTTGATTCTAAACTTGTCAAAAGAAGACTAAATTTATTTATGGCCTTAAAAACCTCTAATAGAAAAAGATTCAATGTGTTTTTATGTGAGCTGTATCATAACTAGATTTTTTTTACCTAGGAAATACATGGTATATAACAAAAAACCCAAAATATTAAATTAGAACAATATTACACTATTCCAAAGATTTCTGTGCAATATGACCATATTAAAGAATATTCACAAAGTTCTTTGGAACCAGTTTTTATGAGATCAAGAACCATCTTCATGATTATAGGAAAGCTAAATTTACAACAAAACCTAACCTTTACAATCTGGCCTCAATATCATTTCGTGAATTATCTGTAAGAAATCTAATATTAAATCAGGAATCTAGAATTCTTTTTAAGGAAGGAAGTTCTGCAAAACAATAGTAAATATAGGAGATAATGTCTTCTGTGCTAGCTTTGATTTGCTTACCTGTTAATGACATTGTATAAATGTAATTGCATAAGATTATATGAAGTCACCCACAGAATCATGGGAAAAATATTCAAATGGTTCTAGGAATCAAATGAAGCAACACATACAAATTTTAAGTTGCTGTTAAAAGAGAAGTATAATTGCGAAGTAGATATATTAGCTCAGTTACAAGCCGTTTGATGCCAGAAAAATGAAAATAAAAACTTCTTTTTCTTTTGAACAAAGTTCATAGAGTGAAACTGTTTCCAAAACAACATGAGAAAACTTACTATCACAAACCAAATAAAATTTGTAAAATGAACATTTAACCAAGTAAATAACTGTAAAATCTAATCTCCTTTGAGATTTTTTTCCTGCCCCAGGATCTATATGCTGTCTATCTTAGCCATCACCATTCCATATAGGAATGTAATTAATTATTATTATTATTTTCTCTGTATAAACAAGGAATTAATTAAGCATTATAGATCTCAAGCTTGTTAACGAGTAGCAGATTACACTAGAATTTGAAACCAGTTTAACACTTTATATTCCAAGTTTTAACATCAAAATATATACCCCCATGATTAAAACAAACAACAATAATGTAACTTGGTTAAAAAGAACCCAGCAGGTAAAAGTTCAGTTACACTGGATTATACTTTGCATGCGACCAAATACAAATCATGAAATCTGTATAAATAGATTAGAAAATATATCATGTAATAATCACCCATAAAACTTAACTAAGATGTTATTATATGGAAATTAAAAGCACCTTGTGCCAAGAGCCAAGCATCCCCTATTTTAAACACTGTCATCTAGACTAACTTCCTAAGTTACTCAATTCAATCATAGCCATTCAATTAGTTACTATTTGGGGGTATTAATTCACACATGTCATAGTAGAAAAATTCAAAGTTGTTATGAATAAATTGTCAGAGAACATATGTTAACCTTTACACATAAAACTGAAGCCCATTAAAACAGTTATCAGGGCTTCTAAGCTGAATTATTTTACTTTCCATTAAAGAACACTCATTTCCAAGATTCCATTTTTATTAAAAAGTTGTAAAAATGTATTCTTAAGACACTTGATGGGCATTCTGTCAGGATGTAAAAGATTAACTCAGAAAGTTATAAAGGTTCGTTCCAGTTAAAAGCAAAAATGTACCATGCACAGGGCCATAACTCATCAGAAAGGAACCAGGTTTTAAAGGATTGACATGAATACAAATCACTTTATAATCTTAATAAATACATATCCTCATTCATAAAGAATTAGTCTGAGGCCCTATGTCTCCAAAGACTTTTGAATAACACATGTGTTGTTCCATTGACAAACGTTTGTTTTTTTTTTTTTCTTTCTTTTGTTTTGGTTTTTCGAGACAGGGTTTCTCTGTGTAGCCCTGGCTGTCCTGGAACTCACTCTGTAGACCAGGCTGGCCTTGAACTCAGAAATCCGCCTGCCTCTGCCTCCCAAGTGCTGGGATTAAAGGCATGCGCCACCAATGCCCGGCATTGACAAACATTTGGATGGCAAGGGTTTAAAGCATGCAGCATCTGTCAATCTAGTTTTTACTTGCTGAATTGTCTGGCATCGTTTTTCCTAAAAAACATTCTCCTTTTCTCATTCAACACTGACAGTGTACCAGACACTACAGTCACAGCTAAACATCATTCACCCTAAAAGTTTGAGCCTTGACCAACCAACTTTGTCAAATATTGGGAATGTAATACCTAGTAGAGTTAGTTCAGTATTTCTCAGTTACCTCTTAACTTTACATGAATTTCATATGTGATAATTTTCTACCACTGAGATTAAGAAAAACTGTTCTGCAATGAAGAAGAAAAGTAATTCGTGTCATATAAAGAAAACTGGATGTAGGGCTCCAAGAGAAGGGGGCTGATGGGTCCTTTAGTATTCAAGTTCAGTTCCCCAGGTTTGGGAATATTGCTAGCCTAATAAATTACCTTTTGCTCAAGCTGAGTGGATTTCTATTTCCTATAACCTAAAGACTTTAAAGTTTAATGTACTTTATCTCTGTACAGCTAAAAGCACATGAAAGTGAGGTCCATACTAGTAGGTTATTTAAATGAAGTGGTAAGAATCTGTGCTAAGTGTTCATGTGAGTTTATATAATAATGTATAGTATGTGTGTGCACATCATTGTAAAAATGCTACCTCAAATACAGTTATGGCACATCTGTTATGTTTAAAATTGTCTCTAAATAAATGAAGATAACAATTGTCAAGCTTAGAGATATATACAGTGAAATGAAAATTAATAAAATGTCATATTGGATGAATATAATGTTCCCATAAGCTAAGCTGTCTTTTAGATACATATTAATATTTTTGTCTTTGAGGTTGTCATGGGTTTATTATAAAGGTTCATTCTAGTTGAAAGGAAAAATGTACCATGCACAGGGCCATAACTCATCAGAAAGGAACCATGTTTTAAAGGATTGACATGAATACAAAGCATTTTATAATCTTGCTAAATATATATCCTCATTCATAAAGAATTAGTCTGAAGCCCTAAGGATGAATATTTTATACTTAATATGTATGAAGGGGCTTCAGCTATGTATCAAAGGGAAAATGGCTGCTGCACAAACATGTGATCTTAAGTTTCCAACACACATGTAAAAGTTAGGTATGGTAATGTGTTTCCACTACCCAGTACAGGGAGTGGGCCATGCAAGTAGATCTGGAGAGCTCAG